>OU342664.1:6290000-7540000 GCA_910589605.1 Chrysoteuchia culmella | reverse complement strand
CACTTGAAGTTGCCCAAAGCACTAACCCAATAGATGTAAACAATCGTAACTACTGATTGAAGGATTAGTTATCTACACAATGGAATGACCGAAACTTAATGAGGATCAGTCAATCCCTTGTTGATAGAACAACAACTATGAAAACATAATTACTGGATCAATTCAAAGATAAGTTGCACAAGGTTGTGTTTGATGTTATCTAATAATTACGGTACTCAATACCTAACCAAGAGAAAAAAAGTAAAATAATAATCAATTCGTTCGAAAATACAGTCTCATGTCGCCCTGGGCCCTTAATCACTATGACCACTTAGCGATTCCTTGCTCAAACCACGCCAATGTCGTACTTGGTTTTGACATTTTCAAAAGTCGTTTTCTCCATGATACTCCCAATCTATAAAGTTATTGTACAAGTACATGAAAGTCACAAGTTGTATAATTGCTAAACAAGTAAAATAGCTTTAAAATTTATAAGTATCATAGAGAAAACGAATTTTGAAAATGTCGAAATCAAATACGACATTCGCGTGGTTTGAGCAAGGAATCGGTAAGTGGTCATAGTGAATACGGGCCCTGACGGGATACGAACCCGCGTCCTTGGGAATCCGGCCCAATGCACTAACCAATTATGCTACAGAGATCTACGATGACACGTCGCATTTTTCTAGTATATTAACCTTTCTACGGTGTTGGCCACCGTCTCGTTTCATCAATGAGAGAAATATCCTCGCATTCGAAAGAAACATCTTTACAAATGTTTGACTTTTGATTAAGATGAAACAGCCATCCAATTATAACTTTTTAATTTTGCATTTTACAATGCTATTTTTATGTGATAAATATTAAACAAGAAAATATACTAGAAATAAGTAACTTAGTCTAATAAGTAATCTAGTCTCATGTCCCGTCATCCCGTCAGGGCGACATTATTATATTATAATAGTTCATTTTCTTCTTTACTTATACTTTGTTTCGACATTTGTATATTTTCTTGTTTAATATTTATCACATAAAAATAGCTTTGTAAAATGCAAAATTAAAAAGTTATAAGTAGTTTGACTTTTACCTCATTCCATTTTTTTATGTGTTATTATTTCAGAATTTTATAAAAGTTGTTCGTGCGTTCTGTTGATTAAGAACCGAAAAGAATTTCAGTTTGTTTAAAATATAAATTTATATTATTTCAAAAAAAAAACTTTATTACCAATCGGAATCGAAGTAAGTCTTCAAACACCCGCTCTAAAACTTAGTCCTAATGTTTATCGGATCTTGAACTTGGAGTCAATACACTTACGTGACAATGAGTATGGTTGGCAAGAAAACTGCTTTTAGTAGGAAATGTATATTTTTTTACCTTAATTGAAAAGCTTTGCATCGTCATGTAAATAGATAATAATAATAATGCATTTAGTTCAAGTAACAATATAGTCACTATGAACATTCAAGATTAAAATAATTATGATTAGTCCCATTACGTACATTAAAAACAATGTCAACATTAAAATTATCAATTATCGTTATATCAAGTACATTTCTTATTACTCATGATAAATTTTAAATAGAAAAATATTGGAAAAAATTAACTCGGCCACAAGTGAATTCTCAGATGGGAATCGAACCCACGACCTTTGGAGCATTGGACCGGATTTCCAAAGGTCGTGGGTTCGATTCCCATCTGAGAATTCACTTAAAAAAATAGCACTGAAAAATGCAAAAAATAAAAAATCATAAAATACATTCCTTATGTCAAAAAAAACCTTACTAGGTCACAATAGCTAAATTCATATATTATAATATCTGACAGCTCTACTATTGTGCGCATATGCAATGTGTAGGTTACAGCAGGTGTTAATATAAGAGCAGTCGAGCCTTACCGTAGCAAAGCCAGCATGCTTTTGGTGCTCCCCCGCACGCGGCGCACCAGCGAGTCAGCGCGCTTCCGCATCAAGGTATGGAAACAATCCCCCCTCGCTTCAGCAAACATCGTAGATGCACTGCAAAAGCGGGGGAGCCCTAACAACATCCTGAACGCGTCATTGAATTGGACTTGAAGGGCGCCATGCTATACGATTTAACCGTTTAGTCACTCCACAGGCTGCAGGTGTAGAAAGAGGTACAATAAGCTCTTAAGAGAGTTATCTGGCCTAATGACCTATATGCCTAGTTTACATGGCATTTCGATTGATAGGGAAGGGAATACTAATTCCAAACCATTAGTTAAATGTTGTCAGGAACTAAGTTGACAAGGCAATTGAACAGAGTGCTATTATGTGGTGACATTTCACTAAGTGATCCCCTTTTCTGTCACTCTGACAGGAGGTCGGTTGACCCGAGGGCTGATTATCTAACGAAAACTCGGTTCAGCTCCAGTTTCGTCGCTATTGTGGCTGACATACAGTATGAAAAAAAAAATACGCGTTGAATTGAGTACCTCCCTCCTTTTTTGTTGAAGTCGGTAAAAATGTGACAGTAATGACAGTCGGCTGCTAGGTGATTTTTTTTTTACTTAAACAGCCTGCCGTTTGTCAAAAGTGAATATACAGATAATTCACTTAATTTCAAAAAACTTGTATGACAAATATCCTTGTTATTTATGTAGTGTTTATAGTGAAAAAGTGTGAAAAAGTGAGTAAGTGTGAAGCTTGAAAAAAATAAAGTAAGGAAAAGCGGACCAAATCCTAAGTTAACTTATTAAATTAATGTCCTATGAAGAAGGGGAGATATATTCATGGTGGAGGATAATGATGGCAAGGAGGATTTTTAATTTTTGTATTTACAAAAATTGTATTGTATATGGAAAGTAGAAAATATACTAGAAAAAATAACTAGTCTGCATATCCTATCCTTCGTTGATGTTTGGATGGATGGATGGATGTTTGTTACTGTTTCACGCAAAAACTACTGAACGGATTTAGATGAAACTTTACAGTAATATAGTTAGAGACATTTTGTATGAGAATCTGTAGTTTTGCTACTGCCCACTAGAAGCGCTGTACAGATTCGCATACAAAATGTCTCCCGTTTACTATAGTAAACGGAAAGAAAAATTCATGGTAGGCCCACTGAATAACACGTAGGCTACAATTTACCCCGATATCCCGGGACGTATTAACAACCGCTAGTCACATATGTATAGAATAGACAAATGGACATGTTCATTTTAATATTTGCCTTGTTAGAATCGGACCCATGAACTCTGCACAGAAGGCTAATCATCAGCATCAGCTGTTGTCCGACAGTTGTTCAAAAATAAGAAAATAAGTATGTTGATTCATGATTATTGAATTTTTGCATTTTGCAATGCAATTTTAATACTTATCTTAAATTTGAAATAGAAAAATATTGGAAAAATTAACTCGGCCACAAGTGAATTCTCAGATGGTACTCGAACCCACGACCTTTGAAAATCCGGTCCAATGCTCTAACCACTGATCTACCGAGACTTAGTCCGAGTGAGTTTACCGAGACGAGTCTCGGTAGCTCAGTGGTAATCATAACTGTTGATTAACCTGTGAATATAAAACAAGATAATAAAAAAAAACAAAAATACACATTTTTTCCGCATAGCATCTTAACAACCACTCTGTACACACCTTCAAACGCTCCCATTTTATAGTGTAACTAACTCGAGGCATGCCGTTTAAAATAAACTTCGAGTGACGCTTTGGAATTTTGCTCGCAGTAAAGTAAAATTCGGGTCAGTTTTAGATAGCCTAGGTAAACGGTTTGATGTGTGTTTAATGGTTTAGTAGGAAAACTAACCCCCATATTCTAAGTCGTTCCTCCAAAAATTTTAACACTCCACTCAACCTCGTCGTGGGTAAAAATAGTAGTGTGCGCTAGGCCTAACACGGAGTGGCTACTTACTCTTTGGCTCCTCCAGGTCCTTACGGAGTTATGACTTAGAATACCGATTTCGAGGAGTATTTTGAAGAGGTTTTCAATGAGGTTTCGTTAAGTCGAGGACGAGTAAGTTTTGGAGGAACGACTTAAAATATGGGTGTTAGAATACCGATTTCGAGGAGTATTTTGAAGAGGTTTTCAATGAGGTTTCGGTAAGTCAAAGACGAGTAAGTTTTGGAGGAACGACTTAGAATGTGTCGGTGTAAGTATTTACATGTTAGTTTTGTGTTTTACTTAAACTAAGCATATTCTCTTTTCAAAGTTTCAGTGTTTCAAAATTTCACGTTTTTGGTCAGCAAGTCTCGGTAGCTCAGAGGTTTGAACATTGGACCAGATTTCCAAAGGTCGTGGGTTCGAGTCCAATTTGAGAATTATATTTAAAATTTATCATAAGTACAATATCATTAAAAAATAGCATTAAAAATGCAAAAATCATAAACTTTCCTAGTCTTATATAACTGTATGCTATTTAAAAATATACAAGTAAAACATATTAATTTGTGGTGTGTACATACAAGTTCAGATAATGGGTGGTACATGGTAAAAGGTACATAATTATAATGTTAGGAACACCGTATGCAATGCTGCCGATTCCCAAGGCAGGGCAGGACATCTAATGGTGAACGATCTGTAGGCGATCGATGGACTAGCAATCTGTCATTATTGTTTTCGGACAACATCTTACACCCAACTATTGCCAAATGTGGCTATGGGGTAGGGCTGCCAGGTGGCCGGGACCCACCGGGATTGTCCCGGAATGACAGAGTATGTCCCGGGTCCCGGAATTGACAAAAATATGACAGAATTATTCATAAATAGGACGAACGATCAATATAAGCAGAGTTCTTGAGAAAACTGTATTGTCCAAACCTTGGTAGATTAGCTTATTTTACTTTGATTTGTCCATACCCATTAGTTCAACTTCCAGACAATACTAAAGTCACTCTTGCACAGATATTGTGCCGGCCAAGTGCGAGTCGGACTCGCGCACCGAGGGTTCCGTAAAATATTTTTATTATATGATGTAACTAAAAATTTACGGTTTTCACAATTTTTCCTTTATCTGTACTATAAGACGTTACTTTGTACCAAATTTCAAGATTCTAAGTTCACGGAAAGTACCCTGTAGGTTTTGATTCCCGTGTGAGTTTCGATAATTTGCGGCATAAACGGCTGTATCTTCTGATTGCTTTGGCTTAGAAGTTTGTTTTTTTCACAGCTCCAAGGGACAGTAGATATAAATTTCTTTTGATATCTCCACGCGTTCCTGAGAAAAACGGTCTTGACAGACGGACAACGAAGTGATCCTATAACGGTTCGGTTTTTTCCTTTTGAGGTACGGAATCCTAAAAATTATAGAATCCGCAAAAAAAACTTTTAAAATTGGTTTTGTTTTTTTTGTCACGGACTCGACGCCAGCAAATCTGGCAACCCTCTATGAGAGTGATGTTTATACAGAGTTTTAATTTAAAACGGGGCACGAAGGACAGGTACCATATATGACCGTTATAGCTACATGAAAACGTTCTTAGGAAATCTTCCTTAATTTTTTGAAAAAAATTGAACTGCATTCACCGATTTAGAAAAAAAATTACAATCACCAGAAAATAGAAGGGTTTTCAAAAAAAATGGCAATCAATCCTGTTTCTCATGAGGACAAAAACACTTTATGACACTTACTAACGTATGAGCACTAGAAAAGTCAGAAAGCGCAAAAAACTATTTCGATACATTCGCTAAAACACGGAATGATACTTTCAGGCATATCCTGACTAATGCTTGAGAACATTTTTTTTGTTTGAAAAGAGCCTAAAGTCACCCTGATATTAAGACGATAATTTAATTGAACTGATCATAAATTTTAAATAGAAAAATATTGGAAAAAGTCAACTCCGCCACAAGTGAATTGTCACAAGTAAAATAGCATTGAAAAATGCAAAAATAAAAAAATCCATAATTGAACTAGTTGACAATTGATACAAAGATAATAAAATAAGAATTAAAAAATTATATCTAAACAGCCTTCTAATTAGTAACCAGCGCGTTGCGCTCCGCCCGCCTACCGGCGCGTGCCGCTGTGCCCTTTTTGTACAAGTACTGTATAACTATGTATGGAAATAGTTTTTCCCGATTTCTGAGTTTCCTAGTGCTCATACCTCAGTTGATGTCGTAGAGTGTTTTGATCCTGATGAGAAACAGGATCGATCGCAATTTCTTTTTTTTTTTCGGAAACATCATTTTTCTAATCACTATATTTTTTTCAAAATAGCTGAATGCAGTTCCAAATAAAAAAAAACGATGGTTTTCTCGGAACGTTTTCATGTAGCTACATCGGTTAAGGTACCTGCCTTTCGTGCCCCGTTTTAAATTTCCATCCTGTATATTTCACTCTCAAACTACACCGTCGATGGTCGTGATTCACAGGTCGTCACTTCACCTGGTTGCAGGGCGCCCTACGCTGCTCCACTCCAGAACTGAAATGAAACTTATATAAGTTATAATGGCAATGAATAAATAAAAAAATTGGCGACAAATATAACAACTACACGGTTAGTCAGAATCAATGCCTAAACAATTACTTTAGTTGGAATCAAATCCTAATCCTCTCTAATATTATAAATGCGAAAGTGTGTTTGTTTGGCCTTCCTTCACGCCCATACTAAGCAACGAATTGACTTGATTTTGGCATATTATAGTCATTGAAAGGACGGAGAATAACATTTACTTTTTATCCAGATATTCCAACGGGAACGGGAGTCACGCGGGTGAAACCGCGAGCGGAAGCTATTGTTTTTCTAAATAACCGTAGCTACATCCAGGCGCGAAGCAGCTTATACGAACGCCTGCTAAATAACCGTAGCTACATCCAAACGCAAAGCAGCGTTTATGAACGCCTGCTAAATGACCGTAGCTACATCCAAACGCGAAGCTGCGTTTATGAACGCCTATCCGTAGCACCTTCGTATTTACCGTAGCGATATTTTTCTGCACTTTCTTTATTATTATTTCTTTTCTTACTTTTTACGAAAATTAATAATAAATTACCAATAATAAATTTATGAAAAATAAATACCAGAAAAACAAAAAAATCAAACTATTATCAGAGCAAGTTGTGAGACAAATCGAATTTTCTTCTATTATTTTTTACAAAAAATACTAAATAGCTTGATACAATTTTACTTTTTACAACCTAATTAGTATCAGTTCCTGTTTTCTCTTCCATCTTTGACAAAAACTACAAAAAAAAAAAAATGGTTCGAAAATCGTGTCGGTCGCGCGATTTACCCCCATTATAATATTATTATAGGTATTGCTTAACAACCAAATTTCTAGACCAAAATACGACTATTTCACTGCAATACTCTTCAGACTAGAATTCCAATTATTCGCTGGCCGAATCCATTGATGGTACTTATTGCTGTCTGTAATCGTACAAAGTCTCTTTTGATCTTTGACTAGTTAAAACTTCATTTATACCAGAATGCAATTCATGTAATTCCTGGTTTTATTATACTAGACTATTATATAAGACTGACAAATGCTTTAGATATAGGTCTTTATTATGAACGCTGCCGACGGGGAAGCACTGAGTGTTCATCATACCTAATGTTGAGTAATGATAAGACTGAAGGTGGACACGAGTTTCTTCAGGAATCCTCAACCACTGAGGAATTGGTTATCTTATTGCTCACTGCCGGAACACAATAATGCTGAACACATTGTTGTTATGGCGTGAGAGATGGATAAGGAATCATATCCGAAAACATATTTATTACAGCAACATTATAAAAGATGAAATATTGTTTAATATCTTATCACCCACCATTTATTCGCGTGTATTTCGGATAAAAAGGAGATATCCGACATTCAAGGTCAAGGTAATATCAAAATTCAACGAAATCAGTTACTTGAATAAAAATCCATGACATATTCATTCCAGATAATTTTACCATGAATACAAAGAACTGTTTGACGCACGGGTACTATACCCGCCTTCTGCGCCAGAGATCCCGGGTTCGATCCCCGGACAAAACAAATATTTGTGTACATGTCAATTTGTTTTGGTGTGGGTGTTTAATTGTGTATATTAAATATACATTTACAAAGAAAGTATATACTTAAGTATGTTTATCAATAACACAAGTTTTTTATGAAAAATAAAACTAGTGCCCGGGCAGTCGAGCGGGCGTCTTACGGTTAACCAGACATATATTTGGTAGGTACTATATTTAAAATTTATCATAGGTACTATATTTTTGGGGTTTTTTATGGTTTTTGGTTTCCCGACGTGTCGGCACCTTTTCAGTTACCGTGGTCACGGGTAGACTCCAAAAATATAGTACCAAACATAAGTTTCGGCTAAAAAAAATGCACAAAAAGTTCATCCCTTAAAGTTGTTTTATTTCAATTACGAGTGCGCGAAGAAACTTAAGATTTTTTATTGAAACTTAACGTTTGCTGGTTCATTTGTATGCAATTATTTATTTATTTATTAAAAAACAATTTAAACTTTTGCCAGAAAACCTGAAAAATTAACTTACTTTGAACTTTTACCTAGCACTATAAGTTCTTGACAAGACGTATCACCTAACTCGTTTGATAGCCGACGAGTCTCGAAAGCTCTCGGCTGTAAAGTTAAAAGCAAGTAGAAATGTTAGATGGAACAAAAATTCGTTTCACGTAAGTGTATAAAGGAGATGTATTAGGTTTAAGTGATATGGATGCTTAGAAATAATAATGTTTTGTAGTGAAGTAAAAAATATTATTTTTTATTTATTGCAAGGCTGTTACAAGCACTTAAGAATGTCAACGAAACTTAGATGTCACTTCTAAGGTGGGAGACCTTGTATGTACGAGAGGAATTGGAAAAAGAAATCTTCGTAATTATGGTAATTTGTAAAAGAGTTTTTTTTTTTGCCTTTTCAAGGCGGAGCCTCAAAACCAGTTTTCGAGCTCTTGTGTTAGACTAAATATATGCACTTAATTATCGCAAGTCAATCAAATCATTTTATTTTTTACTATTGGCCACCCACGGCCACGTTTATAATATCGGAATAAAATGTATGCCTTGTTTTAATCTACGCTATAAAATATCTGGGTGCCAAATACTTTTTTTTTAAACACAGCAATTATTACAATTAATATTAACACAGTAATTATTTTACATTCGTGGACATTGGTGTGGGTTATATGCTGGTATAACAATGATGTATTTTAATTTTAGTTAATATTACTTAGCATATAACTGTTTAATGTCCCAAATTATAAGAATAAAAATAAAATAAATAAAAATAAAATATCTACCCCTCGTTAAGTTTCATGAAGAACGTGTCTTATGGATACTAGATAACGGCTAAACATACTTATATACTTTTTTTGTAAAGACATACATAATATACATATTAAACACCCCGACCAAGACAAATAGACATGTTCATACACACAAATATTTGTCTTGTCCGGGGATCGAACCCGGGACCTCTTGCGCAGAAGGCGGGCTATCCCTTGCGCCAAACAGGTCGTCATATCGGTTTACATCGGTTAATTTATATCGGTTCAGGCATTTTTGCGTAATTGAGTAACCAGTAACCAACATCCAAAAAACTAAACGTCCAAACCTGCAAACTGCCAAATTTTATAACATTGGTTAGTATAGTTCTTCATTCAAGGAATTTATTCAATGTATTCAGCATTGTTGTGTTCCGGCAGTTCAAATCAAATCATATCAATATCATTTATTCAGTCTAGGCTGTTACAAGCACTTATGAACGTCAAAGAAGCTACGCAATCGGTTCACAAACCCTACGGCGGGAGCACTTGTAACGAGAAGAACCGACAAGAAACTCGTCAAGGGCTATTTTTTTCTCCCTGTTTTATTTCATACAGAGTCGTCAAATTGAAAAGTGAGCTTAACATATCAGTAAGGTCAATTTCCATCACAAAAGAAAATACTAATTATAATATAACATTTTATGGTTATCCTAGCCGTAAACAATTTTCAACTCGTAAGGAAGGACTTAGTTAGAGATAAGGTAGCCAGTTCCTCAGTGTTTGAGAATTCCGGGAGAGGCTCGCTTCCATCTTCAGCCTTATCAATACTTAACACCGGCATGATGAAAGCTAAGTCTCCCGTTGTTCATAAAAAAACTTTCATTAATAAAGAAACAAGTTAACCGAATAAATAACTAAAACAAATGAAGTTACCACTACATTTTGCCAGTTAATTGTACAAGTTTAGTCTTCATTCTGCCAAGGAAAGTTTAATCGGCTTTTTATACAACTTTTGTGAGCTTTGTAGTACTTAAAGCTTTGAAGCTAAAGTTAGCTTTTTAAGTTGACATAGACACAGGTAGAGTTTTAAAGCTTTTAGAATACAAAAAAGTTTTTATTATTCATTCGATGATTTTTTTTAATAGAAAAATAAATAAATAGAAAGATATTGGAAAATTTTACTCGGCGAGAAGTGAATTCTCAGACGGGAATCGAACCCACGACAAAATTAAATAATCATAGGTTTTTATTATTCTTTTATATTAGTTCGAATTCTGGGTATATTTTTCTTTATTTATATTCTTTACGTAAAGGAAAATAAAATAACGCACAAAATCGCGATCGCATATTTTTTTTCAGTTGCCTAAGCAGTAGTAGAAATTGTTTATCGAATAATGTCAGCCAATAAATACTACAACAACTAATAACAAATAACCATAACGTCAAAGTATTAGTGAGTAAAACGCTTCTAATAAGTAAAATACTATCTGAAACCAACATGTTTGGGAAAGTTAATTCATATTCCTATATTTTATATAAGTAGCGGCCGCTCGCGGTTTCACCCGCGTGGTTCCCGTTCCCGTGGGAATATTTGCATAAAAAGTATTATTATGTATATTACCAGGCTATCTACTATCTGTGTACCAAATTTAATCCAAATCCGTTCAGTAGTTTTGAGTTTGTTCGTTGCAAGCAAACAAACAAACAAATCTTTCCTCTTTATAATATTATTATTATTACAGTATAGATATATCCTTTAACGCTTTTCCATAATCTTCGAATGTAGTCATAAATCACAGTTTTATTTCTCACAAACGCACATCTAGAATATAATATTTATGGAGAAAATAGAATAACAAATAGATTTCCATACATTTATGACGGTTGGAACGGTTGATCGTAAAAAGCTCTTGTGACTTACCGCCATCTCTAAGCGCAGTATTGTTTCAATCATACCTATGGTTTTTCGTACCACGACCGTCTTAAAATAAGCTTATGTTCCGACAGAAGTTATGTGCTATCAGAGTGTGAAAATTTGTCAACTTTAATTTGTATGTTGGCAGGAATAATGATTATGGAATTATATGGAACTGAGATGTCTTTCGAAACTTACATTATACAAATTGTAACGTTTGCGACCTTCGGTACTAACGGTTTTGATGTACTATCGTGGCCTATATACTGTTTAGAATCCAGAATTTTATTTAGGACTTGGAAATGAAAATACTTTGCGTTAAAAACCATTTGGCGTCTTTATTCGAATTGAAATTTTAAATTGTACAACGTTCGAGGAGAGAGGGTTAGGAACAATGTATTGCTATCAATGGCAGCGGCAGTTCGGTTCCCACGTGAGGTAGCGCGAAGGTGGTTGGATAAAGACGATTTGCGTTTCGTTCTTGCTGTTGCCTCCGATCCGAAACAAAATAAATATCATAAGTATTTTGATATCGATATTTTTCTTGCGAATGTTCAGTACTGCCTAGTTAAGTTCGCCATTACAAAGTATCATCGAGTGTAGATAAGCACATTTTTTTGTAGGTATTTCATATCCATAGATATATCTCAATGGACAGGAATAGCAAAATTTTACTTTGTGGAATCATGGTACGAATTTGAAGAGTATTGAAAACAAAACGTTTTTATGACATGATGGATTCTTAAAGATGATAGTAGGCCCCCCTGATAGTTTATATGCAATAACACAATACAATACTATATTTTATAGACGAAGATATATCTTACGTATACTAAAGTACTTTGGAGATCGTTTATTATGTTCCCGCACTGCGACCTGGCCACAGGATACAAGAGAGGTGAAAAAAGAAACCCATATTTTTTCTTCCATAAAGTTTACAGATCTGGTTCCGGTTAGTTTCTTGAAATAAACAAGAAGTGATAATTATAACTTCTTAATTTTGCATTTTTCAATGCTATTTTTATGTGATAAATACTCAACAATAAAATATAAAAAAAAATATCTTGTCTCATGTCGCCCTGACAGGGTTCGAACCTGCATCTTTGGGAATCCGGCCTTTTCGAATTCGAGGATATTTCTCTCATTGATGAAACGACGGTGGCCAACACCGTAGAAAGGTGAATATAGAATAGAATAGGATAGAATATATAAAACTTTATTTGATACACACAAACAAAACATTTTCTTGTTATATACTAGAAAAATTCGACGTGTCCTCATAAGCCTCTGTAGCATAATTGGTTAGTGCATTGGGCCGGATTCCCAAGGATGCGGGTTCGAATCCCGTCAGGGCGACATGAGACAAGGTGTGTTAAATTACTTAGGTCATACTTTGTGGGAGATTGATTTCTAAACTAGACATTATAAATGCCTGTATATCAGGTCATCAGGTTCCCAACCAATCAGGTTAACTTGTTAAAAGGTAAACCTACATATTATACATGTAGACTCGCAAGAAAAAGAAATAATCTCCTAGTGCCTATTCCTTCGGGAGAAAGTCGTGATTTCATGTATGTAAACATTATTAAAACGCTTGTCTTATCATAATATCATAAGTCATCGCGCCGCTCCCGCGTGTGCAGTCTGGCCAAGCACTCAAAAATAGAGCTGCATATACCTACTTTAGTAAAACAATAATGTTAAGTAACATGAAATGCATGCCGCTGTTTACAATAACAAATTATTCTGAAGCTACATTGCACTGCTTTTAAACTAAGACCCGTTGTAATATAACACTGAAAACCAGGAAAACAAAGCTTAAAATCGTATACAGCCCCAACATTTTCGGGTTTAATTAAAATGTTCCAGGCGACATTTCATCACGAGTCGCTATAGAGAAGCAAAAGTTACTTTAAAATCGAAACGGATATTTCAGACTATTCTACGAATTTTTACGAGTGAGTCCGAATGATAAGTAAATTTTTGAATTCGACAAAAATGACATCTATACTAATATTATAAAGCTGAAGAGTTTGTTTGTTTGAACGCGCTAATCTCAGGAACTACATTACCGATTTAGAAAATTCTTAGACCATTAGAAAGCTACATTTCTCCGAGTGACATAGGCTATATTTTACCCCGATATTCCCACGGGAACGGGCACCACGCGGGTAAAACCGCGAGGATCCGCTAGTTAGATATAAAACTTAAAAGTAACTAATTCTGATTTTTTCAAAGACGTGCTATTTTCCTTTTTTTTATATGCTGATAGCTGGATCTCAGTATTGGTTTTATTCGTACTTTTTAGGTTGTAATGCAATTTTAAACTAAAATAATTTAAATTGACATTAACCCATATGAAGCTAACGTATCCGAAACGTATACGAAAACATCGAACCCCAAAGCCACCCAACACTTGTAACTAGCGTCATCCTTTATTAAAGATGGCTCCATTTAGCGGTGAATCAGGGTTCAACAGTTTAATTTATATTAAGCCTCGGCGTATATCATTAATTATCATCGAATTGGATATAATTAATTGGGCTGTTGACACACTTTGATTCGTATTTTACAGTTACAATCGAACGTTGAACTGGAGGGTTAATAAAGGGATATTAATTTTAGTTAATTCAATAAAAGCTTCTTCAATTATTATTAAAGTTCATGCCTTAACTATAGCATTTACTTTGAAAAAATAATAAATATAATAAAGAATAAACTCCAAAACGATAATACAGCAAATGTCAAAAAAATAAAGTTTTATAAATAAAATTAATCATTAAAATGTATTTCTATCATTCTCGAAATATCAGCAGTTTCCAAGCTGTGTGCACACGATACAAACGAGTTCGTGTTCATAAAGTTTTTACTCCAGACCGGCGGGCGATCACACCCTAGGGAGCGATACATCAATTTGGAATACTACGATTGATTCCCAGGATTTAATAAATGGGTGCGAAGAGTGCAATCCAAATGGTGGATGCAACTTTTCTATTAAACTGATTTGGTGTTTTGGTTTATTCGAACTTATAATTTTTAAGCGAAAATTAGCTCTCATTCTCTTTACTTTAATGAACGAAGTTGGACATGAGTTGGAAAATCTAATATAAGTACTAATAATGTTAGTAGTGCGCATGCTTGCATAAGATATTTGTAATTAAGCCAGTCTTTTATCAGTTTGAAGACTGATGTTCTCTTAAGGGTCTATCGTTTAAATAGATGAATAATTGCGTCCGTTCGAGTCCTTGCTATTTCGTTATTACCGAAACGATAGTTATGCGGTTAAGAAGTAAGATATTTAAGGATTCACTCTATCCCAAGAATGTTATTTTTCGGATTTTAACCCGTTCGATTCACGACTGAGACAAGGCCGGATATTTTCATTTAATTTTATTAGAAAGCCTACCTACCTACACTTGGGAATGTATGGGATAATTATACGGTGAAATACTTCATTTTGTACCGCAAATGTACATACATTGTTAAATTAATCGCATTGTATTTAAGTACTTTTAATAAAATTATTTGAAATCTTTTTTGCTTTTTATTTTGTAAATAAGTATTGGTACTAAGTATGACATACAACGTTGCTATGCGATCGGGGCGTTTAAGTTTTTAGTTTTTACACTATGACCGTAGTTGCCTGCTCATGCTAGTGTGTGTATTGCTATCTCTGGCTCCGCATATGCATTACGCGCACATCCACGGCGCGCTTTCAATACCTCTAATCGACTAGCGCCAAAATCTCGGTGCACTCTTAATAGCTGGTAAAAAATGGGATAATTTAAAAGTACTTAAAATTAAAAAAAACTTCGGAAGGACTTTAGCTTTGAAATCTTTATTAACCATATTGGTAAATTCATTTAAGTGCGACTTTCGTATTTTTTTGCGGACTGATCGATGCTAGCTGATTGCGATCAAAAGCAATAATTAAGAACCTGCGAAAAGCTAACTAGAAAGTTGATATAAAAGGAAAAGACAAATTGATCCAGTTTCCTATTGGTAATTACTTGTCGATTAAAAGCGATGTTTTTTCCAGTCATGCTGAATTGGCAACGTCGATTCCAATATTCTAGAAGTAAGCAAAGTTAGCAGTCGAGGTTAAAATTAACTATCGTATCGATAATAAACTTAAAAATATTTTACCTATTTGATTAATAACTTGGCTGACCCAGCCGAACACCAACTGAGTAACTCCTGCAAACGTCATCAGGGTAGAGTGACTATTGCGAGAGAATAGACATATTGCACATCGAGAGATACAGGCTGAACTAAATATTGGATCACAGGCAGTTTCTTGCACCCTGCATGAACACCTTAAAGTTAGGAAGCTTGCTTTGCGATGGATAGCTCATTCTCTCACCGATGAGGAAAAATGCCGTCGTGTTGATTGGTTTTAAATTTATGTTAGAAAAGTTCGAAGGAGAAACTTCGCAAAACGTATCCTACTCGTACATTCTTACAACTGACGATATGTAGCTACGATCCTCTTACGAAGCAGCAATCCACGCAATGGGTGTTTGAAGAGGACGATTTGCCCACGAAAGTTGTTCGCGGTCGGAGCGTTAATATAAAAAATGATAGCGGTTTTTTTTCGGCGCAGTGGACTAGCAGCAGTAATTTCCGCTGGAAGACCGTAGAACAGTTTAGTAACTGTTTATATGATAACTTAACAAACTTCGCTATACCATTCACTATTGTGAATGGTATAGCAGAGTTTGTCAGCCTCAAGCTTTCGGGGAGTTGGATAGCGAGCGCCCAAGCAGCGGCGTCCGTGGTATTCTTTTTCACCAAGGTAACACACCCGCTCACACAGCTGCTAGAACCATGGACTATTTGACAACTTTGGGGGTACAAATGTTACCCCCATCCTCCGTACAGCCCAGATTTAGCTATTACCAAATTTAATCCAAATCCATTCAGTAGTTTCAGAGCCTATTCAATTCACACAAACAGACAAACAAACAAACAAATCTCTCCTCTTTATAATATTATTTTATGATAAATAACCAGCCTGCATTTTTCTGCATCTTTCTGCATTCGAGATTTTTTCGAGGATCGGTTCGGTAGTATTTGTTGAACGACAAAACCGACTGAGCACTTTCGGCATAGTTCGGCACAGTTCGGCGTACCTAGTGCATCACATGCTCATTCTTGTTTTTTTGGATAGTTCATTAACATTATCTTTTTCATCACATATAAATTACAACACATTTGAGCGATGCGCTTATTTATTAAACGTGATTGTAACTTCATTACGTCACTGCTGGCAACACTGGATAGAGCGCCATTAAATTAATTTACTCAACAGCCTCTCAAAGCGAAACTGATTAACTTATAAATTGTAGGATTTTTCATTTAAGAAAGACTTGATATATTTGAATGCAGCTTAACTTATTTTTGAAAATAAAGGAATGTTTCCTTTGAGGAAAATAAGCTTACATCAATATTTAGAGTACTTTCCCTCCGGCTAGGTACCGTCTTTTTTCCACCCACCTTATATTAATATTAAGTAGTTTAATATTATTAGTAAAGTGATTCTACTGAGAAATAATTGTAATTTCTTGTCTGGCAACATGACCAGTATCAGATCCAGAGTTCCCGAGTTCGATATCCAGTGTTGGCACATATTATATTTGGTTTGGTTAATGTAAGGAGTTGTTCTAAGTCCGCCTGGTTAGCTGCTATAACAACGATTTTTTCAAAAATTTTGAACGACTGAAGCGAGATAGTAATGAGAAAATGACGCGCGCGGGACCGAGACCAATTTTGCAGATTGAAGAAAAAAAACACGAAATCACTTCGTAGTAAAAAATTATAGCGGTTAAAGAGAGGTAACTACAATGCTAAATATTATTGCAATTTCCAATAGTATATGAAGGGCTAAGGGGAAGAATCGGCTGAGTCACGTTTTTTCAAATTGATTTTTAGTCGTCTATGGTCACAAAACCTTCATTTTACCATATGCGTATCTAAAACAAGAGAAAAACTCGCTAGGTCACATAAAAAATCGGCCAAGAGCAAGTCGAACTCGCACATGAAGGGTTTCGTCTCTCACCCAAGGTTGCCTGGAAGAGATTGCTATGTAGCAATAAGACCGCCTATTTAATTGTGTGTTTTCTCTGTATGTGTTTGTTTTTGTATCGTGTGCAATAAAGTTTCTATTATTATATTAAATACCTACCCAAAATGGCACTATAATTTTTGCCTGCAAAAATAACTTTTTTTTTCATAGTGTCTGTATGAATGACATTGTTATATTTGCGGTTTCGGCAAACGTGCTATAGCTCTGAAACTGCATAATATATTTCGTTCAAACTAATTTTCGTTGAAAGTTTTCATTAAGGTCTACAGCATATATTTTGTTTAGATTTTTCACTTTCTTATTTTAAAAGTTAGAGGGGGGGACACACATTTTTTCACTTTGAAAGTGTATATCATTCAAACGGTTGGCTTTGAGAAAAAACTGTTTTAGGAACCTGAATGTAATTTTTAAAGACCTATCTATAGATAGATAAAAAGTGAAGTAAAAGTTATTTTGGTCAAGGGTAGACTTCACAGTTCTGACGAAGAAGTAGGTAAATATATTGTGGATTTATCCTACAATATTGTAATGCCAATCTTCCCGACGCGCCCCCCCCCCCCCCCCACACATACGTTTTGAAGGTTTGACGAAAAAAAAATTTTCAGTAACAGTTCCATGTATGTGAAATCATCCCCCCTTAATTCATATATTTTTTTAGTTATCATGAAACTGACACTAAAAAAATTTTAGTGTCAGTTTCATGTATGGGGAGCCCCCCCTCACAAAAATAAAAAATATATGAATTCTCATATATTTTTTATTTTTGTGTAAAAACCTTAAAGCGGTTTACAGAATACATCTACCTACCAAGATTTAACTGTGTAATCCTCATAGTTTTGGAATAAAGTGGCTGTGACATACATCGATTTGGCCGAATCTATAAGGGTTTCGTTTTTTGCCTTTAGGCTACGAAACCCTAAAAATTGGACTGCATTTTGTATTTACTAGTGACTAACTAGCTTGGTCCACGACTAAACAACTTCTTTCCCGCATAACGGAATCTGAAATGGAATGACAATTAATATTTGGTAAATTATTCTTGGCGGTCTTTTCTTGTTTTAAATGTTGACATTACTGCTATAAATATTGTGTTATTGTGCATAAAATGAGTAACGATACTGAAAATTAAACGATTTTACGTCAGAAAAGTAGAAAAAGATAAAGAGAACGAGAAAATAGGGGAATCCAGTAGTAAAACCAAGAAAATAATAATATAATTTTAATTTTGTGAGTAATAATAATATCATTTCAATAAAATAATGGTTTAGCTTGCTGTTATTTAATATTTATTCAAGTTTATGCAAATACATAACACTTTGAATTCATGAGAAAAACAGGCTAGGTCCTGGACTAAGGTGCTTATTCCCCAGACGGCTAAACCTTGAGAAAAGAAATACAGTTTTATTTACAAATAGGTATTTTTTACAAAATAGGTTACATGTAAAGTGTAACTTAACAAATTTCCTTTTAAAAGCAAATACTTATGTATGGGGAAATATTAGCAAGTGAATCATTAAACGGTATGGCAACTTTAAACGTCAATACTGTCAAATTTGGTGAATGTGACTTAGCCAATTCTTTCCTTTATCCCTTCTGTAACCCCATTTGAGAATAATCTTGTAAACTCGTACTTATACAAGATCATTCCAAAATGAAAAATTGTCGAAGCAAAATCTCAAAATCGTGTTTCTGGTACATTACAAATCTTGATAAAGGTATGAAGAAATGTATATCTTATTACCAGATTTGTAACATCTTTAACCATCCTATAGTAATATAAAAAGTACATACTTCTTCCGTATAGCTTTAAGAGATAAGATAGCTAGTTCCTCTAGGTATAGTTGAGGATTCCGGCAAGAGCGCGATGACAACTTTGATAATTTGAAACTATAACTTCATCTTCGATATAATAAATTTTAAATAGAAAAATATTGGAAAAAATCAACTCGGCCACAAGTGAAGTCTCAGTAGCTCAGTGGTTAGAGCAGTGGACCGCATTTCCAAAGGGCGTGGGTTCAAGTTCCAACTGAGAATTCACGTGTGGCCGAGTTGATTTTTTCCAATGTTTTTCTATTTAAAATTAATCATAAATATAAAAAAATAATATTGAAAATTACAAAAATGCAAAAATTCAAAAAATCATTAATTCATATTCGATATCAAATTAATCAACTCAAAAATATTTATTCAGTCTAGACTGGTACAAGCACTTGTTTCTTAATGTCGAAGAAACTAAGCCATATACGAATACTATTTGTTACAAAACAAAATCAAAATCAAAATCAAAAGTTTACCGAGATTGAGTCTCCTATATTTTTCCGTTATACGTAACTCCCGTTCCCAGTACAAATACAGACCTATTTAAATTAATCCTACCTGTAGTACCTATTACTGGAGAAAATTCGAGAAACGCAAACTAAAATAAGTGCCCAGAAGCAAACGAGCCGGAAATGTACTTGAGAATACTGAATAATGTTGAGGAGTTTAAGCTTCCGTCACTAAAAGCATCGTTTGGTAGAAATTATTTACTGAAATATAGAATATTTTTCAAGACGAGATTCTTTGTTATGACTACTAAAGGAAATCTGAGTTCTGTATACAAAAGAGTTGTACGAGGACTTGGTAAAGTTTATTGTATCATAATTTGTATTCTTAATAGATAAAAAAAATATAGGAAAATAAAACACTAAAAACACTTATTTTGTTTGGTTTTATGTCTTAGAATTTGGTTGTATTGTAATATACGTTGCATTTTTTTTCTTCTTACGAATGGATAAGAAAAATCGGCCATGCATAACCCATCACGCGGGCCCAATGCGGATAATAGATGTTAACAACTGCAAATGTTATATGAATGAACTGCTGTCTAAGTGATTCGGTGGTTGAGGGACTTTATAGTGTTTTGCTCTATATCTCTTACATACAATACATTTTGATACTGTTTTCTTTAATAACCTTCTAACTCCAGTTATCCAGTAAGTATCCCTCAATGTAGCCATCATAGTTTGTGTTCCAGTATGATTCATTTCTACATGTTTATCTCAAATCATTCTTTTAATTATGTCATAATTTCCTGATAACAATATAGGGTAAATAAAATCTCTATCTTCTCCACTATATTGTAATCTAGATTTAACTTTTAATATTCCTTCTTCTTCTTTAGTTATTAGTTTATTATTTTTGTCTTTCTGTATTAATTTTATCAAACATTGTTCAGCATTTTTGTACTCTTTATATTCTTTAAGTTTATTTTTATATTTATTTTTTGTTCTCATAATAGTAATCTAGTTATTAATTTTACTATCTTGTACTTGCTGAAATATAATAGGTAGTATATTACTAAAATTATATTCACTTATTTCTATTGTATCATGAACTACTGCGTGTTTTTTCTCCTCTTTGTCGTCGTCGTCGTGCCAAGGATCTCCACGACGATCGGTCCTGCGCTGCTAGCAACCAGCGACTTCTCGCGACTACTTTTTCTCCTCACTACTAATTAATTCTTAATTTTTTTCGGGATTAGAAATACATAACTGATTTTAGCCAGTTTTCGTCTTTGAGGTAGAATCATTGGTCCCGTCCACCATTGTGATTGAAGAAGAATCTTTGCGTAGCATCCACGTGATGGTAAGTCTGCAGGATTTTTAATACCTGGTAAGTGATCCCATGCTTCTCTTTCTGTATTTTTCCACATTTTTTTTACCCTATTACGTACTAAAGGTTTCCATGTGGCTTGTCTTCTTATCCATGCTAGTGTTACAGTGGAGTCTGTCCAGCAATTCGCTTTATAATCTTTGCACAATGACAGTAACTTTGATTTAACTTCATGAAACAGTCTGGATGCTATGAGAGCTCCAATCAATTCTACTTTTGTTAAACGTAGTCTTCTTTTTATTGCAGCAACCATACTTTACGGTAAGACAAGCTGTACATTTGCCTTCCCTTTGTATTCTGTTCTCAAGTAAATACATCCAATGTAATGAAAGTTGCAAACCCTACTTCGAAAAATATAAAATATTTACATTACCCAGCATCTATATCTTAGAATTATGTAAATTTGTACGTAAATATCCCAACTTCTATACCAAACGCGATGACCACGTCAAAACACTATCTTAAACCTAAAAACAAACTGATACTACCAACCTCTAAAATGAAACAACACTCTTCTAGCCCATTAGCTATGTCCATAAAAAAATTGAATAGGCTGGCGGATTCAATAAAAAATATAAAAAATGACAAACACTTTACTAAAAACTTAAAACAATTACTTACAAAAAAGTGCTATTATAATATATCAGAATATTTAGAAGATAAAAATTTATAAAAATATAATGGCAATTAGAAAATAGTAAGTTAAAAATTATCAATAACATAGATTATATATAAGAATAAGAGGTTAAAAGGTCTTCCCTCTCTCAATTGCTTTGCCTGACAGGGCCCATAATTGTACAATAAATTTATATAACACCTTCATCACTATTATGGAATGCAATAAAGAATTGAGTATTGAGTATTGAATCTTTACTAGCATCACAAAATACATAAATGGACACCTGACAATCTTGTAATGGTGCTTCTGTTAGTCTCCTTTGTATTTTACGTTTGTTTATATCACTTATTGTACTTAACACTGGTAAGCCCAGATACAATGATTTCAAAAATAATTACACAGCTTGGATTTTAAAAACAAGATCGGATGAGAAAATACCTAAATGCGTAGGTATTTTTTCATTTCATTCTATAATTAATTACACAGAAAGCTAGGATTTTAAAAACAAGATGGGATGAGAAAATACCTAAATGCGTAGGTAGGTATTTTCTCATCCCATCTTTTTTTATTTTAAAATCCGAGCTTTCTGTGTAATTAATTTTGGAATAATTGTAAATGGGCTTAAGAAACCAATGGGATCCAAAATCTGATGTGTTATGGAAAGTAGCTCTCTCTTTGTGTCATCTTTAGGAAAAGTTTTCAAATTCAAATTACAGTATATTCTATCCTCTTATCTGTCCCACAATATACCTTATACTGAAATAGGTTTTTCTTTATTTTTAACTATAGTATCTGCATTTGTCATCCAATCTCTCATTCAAATTTAGATTAATTCATTACTTCTGTTGCTTCTTTTCTGAATTGTTTTATCTTTTCTATAGAGTCAAAGCTAATCACACAGTGGTCCACATAAAAGCTTCTTTTAGTCTGCTTGCTGGGGGGGCTATCGCGTAAAAAATCTGGGTATGGATATGGGCTTCATTTGACAGTTGAATCTCATAAAATTACCTTATATGGTCATTTAACTGTCAAATGAAGCCCATGTCCATATCCATATTTTTACGCGATAGCCCCGCTGTTTCAGAGTATATTTCTTGCTATAAATCCAAGTAAATAAATAATTATTTCTTACACTCACACCAATTAACCTAGCCCCAAAGTAAGCACTGTAAGGCTTGTGTTATAGGATACTAGGGTATCGGATATAAATACAAAGACAACTATCTTAAATAGTTCCATGTACTTTGTTATTCATTATTCCTGCCAACGAACAAATTAAATTTATGATTTTGTAATTTTTGCATTTTTCAATGCTATTTTTATTTAAAATTTACCATAAGAACAAATTAAAGTTGTTAAATTTTGACACTTTAAAGGCACAAAACTTCTGTCGGAAAATAAGCTTATTTCGAGCATGGAATTATTAAGTACTATAATAATTAATAATTCCATGATTTTGAGAGGATCGTGATCCGAAATAGCGTTGGTATGATTGAAACAATACCTGCGCTAAGAGATGGCGGTAAGCCCCCAGTAATCTATTGGATTTCCCAAAACAGATGTCGCCACCGAACATCATTGTGTTCTTGAAAAAAAAGCCGATGAATACTTATTTGTTCCGATTTTCCTGTGGAGAAGATGAATCAATTCAATATTATATTTGAGAGCCGAACAATGAAGGCGGAACATTGGTTGCTGAATTGTGTTTTGGTGGAATACAACAATGCCGTTCACATTTAGGATAAACGCATGTCTTTTTTCCTTTTTATTAAAAACAAAGTACATACATATGTAGGAGAACGTGAGTTGTGAAAAATATTTTTAAGATATTTTTTATACAGGAAAAAACAATATGTCAGTGACTCAGATGACACACAAAATCGAAACCTTCCTGTCACAATTCAGGCAAATGCTTTGTTACGAAAGAAGTCCTCGACATTCAATAGAAACAAATTGAAATTATCAATTCGTTAGAGATAGAGAATTTTCCTAGATAACGAAACATCAGAAAATAAAATAATATAACTAAATAACTGAATAAACTAAAAGACTATTTTTAATAATTATGTAGATCGGGCTAACTTACCTAGTGACGTCCGATCCCCAATTATGTGAAGTAATCTCGTCTTCATCTATATACCCCCTGAACTGATGAACGGTCATTATATGACCGAAAATGCAAGTCGACATTTGATAGGTGGTCATATTATGACCACATTATATACATATAATATATAATATAGCTGTGTAGTGTCGGCTTAGAATAGCACTACCCCTGTCATCCCGTGGGTGTCGTAGAAGGTGAGTAAGGGACTCAGCCTTCAGGAGATGGGCAGCAGCGTCTCCTACATACTTGGCCATACTGCGATCGCCAACCCGCCTGCCAAGCGTGGCGATTATGGCAAACCTCCCCTTTTGGGGGAGGCCTATACCCAGCAGTGGGTGTTAGATGGCTGAGACGACGACGACGACAATATATAATATTATTTTGGAACTTGTCAGTAGGGCAGAATGGCTGTATAGGCTGTTTTCTTTCATTTGAATCTATAAAAACAGACTTGCTTCAAGAAATATTTTTTTTTAATGAAAGTAGTACCACGCTGTAGATAAATCCGATCCAAATCCAACGATGTACGATATATGTGGTATTTATAAACAGAAAGGCCATTAAAACCAAATAAAGTGGAACCACTTGACAAAACCACTTGACAGCGGCTCAAGTGCCGTATCAAGTTACCGGGCAAGTGCCGTATCAGTTGAAGGGCTAAGCGGTCGAGTCATAAGTACTGTCACCCCGGTAGATTTTTTAATTTTTAAGCTATATTTTTAAATCTTTTTTTGAGAATCGATTTAAAGACATTCGAGGAATATAAAATCAAATAAATTAAAATATTTTCTTAATTAGTTACAATGGAGTAAACGCTAAAAGGAGATGGGGTCGTGTTTCTTGGTTTACTTTGTTGTGGTTACGAGACAAGTAAAATTTTCAGTCTCGTTAAAAATTTAAATATTACTCTGAGCTTTGCCTCAAGCTACTATTAAACGGTTGGGGAAAGATTCAAGAGACGGAGAGAGAGAAAAATGATCATCCTGGTACGGTTCGGACGTTAGCGGCGGTAAATGTAGTGAAGGTGTGTATTCGAAAAAATCCGGTCCAAAAAGAAAATAGCATTAATTACAGGCGGGACTTAACAAAATGACCACAGACAGTGTGTTAAAGAAGATGTGGGATTATAGGCTAATGTCATTTATGATTTTATTTTACTGAAACTTGTTTTAATATTAGATAGCCACCACTCTAAATCTAATAGGATTTCCCTTGTTAAGTTTAAACCGCCTGTGTGGTCTAGTGGTACAACCACCAGTATCAGATCCAGGGGTGCCGGGTTCGATTCCCAGCGGTACATATTGTATTCGGTTAGTCCGCCTGGCTAGCTACCACCATTTTATCTAAGCCTGACGCCATAACAACAATGTTTTCAGCATTGTTGTGTTCCGGCAGTTTGAGATAGATAGCCAGTTCCTCAGTGGCTGAAGATTCCGGGAGAGGCTCGCTTCCATCTTCGGCCTTATCAATACTTAACATCAGGTATGATGAAGGTTAAGAGTCTCGCCGTCGTTCATAAAAAAAAAGTTTATAGAATATTCATAGTTATCGTTACTAGATCTTAGTGCTAGAGTCTTTTGTCTTTCCATAGCTTTAGTGTAAAGCCAGCATATTCTAGGGTTGGGCACGCATCTACCAGTTGACCTAGAATTTTAGAAAAGTCTATTTTCTTACAACTTTTTTATTGTGAAGTTTTTGGATGGATTTGGTAATCAATACTTTCTTTTTATCATGTAGTGAAATGGTGAACTGGACAGAGTCTAATACAAAACCTAGATAATGAAACACTTGCTTGGGTGTGAAGCAGCTTTTATCTGTTTTTGTTAGAAAACCTAAACCTTCAAGAACCTGCTTAGTAATAGTCACATTCTGTAAGCAATCCTGGTATGAATCAGCGAGACATAATAAATCGTCTAAGTATATCAGAGACAGCAAACCTAATGACCGTAAGTGCAAAATGACTGGTTTCATTTTGCACTTACGGTCTTAGTAAAGACAAGGTGCCGTAAAAAGTCCAAAGGGCAGGCATGTGACTTCATACAGAACATCGTGAAATAGGAACCGGAGATATTTCCTGTCAGATTGTCTTACAGAGAGTAAATAATAAGCATTTTTACCGACTTCAACAAAAAAGGAGGGAGGTACTCAATTCAACGCGTATTTTTTTTTTTTTTTTTGTCTGATGTATGTATACCGATTACTCCGGTGTTGGTGATCCGATTTTAATAGTTGTTTTTTTGTTCGATCGGGTACACTGTCAATTTGGTCCCATATAATTTTTACGAAGATCTGGCTAGTAGTTTTTTCATAATCTTGAAAAATATAAATCACCTTTTGGCAAGTAGTCGTTTACCTAGATGACATTGTTGTGTATGGGCTGATTTTTAGTGTAAGTAACGGCACATGATGTAACTAAAAAATCTGAAATAAAAACATTTTATAAAAAAAAATCAAACCGACTTCAAAAAGTAAAAAATAAAACTTTTGGAGTCGGTGCTAGTAATATAATAGAAAATATTTTATACACAATAATTTGTAGGTTTTTAATATTTAAAAATATATATATGTGGATAGCGCTTAATATAAAAAGGCACAATGACATTGACAGGCGATGACAGGCGGAGCGCGGCAAACGGGAACCACAGAGTAACATAGGTTATTTTCTTTTTTTTACGGCTTTGAAGACCGTGGACAGCGTAGTAGTACAAGGTGCAGACTACATATTTATAAATTATGAGGATGAGATTACGGAACATAATTTTCAGTTATATCATTATACTTTACTAAAGCCCGAGTTTACCATCTTATTAACGAACCGATTAAAACTAACCGCCATTTAAATGCCATTGCATTTCCGTTCTTTATGATGTTTTAGGCCCCGAATATCTAATCGATAGTGGGTGAACTTAGCTCTTAATCTTTATTAAGTATGGAATGTTAAAAAGTAACCTCCTTGCTCTCAACTTTTCGGATTTAAATAATAATTCATCATAATTTTTCATTTCCATTTAAAACCCCGCGAGCGCTAACATAATCTCGTGATCATATTAAAACTCAAAAGGAGTTACTACGAGCTTCTTTTAACAGAAAATCAGAGGTTCATTTGTAAGAAAATCTTGCATTTTCACCCTGGAATGCAGTGCCGCGTCTCTTGCAATTCTCTCGCGTTGAAATCACGGACGAGTGTGGCCTAAAGACAAGCGGGGGCGTTTTCTAATATTGGACAGTAAAATATAGAGTGGAAAAACACTTTAAAACGTGCTAGGGTAGAGTCGAAGTGCATTGAACCGTCAACCTGAAACTTCATATATCAATTTCTCTCTTATCTCGCACAACGTAAAACACATATTTTTTCTATACATTAATATAGACGCGAGCATTCTCGAACATTCGACGGAATTCGTGCGTTTGAGGGCAGTGATACAGTCTAGTGGCACAACCACCGATATCAGACCCAGGGTTTCCGGGTTCGATTCCCAGCGGCAGTACATATTCTAATCGGTTTGGTTGGTGGTAGGACTCGTTGTAAGTCTGTTTGGCTAGCTACCACCATCTTATCTAAGTCTGACGCCATAACAACAATGTTTTCAGCATTGTTGTGTTCCGGCAGTTAAAGATAAGATAGCCAGTTCCTCAGTGGTTGAGGATTTTGGGAGAGGCTCGCTTCCACCTACAGCCTTATCAATACTTAATATCAGGTATGATAAAGGCTAAGAGTCTCCCCGTCGTTCATAAAAAAACTGTGTTTGTTTTGCGGTGAGATTGACGCTTCGATGCGCTTCGACTCTGCACTAGTATTTATATTAAAAAAAGGTAGTAAAAACCGACTTCATAAAGGAAAATGAAAAATAAAAAATACCAAATGATAAAAACCCATAATTACAACAGAAACCGTCTTCAAAATATACTTTTTGGAGTCGGTGCCAGCTTGAACGAAAAAACTGAACGTAACTTACCTATAATATTGTTTACTTTTGTAAATAGTAGAAGTGCAATGTAGAATACACCATTAATACCCTTGCTGGCACCAACTCCAAAAAGTATATTTTAAAGACGGTTTCTGTTGTAATTATGGGGTTTTATTATTTGGTATTTTTTTGTTTTCATTTTTATATTATCCGTTTACAAGTTGATTTTTAAATTTTTGATTTTGTTTTTTTTTTTTGTGTTAAGCTCAGTACTTTTTACCATGTTCATCGTGAGGAGCATAATTGCTTAGGAATCGTATCGCACCAGTGATATACTGAGTATTTTATAGTTCCGATGAACATGTCTGGTCTTCATCATCCGTCCCGCTACACCAAATGGTCAAAACATCGAAATCGATGTAGGTGTGCGTGTAACATTTGAAGAGTCTCTTTAATTTATCCAGGATCCCATCATCAGATCCTGTCTCGACGACAATGGGACCAACTTAAAAGTACACCCTTTCAAACACAACAAGAATCCTTCAAATCGATTCATAAACCACCGAGTAATGAGGTAATTAGCATTTAATAGATCCGATGACCACGTGTGGTCTTCGTCATTCGTTCCACTCCACCAAATGGTGCTTTATGGAAGCAACTGCACGAGTTACTTAAGAAAACTATGTAGGTGTGCTTATAACATTTAAAGAGTTCCCTGGATTTCTCCAGGATCCCATCATCAGATCCTGTCTTGACGACAATGGAACCAACTTGAAAGTATACCCTTTCAAACAAAAAAATAATTATTTGAATCGGTTCATAAATGACCGAGTACTGAGGTAACAAACATTAAAAAAATACATACGCTACTTTATATACAAACTCAATGGTGTAAACACAGATGTAGTTCAGTATAAATTTCGGTAAGTATTCCAAATATAAATCACACGAGCAACCCGTGTGCGCATAATGCGCAAAAAACACATTTTTTATATTCAATTTAAAAATCCATTAAATCCGGTTTAAATCGCTCTAGATTTGAGTTTTTGCTAAATTTCTCGACTTATCCGACCACTTCAGACAAATACCTTTCTAACGGTGTATTGCACTTGATTGTGCGACTTTTAGTTTAGGAGGAGAAGCGGCTTCACTGCCGTATTATATATATAGATTCTCCCCCTAGAGGTGAATGAAATTCAGTACAATTTTCTTTCCCTGTTTTTAACAGATTAAAAATGACTATTGTTATGTTCGCTTTTTGTGGCATAGAATGTCACTTTTTTGAGCAAGTGGTACGAAAAACAATATCCGCGCTAGTTAACACATTTAATCAAATTCAATTTAAGTTTTTATCTTTCTTAAATAGAATTCAGTAGATACAATATTAATACTTATTAAGATCTAAATACACTTCCTACTATTCCAATAACGGCGTTTATATACAGGGTGGAAAAAAGACGGTCGTCGGAGGGAAAGTACCCTAAATATTGATGTAAGCAAATGTTACTCAAATTTTTCATTAATTAAATAAAACTGTACAAAGATTTTTGATAAATCACGTAACTACACCGGTAATCGTACCCGCTTTAATGAGAAAAATAACATCGTGTTCTTTTTAGGTACCAATCGATAGTGTTAATTTTAAAGATTAATTTAGTGCGAGTGATAAACTATATAAAATTAATGACAAATCCTGAAAAACTTGTTAAAAAAACTTTAATGAACACAAACTTATTCATCGATACAACTCGCCTCGCGTCTCGTGGCCTTTTGTATCGATTTATGGTGAATATAACAAAAAAACTTAATCAACTAAAGGTAAACTTAATCAACTATAAGCTGTGATGTTTGTTTATTTCGAGCAACTTATAAAGTTAAATAAACGTATTTAATTTTTAGTTTAGTGATGAGTATTAGTAATTACCCAGGTACAATAAAGTATTTTGAACTATTAGCTATGCATTTCTTTTATCTTTACAGACTTTGTCTTTGATTTAAGACACTAAGTTACTTCAGCTAAATTGTTAAATAAACTTAAGACTATCGAACGGTATCATAAAAGTACAGGGTGTTATTTTTCTCATTTAAGCCGGTACGATTCCCGGTGCATGTGATTTATCCAATTCTTTGAGTGCAGTTTAACTTATTTTTGAAAATAATGAAATGTTCCCTTTCATTAAAATTTGCTTACATCAATTTTTAGGGTATTTTCCCTCCAGCTACCTTTTTTTCCACCCTGTAGAACCTAAACTGTAGTACCTATTACCACAGCGTAAAGAGAAGTAATGTTGACTGTGGTATTACTATGTAATTATGACATTACCGTCCCTCCTATAACTTAAGCCACACAAACAAATTGCTTAAATTAACTTAAATCCTAGTACTAAACTTGTAAACTTGCGAAATATATTCAAGTATTCGCTCCTCAAGATGGCGCCTCGTGTTTTATGTGGAGTTGAAGTTAATAACGTAACACGTCTTGTGGAATGTGCTTAATTATACGATGTGTTGCTTCGCTCGGTGTAAATTAAATTATGTTTCTCTTTTATCGTATTAGGATTAGTGGCCACCTCTGGTGTAGAGTTTACCAAGCCGCCTATAAGGCCTCTGACTTGCCTTAACGACTGTTATCAGATGACAACAGACGGGACCGCGGTTTAGCGTGCCCTCCGAAGCACGGAAGCACTACGGTCCCCTATCCGATACCTGACCGGACCGAGCGTTGCTTAACAAACGTGATCGAGCACGATCAGTCTATCAGGCGCTTCGGAGGAGTTCAAGTTAATAACGTAACATGTCTCGTGAAAGCTGTAAATAAAATTATCTCTCTCTCTTATCATATGAGGATTAGTGGCCACCTCTGGTGCCAAAGTTACCAAACCGCCCATAAAGCCTTAACGAACTTGCCTTAACGATTGTTATCAGATGACAACAGCCGGGACCGATGGTTTAGCGTGCCCTCTGAAGCACGGACGCGCGGTGTTGTATTGCCACTTTACGGTCACCCAACCGACACCTGGCCGGACCGTTGCTTAACAAATGTGATAGATTATGATCAGTTTGTCAATCGCCGCCAGGAGCGCTACGAAGCAGTTCCAGTTAACGTAACATGCCTTGTGAAATGTGCTTAATTATTACGAGTATACGAGGCGCAGCTTTCTCGCGAGCTGTAAATTAAATTATGTCTGGGAAAGCGTTTTATAGAACCGATCTACATATAATTTATAATGTTTCAAGCAAAAGGTTTGCTTGAATTACCTAAAAGTAGATATTTCAGTTAAAGTTTGTGACTGAAAACTTGTATTCAAAATAAAACTGAAGCAAATGTATGTAGGTATTACGTTAGCAAAGCAAACGGTCAACAGTTGCAGGTCAGTCGTTCAGTTTGGAATCGTTTGAAGATATGCCTTACTTACCGTAGATAGACCGTACTTGGCTTTTGAAATACGCGCAAAAATGTAACTATAAAAATCATACCAACCGAATTGTGAACCTCCTCCTTTATTGGAAGTCGGTTAAAAATGAATTGCCATAAAGTAAATAAAAATAAGTTAGTTTGACACATTGCAATTCTGAATACATCAACTACTGATCATAACACAGTTTTTGCAAAGGTATCTAAATTAAAGAAACCCATTAACTGCCGAAAGATAGTGGAGTATGTGGATTATGATAAAGCTCTTGTTATGGTTCTAGAAAGTAATCTCCCATCCTTGCTCTTCTGTAATGACCCAGACTTAGTAGCCGAGCAACTCACTGGAAAACTAGCCAATTCTCTCGAAGATAGTAAAATTGAAAAAACGGTACCTAAATCTAAACGAATTATTAACTACTGGATAACTCCCGGACTTCTACGCTGTATCAAAAATAGGAACAAAATGCAAATGAAACTTAGAGCTGACCCATTGAATTAAATTCTGAAAATAACGTTTAAGAGATACCGTAATCACTGCAACAAATTACTAAAGAAATTAAAAATTAAATATGAGAAAGAACAACTGGCAAACTCTGTTAAAAATTCTCGAAAAAGGAAGTAACTCACCTGAATTCTAATAAGGCACCGAATTCCGAACTGCTAAATATTAAGGGCACTGAAACAGATTCTGCAAACTATATATAGGTAAGAGACTAGCTGAAGATATTCATAAAAGAGATGCCACTACTAGTGTTGAAACACAACGGTTTCAGAAACAATCTCATCAGTCATCCTTCGTCCTCTTAGAGACTGATCCCTATGAAGTGGATTGTATCCTTGTATCCTTAGAGTGGTGACATCAATAATTACAGACCAATCTCAGTGCTGCCGGTAATCTCAAAGATTTTGGAAAAGCTAATTAATAATCGTTTAATTAATTATTTAGAAAAGTTTGACATTCTTTCTCAACATCAATTTGGCTTTAGGCGCGGAAAATCCACAGAAGATGCAGTTCTATCATTGACATCGACAATAACTGATTGTCTGGACGATGGGAGAAAATGTCTGTCAGTATTTCTTGACCTTAAAAAGGCTTTTGATACAGTTTCGCTACCCATTCTCTTGGATATATTAGAGTCAATTGGCATAAGAGGTATGCCACTGGCACTCTTTAAAGACTATCTGCAGGAACGTAAGCAAAGAGTAAAAATAGGTAGATGCTTTAGTGAAGACAAAGTTGTTTCCTTTGGTGTTCCTCAAGGTAGCGTCCTTGGCCCTACCTTATTTTTAATATATATATATATATATATGACTTGACAAATATAAATTTAAATAATGGTCAAGTATTATCATATGCAGATGATACTGCATTAATATTTAAGGGTTCTGATTGGAAATCGGTTTTTGAAATTTCAGAAAGTATCACAATTGCTACAAGATAACCTGCTCACATTAAATGCCGCAAAAACGAACTATATATGCTTTGCCATCAATAAAACAACCCAACCAAAAATCAAAATCAAAATCAAAATCAATATCATTTATTCAGTCTAGGCTGTTACAAGCACTTATGAACGTCAAAGAAGCTACGCCATCGGTTCACAAACCCTACGGCGGGAGACCTTGTAACGAGAAGAACCGGCAAGAAACTCGTCAAGGGCTGTTTTTTTCTCCCTGTTTTATTTCATACAGAGTCGTCAAATTGAAAAGTGACCTTAACATATCAGTAAGGTCAATTTCCATCACAAAAGGAAAATACTAATGAAAATATTACATTTTATGGTTATTGTAAACGTAAAAAATTTTTAACTGGCAAAGAAAGACTTGTCTATCATACATTACAACATTTCCCGCACCACAAGACTACTACACTGCAAGTTGTGAGGTACATACAGGTCAGTATCAATTTATTTTAGATAAAAATATTTAGGCTTTAAGCACAGCATTAAGATAAGCAGACTGAGGTAGACCCATTTCCGCTGGCGGCACCCGTTCACGAGCATGACGCATGAACCAGCCATCGCTTCGCTCAACCATATTTTAGGGAACGTAACGACCCGCCTCACACGACACCGCCGAAAAAACGTTTGAGTGAGCATGACGTACTTCAGGTACTTATGTTAAGCTGCATAAATATAAAAAAACACAATGGCAACAGCAAAAAAAGAAAGATAAAAGTGCCTTAATGTAAGACACAACACAACCTACAATGTCACTAGAAGACGCATCAGCTGGGTCACAACCAAGTAGTAATTTATCACTGAAAATACATGAATGGGACAGAACAGATCCTTCTAGCTGTACATGTACTACAGTTAAAAGAGTTGAAAAGGCTAAATATCTAGGAGTCATTTTGGATCAACACCTAAACTGGCATTCACACATCGAGGCTATGAGCTCTAGAGTTAGAAAGCTGACATGGATATTTAGGAAATTGCGAAATCTTATTAAACAAATATATATTGCTTTAGCTCAGTCTCTGATCGGATATTGTATCACGATCTGGGGAGGGGCTCACAAAACTAAGCTAATAGAATTAGAAAGAAGTCAGCGTTGTCTACTTAAGGTAATGTATTTTAAGCCATTCAGGTTCTCCACTAATCAACTCTTCCATTTAAGTGAACTCCTATCAGTAAGAAAGTTGTATATACTCCAAACGACCCTAAAGTTACACAAATCCCTCCCATATAATAAAAATTTCGTTAGTAGACGAAGGGGTCATAAGGCAGCTTATGTTCAGAAATCACGAACAGAATTTGCCAAACACCAATATACAAGACTATCAGCGGCTATGTACAATAAATTAAATAGTGTCCTTTAAATTCATGAAAACAACTTACGGAAATGTAAAGAAAATATATTAAACTGGCTTTTATCTAAGTCCTATGATATAGAACAGCTATTGCAGTGACTAAACACTAACACACACACACACACACACACACACACACACACACACACACACACACACACACACACACACACACACACACACACACACACACACACACACACACACACACACACACACACACACACACACACACACACACACACACACACACACACACTCACACACGCCTAGATATTTACTTACACAACACATTTGTTTGATGATAACATAAATAAATAAACTGCGTGTATTATTTAGATGTCATTAAGCTATGGAAGAGCGGGGCCTCCTGACACAAGTGTCTCTGGACTCTTAATAGGTTGGTTCCAGCCACTTATGTAAGAGTAACGTACTTTGTTTATGAATAAAACATTTTTCATTTTCATTTTTCAATTGGTGAAAAGAAAAATTGTTTATTGTCACAATGATGAATGTTCACAAAATAAACAAATAAAATTACGATAGGATATTCTACTCAAACAGCGTTAAGTATTTCAGTAAATTAACATGAAAAATCACTTCACGTCATACCAATAACAGTTTGACAAGAAGAAATAAATCTTGCGCTTTTTCTAGTAGGAGCAATACATACCTCTGTTAAGAAATAAATACAGCTTAGTTTAATTATGAAAAAAAATTCTCCCGGAAAGAATTGTTCGTGAAAACATTTACAATTCGAGACAGTCATGTGATTCGTGTTAGATCTGATTCAGGCTAAACCTACGAATTAACGTCCGCTTTTTATCAACATACTCTCATCAAAAGTGTCCAGGGATAAGTAAATTACACTTTTAAGACGCTATACGCAAAAACTACGTACTTTTTGTAATTAAACAGCAGTGGGCCCAAAGAGTAAAGTAATTATAAAGGAAAGTGGGCCGGATACCCAAAGGTAGCAGATTCGAGTCCTTTCTGAGAATTACTTGTGGGCCTAGTAAATTTTTTGTGATATTTGTTCAATAAAAAATTATCATAGGTTAAAAGAAATAAGTTTGCTGTCACCCTTTTGCGCGAATCATGAAGCAGTTCATACATTTCCCTTTGTACGATTTTGATTTTCTTTGCGTTTTCAACTTCTTTCTTGCTTTTTATGATTTTTGTAATTTTTGCCTTTTTCAACGCTATTTCTATACTTATGGTAAATATTAAATAGAAAAATATTGGAAAAAATTAACTTGGCCACAAGTGAATTCTCAGACGGGAATCGAACCCGCGACCTTTTGAAATTTCCTTTCATTTTATTGGACCGGATTTCCAAAGATCGCGGGTTCGATTTAAAATTTATTTAAAATTTACCATAAGTATAAAAATAGCATTAAATAATGCAAAAATTACAAAAATTATAAATTATTGGCAGTAGCATCTTAATCGATCGTTAAACTCCTGAAAAGATGTTTCTTTCTAATGCAAGGATATTCCTAGCATTGATGTAACAACGCTGGCCTACAGCGTATTAAAAAAAAAAAGTATTGGAGAATTTCGACGGTGGTTCGCAAGTCTCGGTAGCTCAGCGGTCAGAGCATTGGACCGGATTTCTTTCTTGCTGTTCTAACCTTTTTTAACTAATTTTCAAAAAGGAGGAGGTTCTCAATTCGGTTGGTTTGGTATGTTTTTTATATATACACCGATAGCGCCGAAATTTCTGATGCCATTTACGTGATTATTTTTTGTTCAATGCTGGATAGTTGACATTTGGTCCCATAAAAATTTAATTTAGTTTGGCCGAGTAGTTTTTATTTTATGAGCATTTTTGTTAACTTGGACGATGTAATTTTCACGATACTTTGTTTATAATGTACATGTAACCTAATCTAATCTAGAAAAATCCTCTGTAGTTTACAAAACAACCTATTACAGACACTAAAAAGTAAAAAAGAAAAAACTACGTTTGAAAAAACCGTCTTCAAAAACTAAAAGAAGCCTTTTGGAGTTGGTGCCAACCAAAACATTCTACTTAGAGCTCCTGTTGTTTTTTCTGCTTGTCTTTTTTTCGGTTTTTTAACCAAATTCAAAAAAGGAGGAGTTTATCAATTCATGTGTATGTTTTTTATGTTTGTTACCTCAGTACTCGGTCATTTATAAACCGATTTGAATAATTCTTTTTTTGTGCGAAAGACGACGGGACCAACTTGTAAGTATACCACTTACAAGTTGGTCCCGTTGTCGTTAAGATAGGATCTGATGATGAGATCCTGGAGAAATCCAGAGAACTCTTCAAATGTTATAGGCACATCTACATCGATTTCAGTGTTTCATAAGTAACTCGTGCAGTTTCTTCCATAAAACACCATTTGGTGGAGTGGAACGGATGATGAAGACCAGACATGTTCAACGAAACTATTAAATAAACAGTATATCACTGGTGCGATACGATTCCTAAGCAATTATGCTCCTCAAGATGAACATGGTAAAAAGTACTGAGCTTATCTAACACAAAAAAAAGGAAATTAAACATTTTACAAACCGACTTCAAAAAGGAAAATATAAAAATGAAAACAAAAAAATACCAAATAATAAAATCTCATAATTATAACAGAAACCATCTTCAAAATCTTCTTGGGCACCGACTCCAAAAAGTAAATTTTGAAGACGGTTTCTTTTGTAATCATAGGGTTTTATTATTTGGTATATTTTTTTTTTATTTTTATATTTTCCTTTAAGAAGTCGGTTTTTGTATTTTGTGTTTTAAGAATCATCAACATAGCCATTTTAATTTTCCCACTGCTGGGCCACTGGCCTTCCTTATGGATGGATAAAGAGAATGGGCCATGGCCATGACCCACTACGCGGGTTCAATGAATATTAAATTTGTGGGTATAAACGACTACAATACAATACAGCCGGGACCAACGGCTTAACGTGTATTCCGAAGCGCCCCTCTGCCCTCTGTGCTCGAGATATTACACTTTTGGTCACCCATCTAGTGTCCGACCATTGCGAAAGTTGCTGGACCGTTTCAATCGCAGGCTGAAGGACGATCCATTACGCCATTGAGTTCCTGTAATATATGTAGACTACGTACCAACGAATACATTGATTTTGATACCCCAAGTGCTAAGCTACTTATTTCGAAATCAGATCAATGTAGATGATATATCTGAATATATTTACGCTTTGAGCGTAAATTCCAAGGGTCGGAATATCGCGGTAACATTTATTATAATTTGATTCCATCTCTGATGCCGAGTTACCAGGGAATCCATTTTGACACTAACACCCATATTCTAAGTCGTTCCTCCAAAACTTACTCGTCCTCGACTTAACGAAACCTCATTGAAAACCTCTTCGAAATACTCCTCGAAATCGGTATTCTAAGTCATAACTCCGTAAGGACCTGGAGGACCGAAAGAGTACGTAGCCACTCCGTGTTAGGCCTAGCGTACACTAGCATTTTTACCCACGACGAGGTTGAGTGGAGTGTAAAAAGTTTTGGAGGAACGACTTAGAATATGGGGGTAAGCCTATGAAGCTTAATATTATCATGTTTTGAACTTGATCGTATTGATAATGGGTATAAGGGAGTTGTATTATAAAAAAATGTGTTAGTAGGTATCTTATGTTTTCACTATATAATACGTTATATAGTAGAAGATGGTACAAGTCTATCAACGGCAGGGTACATTCGAAAATTATAGTAGGCGATTGGATGGCAACCTGTCACAACTGTTACTAATTTAGACAAAAATACATATTGGACCCAACGACCATTGCCAAACGTGGCGTCGTTTAGATGCGGATAAGCGAGTGATGTTTATACTTTACAGCAACCGCACATAGAGCCACTAGCCGCGACCACAAGCTGCGGACTAGTTTTTTCATACATTCATTATAGCATCGGCCCTCTGTAACGGGCGCTCGATTGACCGCGTTCGAGCCATAAGCTGCGGGAGTCGCTCGCGCTCGCCACTAGTGGACGCGTGTGGCTCACCTCGCGCGCACTCGGCCACAGTCGACGGTTTCTTCTCTGGCGACTTGTGGCCACCACTCAGCCACTAGCGGCGGCGATTATTGGCTGCGTCTAGTGGCTTGACTGCGCCACTAGTGGTCGCGTTTAGTGGCTTAATGTGCGGTTGCTGATACTCTCAGCTTGTACCTTTTAAGCTCTGCCATCTCCGCAAAGGATATATAGGGTGTTGCAACTGCGCAATTAATTTTATTATCATTTTAGTTGTAGTTTCATATTTGCATTTTGATAGATTTTACGTAAAACGAAGCGCTTCATAGTGACAGTTCTCGTAGGTTTGTTCGCGAATTGTTGTTAAAATTGTTAATCCAGTGAGGGTACTTTTGTATTTTCGTCGATGCCTCTCACTGACATTGCCGTCAGTCTCACGGACGGAGCTGCGCGGACAACATTCCATACCAGTTGTACCGCTGCCGTAGTGCTAACCAAATTATTGAACATCTTGATGTGGTTTGTGATTGTGTGGACTTCTTGTGAATACTTGAAATATTGCCATAGGTCGGCGCCGACAGGCATACCTAGCAGCAGAAGACCGGTGAGTAGGCTTTCGACCCTTTACTTAAGACCGTGACTGGATCACTTGTTTTCGATATATTTCGTGTCGTTGTTAAAATACTTGTACGCCTCTCGAATCGCTAGGGCGCGTGCATAGCGTGAAGTTATGTAACGGTTCTAAAAACCACACACTCCTAAATATTAATCTAATACTTACTTTTAACTAAATTAAACCAAAAACCATTCACTTCACCATTCTAACTTGTTTCTTTACTTTATTTTTGCTTTGATAAAACTTAACGCTGGTAGTTAATTCTTAAAATATTACTGCGTACCCTCGATACTGCTAACTTCACGGCTGGGAGATTTCGTATTTCGGCCAATTTAATTAGACTACGAAAATTCATTTCTTTTTATTTAACTATTTATATACCGTCTGGGGCCCAGAACCGGGGATAATATTAAAAACGGAGGCTCTATAGGTCACTAGTGATTGAATCGTTAGGGTCCCAACTAATTAAAACCAAATCTTTATTTTTTGATTTTATCTAACGAAACTTAATCGTGAATTCAATATAATGCAAACATCAGTATACCGCTCAACTTTTTCGGAGCTACTCGGAACTTCTTTTTGACAAATTATGTGTTGGCTGATAGAAAAATAATACTGTCTTACTTACTTACTATCGTAATATATGAATACACGTAGGTATTGTTTTATTTTTGGAGTGTTTTTTGCACTCAAAGCCATCTTCACATTGAATTACAAATTGTGTAAATGAATCCAATTCGATTACTTAAATTAAAATTAATTTAAACTGAAACCGAAGAAATTCCCATGACAATATTCTGACTTTACTAATCAAAATTATTCTTTTGAATTTACACTATTTTAACACTATGATCTTCTAAAAAGATCATAATGTAAAAATCATCATAATGTTTTCAGCATTGTTGTGTTCCGGCAGTTAAAGATAAGATAGCCAGTTCCTCAGTGATTGGGGATTCCGGGAGAGGCTCGCTTCCATCTTCAGCCTTATCAATACTTAACATCAGGTATGATGAAGGCTAAGAGTCTCCCCGTACTTCATAAAAAAAAAAAAAAAAAAAAGCGTAGAATCCATTTAATTAACAGGTACTACGTACTAGTACGTAATAATTCCATGGCTGAATCTACTTGGTACAAAGGGTATTGTTGCAGCCGCTCAATTAATTTTATAATCATTTTTTCTGTAGTTTCATATTTGCACTTTGATAGTTTTTACGTAAAACGAAACACTTAATAGTGACAGTTCTAGTAGGTAGTTGTTCGCGAATTATTGTTGAAATTGTTAATCCAGTGAGGGTACTTTTGTATTTTTCGTCGATGCCTCTCACTGACATTGCCGTCATTCGCCCCACTTGTCGAGACGGAGCTGCGCGGACAACATCTACTATCAGTTGTACCGCTGCCGTAGTGCGAACCCAAATATAATTAAACTTTATGTACGTTGTGATTTGTGATTGTGAACACCAGGAACATTGCCAAAGGTCGGCGCCGACAGGCATCCTAGCAGCAGAGGATCGGTGAGTAGGCTTTCGACCTTTTACTTAAGACCGTCACTGGATCGTTTTACCAATCGTTATATTTTCGTGTCGTTGTTAAATCCTATACGCCCTTCGAATCGCGAAAGCGCGTACATTTGGTCCTTCGAGCCGGATCACTTTAGTCCATCGTCGGTATCTTTTCTGGTAGTGAAATCGTCGCACAGAAACGATACAAATATCAAGCGCTTATGGTTAGACCGAACTATCGCTGTTAGTTTTCGTTCGTAATATCGTCGCATTGTATTTAGTTAAATAATCATTCGGATTATTTTAGCTAATTAAATCCCGTTTTCGTACCTATGGGAATTGACATAATCGCTCGGATTATAACATTGCCATACCACGCCATTCGGTAGCCATATTTGATGTACCTTGTCGAATTCATATTTTAGCCATTTTAATCTCGTAACCTATGCAACATTGCGTTAATCAGAATCGTGCATTTTCGTTCTGATTATCGAAACATTCGAAATATATTTTTATTTTGGGAAAATATTAGCAATTTTAATAATTCATTAGTTAGTGTCGTGGCCGCACTTTGTGACTTTATTGGAGGTTTGAGTCGTTTGCTTAGTTGATTATTTAGCATAAAATAACACAGCAATCGGTCGCGTTATATTTGCTGCACTCGATAACTGCAAACTTTCTTTTCGATCGATTGCATTATTAGTCACTTTGTAACATCTTTGTCGTTTTAATCGTTATAATTATATGTGTTTTTAATAAGTAGAAGTGATATAATGAGTGTTCGATAATAGAAAATAAAGTAATAAAATTAAAAAATATATATCGTTGCATCGTTTATACAGTCCATTTATTGTTATTGAATAGTCATTTCGTAAACCAAATAAACAATGTCTAAAGCGGCAACTCGGCGTAATTTGGAATTAAAACGCGACATTTGTATAAAACGTATCGATGAGTGTTTGTCAGCGGCCGTCGAGGCACAAGAGGATAAGTCACGTTTACCAATTTTTTTGTCCCGGTACATCGACTTGAAAGTTATTGCGCTAGTTTCGAAAGTCATCATTTTAAAATTTGTTCGGAAATAACAGAAGTATCAGCGTTAGATACAGAAGTAGACAATAAATATTTTAAAATACTTGAAATTCATTCGAATATAACATCCACTTCGGATTTAAAAAGTACTAATTTCACGCCTAGTTCAGATTTATCTGTCAAGCTACCTAGGTTGAATTTGTTACATTTTAACGGGGATATAACAACATGGGGTACCTTTTTCGATATGTATAACACCATGGTTCATCAAAATAAAAAATTGTCGAATATCGAAAGATTTTCGATTCTGATTTCACTTCTCTCCGGTGAACCTTTGCAACTATTAAAGGGTTTTCCACTTTCGGAAAACAATTATTTAGAAGCATACGCGGCCTTAATTGATCGTTATCAGTGCAAGCGAAAGTTAGCTTTCCGGCATTGGGACGAATTACAAAAGATATCGTTAAAGTCGAACTCGCCTCGTGAGTTACGTCGTTTAGTAGATACTTTTAAAGAAAATATTGCTGTTCTTCGAAATTTAAAGTTGCCTGTTAAAGATTGGGATTTTCCATTGTTTTATTTACTGATAAATAAACTCGATACTGATACTCGTCGTCGTTTTGAGTTGCAAAATGAGGATAAAGATATTCCTTCATTTGACTCCCTTCTGGAGTATTTGAATAAGGCCGGTCAGGCGCTCGAGCTTGCCGAACCCGAGACAAGCGCCTCACGCGCGAGGCCTGTCACTGCCGCCACTGCGCAATTCGCGCGCGCCGCGCCCCGCGCTCCTGCAGCGGAGCCGTCTTATCATCGTTCGCGTACTTATGCGCCGGCGGCGGCGCCACCTAACAACACTAAGTCGTTATTAGTAAATTCTCAATCACAATCCGTTGATTTGTGTCCTTTGTGTAAATCGAATCACAGTTTATCGAACTGTCCCACTTATCGTAACTATTTCCCCAATGATAGATTTGTTGTCGTTAAAGAAAATAATCTTTGCATAAATTGCCTTAATAAAGGTCACGCAATTAAATCGTGTCCATCTAAGGGACGTTGTTTGAAATGTAACTTAGCCTACCACACAACCTTACATTTTGATTCGAATTCTCGTAACCCCAATTATAATAATGGCGTTGCAAATAACACTAACGGTCGTTTAGTTTCGTCCCACCGTGTCGTTTCGCCAAATCGTCGTGTCGTTTCGGATAATCGTGGCATTTCGCCTAATCGTCGTGTCGTTTCTTCGCATAATTTTGTCGATTTGCATAATCGTGTCGTTTCGCCTAATCGTCGTATCGCTTCGCATAATTCTAATTTCGTTTCGTCGAATAATCTTGTCGTTTCGGAGGGTAATGCACCATCATCCCTCGTATCACCTTCGTCACCCAAGGAACATTCTACTGTCACTCTGGTTGCTGGATCGGATCCTGCTACCCCAATCTCGCTTCTCGCTACCGCCTTAGTCGAAGTTGTCGACGGCTTTGGTGCTCCTCGTCGTATTCGTGTCGTCATCGATAGTGGCAGTCAATCGAATTTTATCACTCAAAGATGTGCCAATCGTCTTGGACTCGTTTTAAAGAAAACAACAACCTCCGTAGAGGGCATTTGTCAATCATCATCCCTAGCAACGAATGCTACTGAGTTTCGTATGCGTTGTGGTGACCATAGTCCGGACATTATAGTTCCATCTCTCGTCGTACCCAAAATATGTAGTCAAATGCCAGCTGATAGGATTGACATCGCTCCGCTGACGCATAGTCCTACTATTAAATTGGCCGATCCTCATTTCAACGTGCCTGCGCAAATCGATGCGTTAGTAGGCGTTGATGTATTTTGCAAAATCTTTTTAGGTGAACGCGTCAACTACGGTCCTGACGGACCTGTGGCATTCAAGACTAAGCTTGGTTGGGTAGTGATGGGTACTGTTTCGCGTTCACCATCGCTTCCAACTTCGTCGTTGCTTTGTACTTTCGATAGCTTAGATCTTCAAATTCGTAAGTTCTGGGAAATAGATGAAATCCCTAATTCTTCCCCACTTAGTGAAGAAGAGGCTCGGTGTGAACATATTTTTGCTACCACCCATGCCCGTAATGTCGACGGAAGGTATGTCGTCCGACTACCTTTCAAATCACCAGAGCCAACCTTTGGTGATTCACACACACTTGCTTATCGTCGCTTGTTGTCATTGGAAAAACGTCTTGCTCGTAATCCTCAACTTCGTGAGGAATATAATGACTTCATGCGGGATTACCTTAACGCTGGCCATATGCAGCCAGTTGAACAACCCCGCACAGAACGCACCTACTACATCCCGCACCACTGCGTTGTGAATCCAAGTAGCACAACCACCAAACTTCGCGTGGTTTTCGATGCCACAGCGAAGCCAGCTAATGGAGCCTCGCTCAATGAACAATTGTTGATTGGTCCGAAATTACAATCGGACATTACTTCGATTCTTCTTCGATTTCGGTTGCATGCTTTCGTTTTCACTGCCGATATAAGGCAAATGTATCGCCAAATATTAATTGCTGTTCCTGATCGTAACTATCAGCGTATTTTGTTTCGCTTTTCGCCTGGCGATCCTGTGCAGGAATTTCGTCTTAACACCGTTACCTACGGCATGTCGCCGTCCAGTTTTCTAGCGCTTCGAACCATTTTGCAGGTGGCGCGAGACGAAGGAGACAATTGTCCTCTCGCCGTTGCGGCGCTCTCAAACGATATTTACTTGGATGATGTCGTAACCGGTATGGATTCATTGGACTCGACTCGTGAGCTAATGCGCCAGATTTCACACGTTCTGCACAAGGGATGCTTCGAACTTAGAAAGTGGTCCAGCAATTGCCAGTCTCTCCTGGAAGACATACCCCTTGAACATTGTTATGATAAATCACTTTCGTTCGATTCTGAATCTTGCGCTTCAATCAAGGTTCTTGGTTTGGAATGGAATCCTGTCAAAGATGGATTTTCGTTTACTGTCCGTTCCTTGCAACAACAGTGCACCAAGCGAAACATCCTATCGGAGTTGGCTCGCATCTTCGACCCTTTGGGATTCTTAACACCCATTACATTCGCATTCAAATGCATCATACAAACCCTTTGGAGTCAAGGATTGGATTGGGATGAAGTCGCACCCGACCAAATCGTTCAAAGTTGGTCTCGATATCGGTCAGAACTTAGTTGTTTGTCGTCAATTGTTGTTCCTCGTTTCATTCCTGCACCAAGTTCCATTGATCTTGAGTTGCACGGCTTCTGCGATGCCTCTGAAGCCGGCTACGCAGCTGTCATATATTTTCGCATTCGTCACAGTGACAATCGCGTCACTTCACATTTTGTAATCGCTCGTTCTAAAGTTGCTCCAGTGCGGAAAATATCGATTCCGCGTCTGGAACTCTGTGCCGCTGTGCTATTGGCGGATCTCGTTGCCCACGTCCAACGAATTTTCGCTGACAAACTTCGATTCAACAACATCTATTGTTGGTCAGATTCATCAGTAACCTTGGCTTGGTTGAAGTCGCCTTCGTCTCGGTGGAAAACCTACGTTGGCAACCGCGTTAGTTGCATTCAAGAGAAGGTTCCCCCTCGTCATTGGCATCACGTTCGCTCCCAATGCAACCCAGCAGACTGTGCTTCCCGCGGCCTCACGGTCCGCGAGCTTGTCGATCATCCGCTGTGGTGGGCGGGTCCATCTTGGCTTCTCGACGAACCTACCAACTATCCCCTCGCTTCTGATCCAATTGAAAAATCTTCTGATGTCGTGGTAGAACAGCGCGCCACCACAGTTACACTTTTCGTTGCCCCCACTAAGTTCGATGAGTTCTTGGATAGGTATTCAAGCCTAAACAAAATTCAACGTATAGTCGCCTATATTCGTCGTTTCCTTCACAATTGTCGTTATCCAGAAAATCGTAGATCCGGACATCTCGTCGCATTTGAATTGAAGTCGTCGTTACACTCGCTTGTCAAAATTGCTCAACATTCGGAATTTTCTAAGGAAATCCAAATTTTAGAAAGTGGGAAAGGGGGACCGCTTCCAAAGCCTCTCCAAAAATTGCGGCCTTTCATCGATCTAGATGGTTTAGTCAGGGTGGGCGGTCGATTGTCGTACTCAGACCTTGATTATGATTGCAAGCATCCTTTGTTATTGCCTCGTCAAAACCGTCTTACCTCGCTCATAATCAATCAAGCTCATACAGACAACCTCCATCCCGGACTTCGAACTCTTAGTTTCTTTTCTGATGCTTTTCTCGGAGCTCTTCGTCGATTTATCGCTCGTCGTGGTCGGTGTTCTCGTATCCACTGCGATCAAGGCACAAATTTTGTCGGTGCCCACAACGTGTTGGTACCTCTTGTTAAATCAGCGGCCGCTGCCGAGGCGATAGAATTCTCGTTCAATCCCCCAGCAGCTTCACACTTTGGTGGACTCTGGGAGGCCAATATAAAGTCGTTTAAAACCCACCTCTCTCGTGTCGTCGGTAATCAAATCTTAACATATGAGGAGTTCATGACTGTGGCTGCTCAAATTGAAGCGGTATTGAACTCGCGTCCGTTATGCGAGTCAAGTTCGGACCCTAATGATTTGTCGGTGTTGACACCCGGTCATTTTCTCACCCTAGAGCCCCTGACATCGCTCCCAGAATCTGATGTTTCAAACACCAAACTTACCTGCTTGAATCGTTGGCAGCTCGTACAAAGGCTTCATCACGATTTCTGGAAGCGCTGGCATGTGGAGTATTTGCATACCTTAAGTCAACGTGCTAAGTGGCATTGCGATGTCACAGAACCGAAATTAGGAGCTGTAGTTATAATCAAAGACGAACAGCTCAAACCTCTCAATTGGTCGCTCGGTCGTATTGTGGAATTGCATCGTGGTAAGGACGGCGTACCTCGTGTCGCGACCGTTAAAACGCAGACAGGTTTTCTAAAGAGACCTTTAGCAAAGCTTTGTCCTCTTCCTATTGTAGAATAAGTAGTTGTCGTTGTTTTTGATGCCATACATTCGAGTGTGGTCTTTAGTTTAGTTAATTAGTAGTTAGAAGTCTTATAGTGAAAATGCTGCGCATTTTGGTGGGCGGAATGTTGCAGCCGCTCAATTAATTTTATAATCATTTTTTCTGTAGTTTCATATTTGCACTTTGATAGTTTTTACGTAAAACGAAACACTTAATAGTGACAGTTCTAGTAGGTAGTTGTTCGCGAATTATTGTTGAAATTGTTAATCCAGTGAGGGTACTTTTGTATTTTTCGTCGATGCCTCTCACTGACATTGCCGTCATTCGCCCCACTTGTCGAGACGGAGCTGCGCGGACAACATCTACTATCAGTTGTACCGCTGCCGTAGTGCGAACCCAAATATAATTAAACTTTATGTACGTTGTGATTTGTGATTGTGAACACCAGGAACATTGCCAAAGGTCGGCGCCGACAGGCATCCTAGCAGCAGAGGATCGGTGAGTAGGCTTTCGACCTTTTACTTAAGACCGTCACTGGATCGTTTTACCAATCGTTATATTTTCGTGTCGTTGTTAAATCCTATACGCCCTTCGAATCGCGAAAGCGCGTACAGGTATAATTGGTATTGATTGACATGACATGTCATGCATGATGGATAAAATTATAAAGAGATAACTGTCATTGCGATGTTTAATAATAAACTAATTTTAATTAATTTGAAACAGAGATTTTAAGCTATGGGAAGTAGCGGGGGCTGTTGCTATTCAAGGAGTTAAAGGTAAATTTTCTGATGGATAGTGATATCATGATGTTTTGCGGTAAGTTTTTTGCTGTCGCCTGTACCACGATTAGTTCGCAACGTTAGCGATAATATCGTTTTGCAATACTACACTGAATAAGAATCGTAACTTTAAATTCTTATTGTGAGTAATGCATGGGTTTTGATTAAATGAAATATTTTCAGAATAAATACTTTTACTCTAGAGAGTCTCTATTTTCAATATTTTCCCCGGTTATGGGTCCCACGCGGTATAGAAAAATTCAAATTTTTTTCTATGTAAAACTATTATGTTTTGTAACTTTAATATTCTGTACTCTTCGGCCATAGAGAAAACACCGCCAAACATTATTCGCCTATAGAATTTGTGAATCATCTTCCACTTAAATTTTTGAATACAGAACATTCTAGATAGATTTTTGTATAAATTTCACATTCCGGTGAAATTCCCTCGTTTCAACTTTTCTACTTACTACTCAAAGTCATTCTGTTTAACTTGTGTGAATTCACTATCCCCGTACTAGGGGGTCGTATCTACCCGCAGCATCTACACCTGTTCCGTCTACTCATTTACCTCGGCACCTACCTGCCGAGCGCTCACCTGTTCCGGTCTACCCCGGAAACGTCTCTACCTTGTGTCTACGTGCGCATCACCACACCGAGCCCACCCTCCGTGCTACCGAGGCTGAACATACTGCTCCGCTGCAAACGTAGTCCGTGACGTCAGACTTTCGCTTCTGTCTCCTCTAGGCAGTTCTAAAGCTAAGTTCTCTTCTTACTCTCGCGAGAGTCACCATTCGAAGTTCCCGTCGAACCCACACCCTGTTAATATCTCATAAACTTTAATTATACTTGTTAACAACATTATTGTGTTTCTTTCCATCTTTTCTGTACACCGGTCGTGCTTAACTAGGTCGGAGCGTGTCAGTTAAATATTTATATTTGTTTCTCAAATTTCTTCTAGTTAAAAATGCAAGTTACTTAAAAAATTTAAATTAGTAAGTTTAAATTGATAACAACATTCATTTACAGTCTGAGAGACTTATGCCAAAATATCATGGAAAAAATAACATAGATAGGTACAACGAGTAAATCAAAATACGTAAGGCTTTTAAAACTCTCATTTATCCACATTAGACCCTGCTTCAGTGTTCATAAGGAAGAAAATCCTATAAACTTACTGGGTCATCTCACACTGTGCACGATTGAATAGACCGATCGCGCTGAGTTATTTTGTAGGCAAAACCTTCAAAAATTCTAAAGTTTATAAAAACTTGCCTGTGGATGTATTTGCATATAAAAAGCTTATTTTTGCGTTTTGTGTCATTTCTTGCCTATGCATCTATAGAAATTCGAATATTTGTGGTGGATATAAATAATTCAAAATAAAACTTACAAAATTGATTTCAAGTTAAAAAACGCAATGGTATTGAATTTAAGATAGCCTGCGTAGTGTACAAACCTAGTTTGTGTCACATTCGTCCAGGGGAAAGTGACTTAAAGTCAGTACATTAATAACTAAGGCAAAAAAAAATTATAGTTTAAATAACTAGTACCATAATCTGCAGATTACCTAAATAAACCTATGAAATAAATTTGTGCCAGATTCAGGCATGGGATTTTAGTATTTTCAATTTTTTTGTTTGTCCGAGCTATAAGTGCTTTAAAAAATATTACAATTATTAGAATTTACTTATTTGATATTAAAAATGCATGATTGATGGACAGTGTGAATTTGTGTCATATTAATGCACGGCATTATTAATTAAGAAAAAAATACAAAAAAGCGCACGAAGTTAGTAGGTACATAGCGCGCGATGCGAACGAAGCGCAGCAGGCGGCAAGCCCGGCGCGGTCGACCTACCTCTATACGCGTGGGCCGTGTGACATGACATCGCGGCGTCCGTCTCAGTCGGGTTATATTCGGTACCTACTATAATAGGTAATTAGATTATCCCGTGATTAGATCAGATTAGGTAAGGATTGAGTCGTTCGGTTATGTCGAGATTATCATCACAGCCTACTATGCAGACGCAGGTCACATCTAATTTTCAATACTCTTACTTTTATGCAAGTGAAAGAATGACAGGGTGTCCCTGTCCGGGTCGTCGGTCGCATAGCAGAGCAGATATTATACCTATATGAATTATTTAGTAGATTTTCACTTTTACTTACAGGTACCTATCGCTTTTCAGTAGTTTTTATTTTTTTATTTATCATATAAAAAAGTAGTCTGCTTTAATTAGAGTCAGCAAAACAAAATTAATAGCTTGTACTTACTAAATACGGCATAGTCGTAGATTTACAGGAACCGGGTCCGATACTCCGTTAAGAGAACCGGGAATATCGCTACTCCCGGTACTGAGAAACCCCTAAAGTTTTTTTGTATTATTGAGCTGTTTAAAATGTGTGCATAAATGAAAATGTTAGACGCAAGATGAAAGAACCATAGAAAGTGCTGCTGCTGTGAAACTATTTTTTGGTAGTTCCCCGCGTAACACACACAAAATTCAGCTTTTATACTATAACGTACTATTGAAATACGCTCATATTACCGGTCATATTACTGTCTGGCTATTGCTGTCTCACTCTGATAAATAGGTCACTGCCCTGTTATACCGCCTAATGATAAGCTAGGAGTATCATACAATCAACGATGAGCCTAGAAGGTATTCATTAGGGATTTAGAATCCCCGGGTTTGTAAGTATTCGGAAACACAAGAACAGGTAAGAAGTTACACTCTAGCGCGGTACAGAAGATAAAATAATAAAAACGCTTAGCCAATTTCGACGCATTGAACGCCAGTCTTTGGAGTATATTGTGAAGTACATATTCGCATTTATGCTTGTCTAATGGCAGGGGAAGAGTATAGCTGTCCATTTCAGACCGAAATATATCAGATAATAAAGCGTTAAGCTCGCAACAACGCTACTTTCTGTCTCTGCTCAAGGGGTTTGCGTTCAAGCTTATAACAAAAATATCTTTTGTGCGGCGCCGGTACCGCCACAAAAATAGATAGATACCGACGCCGCACTGTAACCGCACCGCACGCTTTGTATGGAAACAAACGACCGTCCGTGCGCAAAACGACAAATACACCGCTTCGGCACCGCAGCGATCCGACAAGAAACGTCTAAACTGAAAGCGCCCTTAAAGATGTTTGGATCTAAACTTCGATCATCAAGTCGTAGTCATCGTTTAAGCCACATGACACCCACTGCTAGGTATAAGACTCCCCCAACGATCGGTCCTGCGCTGCCCGCACCCAGCGGCTTCCTTTGACCTTCACCAGACCGTCGGTCCGCCTTGTCGGAGGCCTACCCACGTAGCGTCGTCCGGTGCGCGGTCGCCATTCCAGAACCTTTCCGCCCCAGCGGCCATCGGTTATAATTAGATGGCTGTTTCATCTTAATCGATAGTTAAACATCTGTAAAGATGTTTCTTTCGAATGCAAGGATATTTCTCTCATTGATGAAGCGACGGTGGCCAACACCGTATAACGGTGAATATACTAGAAAAATTCGACGTGTCCTCATAGGTCTCTGTAGCATAATTGGTTAGTGCATTGGGCCGGACTCCCAAGGATGCGGGTTCGAATCCCGTCAGGGCGACATGAGACTAGTTGCTTTTTTCTAGTATATTTTCTTGTTTAATATGAAAAAATATTTTTGTGCTGGATAGTCCATTTATCTCGGAAGGTAATAAGATATTTCATATCACGCTACGATTAATAAGAGCAAAACATTAGTGTAAAACGTTGCAAAAACGGGGAAAAAATATTACTTTTGGGAGCTTCCGTTGCGGACGGTGTGTAAACGGTTAAAGTTACGTAAAAATTATGAATGACGAAATTATTCCCCATCAAAAGTTCTAATAAAAAGTCCGCGACAGCATATGTCTATGTTTTATGGTTAACTCACTATAACCATTTTTAAGATAATAAATTTTGTTCTAAACCAATGATTATTTGAGAAGCTGTTTTCATAAACATGATATTAATCCTTATCTAAATAAATACGATAATAATCAATAGTATTAAATTTTGTACAAAATTGTCCTTTACATCATTTAATTTTAATGAATATCTTAGGAAATATGATAGTTTTAAAATAACTCCTCAACAAAATAATTCGCGACCAAATTCATTCGTCAGGTAAGCTTGCTTACTTTATACTGATATATTCCGGAAGTTTAAGCTATAACGTTACACGTACAAATAGCGCCCTTCTTGCCGTGGGCGGTTTATACTTGAGCAATACTTTTTCTAAATAAGTTGTATTCTTGTATGAAACGCTGCTTGTTTCGAGTAGGCAATTCCGGGACTACCTACCGTACTTGTACTATTAAGTATTCTGTGCTACCGGTAGGAATTCGGTTCAGTTCAGTATTTAGCGTATGGAAAATCTTAGTGGGTGAGTGTTGAATAGAAGTTTAAAATAAAATAAATTTGTATATTTATATTTATTTAGGTTTTGAATGAGGTAGGCACTGCCTAACTGCCTATATGGATTGCACGCCCCTGGATTCAGGTTGAAAGGACTGACCTGTTTCTTATCCTGTTAATCTTACAGCCTCAGTGGACAACCGAATTAGGGAATTAGGAACGTTAAGTTAGCATTGGCTTGGCTATTTCACTAAAGGCCAGGGCGAAAAAATTTTACGATTCTACATCTATATCAATAAAAGCTATAGACTTGCTCGGTCGTCTACTGAAGCTTTTTGGGTTACATGACAAAGGGGCAGAGTTGTATTGCGCTATTAAGAGTCTGCCTGCGGAGACAGGTTCATTAACCAGTTCAGTAGGGGCTCGTGCATCAAATTTAAATTCAAATTCAATATCTATGCTGTTACAATCACTTATGAACGTCAAAGAAGCTACGCCATCGGCTCACAAACCCTACGGCTAGATATTGCATTTTCTTTGCTAGGAAGGCATTGAATGATGACCCGATATTCAATTTTCTCCATACTTGTGAACAACGATAAGATGCTTAATTAGTAGCTACCTGGGCAAATGAACCTGTCTCCACAATTCCCCCAAAACCGGAAAGTTTCCGATCTCAGGAGATTGCAATGCAAATATGGCTAGCCAAAGGAAAGGTCAGAAGTCGGATAATGTTTATATAACATCGATAAATAATGCTAGGGCATAGTCCCAGGAACTCCTGGTTACGAATTTTCCCGAGATTCCCGATACGGTACTTACTGGGGCACATTAACTGGCACCGGTTTTAACATGGTATCGCAGAACCGGTTCTCATTAATAGTAAACTTCAATATAAATATATTCAAATGAATGAGTTTGAGATAGGGAAAAGTACCGGGAGTTCAAAGTTCATTTTTTTTCCGGTACTCCCAGTACTGACGCAAATTAACTGACACCGGTACCATCGTATAGAAGAACCAGTATTCTTGGTTCTCATTAATAATAATAAATGGGTTAGAAATGCAAAACTATAAAACAAAATGTATTAAACGAGTGATTGACAGTGGGTGCATGATTTCTAATTTGAATTTTAACAATCAGAAAGGCTGTCATTTAGAATAGTGGCACTTGAGGTGGTATAAAGTAAAAACAAATTATACTTACTTACTAGATCAGATATATATCCTGTTTTCTTTTTTTGCTTTTTATTTAATGTTTACCTACTTCTAAAAAACGTCTTAGTCTGGTCATCAACTTACTTAAAAATAATTAAGTAGATACCTTCTTGACTAGCAATGTAGGTACCGTCAACAGCACGTACGGCTTTACATTTGCACTACGAAAACCACCGACGAGCGACGTAAGGGCGCTCTCAAGGTCACAGACACCGCTCGCGTGTCGCGTCGCGTCCCATGCGCTTGCTCTTAGCGGCAAATTTCAAAATGTTCCGAATTTAAACTGAAAACCGAATAAAAACATAAACTCTAATAACTTGAATTTTCTTTTGTGACTTTTACAGCGTTTTGAACATAAAAAGGAAAGTTTCTGAAAATGCCATGGAGGAATCTGACACAAAACATTATAAACAAAAGATACCATTGATCTAAAACTTATAACACTTATTTCACCAACTCTAATATTCTTTTGAGCTACTGAGGCGACATCTTAGGTAATGGTTAAATAACAGTATTCCCGTGGAGAGAGATGACACAAAAACCTCGTGTACATCGTTTACGACTTTCTAATCCCCATGAAAGTAAAATTATCGTCTCTAAATTTCTTTCCGGCCGATAATGTCAGAAAAGACAAAAACATATATACTTATCCCTGCACCTAAGATGACACAAAATCATATATTAGGTTAAGTAAATGGTCCTGGAACTGTATACCAAAAACCAAGAACTTTAATATTTTTGAAACCTCAAAACTTATCCCTATCGGTCTAGAATGAAAGAAGGGCCGGTCTCCTTATTATGTAACATTGGCAGCTTCGGTAGGCAACCGACTTTGGCATTATGGTGATAGTACATTGCTGCTTTTTTACACAGAATCGTGACATATAGATTTTCACTGTAACAGCCATGTACTTACACCATAATATGAAACTCGGTTGTCCACCGAAGCTGTCTTACGTACCAAGGGTCGGAAAGTTATCGTATGTAACGGGATTTGCTCGCCTACGTGACTTTTATGATTTATTATTTATTATTCGATAGTTGTCGACATGAAACGCACCTGTTTCTTTGAGCGATTGAGGAAAATTAGACGAGTCTTTGAAACCAAACAACGAAACTGCCTGTTTTATTTGTACCTAACGAATTGTTTTGGGGTTCCGTACCAAATGGTAAAAAGGAACCCTTACGGTGCGATTCAGTCTGTGTGTCTGTCACAGCTGGATAATAACGGATATCTGGATATTAATGCTAACAACTTGAAATATGAAATAGTTTTAGACGACGTTTGCCCAACTCGTGTTGTTAACTGTAACTCAGTTTTATGACTACAACGGTTATTAAAGCATAACTGTTTTTTGTATACCTACATGTCATGATTTAAAATAAACTTTTATTTATTACTAGCTGTGCCCCGGGGCTTCGCTCCCGTGGAATTTCGGGATAAAAAATAGATAGTAGCCGATTCTCAGACCTACTCAATACGCTCACTAAATTTCATGAGAATCGGTCAAGCAGTTTCGGAGGAGTATGGGAACGAAAACTGTGACACGAGAATTTTATATATAAGATTATTTATTAACTATTTTGCAATTAAGAGAAACATAAAAACTTTATTTTTTACTGAAAGGGTTCCTAAAAATATTCTAAGTGCGTGTTGCGGGCCTGTGGTGTATCTTATGAAAGAGCGCTGCTTGCACATTCTCATTTTTTTTGTATCGTATAGTTTTCGTCTCTTAATGAAAATTTAAAAAAAAATACAAAAGCTTTAGCTGGTTACATTGATATAAGAATACTTTGAATACTTACTTAATTAACATTTTTAGGGATCCGTACCAAAATGGTAATGTAGTGTCAGCTCGGGCTTTGAATCTAGGACAATATATACTCACACAAAGACAATTATTTCCAGCTGACGCACATACCATAATCTATTATAATTTAGTATAAAGATGAGTAACACAATAAATGATTGCTCTTGTTTGAAAGTTTGCATACAGAAAAATCTGTAATTATATGTAAAGATAACAGGAAAAATAAAACGATATTAATGCCGTCATCCCGTGACCACGGCAGCTGTAAAGGTGCCGAAACGTCGGGAAAATCAAAAAACCCCTAAAAACCTAAAAATACGGAATATTACAACTTAGTTCGTGGAAATATAGCGCGTTTGATATCCGTAAAAGTTGTTTTATTTCAAAATAAAATGATGTCTGTAAGTAGCATAGTTTTCAGAACTGCTGAAAAAAGTGATAAAATTTTATATTTATATGTGGAACGGAACAATCGGTGAAAGAGCCCGACTCGGACCGGTTTTTTTTACTACATCGCACTCATTCCGAAATAAATACTTGGCTAATGCACTTTAGTTACGGATATCAGAACTAAGTATAGAAAATATAAACATTAAAAATCGGCCAAGTGCGAGTCGAACTCGCACTTGAAGGGTTCCGTATCTCACCGAAGGTTTCCTGGAAGATATTGCTATATAGCAATAAGGCCGCCTATTGTGTCCCCCTCTTTTTTGTCATTTTCTCTGTATGTTATATTAAATTAGGTATTCACTTGACTACCGATTGCCTACACCTACCCAAAATGCCATTATAATTTTTCGTCAGCAAAAATAACTTTGTATTTCATTGTATTTGTATGAATGTTGTAATTATATGCGGTTTTGGAAAATGTGCTATAGCTCTGAAACTGCTAAATATATTTCGTTCAAACCAATTTTCGTTGAAAGATTTTTTAAGATCTAGCATATTATATTTTTGTAGATTTTTCACTTTCTTATTTTAAAAGTTAGAGGGCACACACATTTTACCACTTTGAAAGTGTATATCATTCAAACGGTTGACTTTGAGAAAAAACTGTTTTAGAAACCTCATTGTAATTTTGAAAGACGTTTATGAGTTTTTAATTTTTGCATTTGTCAATGCTATTTTTATACTTATGATAATTTTTAAATAGAAAAATATTGGAATAAAACAACTCGGCCACAAGTGTGTTTCTATTTAAAATTTATCATAAGTATAAAAATAGCATTGAATAATGCGAAAATTAAAAAATCATAAATTATTGGCTGTTGCATCTTAATCGGTCGTTAAACATCTGAAAAGATGTTTCTTTCGAATGCAAGGATATTCCTAGCATTGATGTCACAACGCTGGCCTACATAGTATTAAAAATATAAAAGTATTGGAGAATTTCGACGGTGGTTCGCAAGTCTCGGTAGCTCAATGGTTAGAGAATTGGACCGGATTTCCAAAGGTCGTGGGTTTGAGTCCCAACTGAGAATTCACTTGTGGCCGAGTTGTTTTTTTCCAATATTTTTCTATTCAAAATTTATGATAAGTTAAGACCTATCTATAAATACCCCACACGTTTAGGTTTCATGAAAAAATAATCAGTTTCTGTTCCATGTATGGGGAGTCCCCCCTTAATATATATATATATATATATATATATATATATATATATATATATAATATTATAAATATATATATATATATAATATTATAAATATATATATATATATATATATAATATTATAAATATATATTTTTTTTTTGTGTAAAAACCGTGAAGCGAAGTTTCAACTATGTAATCTTAATTTTTTAATTTTTTTTCCCTACCAGCCATTCAGGACATTTTTTAACTGATAAGAAGAACGGCCGCAAGAAACTTTATTTAGTATTTAGATTAGTACCACTGCGCCATCTGACTCGTCATTTTGAAATAAAACAATTTTTGCGGATTTTTAGTGCACTATACGAGTTACGACCCGAAACATATATTTGATACTATATTTTTGGGTTTTTAGGGTTTTTTTGGTTTCCCGACATTTCGGAACCTTTTTAATTGCCGTGGTCACTCACGGGTTAACTAGCTTCTTATAAGTCTACCTTCTAAAAGTAAATTTTAATTCCTTCGATGACGGTTAAAAATTATTAACTTCTAATTAAAAGTTAATAATTTATAATATGGCAACAATTATTGATCAATAATTGTTAAATAAAGTGCACTTTAAAATCCGCATAAGTTGTTTTAATTCAATATTGAGTGCGCAAAGAATCTTAAAATGTGATTTGTCATTTTAATATTCATTACCAGGGGCGTGCATTCCATATAGGCAATTAGGCAGTGCCTACCTCATTCAAAATATAAATAAATATACAATAAGTGTTAAAGTTATTTTATTTTAGTTTAAACTTCCATTCAACACTCACCCACTAAGATATTCCTTACGCTAAATACTGAATACCTACCGATAGGCAGTCTCGAAATTGCCTACTCGGAACAAGCCGCGTTTCATACAAGAATACAACATATTTATAAAAAGTATTGCTCAAGTATAAACCGCCCATGGCAAGAAGGGCGCTGTTTGAGTACGTGTAACGTTCTAGCTTAAACTTCCGGAATATATCAGTATAAAGTAAGCATGCCTACCAGACGAATGAATTTGGTCGCGAATTATTTTGTTGAGGAGTTATTTTAAAACTATCATATTTCCTAAGATATTCATTAAAAATAAATGATGTAAAGGGCAATTTTGTTCAAAATTAAATACTTGTGATGATTAACGTATTTATTTAGATAAGGATTAATATCATGTTTATGAAAACAGCTTCTCAAATAATACATTAGTTTAGAACAAATTTTATTATCTGAAAAATGGTTATAGTGAGTTAACCATAAAACATAGACATATGCTGTCGCGAACTTTTTTTTAGAACTTTTGATGGGGAATAATTTCGTCATACATGATTTTTACATAACTTTAACCGTTTACACACCGTCCGCAACGGAAGCTACCAAAACTAATATTTTTTTCCCGTTTCTGTAACGTTTTACATTAATGCTCTGCTCTTATTAATCGTAACGTGATATTAAATATCTTATTACCTTCCGAGATAAATGGACTATCCAGCACAAAAATAATTTTTCAATTCGAACTAGTAGTTCCGGAGATTAGCGTGCTCAAACAATCAAACTCGTCAACATTTTAATATTCCTACTAAATATTACGAACCTTATCATTTATGACTAGCGGCCGTTCTCGGTTTCACTCGCCGCGTGGTTGCCGTTACCGTGGGAATATCAGGATAATTAAAAATATTTGCACATAATGTGGTTTTCTGATATATAAGCTACATTGCTGTAAAGTTTCATCTTAATCAGTTCAGTAGTTTTTGAGTGAAATAGTAACAAACATTCCTCCATCCAAATATCCTCACAAACTTTCAAACTTATAATATTCGGTAGCAGGATAGGATAAGTGCAAAGTTACTAGTTAGATCTACAGTGCCTACTACGCTGAAAAACCAATGCACGCCCCTGTTCATTACGCAATATAGAACTAAACAGTTTATACACGGGACTTAGCGATTAAAGCTATAATTGAACATTTTGATGGTCCCGCTCGTACGTAGTACGGTAGTGCGTACTGAGCCTATTATTTCCTACGTGGAATTGGAATAATTTCCTTTTGTATAATAGCCAGAAACTGGCAGAACATTCGCCAAATTGAACTATTTAAAAACAAACCTTTTTGTTGTAAGCACTTTGTTTTGTGCGTTTTCTATAAAGTCTTTCGTCTAGTAAAAAGTAAAATAAATGAATAGACTTCTTTTTCCTTGTAAATATGAATAACTAGCTGCCGCCCGCGGTTTCACCCGCGTGGTTCCCGCTCCCGTGGGAATATCGGGATAAAAATTATATTTTGTCCAGGCTATCTATTATATCTGTTCCAAATTTCATCCAAATCCGTTTAGTGATTTTAACGTGAAAGACAATATAAGCGTGCAAAGGAGTCATTGATGCAAAAATATAAAATAAATCAGCTGGATGTAAAGGGAATTCTTGACCATACTAACAATGAGTTGAGAATGTAAAACAACGTCTGAGAATTCACTTGTGGCCGAGTTAATTTTTTCCAATATTTTTCTATTTAAAAATTTACCATAAGTATAAAAATAGCATTGAAAAATGCAAAAATTACAAAATCATAAATTATTGGCAGTTGCATCTTAATCGATCGTTAAACACCTGTAAAGATGTTTCTTTCGAATGCAAGGATATTCCTAGCATTGATGTAACAACGCTGGCCTACAGCGTATTAAAAATATAAAAGTATTGGAGAATTTCGACGGTGGTTCGCAAGTCTCGGTAGCTCAGCGGTTAGAGCATTGGACCGGATTTCCAAAGGTCGCGGGTTCGATTCCCGTCTGAGAATTCACTTGTGGCCGAGTAAATTTTTTCCAATATTTTTCTATTTAAAAATTTACCATAAGTATAAAAATAGCATTGAAAAATGCAAAAATTACAAAATTATAAATTATTGGCAGTTGCATCTTAATCGATCGTTAAACACCTGTAAAGATGTTTCTTTCGAATGCAAGGATATTCCTAGCATTGATGTAACAACGCTGGCCTACAGCGTATTAAAAATATAAAAGTATTGGAGAATTTCGACGGTGGTTCGCAAGTCTCGGTAGCTCAGCGGTTAGAGCATTGGACCGGATTTCCAAAGGTCGCGGGTTCGATTCCCGTCTGAGAATTCACTTGTGGCCGAGTTAATTTTTTCCAATATTTTTCTATTTAAAAATTTACCATAAGTTTAAATTATTTTTGTCGGGCTACGCCCTCGGACGTCGCCCCGTGGTGTTTTGACTTTGAAGACCCCAGACATCGCGACGGACGATTAACAATAAAGTGTTGCGGTGGTTGGATTTGATTTGGTCTGTTGCGACTAGCGGCTACGCTCACATCACGCTACGAGTTTCTACAGTGCTACGGAGGTTCTACGAACGGTGAATACGGATTTTTTAATTAATTAATTATACATTGCATAAGAAATACGAAATACAAAATGCCATTTAAGAGGACACCGCCCGTATCCCCGTCTGCGTCTGCAACATCTAGTAACGAACATCTCGTACCTACCTGCCGCAGTTCAGATCGGTGGGTCAACTCCAAACCTTAACACAGATGATTCACATAATGTACACTTGCGCGCTAAGCGTAGAAGGGAAGATGATTGGTCAACGGATTTTGCTAATTTTAAGGAGGAGATGAGGTGCATGATAGCCTCAATATTGGCAGAACAAACTAAAGAACTTAAAACCATCAGCCCAACACTTAAAGACATTCAAAAAGCAAACGAAAATATGCAAGAATCCATTGCCTTCCTGACCGCGCAAAACGAAGATTAAAAAAAACAATTAATCAAGATCGAGGGTCTAGAGAAAGAAAACAGAAAATATATAACCATTTTGGAAGATAGAATTGAAGATTTGCAAAGGAGCAATCGAAAGTCAAATTTTGAAATAAAAAATGTACCTAGACGAAGCAATGAAACTAAAGAAGATCTCGTGGAAATGGTCATGACATTATCAGGCAACGTGGGATCTCATATGGATAAAAAAGATATAAGTGATATATACAGGGTTCGTAGCAAGAACGAAGCAAGTCAAAACTCGCCAATAATCGTGGAGACTACGTCGGTCATTGTTAAGACATACATGCTTAAATCCTGTAAATCATTCAACATAAAGCATAAATCAAAACTTTGTGCCAAGCATCTAGGACTTAAAACAAATGAAGATACGCCTATATTCGTCACAGAACAACTCACGGCAAGAGGGTCGCGACTGCATTTCCTAGCTCGCGACTTGGTGAAACCTCGTTCATACAAATTTTGCTGGACTGCTTATGGTGTTGTATATGTCAGAAAAGATGAAACCTCTCCCATAATAAAGATACATTCTGAAGCACAGGTACAACATCTAATGCAGACCATCTGACTATACTACAGTCTCTACATAAGGAGTTGGCATCGGATCATGATTTTTGACCAAACTATGTACCTGTGAATCTCTGGTATGTGTACTTGTTAATTAAACTAATTCTCTTACTCTATTATATTTTAGTCTTAGTTTCATATAAAAATGTAATACACTTTTTTTGCTTAAGAAATATGTCTCACAAATTTAAGATATGTATATTGACTCGCATGGAGTATACTTGTGAACACTACTACATTAATTTACAACACGTTTTTGTCTTCGAAAAAATCTTCATAATGTTGTCTAATGAACAGATCTCTTATAGTAAAAATCAAATACAATTTACATTGTCTCCAAACACAATATTCCTCAACTACACTTATCATAAGACACACAAAATAGAACATATATTATCTACACACGAAACAAGGCATATACACTCAATACGAACTGAATTTCTGCACAATCCCTTTTGCACTATTTGCTTAACCACTCAATCAGAAAAAGTCGACAAATTTTAACAAAAAGATACCCTACTCATGCTAAAATTAGTGTACTTTCTAAACTCTTTAATGGGTACCAGAATACAGGCAATTAACGAGATTGATTCTATGAATATAGCCAAATCTATCGAATGTGATTGGTCTGATCTTGCTAAGCATCGTTATATTCACAAAACCGATCTTAATATAATTTCGCAAAACATAAGAAGCATATATTGCAATTTTGACGATTTGGTAATAAATCTGTCTTCGTCCACTGTTGAAGCCGACATACTTATACTGACCGAGTGCCAACTCAATCCTGATAAGCCTATCCCTTCATTATATAACTATCACTCTTACAGAACCACTCGTCAACTAAACCAGAACGATGGAGTGGCTGTTTATATAAAGAATACACTAACATCAAAAGTTGCTGAACTAAACCTCACGCATGCTTCTGGTCTGCAAATTGACATTCTCAATAATTCTATATTAGGTATCTATCGGTCTCCGTCCAATCACTCTGCAGAACATTTCATTAACTCACTGTCAAGACATCTTGCCACAATAAGCTCTCAAAAAAATATAATTATTGCTGGTGATATTAACATACGCACATTACGCAATATAGAACTAAACAGTTTATACACGGGACTTAGCGATTAAAGCTATAATTGAACATTTTGATGGTCCCGCTCGTACGTAGTACGGTAGTGCGTACTGAGCCTATTATTTCCTACGTGGAATTGGAATAATTTCCTTTTGTATAATAGCCAGAAACTGGCAGAACATTCGCCAAATTGAACTATTTAAAAACAAACCTTTTTGTTGTAAGCACTTTGTTTTGTGCGTTTTCTATAAAGTCTTTCGTCTAGTAAAAAGTAAAATAAATGAATAGACTTCTTTTTCCTTGTAAATATGAATAACTAGCTGCCGCCCGCGGTTTCACCCGCGTGGTTCCCGCTCCCGTGGGAATATCGGGATAAAAATTATATTTTGTCCAGGCTATCTATTATATCTGTTCCAAATTTCATCCAAATCCGTTTAGTGATTTTAACGTGAAAGACAATATAAGCGTGCAAAGGAGTCATTGATGCAAAAATATAAAATAAATCAGCTGGATGTAAAGGGAATTCTTGACCATACTAACAATGAGTTTCAAGAATTACCATACAAGGAAAAAGTCAATGATGCAAGTATATCATACTTGCATCATTGACTTTTTCCTTCCCCATTTTTCCTTCACTGTTGTTAACTTTTGTTTAAGTCATTGTTGGCTAAGGTTATGATGGGGCTGACATACCTGAATATAGGTAATAGCCCCTAAATAAATAAAGCTAAAAAAACCTGAAAAACTTACAAACAAACAAACTGACATACTATCTCATTTATAATATTACATTTATTTATTTTGTTATATTAGTAGGAAGGCTGTTTCGAGCAATTATTTAAATACCCACACTGCTCGGAGACTCTGCGTGAACTTATTTCAGTCTCCGTAGAAACTTTTAACCTCCCTCTCTCCTTTTCAAGACTTATTCCAAACACTAAAAAAGATTTTGGTTACTGCTTATAGCAAAAAAAACACAGGCGGCTGAACTGAGGGTCTATGAAGGACGCAAACACAATATTGCTAAGTCTATTCACAAAAAAACATTTAATCGTTTATCTTATATGGAATTTAAAACTGTGGCAGTGTAGCAGACTTAGCTTAAAACAATGTTTGAAGGCAAGAAAAGTCACAAAAAGCAAGTTCCATAGGAAATAAACAAATAAATGAATTGCCTTATCAACAACCGGTTCAGTATTTTTTTTTTCATAGTAAGATAACCATATCTAAAGAACTTAAATTTGTTCATTTGTTTAAACAGGAAAAGCAAACAGATGGGAAGATGTTGTGTGAAATGTGGAAGGCGCTAAGGTAAGCCTATATATTATTTTTATTAACCGACTTTTAAAAAAATCAATTCCGTTTATTTTTATGTATGTTCACCGATTACTCGAAGACGGCTGAACCGATTCCAAGGTTTCAAACGCATTAACATAACATAACATTAGGTTTGTTTCCAAGTATGTCCAATATTTTTAAATTTTGAAATCGGTTCAGTAGTTTTCAGGAAATCTTAAAAAAACTAAGTTTTTTCGGTAAATCGGTTTGACACAAACCCTTTCTTTTCGGTTTGACCCAAACAAAAGGAGTGTAAGCAACTACGGGACATAATCTAACTTTGAAAATTGTGAAAAAACTTGATAATATAAAAAAAAAATAACGACTTCAAAAATCAACAAGTAAAAAATAAGCCTTTTTTCGTATCATGCAGACGACAGACGAAACACTAAGAGGTATTTCCAAGTATTTACTTATTTCTTTAATTAAACTCAACCGTTTTCCTTTTTCAGAGGTAGGTTATTGTGAAATATTAAAAAGTCACGTTTCACCATTCTAAAGATAGAAAGAACTCTGAAATTTCCTGAAAAACCTTCGTAATGGCACAGCATAAAGAAACATACAGTATTTTATCTTATACTCTTAAAAGTTAATTATCATTAATGCAGCCACGCGTACGCGATAGGATTGCCCGCCAACATAGATTAGCCAATACACTCGCTTACTGCGTACATAACTTTCATAGCGTGCGTTCGTCACCACAGCACATCCGAGACTGATTGTCATTTGCACTAAACTTAAGAATCGCCTAAGGCTATTTTTATTTATCTATTATAGCTATTATATTTGCTATGCACTAACCTTTTAAGATGTGCTTAAATCCACTTAGACTAGTCTTAAATTACGGGCCCAATATCGATGCCTAAAGATAGATAAATAGCCTTAGGCGATTCTTAAGTTTAGTGTAAATGGGTGCCAGACGCTTACCGAGCTCTCGCTGTGTCGAGGCGCGTCGGGTATTACTCGCGAACGGTCCTTGTGTAGCAAGAGAAAATACTGTATAATATCTCCATACTGTGGTAATGGGGAGTTGCCGCTACGTTAATTAGGAGGAATCCTTCCACTCGGTTTGTTTGGGTTGTTTTTGTTTGTTAATTTTACTGTTCTGTTATTGTTCGTTGAACTTTTAAAAGGACATTTTGTATTAACCTCACTAATGTGAAGGCTTGGGCGAGTTGCATTTGTTTGTAAATAGAAATTGCTGCGTATATGGAAGATCCATTAGCTTAGGAATAGTTCATAAAAGTTGTTAGGAGAAGTTTGCTCAATAAAAAATCATAATTAGCCACTGGAAAGTCAGGAAAGTTGTTCCCAACTTTCAAGTTCACTTGAATTTTTTTTTTTTTTTTTTAACAAAGTAGTTGGATCCCCTGGCACATACATAAAGTACGCTAATACAAATTTAAAAACATTTACATACAATCTACGCCAAAATTTTCACAGCACGCCTCCAGTTTCGTCATTCCTGCCTTAATCCTAAGCTAGCCACATTTGTCTCAATTTGCATTTTAAACACGCCGAACCGTACGGAACCCTTTCCGCAGTCAAATGCTGATATTTATCTTACTTTAGCTGTGGAGTGACAATAAATAAGCAAAATGATAGCAAAAATTAATTTGAATTATTCTGTGCTAAGTTGATAATTTGTTTAACTCACTGGGCGACCAAAGGTCGCGAGTTAGAGACCCTCCTGAGAATAACTTGTTTTGAGCCGAGGCGATATTTTCTAGTATTTTTTCTATCAAAATTTATCCTTTGTTTTTATGCAACTTGGCAAGTTAGTAGGAAGCAATATTTATAGTTAGGGTTCTTGTTTGGAACTTTAATTATTTTAGACCAATGTACCTTAAACCACAAGAAATCAATAAAAAATTACGAATATGAATATAGGCATAAGATGTCAAATTACATCCCATTCCGTTCAGAGCCTTTTGCGTTATTGAGCGAATTTATGACATTCGTAATAGAAAAGATTAGTAGGCTAAAACACCTAGACACAGAACAAACACAAATTTTCATCATTCATCACATAAAACATAAAACGTTCCCTGGCACAGACTTACTATGCGTACAGTAACTTGCTATGTCTCGAAAATATAATTGACTCGCTTGGTCACACTATCATTTCGCCTTGATAATCTATGGTACAAATCAATCCTTTTGCTACCTAGTTGTTTGTAGCGTTAAATAGATGGCCAATTTAGATAAGATATCGCTTCCGATAATCCTAACTAATATTATAATGCGAACGTGTGTTTTGTTTGTTTGTCCTTCCTTCACGCAAAACCTAAGATAAGCAAACAATCCATTTTTGGCATAGAGTTATTTGAAAAGACGAAGAGTAACATAAGCTTTTATCCCGTTATTCCCACGGGAACGAGAGCCCCGAGGGTGAAACTGCGGGGTGCCACTAGTAAATAAATATCGAATTTATTTCAACAGTATTGGTCTTATTCAGATATTGTTTTGGTTTTAAGCACTTGTATTATGGTATCAAAAGTAAAGGTTGTGTTAAGAATATGTACATACCTACCTACCTACATACCTACGTACCTGTCACTCACATCATAGTGCCCCGGGGCTTCGCTCCCGTGGAATTTCGGGATAAAAAATAGATAGTAGCCGATTCTCAGACCTACTCAATACGCTCACAAAATTTCATGAGAATCGGTCAAGCCGTTTCGGAGGAGTATGGGAACGAAAATTGTGACACGAGAATTTTATATATAAGATTTAATGGTATAATTATTATTTAAGTATGTTTATATATACTATATATAAACTATTCAGGTTCAATTCTACTCAGGTTTTAATCCAGGTCAACTTTATGGTTGCCTGGAAGAAATTGCTTTTTAGCGATAAGGCCGCCAATTGTTCTTCTTTAAAAAAAAGTTTTGTAAACTATCATGGTGTACCTACAATAAAGAATATTTTATCTTATTTTATCTTTACATACTAAATTCCGCCCGCGATTTCACTAGTGTGGTTTCCGTTTCCGTGGGAGTATCGGGATAAAAATTATCCTATGTTTTAATCCAGGCTATCTACAATCTCTATGAAAAATTTCATCCAAATCCGTTTAGTACTTTTAGCGTGAAAGAGTAACAAACAAACAAATTGACATACTTTCGTATAATATGAATATAAGATTTTGACCAAATTTTTAAATAAATTATTTGAGTAAAATAAAACCTTATTAAAGTAAGTTTTACGACTTGAGAATAAAACTACACGTCTCTAAATTACTCACACGGGATTTTGGATTTTTCTTCTAGTTAAACATGTATGTAGGTATTAATAAATCATTACGAATGAAATAAAAAATACATAAGGAAGTGTATTGTGTGTATTTAACAATTATACTTTTCGTGATTCGGATAAATACAAAAATTATTAATTATTTGTTTTTCTGAACTTTACGTCGAAATCATCCTTAATTACACGAATAATAAATCAAATAAGAACCAAGTACAAACTGACAAAGCTCATTTTTATGTGTAAACAAACGCTTGGAAGATCCTCTGCAAATGTCTTTAAAATTGGCTCCAAAGGAAAGCTTGTCAACTCGAAAATTTATGTAAATATTTTGAAGAAATCTCGTCTGTAATTATTCTAAAATTAACTGTACCTACTGCCGAGTTTTACTCGTATATCTGCTAATTTTTACTTATACGGATTCTGATTTGTCAAAATGTAATACACTACTACTGAATTCAACTGTGCCCCAACACTGAAAAAACTTTAATGATATCAAATGCCTGCCCAGTTTTTTATAAAAAAAAACCATTACATAAATGAAGAAAATTAAATAAAATCACAAAAATCCTATCCTACTCGTATTATTATTTACTAGACTTAAGCGTGTAAAATCGGACCATGTAAAAAAGTTATTCTGACCTTTGACCTTGATTGTTGGACATTGTTGGACTATTCGAAAGTACTTATCTATAAGTCTATTTGAATAAAAATCTTAGACTTTGACTGATAAGGTCAATTTAAAAAAACAATTATATTTTTCCGGCCGTCTACATGTTTTTTGTGATTTATGAAGCTTTTAGTGAAGGCTGTAGGTGTTATATTCATGGCGCTGGAGGAAACATTAGAATGGATAACACGAGCCTTATATATAGAGATATAAAAGCTTTAGAGAATGTTTAGATGGATGTATTTGTAAAACTCTTTCACGCAAAAACTATTGAACGGTTTTCAATGAAACTTAACACTAATGTAGCTTATACATCAGAATTTCACATACGCTACAATTTATTTCGATATTCGCACGGGAACAGGAACTATGCGGGTGAAGTCGTGGGCTGCCTCTAGTTATATTATAAACGGTCAATTCACGTTGTCAGTTTAATTTTCCACACCATTAGGCATTTAGGTAATTCGGATAAATTTAAATGACATAGAAACTAGACCTAATGTCTAAACCATAGACAAATGTTTATTCGCCTAGCGTTTTCCGTACTTGTTCATTTGGACTAATAACACGAATTTACAGGATCTGTTACGTGTTTTCTGTCAAACTTTTTCGCATTGGAAAATAAGATAATTTTAGGTAAGTACTCTGTTTCACTCTATTATTACCATTTTTGTATTTTATTTGTAGCAGCGAACAAAACGCCCACGTTTAGGAAATGCTATGGCAAGAGGTTGTTAAAAACTCTTAACATTTTATATAGGCTCTTTGGACGAGACGTGTCATTACAATAAAGTTAAGTTGTGTTCTCGACAATTTTTAGGTACCGCCTTCGTAATAACAAAGCTAAATCGTAACCCAATAATAAAGGAAGAACGTGTCCCCATTTCTTTGTTTGTAAAGAAAACGAGTAAAAAGTTGATACATTGTACTTACACTTGCCTTTTTAACGATAAAATAAGCTTTTCATAGGAAAATTACATTTGTTCGTATTTTCAAAATGTTATACAGTTACAATGGAGGAAAGTTTTACAAATTCTATTGAAATTCCGTAGAAGTTCCTCAATTGTACATACTCAAAAATGTGATATTTAATATTTATTTATTTGAAACTCGTGAAAATGGAAACACTTCTGGATTTCCACTAATCTATCCTACTAATTTTATAAATGCGAATGTATGTCAGTTTGTTTGTTTGTTCCTCTTTCACGCAAAAGCCATTCAACGGCTTTGGATGAAATTTGGTATATACGGACTTAAAGTAGTTGACTAACACATGGCTACTTTTTATCCCGATATTCCGATTTAAGCGCATTAGGGCTAATTGTTATTATGGCAACCGACTCGCTAATGTACTACTTCTCATTATGGCCACTTCTCATTTTAGCTACTTCTGATAAGGGATACTTCTCATTAGGGCTACTTCTCAAAATTGGAATGTTTATTGCGTTTAGGAGCATAAGGTCAAAAGCGCAAAATGACAAACGATAGCAAATTGTCAAAGGAGCAGGATGTCAAAAGCGCACATTGTCAAAAGCGCAGAATGTCAAAGGCGCACAATGTCAAAAGCGCATAATGTCAAAGGCGCACAATGTCAAAAGCGCACAATGTCAAAAGCGCAGAATGTCAAAAGCGCACAACGTCCAAAATCAACTTAGACGGGTTTTTATTGGTTATATTTATTATATTAAATTTTTAGGAAAAATATTTAGTTTTCTCATATATTTTAGACATTATAGTCAATAAAAACAAGTTCTTATGACATCTAATTAAAATATTATAAAATACTTAAACATACATTAAATTTATTTTCAATAAATTCCTACGTGATCAGTCATCACTAGCTATAATTGCTTACTTTTTCACACATCGTCCTTATTTAACAATAAGGATAATAAGGAGATAACTCTCATATTAAATATTTTACTGGTATTTCATAATCGATATATTGTATGCATAGAATGGAACTCATTCTGTCATCTTATAGTAATTTAAGTTATTTGAGGGTAGTTTTTTAAATTTTTTAACTTTTTCTAACAAAATGCGACAGAACTCTTTCCTGCAGAATGTGCTGTTGTGTTTCTGACAAACTCATCATCATCTCTCACAAATCATGTGAGATAGTATATGTTTACAGTGAAACATTTTATATACTTTTCGGTATGGCTGATCAAGGATTTGAGATAGTTACTACTCAAAAAGGTAACTTGGCACTACTACGCGGTTGTTATAGAATTACAAAAAATGTAACCAACAAGAGTACCACCTTATGGGGATGTGTCCAAAGAAGAGTTTTTTTTGTTCACAAATTCAGAGCAAATATGTCATTAGAACATAAAGTTAACTATGTCTATATTTGTTGATTTTATTACTGTTTGTATTTAGTTTACAATAAAAATCTTTTTCCTAACAATTTAATATAATGTAAATTTCATTTCCCATAATACGACCGTGAGTCTGACTCGCCAAAAATAATAATACCAACAAATGACGTTGTGCGCCTTTGACATTCTGCGCTTTTGACATTGTGCACTTTTGACAATATGCGCCTTTGATATTATGCGCTTTTGACATTGTGCGCCTTTGTTATTCTGCGCTTTTGACAATGTGCGCTTTTGACATCCTGCTCTTTTGACAATTTGCTATCGTTTGTCATTTTGCGCTGTTGACCTTATGCTCCTTAACGTGTTTATTGAAATAAGTACTGTCTTTATGTATATAAACATGTTTATTCATTCATAAGAGATCAATGCCATTATTTTAAGAATAAATCAACATACATTGAACCAATGTAATAGGTAAGTATACAATATTTTAAGATTTACTTCTTGTAATTACTTTAGTATGGTTTGAAACTAACATTTATTTATTTATAACAAATCAATAGTTAAAGGATAGGTAAACATTACTAGGTGTCACTTCTTTTAATTACTTTAATTTCAATAAAATCAACATAAATCCACACTATAATCAACAAACAATATTAAGTAGGTATATCTTTGTATAAGCATAAATCAACACAATAATTAACAATCAGTATTAATTAGATTCCTTTATATAAGAAGCTGGTAATAAGTAATTTTCTTTTATAATGTAAAAACTGTTATTTAACATTTTTTTAGTTTCGTAAGTGCTTTTTTATACTTTTTGTCGAAATTAATACACTTGTTATTTATGCCGCTTTTTTGTTTGAATATGGCTGTTCTTGAGTTTGGAGGCAAAATGCTTGGCTTCTTTTCGGGGCTGCTGTAAGAATAAAAATAAACTTGGACGCTTGGGAATTTTCACACTTATCCGATGGTGCCACCCCTCAAGAGCGTTGGTAGTGCAGTGGCGTTGTCCAGAGCAACTAAGAAGCGCAGGGTTCATTCTTGGATACCACTGTTTTGCAAAGTATTTTAAAAATGTTTCAAACAATGGTAACAACGATTCATTTTCAATAATCTCTGTTAGTTTTTGGCAACCCTCTGGAATATTCTCTGCGGGTAAAAGTGATAAAATAGCTATTTGTCTTATAATCTGTCTTTTTTCTTTTCTTTTAGTCAAATTTAATTCTTTCGCCTTCTTCCACATGGCATTTGATAGTGAAAATAACACCCGGTTTTTACCGCGTTCATATACCTAATTCATAGTCGCATTTAAAGTTGGTAATATTTATTTTCAATACACTTTTCATTATGTTGAAAAGCCTTATATACGTGTCTTGATTTTTATTTGGAAGTAACGCATACACTACAGTTACAATTTGTGTGCTTTTGGAATTAGAACATAAATCCACATGTAAGGTAAAAAGTTGGTAGAACGGCTTGGGTACAGATTTAAAAGTGCCATCTGCAAAATATCGGCGGTTATGTTTACGTCGAGCGCGCCACAATTTTTTTTGGAAATATTTGATGCCAAAACCAATATTTTGTCGCTTTTTCCATCATTTGCCACTAGAAAATCATCGCTTAAAGCTTCCCGTATGGACACTTGAGCCAAATCTTAAAAAATCAGATGGTCTGCATGTAAAAAAAAAATCTCGCTCCGTACAACCAATCTTTTTTTTCATGATAAGGCGGAATTGACGCTTTGGGTGTGCTCCGTTCAAAGGTCAAATTATCAAATCAAGTAATTGCGTCTTGATTTGGTTTTCAGTTTTATTCAAAGTAACAGATGCATTGCATTCCCTTTTGTTTGTACAACGCCACAAAACACTTGGTTATCTTTTTCTTAGTTTTATTGTATCTATATCCAGTGTGCAACAGAGCGTATACTCTTTGATTTTTACAAACACAAGATTTTTCGAATTATAAACAACAATAATTGAGACAATTCACCGTTTTACGATCGATCAAATAAATTTATTAAGGCACCCACATTTTCCATAATATAAATTACTTAATACCCATTTTAATCCTAGTCAAGAATGTAACTTTTTATTTTTTAATAAGTGTATTAATAATGTCAATTATTACTCTCGTGTATCTAGAACTAATGAATTATTAAATACAATTGATTCCTGGTGCATATTCTTTATTATCTATTATTATTGAATCCATTACCTATAGACTACAACAACATTTTGTTTACGGATGAACTGGAACGGGAATTACACGAGTGAAACCGCGGGCGGCCACTAGTTTCTTATAAAGAGGGGACAAAATACTAGTCCAATCAATACTATTGTTGCAAAAAACCTAAAAGTTAAGAGTTTAAATAATGATAAAAATGTTAAAAACTCAATGCAACATTGATTTAGTAACATCGACTTGTTCTACCAACTTCTTTCTTTCTCATTTTTTTAGGCTTCCAAACCTCTAAGTAAAAAAGGCACCCTTTTAAGATCACTTTGTTGTCCGTCTGTTCGTCCGTCCGTCCTCGTTTATCTCGAGAACGCGTTTGTTGTTGTTTAGTTTCGGAAACTGCATTTCGGGAAAAACTTGGGAAAGCGTCAAGGTATCGAGTGGAAACTATAAACATATATTCAGGTCAATAGTCTGTTGTAGCTGTAAAAAAAAATCATGTTCGGTTTTTATTTTTTAATGAACGACAGGGAGACTCTTAATATTCATCATACCTGCAGATGTTAAGTATTGATAAGGCTGAAGATGAAAGCGAGCCTCTCTCAACCACTGAGGGACTGGCTATCTTATCTCTAACTGCCGGAACACAAAATTGCCGAAAACATTGTTGTTATGGCGTCAGACTTAGATAAGATGGTGGTAGCTAGCCAGGCGGACTTACAACAAGTCCTATCACCAAACAAAATATACCCCCGCTGGGAATCGTACCCGGTACCCCTGTCTCTGATATCGGTGGTTATATCACTAGACCACAGAGGTGGTTAAATAACCATTTATAAACCTTTCGCTGGCAATGAGCGAGACACAATAGAATTTTTATTCTTATAAGTTATAATATGTTGCCAGTACAGGGGAGGATCTATAAGGATGGCCAATGCTCCAGTAATGGTACCTACATCTCGTCGTCGTCTCAGCCACATGACACCCACTGCAGGGTATAGGCGTCTCTAACGATCTCCACGACGATTGGTCCTGCGCTGCCTGCATCCATCGGCTTCCCGCGACATTCACCAGATCGTCGGTCTACTTTGTAGGGGGCCTACATCTAGTTTTTCTTTTAAAATTGTCTATATTGTCAAAGCTAAAACAAATGATTTTCCACAATGATTTTATATGGTGTACTTAAAAATCATAGATTTTCTAGAATAAATTACCAAAGCACCAATAATTATTCTGTATACGCTGGACCAAAAGTTGCATAAGTATACACTTCTAACATTATTTTATAGTTTCAAGATAAAAACGCAGCTTCCCAAGTAAACGAAATTAAAAGCAATGAGCCAAGAAATTAGAAAACATCATGGAAACTAGCGGGATGCCGTCACCTTAAATTTATTTACCCGACATCTCGACCTAGTAATATTAGGGAGCTTGGAAAAATCCCAGCGAATCAGTGAAATAAATTTTACCACGATGAACTCGGTAATGTATTTCACATTTCGGATTTTCGAGGAGAAGGGTAAGCGTCGGATTTTCTTGTAAAAAGGATTTAATGTGGATAGTGCTTGCTACCTTCGGCTTAAAGAATTTCAGGATTATCTTCGAATTATGTTTCAAGATCAAGCTGAACCTCTTAATTCTATTTGTATACTGTGTCGGGTCATAAGTTCTGTCATAACTGTCGATTTTTAGGGTTCCGTAGCCTAATGGCAAAAATCGGAACCCTTATAGATTCGTCATGTCCGATGTATGTCACAACTACTTTATTCCAAAACTATGAGGATTACACAGTTGAAACTTGTTAGGTAGATGTATTCTGTAAACCGCTTTACGGTTTTTAGACAAAAACAAAAAAATATATATATAATAAGGGGGGGCTACATATACATATACATGGAACTGAAACAGAAAATTTTATTTTTTCATCAAACCTATACGTATCTATAGATATACTAACGTTATAAAAATTACATGGTGGTTTCTAAAACAGTGTTTCTCAAAGTCAACCGTTTGAATCATATACACTTTCAAAACATCTAAAAAATATATATGCTGTAGACCTTTATAAAAACTTTCAACGAAAATTAGTTTGACCGAAATATATTTAGCAATTATAACTTTTTAATTTTGCATTTTACAATGCTATTTTTATGTGATAAATGTTAAACAAGAAAATATACTAGAAAAAAGCAACTAGTCTCATGTCGCCCTGACGGGATATTTAGGAATTTCAGAACTAGCACATTTTCCGAAACCGCAAATATTACTTTGTCATTCATACAGACATTATGAAAAACAATATTTTTGCAGACAAAAAATGTAGTGACATTTTGGGTAGGTGTATTTAATATAATAATAATAATATAAACTTTATTACACACGATACAAAACAAACACATACAGAGAAAATGACAAAAAAAGAGGAACACACCATAGGCGGTCTTATTGCTACATAGCAATCTCTTCCAGACAACCTCTGGTGAAAGACGGAACCCTTCATGTGCGAGTTCGACTCGCACTTGGCCGATTTTTTATTTTGATTAGATATTGAAAATATATTTTTTTTGTTCGAATTATAGATATAATAGGAATATGAAAATTTTTTTTTCAATGAAGCGGACGTTTAAAGGATGAGGTCGGGTTGTTTGGTTTACTTCGTTGTGGTTACGAGCCAAGTAAAATTTTCGGTATCGTAAAGAAAGAAGCATCTCGAAGAAGAAGATCGAAAAGAGAGAGAAAAATGGTGATCCTAGTACGGTTCGGACGTTATCTATGGTAAATGTAGGTATTGAAGGTGCGTCTTTTAAGAAATCCGGCCCAAAAATGGCATTGGCAATGTTGTCATTACATACGGGAGGTAATAGAACGAGCGGAAAAAGAGTGTTGAACGAAGACCTGAGATTATAGCCTAACCGATGAAAGAAATAACATCTCATTGATCCATTCCTGAAAAAAAATATATTGGGCCGATCTCATTTTATGTTATTTATTACGATACGCAGGAAATAAGCAAGATCCGATCCTGTCTTCCGATGATTTTTTTACAATGAAAGAGTACTGCAACAATCAGAACAATGTAGTATTATGGCCACTGAAGAAGCAAGCGAATCTGTTTCTCGAGTCCAACGAAGCCAATTACCCTTCGCCAGTGATAGTTTGACTCGGAGTATCGTATTTAGGCCTAAAACAGGTGTTTTTCTGCGAAAAGGGTATGTAAAACATGAACAATGTACGCCATAATACGATCCTGACAGACGTCGTAGACCACTTTATAGAACGACGTTCAAAAATTAGCAATGGGTCTTTCAGCAGGTTTCAGGGCCGGTCGCATAGCCAAGAGAACTAAATATTATCAGGCCGCCTATGAAAATCGACTTCATTTGGCATGAAGATTGGCCATCCTCTAGCCCAGATTTAAATCTGCTTGATAATGAAATTAGGCTCTATTTGGAGGAGAGGACCTGCGCTAAACCACACCCAAAATTGGAACCTCTCAATGCATTCTATATTACACTAGCCGCTAAAATCCACATAGACACGGCGCGTATTTCTATTGATACGTGGCCGCGAAGGTCAAGAGCTTGCATCGAAAATTGTGCCCGCCATTTCGATTTATTTTTATTAATTAGTATTAACTATAGAGCAAGCTTTCTTTTCATGTACAATAAAATAAATATTTATAATAAATATAATATATAATTGAATAATAATACATATTTAATAAGTCTACAAACTGGATTGTGACTATGGGCTCTCCTACATCGGACAAACAAAGAGAAGCATAGGGACCGGCGTTAGAGAACATGTAGCTGACATGAAAAATAGGCGCGAAAACAAGTCTGCAGTGAGTGAACATGCTTTTGACGAACCCACCCACTACATCAGGTTTAATAAGCCACAGATCCTCGCCAGGGAACAAAAATTCGTCCCCAGAATGCTACGTGAGGCTATTGAAATCACCAAATATCCAAATTTCAATAGAGATGATGGGTGGAAGATACCACCAGCTTGGGACTCTATTATCCATAAATTAAAGTCTCAACCCAAATCACACACTGCAAGACTCAAAGATACGGTTAGCTCTTTTTGTAGATAAATATCAAATATAAAGGTTTTTAAATTTTTTAAATTTTCTTTATATAGAAGAAGGTCAGCCCGCTTTCGAAGTTTTCTTGGCAGATTCTTTCTTCGAAGGTCCTCCCAATTTGTAAACTGCCAGTACAGTCATTCGTTTTCTTTTTTGTTAACAATAAATATTTTAAGTAATAAACAAATCGAAATATATTGATATGACAATAATAATTGTTGCCATATTAATTGTCTAACTGTATCCGAACGAAAAAATTAATTAACATTTCGAGGATAAGTCTACTTATAAGTAGTCTCTAAGAACTCTTGTCAGAACTTATGATCCGACTAAGTAGTATTTCGTTTTATCCTTGGACCGTCCAAGTATTCATCCCGTGACCACGGCAGCTGAAAAGGTGCCGAAACGTCGGGAAAATTAAAAACCCTTCAAAAACCTAAAAATACGTACAATTAGATAGATATTAGTGAAATATGGCGCGTTTAATATCCGGAAATGTTGTTTTAATTACGTAAATAAATATTTATTTGAAAATCGGTTTTTACTTCACTAAGAACTCTTGTCAGAACGTTTGATCCGACTAAGTAGTATTTCGTTTTATTTTTTACTGGTACTAACTATTTAGTGTGATTAATAAGTACCTACCATTTTATTTTCATATTAAAATTAAAGGCCGGTATCCAAATGAAAAAGCCTAAAAGTTGGAATCAATTTTTATTTTACTTTTGTATATTTACAAGGACCTGTCAAGGTTTAAGAAAATGGATGATGATGTACGATGTGACATCGATGGCACCTCGAGATATTCAATTCTAGCGGCCGCCATTTCACTCGCGTGGTTTCCGTTCCCATTGGAATATTAATATAAAATGTATCCTTTGTTTAAGTATAGTCTTTAAACTATCTGTATATTAAAACAACGGGACTAAAACGAGACATTTGTTATGTTTTAGTCCCGTTTGTTTTAATATCTGTGTCCCAAATTTGACCCAAATTCGTCCAACCGTTTTTTCTGGCTCAAAACTCTGTAGAATTCTGTATGAGATGTACTTATACTTACGACATATTAAAGATACATAAACCAAATCAAAATATGTATACAAAACAACACCTACATAACCGTACACGGTAGTTTTTCCGTTTTTCTATTTAAAATTTATCATACGTATATGGTAGGTTAAAATATTCAGTCTAACCTCTCGTCAGCCGCGAAAAGCTAATTCGAACTAATTCAATTAGCACCTTAGTCCTGCGGCACACATTAGCATAACGTCCAACTAAACTGCAGCAACTGTAGAGCATGTTGACGAAATCACCCGAGTTGCTCTTTGGCAGATAAACGTCAAGTTGTCTTGTTTGTTAGTCTGTGGCTGTCACCAAATACTGTAGATGCTCTAGCGAGTTGATACGTACAACAGGCGTGTCTCTTCTCCGCGAAAAGGAGTCCTTTCACCCTGATTACGACTTTCCGAGGTTCGTCTGTAGACATCACCGACCACCTCGACCTTCTGAATAGAGAGAGAGAGCATGAGCTGGTTAAAACCTACATAGTTTGAGTCACCGCCGTAAGGTACCGCTTGTCTGTCGGTTTTCTACAGACTTTACTCTGGGGAGTTTGCATCTAAGTTGCATATCCTCATTCCACCTTTTCCTTTTTTCTATCATCGGGATACCAGACGTACTGCAGGCTACCAATTCCAAACATATGCACACAGGTGCTTTAAGTCCTATTTTATCATGCTATCAGCCAAGGAGTTGAATGCCCTGCCAGCGTCTGTTTTCGCGACTACATACAACCCAAATCTCTTCAAGGTCCACCTCTTCATTCCATCTTAGACCTCATCTACACCCTACGGCCAGATTGAGGTCATCAAGAGTTAGCCCATTTAATATTAAAAACTACTAGCTAACCTGCTTACATGGCAATACCCTAATAATATCATAAAATGTGGAACTTGGATGTTAAGATGTGTCTTATTCAATCACGCAAAAGGGACTGAACGGATTTTTGTATTTTTAAGAATGAAGTCATTAATGTGCCTCTAAAATTTGATTGATCAGTCCATAAATAACGCTACAGCAAACTTCCTCCCTTTTGCCCCCAAAAAAAAATCGCGTTCGACAAAAAATCTTAAATATATCAAGGAAATGTGTTCCAAATTTCATCAAATCGGTTGAAAAATGCGGTCTATAGGCGAGAACAGACAGACTGACAGACAGCCAAAATCATTTTTGGCCAATCTCAAAACTGAGACGCTTTGCTCGCTTCGCTCGCTCGGTCAATTAACTGTAGCAGATGTTGCTCCATAAAAGTAACTCTGGTGTGAATCCACCATTAGTGACTTCAAACCCAATAATTAGTGTTGCAGTCTCAAACACTCCCAGGCTCCCTTATAGCATGGAGCAACATGAAACTTATTCAATTAGCACTAGAGTTGAAGTTCATTTGCATAGCCGAACTTCGGGACTGCAAACCCCTCAATGACGTCACACTACATATGTCACTTGAACTTTGACAGGTAGCTAACGCCTTTCGTAACACTCTGGTGGTGCTATAGACTTAATAATGCGTAGACATGTTAGATGTCATTAAAAAAATACTTTTAGATCATCGTTTTGTAGAACTTTGGACGGTTCGACACGTTAGCTATTTAAACTTCCCATAAATAAGATATAAAATTTACTCTACATACTTACATTATAATTACCCCTTGTACGAGTTTGGCTATATTCTATAGGCAAAGAATACTAACTATTACTAACGTACTATAGGCATAAGTATCACTTTGTATACAGTGGACTAGTCGATTTTCATACAATCGAGTTAACTGGAGCCTTAGTTCTTTGGCTAGGATTGACCAAGCTGTGATCTGATAATGGTCATCCCGGGAGTGAATGCTGGAGATTCAGATTGCTATACACACTCAACTTATCTAATCAACATTCTAGGAGATATATGGTAATGTTAAAAAAAAACGCGAAAATAGCACAAATATGTATGGAATTTCTGAAACTGAAAACTCTGATTTTTACATCTTTTAGAATGTTGATCAGATCAGTTGGGTATGTATAGCAATCTGAATCTCCTTCATTCACTCCCTATAAGGCCATTATCAGATCACAGCTCGGTCAATCCTTGGCAGAAAACCAAGGCTCCAAAGTTACCTCCATTGTATGAAAATCGGCACGTGTCGCTATGTGACCACCACTGAATCTTCATATCCATAGACTCCTTAACCAAAATAAGCAGTGCTTACGATAGTTTTCGATAATTGATAGTAAATTGTTAATGTCAAATGATACTGATACCATTTTATTAAACCAATAACCAAATCACCTTACTTTAGTAGAATCGAATTTGACTATGTATTTGCACCAGCGTGGTTCCCGTTCCTTGGGAATATTGGAATCAAATTAAGCCAATCTGTTAATCCAGGCTATCTTCTATCTGTGAGCCACATTACATCCAAATCAGTTCAGTAGTGAAATAGTACCAAACAAACAAACTGATATACTTTTGCATTTATAATATTAGTATTAGCAGCCCGCCTATAAGGATGGTTAAATAGTATGGGCAATAAACCCCACGCGCGCCCAGATTCAGATCATTAATTCCTTAGAAAATGGTTGCAATGGTGGTACAGATGGTACAGCTCATAAAGTGCAGCTATTCTGCCATCATTGGCGCAGGAACATTTCAAGAATACATAGTTAATTATAGCGATGCGGGTTGGTGGGAACTGCTCCAAATAAAACCGGGACAAAGCACGTAGGAGTATTAGATAATCAATTTAAGATCACCCATCCCGTGACCGGCCATTGCCAAAGTTCCTTAACCGCCACATTGTTTGACGAACGAGCCAACCACTGTGTCACCGAGCTCCGTTGTTACGGCCACAAGACCGTACCGCCTACCGTCCGTCTACCGCAGTAATTGAGGCATTAATTTACCGCATATATTACGGCGGTAAGTGGTGTGGTTACACTACAGTTTACCTATATATGCCGCGGTACATTCCTTTGATATGCGAAAAAAACCGCCACCGGAGCTATTGCCCACCGTCATATCATATACCATATTCATTGCTATTGTAAGCCCCCGATATCGGTTTCGGGTCCGCTCAAAAGCGCTCTAATTTACCGTGATATGCCATTTTAAAATTATTTCAAAATGGCCATAACTTAAACGCCACCTAGGTGTGACCACGATTTAGGGCCATAATTTTACAATCCGATCCGATACCGATATCGGATCGGGTAATGTGATAACGTTCTTACACTGACTTTTCACTACCTCAATTAAAACGGACATTGTGTTAGCTGTAGATCACTTGAAACTTTAATAATCATATAATTTTAATTAATTAAGTAACATGAGAGTAATTATATTTTTTTTTTTATGATTATTGAATTTTTGCAACATCGGTTTACTTTTTACAGCAGTTGTTTGAAACAAATTTTACGGATTAACATACGTCTTTCACAAGAAAATATAGGTACAAGAAAAAAGCAACTTTGTTCTAGTATATTTTCTTGTCTAATATTTATCACATAAAAATAGCATTGTAAAATGTTATAAATACGTCTTTCAGTTTTAAAGTACAAGTTAAAGATTCAGTTAATAAAATGCACATTGCAGTTTAAAGAGCGCCCCAACTGCACTGTCAATTATACTAAAAAACAAGAAAAAAAACATCTGATGACGTAATTAAAAACAGTCAAAAGTTAAAAATAAGTAATTTCTAATCAGCCTGTAGGGGTTATCCTACACACTTTAGATGATATGTATGATATGCTCTGATATTGATATGATATAAGGATGCTGATAGGAAATGATATAAAGGAGTTCAAAATGATACAACCGTGTCGAGTGCAAACCGTAATAGAACTGATTTATTGTGATATAAATTAAATGCATGTAAAAGGCGCGTGAAAATAAAGTGCAAGTTTGCAAATTACAAATGTTGCAATAATTAGGTTCAATGTGCGGTTCACCGTACATATTGCCGCACCGAGAAGATTCAAGATGAGAAAGAGTAATCTAAACAATGTTAATGTGATTAATATTAAATGGTATAAAAGGTGATAATGATACATATGATTTTAGAAACAATCAAAATAATTAAATTAAATTAAAATTGTCTGTTTTAATTGCAACACACCACACGCACTAAAGTTAGTTGCTTGTTCGTTACTGACTGTCACTGTCTAGTCTGAATTTAGTAAGTTTGGGAAACACCCTCGAATAATTCGAATCACTTATTTTGGGAACAACTTTCGAATCACTCGCGCTAGATACATTTCGACGCGCACTCACTCGCGGACCTTTCGACACTCTCACTTCACTGACACTGTCGTGGCTGCTGCTGGCGACGACGCCCCCCAAGGGCGCCTCCGCCCCGGGCACGGCCCGAGGCTGTTGCTGCTGGCTGCTGCTCGCACCGAGCAGAAACCGGAGTCTGATCTTGCGTATCAGTATGATACAACCGAGACCAACAACGATGATAACGATTATGATGTAACTGCCGTAGATTGCGTAATGATGATTCTCGTGGACGGACAACTGACTTTCAGCTTGTTCCTTTAACTCATTTATCTGCTTATGTAATTGATGATAATAAGCTTCGTGGTTTTCAAATTTCGTAAAATTCATGCTGGTGTCCTTCATGATATTATTAAGCATAGACATTTCTGGTACGGAGACAGGCTGATTTATATTAATCTGATTGAAAAAGTGATTATGTGCGAATATAGTAAGTTCGTCGCTCTTAAGTGTGCAACCTTGACCTATCTTGATAATGCCTCGGTCAGTCAACCTTTTCATTGTCACACCTGACGGACATAAAATGCGGACGTTGCATTCTTCGCAGCACGTGAATATCCATGTGTTATCGGCTTGCAATTTGACCCACATTTGTTTACAAGTACTTACTTGCGACTTTCATAATGAAGGACTTGTGTTAGCCGCAGAATTGACGTATTTAATATTACATAAAGATTGTTCAAGCTTCATGTCATAAAATGGCTGTGTTAGATGGCAAAGGAGAGATGATGGTAATTCAAAACATGTGTGAAGATCGTTATCTGTCAAAAAGATTGCAGTATCCTTTCTTAGGTTATATGCAATATATGGTACTGCTGGGATAATCTGATACATTTCATGATTTCGTATTTGTGGAATGCTGATAAGTCTATTTAACTCAAAAACTTCGTTACTTACTATAGGTATTTTGATCTCTATTATTAGGTAGTTAGTCGTGACCCTCGAATATACTCTTAGTAACTTGTATATATCCATTATGTTCTGTTTAATCGGTAAGGCGAGATCGCTGCTTAATTGTCCTGCTATGACATCGAGTTGATACTGTAACTGTCCCGGGGATAGCAAATGTGTATCTAATCTGCCGTGGTAGATATCAGTCACGGTGTTCAGGAGCGTGCTCTGGATGCGCTGGAGGTTCCCTAAGATGACGTTTGCTGCCAAGGACGAAGAAACTATGTATATGTTGTTGTTGTTGCTTATTTGTACCTTGCCGACTTCTAATGTAATGTTAGTGATATGCTGTCTAATAATTTCAAATTGCTGTCTCATTGTGATTTCGTTTCGCTGAATAATATTATACTCTGCTTCTATGATACTTGTTTGATTTTTTATTAAAGTTTGTAAGTGATTTTCATTTAGTGATATCTTTTCTATGTCCCGTTCATATTGCTGCGCGAACCTTTCATCTAAAACACCGAATAAGTAATTTGATGCCACACCTATTCCGTTGAAAAGCCCTCTTCGTTGTCTTCTGTTGTTATTATTCTTCAGTAGTATGCTATTATAATGATCTATGTCGCTAAGTTGTTGTACTAACTGTAATGATAAGGTTCTGTATTGAGTATGCTGATATCTTGTGTCCTCACAAATTTCTTTGATGTGTGCGACATAGCTTCGTATATCTGCTATTCCTTTCCAATAGGTCGTCATGTTATAATAAATGATTAATTTCCAGTCATCTCTTATATACTTTAAATCTGATGTTTTGTCGAAAAATAATGTTTGATTTTCTGGAAGCGATGTTATATTATACGAACTTGATGTAACTGATTGATAACTAGGCATGATGCATGTAAATAACAATAATGTATAAAATATTTTATGTAAAAAGTTTGTTTTAAAATGTCCTTTGTTTTGATTGCGGCGAACTCGATCCGATGACTGTGCTTCTTTGTTTAGTAATGTATTATCATTTTGTACTGGCAGCAACACTAATTTGTTTATTGGTCTTTTTATATTATTGTTTTTAGTTTTCAGAGATACTACTCTTACGTAACCATCTTTACCGGGGTGCAGCTCGGACACCCTGGCCAGCGCCCATTTCCCAGGTGGTAAGTTCTCCTCCTTGATTAATACGATGTCATCTTTTTTCAGGTTTGGAGTCGGAGTCGTCCACTTTGATCGTGTTTGTAGCTGCTGAAGATACTCTCGAGACCATGCTTTCCAAAATTGCTTATTCATATTTTGAACAAGGCTCCAGCGCTGTGAGATGCTAATATTTTCAGATTCAGTTTGTGGGCGTGATAGTAGAGGTGAACCAATCAAGAAGTGACCCGGTGTCAGAATTTCATCTTCCGCGTTTTCAGTGATGGCGCAGAGAGGTCTCGAGTTCAGACACGCCTCAACTTGGTGAAGAAGAGTGCTGAATTCCTCGAAGGTAAGTTTTTGTTGACCAATCACGCGTACTAAATGATGTTTTGTGATCTTTACTGCTGCTTCCCACAGTCCCCCAGCGTTTGGCCAAGCAGGAGCGTTGTAATGCCAATCGATATCCATGTCCTGGATTTTATCAAAAAACTGTGTGTCCATACTGCTGATGATTTGTTTATATTCTGCTTTTAGAACCTTATTAGCTCCAACGAAGTTAGTTCCGTTATCACTATAGACATGCCGCGGTGTTCCTCGACGGCTGATAAATCTTCTAAACGCTGCTAGGAATCCCTGCGTGCTCAGGTCGGATACAAGCTCTAGATGGATAGCTTTGGTGGTTAAGCAAACAAAAACTGCTATGTATCCTTTCAGAGTTTTAATACCTCGTCCTTTGTTAGCCTTCAGTTCGACGTGACCGGTGAAGTCCACGCCTGTGTGTGTGAACGGACGGGACGGGTTTACTCTTGGCTCCGGGAGGTCTGCCATAATTTGATGTTTGCTTTCTTTACTAAATCTGCGGCATGTAACACAGTTTCTTAACTGATTTTTTACTGTTCTCAAGCCGCTGATAATCCAAAACTGTTCTCTGATTACTGATAATGTGAGTTTAGGACCTCCGTGTAATGTTGCTTGATGTGCTTTACTGATGATTAATCGGATCAGCTGATTTTTACTTGATAAAATTACAGGATGTTTTGCACTGCTACTGATATTTGAGTTACTAAGTCGGCCACCAACCCTTAAAATTCCATTGATATCAATGTAAGGATTCAGATTCAATATGCTACTATTTTTTCCAACATGACCTAATTTTCTGATATCATTCAATTCCTTCTCAAAGTCTTGTTTTTGTACTATCTTTATAATAAAATTGAATGCATTATTTATTTCTGAGACGGTCAGTGTTTTTGCGGGAGTCACGTTACTATCGTTCCGCACGCGACCAACGTAACGTAACACCCATGCTAGTACTCTTGTAGCGTGAGTGAGAGAGCTATACTTATTTAAAAATGTACTAATAAATAATTCTGATTCATTTGGTAGTAAGGCAACGTTTACATGTGCTGATTTCAATTCTATTTTTGGGGTCTCATAATCAATTTTACCCATGTTTTCAGGTTTGAAATTTAGTAACCATTTTGGTCCAGACCACCATAACTCGTGTTGCAGCAGCTGCGAAGCTGATATTCCGCGCGACGCGCAGTCTGCTGCGTTCTCTTTTGATAATACGTGATACCAATTTGATGCTGGGATGACGTCATTGATTGCTTGGACTCGGTTAGCTACAAACTGCTTCCATTTTGATATGTCACCTTTCAGCCAACCAAGTACTACCATCGAGTCGGTCCATGCATAAATAGTGACGTCATCTGTTATAAGAGTTTCCCTGATCTTCTTTATTAATTGTGACAATAGAACCGCTGCACACAATTCCAGCCGTGGTAGTGATATTTTCTTGTTTAAGGACGCTACTTTAGTCTTTGCGGTGAATAAACAAGATGTGTGCTCGCCCTTATGTTTTGATACAACGTAAACCGTACAGGCGTATGCTCTTTCGGAAGCGTCAGCGAAACCGTGAATGATAAATGAATTTTCTGTATTACCTACTTGTCGTGGTATTTTAAATTGATTAATATTTCATAAGTCTTGTCTTATCTGATACCTATCTTTTTTATAGTTTTCTGATAATTCATCGTCCCATGATATTTCTTCCTTCCATAGATTTTGGAAAAACAGTTTTGCTTTGATAGTAATTGGCGATAACCAGCCTAACGGGTCAAAAACCTGTGATATTTCGGCCAAAACTTGACGTTTAGTTTGCTTTGTTGTTATTTCAGTACATAGTTTATTATGAAAGGAAAAAACGTCATCAACAGGGTTCCATTGTAGGCCAAGAGTTTTTCTCGATTCCTTGCATTTAAACTCAAATGTAGAATTTAATTGATCGTCTGATAAGCATGATAAGATTGAAGATTGATTACTGGACCATTTTCTCAGATTCATACCTGCTCCTTTGAGAATATCAATAAGCTGTGTTATTAATTGTTTTGCTGATGATTCGCAATTATGCCCTGATAACAAGTCATCCATATAAAATGATGTTTGCAGTTCGGCAGCGGCTAATGGGTATTTTTCACCATCGTCTATAGCCAACTGTTTTAGGGTTCGCATGGTCAGATACGGAGCGGCCTTGGTTCCGTATGTTACGGTAGTGAGACAGTACTCTTGTATTTGTGAATTTGGCGATTCTCGCCACAGAATCCGTTGTAGATTTTGATGTGATTCGTTAACAAATAAGGTGCGGAATGCTTTTTCGATATCAGCTGTAAATACGTAATTATACTGTCGCCACTTGAATATCAGTGTCTGTAGGTCTTGTTGCAGATTGGGGCCGCCATGCATCAGATCATTTAGGCTTTTTCCAGAGCTTGTCTTAGATGATGCATTAAACACAACGCGAAGCTTCGTTGTGGTGGAGTCTGGTTTTTCAACGCCGTGATGTGGAAGATAGTACGTTATCTCATTTATGATGGATGCTGGACGCATGTGACCTAATTCTTTGTATTCCTGCATGAAAGATTTGTAGCTTGCTGCAAAATTTGGTTTGCCTGACATCTTACGTTCCAGCTGCTTAAATTGTGCAAACGCTTTTGGTTTCGAGCTACCCAACTGATTTTCATAGTCTTTTTTCATAGGCAAACTAACTTGGTATCTACCATTATCTAAACGAACCGTAGTAGACTTATAAAAATCTTCACAATACTGATCATCATTTGATAACTCTGATGTTCCACTACTGATATCTTCGACTTCCCAATATCTTGATAAATCTGATAATTCCTTTACCACCACATTGCAGTGAAAAGTACGAATGTTTCCTGATAGTATCCAGCCTAACCTGGTCTGTTGTGCAATGGGTGCATGGGACTCTCCCTTGATAAGGCCGTTCATTATGATCTCAGAATACACACTTGCATCTAATAAAAGGTCAATGGGTTTTGAAAGGTTGTATTCTGGGTCTGCTAAATTAATGTTTTGAAGATGTTGCCATGATTGTTTATTAAATGATATGTTAGGTAGGTTGTTGATAAGAGACGATATAACTAACGCCTGCGTATAAAAGTCGTAGTCATTATAAATTGATTTGCATTCTAATAAAACTACTCCTTTACTTTGCTTTGAGTCGTGTCCGATGCCCGAAATTGAAGCATGGTACTTATTTCTAGGTAGTTGTAACATTTGTGCTGCTCTCTCTGTAATTAATGATATCTGTGATCCCTGATCTAATAATGCACGTAAAGTAATATAACGACCATCGCTGGATTTTATCTGAACTAAGATAGTCGTTAGTAAAACTTCTTCATCATTTTGCGCTACGTGATTAGCAGTAAATTGTTTTTGTGACGTATTCGCTGATTTGACATTTACAGCTGTTGATTTTATAGCGGTCTTCGAACTCGTCGCCGTTTCCGTCGGTGATTGCGAAAAAGCGTCATGAAGTTTCGTGTTATGCTCACCGTTGCAATGTTTGCATCGTTTGAACGAAATGCAAACATTATTAAAATGATGATATAAACAATTTTTGCATATTTTCAGTTTTGTAATTGTATTTATTTTAGCGTCCGGGGTCATTGAATTGAAATTGTCACATTGAAATAAATCATGTCCCTGGTTACAAAGTGGACAGCGGCGCGTGTATGCTGCGTTTGACTGATAATTTTGAGCCCCAAATTTCTTATGATATGATGATAATTGTTTCTGCTGATTAGGGTAGAAAGTACTTCTCTTGAAAGTATTTTCTTGATTTTGATAAAACTTGTTTCTGTTATGCTGATTTTGAACGGGCTTCGGTGTTTCTTTTCTAGTGACAGGTTCGAGAGCAATGAACTTTCCTTCAATAAAATTCATAAACTCTGTTAAAGTTGGAAGCTCCCTTGGTGACTCACGAGCCTCCTTATACTCACTAAAAGTTTCTGAGTCAAGCTTTTTTGATATCAAATGTACGATGAGAGGATCCCACGAATTGGTGTCTACTCCCAGGTTGTGGATGGCATGAATGCATTCTGCAGTGACGTCATGCAACCGCTTGATTTCTGATGCTGTCTGGCGCTGTACATTTGGCTGATTGAGCAGGATTTCTATATGCTTTGTGAAAATAAGCTGAGGGTTATTATATCGATGCACAAGTATTTCCCAAGCAGTATCATAATTTTCCTCCGAAATATGTAAATGCTGAATAAGCCTTTCCGCTTCTCCCTTTACCTTTCCCTTTAGGTGCTGCATTTTTTGTGATTTTGTCAGCATATTATTGTTGTGGATAGCAGCCGAATATAAATCGAAAAATGTGGGCCATTGAACATAGCTACCAGCGAAAATTGGAATTTCTAAGCGTGGAGTAGATTGCTGAAGGTGGCTCGTAGATGATAATTTCTGATTTAATTTTCGCTTGATGTCCTTGAACAGCTTCTCATGTTCACTTAACTCGATGTCATAATCACCGTTGCATCCTTGGGTGATGTTGTCGATGTCTAAATGCAGGACATCAATCGCATTCCATTTTGATTGAAGATTACGCAGCTCATCCTCGATTTCCCATTTTTCGGTTAATAGGTCAAGGTTTATTCCGCTCAGTGATCGCGTAAATGCTCGGAAGTTAGTTTTCTGCTTAGATAGCAAATCTTGTAGCGGATTGTTTCTTGGTATTATTTTAGGTTCAGCGGAAGAGGGTTGTCGGTATGCAAGTAGTACCTGATGAGTATCCCGATATATCTTCAATGTCTTCTCATAAACGTTTTCTTTAAAATATTCCTCATCTTTCGAATAATCACTCTCTAAAAGTTGACTATGGTTCTGATCAAACTCTCCCCAGAGGTTCTCTAGCGTGTCTATGCGTCTCTTGATATAGTCAGGTGTCTTTCTGCTGTCGGAATCCTTGCTAAAGTTCGACTTAACTTGCTTGATGCCGTCCAAAAGTTCTGCTTGGCGGTTCATTACAGCTTTCATCTTAATGAGTTAATAAAAAATGGAACAAGCTTACTGATAGCTGCTGATGCTCTTGTACTGGATATCGTAATACAGTTACGATTTTTCTGCTCACGATGATTGCTGATACTGATGCGTGGTGATGTTGTCTTTGCCGTGCAGCCTTGGGGCGCACAGGCAAAAGGCAAATCCAGGAAAAATCACAGTTTCCACTTAGTCACTGATGAACTAGATCACAGTTTTAGTTTTATAAGAAAAAGTCACTGATTTCACTGATATTAAACTTGTTTTTAAATACTGATAACTTTCACTGATATTGAAAACTTAAATTTTATAATTGCGCAATACACTCGACAAACGAAATTCCCTATTCGACACAAATCCGCGCGCGTGCTTAGTGTCGAAAAGGACGGGTGATAGGTAAAAATAAATAATAAAAGAATGATATTTAAAATGATGATACAATATAACAATGCTTTGACAAAAAAACGTATTTATAATGATTGTTTAATATATTTTTTTTTTGTATAAGGACTATAAATTTAAATAGTTAGGATGCTGATAAAAAGGCTCGAAGGACCAAAAATATGTAGGGGTTATCCTACACACTTTAGATGATATGTATGATATGCTCTGATATTGATATGATATAAGGATGCTGATAGGAAATGATATAAAGGAGTTCAAAATGATACAACCGTGTCGAGTGCAAACCGTAATAGAACTGATTTATTGTGATATAAATTAAATGCATGTAAAAGGCGCGTGAAAATAAAGTGCAAGTATGCAAATTACAAATGTTGCAATAATTAGGTTCAATGTGCGGTTCACCGTACACAGCCATTTTTCGCAAACGACATTCACAACTTGTTTATCCCATAAGTCTTATTAAAAGAACAGAAAAAGTAGAAATAATTAGATTTTACCGCCTCTATGGTCTCGGACCCAGACGTCCCAGATTCCATTTTTTATCATGTCACAAAGTTTACAAGGATGTTACAAGTAAGTACAGTTTATGTGACAGTGACACCCTTTAAGGGTGTAGCAATTGCAATAGAGAGGGCTTATCTATTATTTAGAATTTTTTTACATAAAACCAATGTTACAAATTCATCAAACTTGAAATGAAAAAGATAATAATAATTAAAAAAAATATAGTTTAGGTTTGGTTTATGGTAGGACTTGTTATAAGTCCGCCTGGCTAGCTACCACCATCTTATCTTAGTCTGACACCATAACAATAGCTTTTTCAGTTTTGTTGTGTTAGCAAGTAGTAAAACCCGCTTTAGTCATCTCAGCCATATAACACCCACTGCTGGGTATAGGCCTCCCCCAAAAGGGGGGGTTTGCCATAATCGCCACGCTTGGCAGGCGGGTTGGCGATCGCAGTATGGCCAAGTATGTAGGAGACGCTGCTGCCCGTCTCCTGAAGGCCGAGTCCCTTAGTCGCCTTTTACGACACCCACGGTATGAGAGGGGGTAGAGCTATTCTAAGCCGACACTACACAGCCACTTTTCATTTACCCTCTTTACATTTATCTAAATCGGTTAGCATACTGAATTTCGCGGTTGTGCATAGTTAGAGTTAGCTAATAAGATCAAGTGTAAAGAGCAAGCACGTGATTCAGTCAAGCACTGTTCAATTAGCGCACTGAATTCAGCCAAATGTAAAGCGTGCAGAAGATGGCTAGTTCCTCAATGGTTGGGGATTCCGGGAGAGGTGAGCTTTCATTTTCAGCCTTATCAATAATTAACATCAACTCTTTGCGATTATTTATTTGTTTGTTTGTTTGTTTGTGCAAACCAATGTTACCATTTCTCTACAAAACTACTAGTTCGACTTTGATGCGGCTTGGATTGGATTTGATTGGTGCATGTTCTTAGATAGGTGTTACGGTGACAACTTTCCAGGGGGCGCTGCAGTAAACATTTGTTTTGCAAACCAATGTTACGTTTTATCTCCAAAACTACTAGTCCGATTTTGATTGGGTTTTCAGTAATGGGTTTTTATGTTATTTTTGTTTGTGAGAGTGGGATACTGCCATGCGGCGCGTTTAACGGCGTCTCACTCTTACTACCTATAAATAACCTAAAATGAATCACATTACAGTTGAAGGTCCCTGGTCTGATGAACACTAAACGTTTCCCCATTGTTCAAAAACAAAATCTATAATGATCATCAATACAGACGCACGAACGGTTTGGTTTCGCTATCGCACAAAATTTGCACGGAATTATTATTATCGATCCAAGTTCAACTCCATCGCTTTCGCATTGTTTACGTTTACAATTCGAATTCATAAGTTTGTTATAAACGGAGTTGGCACTGCTGCACGGAGTTCAAAATATTTCATTTTAATATCAATTTAGACGGACAGCGAACCATTAGCATTTCAGCGGTTTTGAACTTAATGAAAATTGTGCTATAGGCTACGTTCACACTGTGCCCTTTCTTCCTAAACTTTCGTCGTCGTCAAATGTGAAAGTTTGAATGTATGTTACTCAATCACGCAAAAACAGCTGAATGGATTTTGATGAAATTTGGCACACAGCTAGAAGATAGCCTGGATTAAAACATACGCTACTTTTTATTCCGATATACCCACGGGAACGGGAACGGCGCGGGCGGCCGCTTTTTTCTTTTTCTTAACTTTCGTTTAGCGGATTCAATTATTGAACTCATTAACGAATACGACGCCAACATAGACCCCGTCTCATGAAAAATGACTCAAGGAATATTTCTGAAACTAAAATTATATCTTTAGTAATAGAGCTTATTTACAGCGCCACTATCAGATTCAATATTTCATGAGACAGACTGTAGACCATTGTGTTTCTGACAGCTGTCATAGCGCATCTATCTATGACAGCTGTCAGAAACTCAGGGTCAGAGGGCATGCCTCACGACGCGCTGCTGTTGACTGCGCTGTGGCGCATGCCCTTCATAAACAAAAAAGGGCACAGTGTGGACATAGCTTATAGGCTACGTTCACAATAGAAAGTTCATGTTGACTATAAATCAATGTTGACAATGATATGGTGAAGCTTTTATTGTTTCTTTTTTATCGGTTTGCATGATGGAACAAAAGCCAGTCCACGATTGTCAGTTGCTCTGTTCTCATTTAAAACGGGTAAACGCTTAGCCTTCCTTCACCAGAGGCCTACCATTATCTTGTAGAAACCATCGTGTCATAAGAATATTTGTTTTAAATACTCTTCGTATTCTTTCCATGACCTCCACAAGGTAACTGCCAAATTTTGAAACATTTTACACTATGATTGAGCCAAGACACAAGACACCATTCACAAGACTTCCGTCTAAAAACAAGCTTATTTTAAGAGGGTCGTAGCTTTCAAGATTTTAAAAGGCGCTAAGAGATTACGGTTCCAGTAGGCGATATGATATGGGCGAGTCCGACTCACACTTATCCGGTTTTATTTTTTAATGAACGACGGTGAGACTCTTAATCTTCATCATACCTGCAGATGTTAAGTATTGATAAGGCTAAAGATGGAAGCGAGCCTCTCACGGAACCCTCAACCACTGAGGAACTTGCTACCTTATCTCTAACTGCCGGCACACAACAATGCTGAAACCATTGTTGTTATGGCGTCAGACTTAGATAAGATGGTGGTAGCTACCCAGGCGGACTCACAACAAGCCCTACCACCAACCAAACCCAATACAATATCGTGGGAATCGAACCCACGACCCCTGGGTCCGATACCGGTGGTTGTTACCACTAGACCACAGAGGCGGTTAGTGTTGATAAAAGCCGCTCTTCTAGGCTACTGATGTTAAAATATGGGTGGAATCGTGGTTCTCCCGTATTTCTCAACCACTGCGGAAGTGTAGGCCTACAGCCATCCCTTAGCGCAGTATTGTTCAGTCTTACCATGCTGTTTCGTGCTACAAATCTCTTGCCTGTTTTTTGACGGAAGTTTTGTGACGTCTTCGCTCAATCATTGCCGAACGGCCGGTTTCAATATTCTATCCCTGACAAGAGATAGGCCTATCTTAGTTACGTTACTTAGCAACCGCTGTTAATTTGGATCATTTTGAGCTGATTAACAAAAATATCTAGGCAACAAAGCTCTAGTAAGCTTAACTTTTACTGTAGATAGGTTATTGAAACCGACGCTAAGTCAATAGTGTTAAGTGTGTCAAAATGTGACAACTTCTATAAAAACAAAACTCAAACAAAATGTTCATATGTCATGTTGGTTTCTAATGGATTATTATATTATATAACTTATCTTTTAACTGCCGGAACACAACAATGCTGAAAACATGTTGCTGTACCGACATACTTAATTGCAAATATTAACATTAACATTTTTGTGAGTTTGTGATTTACATTTGCTTTAGTTTTATCCGACCGAGCATAGAAAAATCAGTGCTCAGTTTTTTTAACAAATAAATTTACAGATAATACAATACCTAACCGGTTATATGAATGAGGCTTTATGAAGGATTCTGGGCATCTAAATTCATTGCCTTTTGTTGTAACCTTCTTTAATTTTTTTTAGTGCTATGAAAATAACATTCTTATGCCATTAATATTTATATGTTATTTCATAGTACCTACTTGCTATATACATAGTCGGCAATTGAATCCACTATTTTCACAGTCAGGTCATGTCATACCAACATGCATAAGACCTGTTTAAACCATTTTTTTTTTTATGAACGACAGGAATACTCTTTGCCTTCATCATACCTGCTGTTAAGTATTGATAAGGCTGAAGATGGAAGCGAGCCTCTCCCGGAATCCTCATTCATTGAGGAACTGGCTATATTATCTTTTTAACTGCCGGAACACAACAATGCTGATAACATTGTTGTTATGGCGTCAGACTTAGATAAGATGGTGGTAGCTAGCCAGGCGGCCAACTTACAACAAGTCCTACCACCAACCAAACCGAATACTTTTCTAAGAAAGTGTGTGTTTATGTAACCTATTATGAGCCTGCGCGTACCTGTGATTTTTTGTCGACCGACAGTTTGATCTTGGTTTGATCGTTCTTGGATTCAAAATGGAGTTAAATGGGAGTGCGCACACTTGACAATTAAAAATCAACCGATCAAACTATCAAAAAGACTGCCCGATAGTTGTTCTATCAAACTATCGCACAACTATAGCCTGATTGTATAATGTGCATGAAGGACTTTGTGAGCTCGCGCACTGCATTCAACTAAATTATCACCCAACTATCTGACGATTAAAAATGGCTCTGAAAGTCAATACACACTTACCACTTGAAATTCAAATCCTGAAAACAATACTTAATTTGAGATCAACGTCAAAGACAAAAATTATAACATATACTTATGAGTATTTTTAAAAATAAAAGTGCTAGTACTTTTAAAACTTTTTTCTACATATAGGTTTTACTGTTATAATAACGTTGCACATGTTTTCAATAGAAACATTTAAATAAGTCCATATTGAACGACACTATTATAATCAGTTTCCGCACTTATAGTCCCGGGGATTACTGTCGAATAGTTCGAAAACGTATTGTCAATGGAAATTAACATTGTTCGTGAATTTCAGAGCCGAATTTGCCGAAGTCTGGCGAAATATTAATTCAAGCTTTAAAGCTCATTGTCATATTAAACGAAGTATTAACGAAGCACTCGTGGTGGCGCTTGAGAGACTTATCGTATTTGATCAGCAACGTTCGGTCCGGTCAGGTGTCGGATGGGTGACCGTAAAGTGGCATTACAAAAGAGCGCTTCCGAGCTACGAAGGGCACGTTAAACCGTCGTCGGTCCGGCTGTTGTCATCTGATAACAAGTCAGAGGCCTTAAAGGCGGCTTGATAAACCCTGACACGAGAGCTGGCCACTAATCCTCATTATTCCTCATACGATAAGAGAGAGATTAACGAATATTATTATTTTCACGACCTGTTTGGCGTAGATATAACCTCTTTCTCCACTGAGGGCGTGGGTTCTATTCCCGCACGAGACAAATATCTGTGTGCACGAACATGTTTAATAGTCTTGGTCTCGATATTTTACGAGTAAATGTACACAAACGTATTTACAAAAAAATATAGGTGCCTACATATATTTGAGTTGATTTTGTATGAAAGTTACTGTGCCCTTGTAGGGTAATTTTGTTTTTATATTCCTCATATTAGTATAAGTTTCTATAATTTAAATATAAAAACAAATTTTCAATATCTATTAAAAATTAATAGATATTGAAAATAAGATAATCAAAATTTATGACCCAGACAAGGTATATACGTAAGTATTTAAAACAAGGTTGCCTGGAAGAGATTGCTATGTAGCAATAAGGCCGCCTATTGTGTGTTCCTCTTGTCATTTTCTCTGTATGTGTTTTTTTTTGTACCGTGTGCAATAAATTTTCTGTTATTATTATTTTAAATACACCTACCCAAAATGCCACTATAATGACATGTTTTTATGAATGACAAGATTATATTTGCGGTTTTGGAAAATTTGCTCTAAAACTGCTAAATATATTTCGTTCAAACCAATTTTCGTTGAATGAATTTTCACTTTCTTATTTTAAAAGTTAGAGTTACACACATTTTACCACTTTGAAAGTGTATATCATTCAAACGGTTGACTTTGAGAAAAACTGTTTTAGGAACCTCAATGTAATTTTTTAAGACCTATCTAAAGATCCCCCACACGTATAGATTTGATGAAAAAAAAAATTTTTCAGCCCATTCCATGTAGGAATGGGGATCCCTTAATATATATATATTTTTACTTTTGGCTACGGAACCCTAAAAATGAATACATTTGAGTTGATTTTGTATTATAAAGTTACTGTGCCCTTGCGGGGTCGTATTTGTTTCTGTCTTTTTGCAAGTATTTCTACAACTGCGTTATTAAGACAGTCTTGTAATAAAAAAAATATTTATTCTTAAAACGGCACACGATTAATTCTTAGCCTTTTCTCGTTCATGATTCATCAAATGCAACTCCAAGCAAATTATTATTAATACCGACTCCCCAAAGACTGAATGTAATCTAATTTCAGCCAACCATAATTGACAAAGATAGACTGTTCCGTCAATGAGAATAAATCATTGTTCGTTACCCGTCGAAATTGATCCTTGAATCTTTTTAATATCGTTTTTATTTCTCATCATCAAAAATTATCTGAAATTGAACGAGGATAATTGAGATATTTTAATAATAAAAAGTTGGTTAACTTGGGTTTAGCTATATAACTTGACTTTTATTAATATATAAGGTTGTATGTTGTTTCAGGCAGTCAAAGTGTAGACGAGTAATGTTTTGTATGATAGTTATAATTTTCATCCTATCGTCTTCGTAATTTTATAAGTGCTAATGCAAGCGTCTATAACTTAGTGGTTTTTTTATTCAATACATTTACATGAACTAATGCGTATTTAATTTTTTACGTGTCACCATATTATTAACGTACGACATCACGAATTCGACATTTTTCAAACCCTATTTTCTGTATTATAATCTAAATCCTTGTTTCAACGATCTTCGACAATCCATACCTAATATCGAAGATTGTTTTCAGTGATTTTTTACAGGTTTTTGGTTTCATAAAATGTGAATGTGACATATCTCAGCGCGAGAATATATATAAACAACCCTTGTTGGTTACTTCTACAAAATCCTACGAAATATCGGATCTGACAGTTTGAGCGAATCCTGTTTGCATTCCTTATTGGAAGCATCAATTTCGTATTTGAAGCGATTTACCCTTTCACGAACTGCGACACAACACAAACAATTTAGGTTAGTTCCGTCGTTTTAATTAATCTCTGCCTCTGCCCTCGAGTGGGCTTACGGCATTGTACAAAGACGTAGGTTGGCAGAGTGGTAATGACGTAGAGTGTCTGTCTGTGGACAGTCTCCTGGTGACGTATAATAAAGCAGAGGGCATACTAAGTATGTTTGCGAAAGTTTCGAAGTTTTGGGTTACCTACCGCCATTTGTACCACTCTTGTGCTGTCCATTTCAATAAATGTATGTTTAATGTTTTTTTGGGTGTACAATAAAGAATATTTCATTCATTCATTCATACCTTACTTTTGGATCGCTCATATTACTTTGTTATAATCATTAAATAAGACTCTTATGCCAGAATAAACTTTAGGCTTGATCAAACGTAAATTTAACGTCGTCGCCGATTCCAAAACGCTAAAATACCGCATCTCTTTAGACAATGTAAGTAAAGCTGAAGCTTGAAATAAAATAACTTTTACGGATATCAATCGCGCTATATTTCACGAACTAAGTTGTGATTGTCCGTATTTTTTGTTTTTTAGGGGTTTTTTGATTTTCCTGACGTTTCGGCACCTTTTCAGCTGCCGTGGTCACGGGATAACAATACGGACTATTACAACAGCTTAGTTCGTAAAATATAGCGCGTTTGATATCCGTAAAAGTTGTTTTATGTCAATGAACAGTGCGCGCCAAAACTTAAGATGTTGTACGTAAAGCTTATTATGATTGGCGATTGTTTCAGTATTTTAAACGTATTGATTTTTTGATAAATTTTAGTACATTTATTGAACAGCGCAGAGGCATAGTCGTTCGCGCGTGGCGGCTAAAGCAGGCCATACACGCAAGGTTATGGGGCATATACGCAGGCCTGTTCAGGCAAAACCGTCATGCATAACCTTGCGTGTATGCCCTGCTTAAGCAACTTCGCCAAGGTCTGTCACAAAATACGTAACCAAAAATGTATTAAATATCTAAGATAATACCAAATACTATGGACACTCATAATCCAATCCACATCGGGCCCGCGTGGTAGGACATATGACGACGCATCCTCTTAATACGTACAGTCAACAGCAGGTACGGTTTTACACTTTGATATTGAAAGCGCCCTTACGTGTCGCCACAGAATACTTAATAGTACAGTGTCATATTTGCGTAGTGCAAGTGTAAAGTCGTAGCTGCTGTTGACTGCACATCCAAACGGCAATGCCGCAGTAAAATTGCTGATAACGTTGTCTGTGAAATGTGTGTTTTCGTATGACAGAATCATGGGAATACCTACGTACTACAGACAAAAAAACAACTTGCCTATTAAATTATTTTTTATTTTTGACTAATAAGCAACGCGTGTTATCCAATATCCGTAAATTGATTTAATTCAATTTTAGCTCGATTAGATTATTTAATAATGAGTGTTTACGATTTTTTATTACCTAAAAAAATACTAGTATTAATTGTGTGCTTTTGGCTGAGTCTAAAATATAAAGTTTTTAAGAACCTCTGCCGCGGTATTACCACTCACACTTGACCGTTTTTTTATAACATTTTAACCACAGAACATTAAAACCTCTTTCCTTGTTCTGTGATTTTAACACCTCTGTCGTTTTATCTCACGTTCAATAAACGTTGTTTATCGATTCATTAGTAAAAGTCTCGTACAAAGCAAATTGATTGTGGAATATGATAGCATTATGAATTTTCGCATCTCTTGATGGAAGTTTTTTTTAAATAATGATATTGTGATTTAGCTGTTTTCTCTTTGTACGTTATAAACGTATTATTTTGATATCTCATCTTTTGTTTATTCTTATGTAAGTAAATTACCTCGATGTAACGAATATTTTTCTCTATGTAAATTTAATGGCCAAAAATTGCGGCCAAATGGTCCTCCTCGAGTAAACGTCCACGTTCGCAGACCGAGACGGCGATGGAAGGACGATCTTGACTTGTATTTGAGTAACTAGTGCACAATAGCCCAAGACCGCGTCAAATAGAAGGAAGGTGGAGAGGCCTTTGCCCTGCAGTGGGACGATTTATAATTAAAATAATAAAATTTTATGGGCAAGTAACAAAATTAAAGATGTTTATAAATAACATGGTAAGTCCTTATGTGAACAAGGTCTGAGTCCTTCAGCCTCTTAAAAGGGATAAGTACCTACAAGGTGCAGACTTTAAAGGTAGGTATTTAAGTGCTTTCATGAGAAATAAATGTGTTGTGTCGCGTGTGAGTGAATTAAAAAATAGTTCTGAATTTGGCCTATAAAGGTGAAAGTTTGGATTTTACAAACGGCTGAACGGTTTTGGATAAATTTTAAGCACACAGATATTTTTAACCTGAATTAAAACATAGAATACCTACATTTTATTCCTATATTAAACCACGAGCGCTCACTGTTTAATGTAGAGACCATGCGTGGCCTAACAGTTACAGCAAGCCAATCTTTAAACCGAAATACATGGATCAGCATCAGCAGTTAGTGGCGTTACACTACAGTCTTATGATGAAATAAATGAATCTTTTACGACCTACATCATGCGATTACAAAATCACATCAAATTTAAAGGAGTTACAAATACAAATTTTTCTTAACTGTATTTTTCCTAAATACTTTCAAATACTTAAAAATCTAAGTGCATTAAGTACATCTGAATCGAAAACCTATGAGGAATTGATTTCGATCCTAAGTAAACATATCTTACGGGAGTCAGGAGAAGTGGTCCAGCATGGGAGCATCTCCAATTATGTAGCAGGATTAAAATAATTAGGTTAAAAATGCAATTTTAAATGCAAAAAGTGCAGCCATTCAACATTCGATACACATCTCCGCGTGCAATTTATTCGAGGATTTCGAAACAGTGAAATTAAAGAAAGATTATTAAAAGTGTTACCAAGTACTTTGGTTCTTAGTGTCCACAAAAATTAAAATAATTGAATCTCAGCTTGAAAACGTTATTAGTTTATCTGTATGGAACAAAAATAAAACACGTATTTACATATGGTAAATTTTTTAATAGAAAAATATTGGAAAAAATTTACTCGGCCACAAGTGAATTCTCAGACGGGGACGATTAGACGGCTATTTTTATATTTACCATAAGTATAAAAATAGCATTGAAAAATGCAAAAATTACAAAATCATAAACGTATTTACATTTTATTTTGATTCTATGAATACATAATGTCAATTAAAAAAACTACAAATGCATTTTATTAATATTAAAACAACGATCTAAAAGTTGGGTCTTTTCGACACACATGCGACTGTTTGTGTTCGAAAATGAGGTGCGAGTCGTCGCGGGTTAAGTTCTAAACTGACCTTTATCAAATGATAATAATTTAAATGTGTTCAATTGATAAATACTTATAAATCTTCTGTATTACTGTAAACTAACACAAGCAACCTTCAATCGATACTTTGGTTAAGTTTCGTGAGTCGACGAAATAATAAAACAAAATATTAGTTTTTTTATTTTTTTTTATTGCGTTTTCACACGCAATAGCGATTGTTAGATATGGTTTTCAATTTGTGTTGTTATGTGTTGAGATAACATTTTCATTAATTACCTACCTTTTGTGGTGTAAGAAACTGGAAACTTTTATTATTATCGGAATACTTACGTCCATGTACTTTTTTTAGTTTAGCAGTTTCATTTTTCTGTAAGAAACCCACCTGTCTGAAATGGAATCATAATGATTTCAATATGATTCCATTTCTGACAGGTAGAAATCATCACTTGAAATAGAATTAAAACACTTTCTGATAACTAGGATAATAAAATTTTTTGATTAGTTGTTTTTTTTTTTGGAAAGGCTTCTCACAGTAGTCATTATAATAGACGAAGTTCACAATTTGTCAATAAAAATAAAAATAATTTGAAATGAGTAAGCTCTTTGAAAATGTTTACTAACTAACGTTTTCCTTTAGCTACGTGTAAGATCTAGTACAGTATTAATTACTAGAAGTTTCTGAACGTCGTCGTTCTTAGAAGCGATCCTGTAACGCAATAACCTTGCTATGAACTCAGTAACTTCTTTAGTAACGAAGCTATTGTATAGTGCTTCTATTCTGATCTAAGACCCTTTAAAAAAGTTTAGTTCAGGTTAGTTGTGTTCGTTTTAGTCTCTTGAAATAATGTTGAATTTGATTAAATGGTGAACTCTGTGCCTACTATTCACAACAGATTTTAACAAAATACTGAACGCAAAAAATTTTTCCTAATTGATTCCCAATCGTTTTACAAAATATTAGTAAAAGAATGTCTTACGAATTCGTATCGGTATACCTCACATTGAGGAAACAACGCTGGCCTACTAAAAAAAATTCGAAGTGCCTCGTGATAGCACGGAATCCAAAGTACGTATGTTTGAAGCGAGTCTGAGCAAATTGGTCAATAGTTGAAATTAGTAAAACTCAGTTTTTATACACCTTTCCAGAGGCTGTAGTCAAGGATGCACTCAATTTAAACCTAAATATATTAATAAAAAAAACAAATAGTTAATTTAGGTACGCGCATTATCCGAATATGGCCATTTTAGAAATTATTATCGAAGTTGGGTGCCGCTACGTTACAGACCTCCAGTCTCCAACTAAGGTTGATAGTTTCCTGAAGGACTATCCCTCAAGATTGTTATCAGATCAATGTAACACAATTTCCAAAGGTCTGTGTCCGATTCCCCCAAGCATTCCAAACCTTCCACATAACCACATCTAATTTAGTAGTTCTAAGCACTTAGCTGTTTGTATCGAAAGTTTGGGAACCGATAGCTGTAGGCAGGAATTCAATTGGTTTATCGGTTAGATGCGTGACTGGAAATTATGTACGAATATGCTTTGTTATCCCAAAGTGAGGCCGACGAGACGAAAGAAACTACTAACAAACTTCCAGCATTTAAATAATGATAATGATTGATGTTAATGATTTAAATAATGATAAAAAATAGAAGAAATGTATCGCGATATAGTTTGTATCTTAAAAGAAGCCGCTGAATGTACTCACAAAACGGTTAACATTAAAAATTATAAAAATGTAGTAGGTTGGAATAAGTATGTAAGCAGTGCACACCGGGAGGCTCGGTATTGGTATCAGTGGTGGTTAGTATATAAGAAACCTAACTCAGGCTTCATCTATGAAAATATATGTGTAAAACGAAGAGAAATTTCAAACAAAAATTGAGGTACTGTTTGGACTATCAGCAACAAACAAAAATGGATATAATTGCCAATAATCACGCAGATAAGGATTTTCGTAAATTTTGGATATATTCAAACAAATTGAATTCAAAACCGAGCACCCTGATATGTGTAGCTGGTGAACATGAACCGTCAGCGATCGCTAATGTATTCCGGCGTCAATTCAGAGTTAACTCTCCGCTTCCCCCCTTAGAAAATAACTCCATTTCTGAAACAGAGGCCGCTGGCCTGTCAGTGAAAATTACTTCGAAACAAGTCTCAGCGGTTTTTAAGAATATGGTAAGAGGTAAGTCCCCCGGTCAGGACGGCCTCACTGTGGAGCATCTGAGGCACGCATGACGTAAATTATGTCTAGAGTGCTCTCTCTATTCTTTAACCTTTGTATTAGTCATAGTTATCTACCTGACCAACTTCTGTATACAACTGTGGTTCCGATCATTAAAGATAGAACGGGTGATATCTCAGATACTCAGAACTACAGGCCTATTTCGCTAGCTAACATCATAGCCAAGGTGCTGGACGCTCTCCTTGATGACATCTTGGGTAATCACATCAAACTACATGACGCTCAACTTGGCTTCAGATCGAATTTATCCACTGAAAGCGCAATCCTGTGTGCAAACAGACCGTCCGGTACTAAACGGATCGTAAAACATCTATTTACTGCTGTTTTTGGACTTAACCGAAACTAGATTATCTCTTGAAATAATGTCTGTTTTTAAATTTTGTGTATATAAATCAAAGGAACAATGGAAGATGGGCCGGTGCTTACTCGGATGTGTACAGATTGGAGTGTGGGGTTGAGGCAGGGGGGGTTGAGCTCACCCAAGCTCTTCAATCTGTACATGAACGATGTGATCGAGGAACTGAGGAATACCGGAGTTGGTTGACATGGTGTTGCTCAGCCCTTCGATAGGAGCACTGCGCAAACTACTAGGAATATGTGAAAAGTATGATCTAGATCATGGACTCAAGCACAACTCAAACAAGAGCCAACTTTTAATCTTTAAGGCTAAAAACAAGGGCTATGAATCGGTTCCATTAGTTGCGCTTTATGGATCACCGCTGAGTAGAGTCACTAAATTTAAGTACCTGGGTCATTGACTCACTGAATCTATGTCTGACGATATAGACATTGAAAAGGAGCGCAGGGCGCTTTGTGTGCGCGGTAACATGCTGGCTCGGAGATTTGCACGTTGTAGCTTTTAACAAGCTAAGTTAACGGGTCTTTAGAGCATATTATCAAACGTTCTACTAGTGCAGCCTCTGGATCAGTTTCACGCAGCGTGCATACACCCGCAGGTGTAGTATAACGACGCCTTCAGGATGCTTTTTGGGTTGCCGCTATACTGCAGTGCCTCGATGATGTTCGCAGAGGCGAGGATCGATTGTTTCTATACAATAATAAGAAAGCGTTGTGCCTCACTGCCAAAATTGTTTTCGTGGCACTTCAAACAGCATCCTAAATGCACTTGCCCAACGTTGGGACTCACCCCTGTTGGAACGGTGGTTGTGCCTTCATGTTCGTGCATGCAGGCACTGAATGTTTATAAGTTATAGTTAATGTTTTTATTTTTAAATTAAGACATAATTCTTACTAACAAAAATAAATGATAATAAATGAAATAATAATAAAAAAATATATACAATATTCAAACTTCAAGCAAAGGTTAGAATATAACCTTTGCTATATCTCCAGTGTCTCATTACAGTGCATTTGATCGTATATTTCCTTTTGAGTTAGGTGGTACCCCTGTCGATATCTGCCAAAAGATTAATCTAAATTAAGAATTTGATGCAGATTTTTAAAGTTTTGGACTCTGTGTTAAACTCATGCTCAAAACATTAGAAAGCGGTGAAACTAAAATAGTTTTGGAGAGATGTTTCTAACGTGTTCGCATCTTCTTGATATACAGGGGTACCAACATAGCGGAATATTTTTTAAATTAATACGAAGCTTTGCTTTGTTAAATACTAAGCTTAAATTCTTTAGATTTATTTATTAGAATAAATCACGAATTACATTCCAATTAAGAAATAAGTTAACCACAACAAAAACATTTTCATAAAACAAACAAGAAACCATAACTGAATGAATGGCAAAATAATTTGTATGAGTATAAAAGTTCCAATACAAACTGACAACACATGAAGTGTTACAAATTGTTTCATAATTGACACATTACGAACTTTCTCACCTTTAATGAGAGACGAGGCTCTATTATGCCCGGAGCTCTGTAATTACCAATAATGATGTCTGCAAGCGTACTGACAGACACTTATCAACTAAAATGAATTATAGAAGTTTGTATGTCACATACTAACAATAATAAAATCTATATATAAATTATATAAATTTATTTTTTCTCTTTAACCTTTCTATGAAGATCTCGGTGGAGCATTGGCCCGCGCGCGCTCGGCTTGTTAAATTTGCTACGGTCGGTTACGGGATGGATGACCAAAAACTTAATATCTCAACCTCCTCCCAACTTCGGAAATCGTTGATCCTGACTGCATTTGCAGTTGCTAAACAAAGGTGAAGCTTGAGAGTGAGATATAAATATTACTTTCATTTCCACCTCTCAACGACGACGGCGTCGCCACATTTGGCATTGGTTGAGTTTAAGATCTTGTTCGTAAACAAAAGTGACAGGTTGCTATCCTATCGCCTATCGAATATACTTACTCTATCTATTGAGAGGCTTTTACTATTTGCTCTAGAAAGCTAGCTGCCAGCACATTCTACATGTACAGGATGGAAATAATCTATGGGCCTTAAATTCTTTAGTTAGCTCAAGTTACTGAAAGGAAACATTCCTTTATTTTCAAAAATAAGTAATCCTACATTCAAAGATTAACAGAATAACACCATTTACTTTTATGGTACCAATCGATAGTCTTATTAATCTAGATCAATTTAGTTTCAGTAACTTAGTGTCTTAAATCAAAGGCAAAGCCTAGAAAGATAAAATATCACTAATAGTGCTAGATACTTTGCCCACCCTTTAGTATTGTACCTTGGATTCGTCAAAGTATTGTACCCAACTACGAGTACTCCTCGAGTATCAAGTTATTGGTGAATATGAGTAAGCAAAAAAAAATATTAACTTAAAACATTGAATTCTGTTTATTGCTGCAAATGGTTCTCATTTCGAGTCACATAAAAGTTGAATAAATGAACTTCATTTTTATTTTGCTTAGTGGGTGTAAGTAGTAAATAGGTACTTAAGTACCATACTGGAGGTGGGCAAGGTAGAACTATTAGTGATCTTTTATCTTTATAAGCATTGACTTTAATTTTAAACACAATGTACCAGTACTTAAACTAAATTGATCTTTATGAATAAGACTATCGAATGGTACCATAAAAGTGCATGGTGTTATTTTTCCTAATTTAAACCGGTTCGATTCCCAGGGCAGGCAAGTGATTTATCAAAAATCTGTGAATGCAGGATTAATTATTGTTGAAAATAAAGGAATGTTGCCTTTCAGTAAAATGATCTAACTAAAGGATTTAAGGAAGTTCCCCTCGGTGCAGGGCCCATACATTTTTTCCACCCTGTATATATATATATATATAACTGGGCAGGCATTTGACCACCATCGTGCTTAACAAACAGGATGTGTTCTAGGGTGTTGCATGCTTGCCCAGATTTTTTAATTTTTGCATTTTTCAGTGCCATTTTTGTACATATTATAATTTTTTGATCAAGTCCCATCTGAGAATTCATACTGTCCTTATTTTACTGTCCACGTATTTCGTCTCAGTATAGATAGTAAATGGCTTTCAAAGCCGGCGAATGTTAGCAAATGTTGTTATGTTATAGTGGCTCTCTATTGATTTTGTCATTTGGCTTCTACAACATGTACTAAGTGTATACTTAGTAAAATAAATGATCACTATACGTAGGTTCTAGGTTTTGAGACATAATAGCAAGGAATACTAACTATTACTAACGTAATAATAGATAGAGCCGACCGACCCCACTTAAAGTGGAAAAAAACAAGTGAAGAAGAAGAAGAAGTAGGTTCTAGGTTAGTTAAATACATATTCTTAATTTTTTTACCGCCTCTGTGGTCTAGTGGTACAACCATCGGTATCAGACCCAGGGGTCCCGGGTTCGTTTCCCAGCGGGGGTACATATTGTATTCGGTTTGGTTGGTGGTAAGACTTGTTGTAAGTCCGCCTGGCTAGCTACCACCATCTTATCTAAGTCTGACGCCATAACAACAATGTTTTCAGCATTATTGTGTCCCGACACAGAGATAAGATAGCCAGTACCTCAGCGATTGAGGATGCCGGGAGAGGCTCGCTTCCATCTTCAGCCTTATCAATACTTAACATCAGGTATGATGAGACCTCTTTTCCTTGTTCTGTGGCTAAGAGTATCCCCGTCGTTCATAAAAAAAACACTTATACACCGAAATTATGAAAGTTTAACTTAAACGAAACAAAGTAAAATTTTTGTATGACATAGAAATATGAATGTCCGGATAGGGGTGGATAAGGATCATCCTCGCGGGCTCAATGTGTATTGCTGGGTTTTCACGACTACCAACGGCTTAAAATGATTGAGGTATTATGTGCTAACGTACTCAGTACATAATTTTAGCTAAATACTTACAATAGTTTTTTTTTTCTTTATTATATATCAAAAGTTAGGCAAGTCTTAATTGAATGTGTTATCTAGTATCCATAACACAAGTTCTTCATGAAACTTAACGTGGGCTAGATAATTGGTGCAATTACTTATTTACTCCGACCGAATGCAAAAAACTGCGGCAGCGGTAGGTGAATTAATTTGTAGATAGAAAGAATATAACTACTTAGAAGAAAAGCACAGAATTCCGACGATACAACCTCCTTTGATCCGTGAATGTAGATCAAAGATATTTGCAACTCAGTCCATCGCAAATGAAAAAGTCTACACTATCGAAAGTCGTCACAACGGCACTATCTCTGATAACATCTATAGGTCCGAATCCATCCGTTCAATTAGTTAATCTGATTTGGAAAGCTTACATTAGACCTTTTACGGGATCCTGGACATTTCAGACCTTTTTGGGGATCGGTAATTCAAGTGTCTTTGCTGGACCCCATGGGATCTCGTCATGGAACATTAATGAGTTCATTAGTGTCCAGGTATCTGTGTTACTAGGGTATTTGTATGTAGGGTGTATGTTTTCTAGGTATCTGTGTTTCTATCTAGTGTGGGAATCAGAGAATCAGTAGAAATAAAACAATTTTTACGGATATCAAACGCGCTATATTTCCATGAACTAAGTTGTAATTGTCCGTATTTTTAGGTTTTTTAGGGGTTTTTTGATTTTCCCGACGTTTCGGCACCTTTACAGCTGCCGTGTTACTTAGTTCGTGGAAATATAGCGCGTTTGATATCCGTAAAAATTGTTTTATTTCAATGAACAGTGCGCGCCAAAACATAAGATGTACGTAAGAGAATCAGTAGGTTACTGATGATACTAGTTTTAGACTTCTAAACTCTAAAGTTTAGAAAAGTCTTATAATCCCTCTCTGTCCGTCCGTACGTACGTACGTATGTATGTACGCATCGAGATCTCAGAAACCATAAGAGATAGAGACAAACGGTCAACGAGAATGAGTTTAGGACACCTTGGACATGTGTCAAATGTACTTTTTTAGTTTCTACACTACAAAACAATAACAACTGTCACGTGGTTTAGAAGTCTATTTTGTGCCTGCTAACTAGTTTTGGATGGAAAACGTTTTGTGAAAATTATGTTTTACTTATCGTCAGGATACTGATCAAAGTTCAAACGTCGACCTATTAGTTTAAGTGAAAATGTGTTTGTACCTACGTTTGTTCCGTTTTTTCCACGCTCCACGCTTTTGAAAAGAAATGAATACACTCTTACTAGTTAGTTCTGTTCTTTATGATAGTTGAGAAACATGTAGCGCTCCGATCGTTGTCTGAGACTTATTTAATGACAAAAGCTAAACTTTATCCATTTACCCATGGAAAGCTTACATTATGCCGGCTCCACACATGCACGCCGCCGATATCGGCGGCGCTCGGCGCACGCCTGGCCCGCGTGCACGCATTGTACATATTAAGCAGGCCATACACGCAAGGTAATGCATGACAGACATGCCTGAACAGGCATGCATAACCTAGCGTGCAATAAAACTGTACAGTTTTCCTTGCCTGTACATGCAACCAAAAATTATTGAGATAGATATCTTTTGCCTGTGTCGGTTTTGCATGTCAGGCATGCCTGTCATCTATAACTGAGCGTGTATATGGTAGGTCGTCATGCAAAGCTCTCAGTTTTCAGTTGTCTGTAGAAGGAAATGACGGGCGCATGGCAGGTTCATACCAAAAAACCTAAGACGACCCCATTCTGTTATATCTGTGCTCTTTTTTAGGTTTAGCAGCTAGATAGTGACCACAATTAGATCAGTCGCACAATTCGGTTAGTCAGTGGTCCTAACTGAGTCAGTCAGTAGCCACGATTGGGTCTGGCTCACGGGCCACAATTAGGTCAGTGGCAAAATTTGTGTCTGTGACCACATTTGAGTCAGTGATCACATTTAGGTTAGTGGCAACAATTGGGTCTATAAGAACTATTGGTATAGTGGCCACATTTGGGTCAATGGTCACATTTGGTTTAGTGGCAAAAATTGTGACTCGACAAATTGACTTCTGGTTCCGAGGCCACATTTGAGTCTGTGGACATATTTGGATCAGCGGCCACATTTGGGTCAGTTGCAACAATTGAGTCTAGGACAACTATTGTTTCGTGGCCACATTTGGGTCTGTGGCCACATTTGGGTCAGTGGCCACCACAGACCTATATCAAAATAAACGAAAAGAGCGCTTCAAACTGTATGACAACCTAGTGACTTGAAACTAGTAGATAGGTTTTACGGTAACAACTCACCAAGGGCGCTGCAGTAAACATTTGTTTTGCAAGCCAATGGCAATGTTACCATTTATCTCCAAATTGGAGATATTTTATTGCTATACTTATTGATATTTATGTTGAAATTTATAGTAGTGATGGCAGCCCCCGACGGATAATTAATTCGGGGGCTTTTAAATTGTTTTATCCTTTTTCAATTACGTTTTAACTGTCGTCGGTTATTTTTTTTTTTTTTTTCGTTTCTGAGTGACGCCTGTTTTAATGGCAATCTGTCTCAAGCGGAGACAGATTGCCATTTCAATTCACCCTTGAAATTGTGACTCTGCACTTTCTTCAAAAACTGTCAAAAGGCGCTCTTTTAGTGTCTGTCCAGACTGGCGCCCCGTAAAGGGCCATACTGCGGACTATGCTCGCGAACAACAATCGGCAGCTGGAATCTGGGCCGCCAATATTGGGAAGGAGGCGTCCCAAGGCCGCAGCAGTCTTTTCCAACTTAACCGCCAGCTGACGGAAATGTTCCGTGAAAGCCAGCACCCGTCCAGGATGAGTCCCAGGTATTTGAGTGTGTGGCTTCAAAGGGATCAGAACCCCGCCCACATCAATATTCGCCCCGGCTGGAGTTCGTCTTCTGGGCCCGTCGGTTTCAATATCCTCAGTAAGAGATAAACTTACTAGAGGTTTGTTGCCTAACTAATTAGTCCAAAACAACAGCGGTTGCTAGTAACGTAACCAAGGTATGCCTATCATTTACTAGGGATAGATTATTAAAGCTGGCCATAAAATCCATTCAAAAACATTACTTAAGTAGGAAGCTAAAATTTTTTTTTTTTTTATCGGTGCCGATGATGAATGTTGAGTCAAAACGCTTAGTGCAACACTTGGGTATATCAACCATATAATTGTGGCGCCTATTTGTACGTTGTATTGGGCAGAACCATCCCAAAGATTAGAACAGTACTCCATACACGATCGAACTTGTGCTTGGTAAAGATTGAGCAACTGTTCCGGTGTGAAGTACTTTCTCACCTTTGCCAGAATGCCAAGTTTTTTTGAGGCCAATTGAGCTTTACTTTCAATAAAAGAGCCAAAATTGAGAGTCGGAGACAATGTAAAGCCGAGAAGCTCAAGGTGGTCAGTAATCGGCACGGAAACATTTCGGAAAGTAAGAGTTAAATGAAAAGGACTCCTTTTTGCGGAGAAAAGACACGCCTGGGTCTTTGACGGGTTGAACCTCACCAGGTTGGCATCGCCCCATTCGGAAACTGCCTGCAGGGATAGGTTCATACGATTGACCATCGCCGCCCTATGACACTCAACCTGTTCAGCACCGGCACGTGCATCAGACATATAGCTCTCTACAACAGTGCTGTCATCTGCGTATCCCATAATACCGGGCATTAGCAGGTCATTTATATGGATCAGAAAAAGTGTTGCAGAGAGAACTGAACCCTGAGGGACACTGGCATTAATAGCCAACTGGTCCGACGAGCAGCCATCGATGACCACTCGTATCGACCGATCCCTCAGGAAGTCCGATATCCAGACACACAAACCGGTGGGAAGTCCAAATGACGGAAGCTTGCTAATAAGGCTTTCCTGTCAAAAGCCTTCGAGATATCAAGAGAGACAGCAAGCGCCTCTCCATGTCTCTCTATGGCTTCGCTCCATATGTAAGTAGCGTATGCTAGAAGATCACCTGCAGACCTGTTCTGGCGAAACCCATATTGTCGGTCGCTAAGTAGTTCATTCCCTTCTAGATACGGTTGGAGCCTATGGTTCAGTACACGCTCCATTATTTTACAGAGAATGGACGTGACTGAGATGGGTCTGTAATTGGCAGGGTCGGCACGACTGCCCTTTTTAGGCACTGGTTGCACGTTGGCAATCTTCCATGATTTTGGTACTTGTCCCTTAGCCATGGACAAACGATATAGGCGTGTCAAAACCAGGGCTAACTCAGGAGCGCAAGTCCTAAGTACTATGGCTGGTATACCGTCGAGACCGCTGGCTTTATTCACGTCCAGATCACGCAATGCTTTTCGTACTTCGGTTTGTCTGATGCGGACTTCAGACATAAATAAGTACCACAGCTTGGTAAACCGATAGGTACAGCATTGCCAGGATCCAAACGCGAATGCTCGGCAAATAGATTGGCAAATAAGTCAGCCTTTTCCTTTGCAGTATGTGCCAACGATCCGTCTGGTTTCAGCAAAGGAGGCAGTGAAGGACGGCAGAAGTTGGCCTCGACCGGCTTAGCCAGGGACCAAAACGCTTTACTACCAGACGGGTAAGAAGCAAGTTTTTTCCCTATTCGGCTTATGTGGTCGAAGCGAGCTCTTTTAACAACCTTTTTGCAGGACTTGGCGGCTTTGTTAAAGGCTTTCTTCTTTTTCTTTTTCGAGCATCAACCCAAGCCAAATATGCCTCATGTTTTGACGCAATTGCGTCATGACTTTTGGCATTATACCACGGGCGAGATTTGCCGGACAGCGGTACGTCAGAGAAGGGGATAAAGTACTCCATACCCTGACGAAGCACATTGTTCACAAGGTATCCGAGTCTCCGCTATGCGAACGGTAGATACAAGCATAGAGAATTTTCTCTAAGCCAGTGTCCACTAGAACCCAGATGATGGAAAAGGTGGGGTCTTCAAGATCACGGAGACGCAAATAACATATGTCATCGCGTGCATACATGCACACACCCGCATGAGGTCTAAAACAATGTTCTAGGACGTATCCCGGGTAAGCAAGGTACGTTGCGTCAGTAGGACATTTTATTTGCGTCTCCGTGAGGAAGAACAGGTGCGGTTTTCTAGTCTCGAGGTGGTGATGGACGGGGTCGAGATTGGAGTACAAACCTCTTATGTTTTAGACATGCACTAGGAAGGAGAGGACGTGCGACCGCTGTTTGACCGGTTTCCTGTTCTTACTTTTCATAGTGTCAAGAGGGAAAAGGTGACGAAGGACGGAAGTAGAACGAGATGCTAGTTGCGAGCCGAATGAGACAAGCTTAAGCCCCACACTACGGGATAGCCAAATCGGAGACCGCGGGGACGCCCGAGCCCACCCATGGGTGTCCATCGGGTCCTCTCGGCCGGGCGCCAACCGGCACTATGGCGCACCCCCAGGATTTTTCGCAAGATGGCGGGGCAGCCTTTCGTGAGTGGCTAGCTCACAACTTGGGCCCCCAACTATCTTCGGGCGGCCAGCGGAAGAACCGTGCCTCGGATCCCGCTGCTCTCCGAATTTGGATATCCGGTGCAAAAACCTTCGCGGATCTCAAGAACCCAGCCGTTGCAACCAGCACAACTGTTCTGACCCGCCCTCCTAATGTGGCTTCACAGACTTCAACAATGGAACACGATCGGTTGGGACCGCTTGGCAGTGTTGTCTTAGTCTGGTGGGTGGTAACACGCCGCGGCCGAGGCCTACCACCTGAAAGAGGTTTACTCCTTTAGCTCCACCCAGGGGCCACGTGTGGGACATCGAGGGCTAAATCCCACGGACGCGAGTAAACTTGGACCCCCAAAATTTACCTTCTAATCTACTAATTTATCTTTAATACTTAACTTGAATTATAAACTGGTACTTATTTGAAATACTTACTTAAATTGGTAGGTAGGTAGGTAAGTTCATGAAAGTTAGGGAATGAAAAGGTAAACTTTTCGTACACTAAAGCCGATTTGATATGAAGAAAATCGATTCGGTCAAGTGTAGGGTTGTCAATGGTTGTGTGCATGAAGTTGTATGTAAAACTGGATTTATCACTTCTAAATTCCAATACTTAAGTACTTATAGTCGTTTTTTTAATTCAGTAGAGTGATTTGAACAATATTCCTCCGCCTCTGAGAGAAAGCAGTTCTGTACATGTTTTCAAAAAACAGCTGAGATTGCACCTTATTAATTCACAGCGAGAGTTGGGCTGCATAAAATATATTGACGCCTCTTTTATATAGTACTTTATCATTTTATTATTTAGTAATTCTATTATTGTTATATATATATATATATATATATATATATATATATATATATATATATATTTATATTATTTTTTATAGTATTAGTATTAGTTATTTATATTTGTCATGATAATTTTAATTTTTTTGTTATTCTTACACATCATTCATTCACTCACACTCATCACATCAGTCACACACTATTGTTGCACACCAAAAATACCTACAGCTACTAAATAACATATACAAACGAATAAATTTCGTATAGGAGACGCGTGCTTGTTATTTTATAAATGTTAGTTTTAATCTTAGTTTTATTTTGTTTTTCAAATTTCGATGCCTCCGTATTGACATCGATGTGTCAATAAAAAAGGGGGTCTAGTTGAAAACCAGCGTCAGCTTTAACACTGACACATGCTGAACTAGATCCCTTTTGATGCAGCCATGTGGAACATTTGGCTATAAGATTTTTGTGTATTTTTTGTCATATGTTATGTCTATGTCCACTGCCTGTGTCAAATAAATGTTATGATTTATGATTTATTTGACAAGTTGTTGTGAAAATATTGCTGAATTAAAATGTAAGTAGCTATAAAGATAATATTGAATTTGTGTGCGTGAATGGAATCAATACTTACTGAACTGGAACTGGAAATGCGCAAATCATTACGAAAAAAAGTTTAAATCAGGATTATTTTTCAAAGTGAAATTTGGCACCTGTCAAATTACTCTACTGAATTAAATATCCGACTTTCTATGTTCTCATGAGACTTCTCTCTCTTTTTATTTTCCTATTTTAAAACTACATGTAAAAGCATAGAAATGTATAGCTTTTTTCTGTTCTATGGGTGGAGCTAACACTTCGAATACTGATTCGGAGATAACTTCATGCGCAAGACTTGGTGACCATTTAAGGCCCAATTGCACGAAGCTAGGTTAACACATTTAACTTAGAGTTATTGGTACTTTTGTATGCATCTTACTCTGAGTTAAACGCGTTTTAAGGCCTTAAACGATCAATCTGGCGTCAGTTCAATCGGTAACCTTGGTATAAATTGATGTCAGATTGATCGTGGTAAGTAAGGTGTTGATTTGTGGCAGATTGAAATATATCACATAGTAGCCAGATAATTTGATTTTTGTCATCAATCCAAGGTTGCAGGTGGAACTAACGCCAGATTAATCATCTAATGGTCGGTTAACTTTAGTTTAGTGGGTTTTCATTACTTCACGGAGGGCACGGAGGCATCTGTAGTAGATTCGGTCTAATGTGTCGAACGAAGGTACGAACAAGTCCACATTTCACTGGAGTAAAAGGGGCAGAGGAATCTTTAAGCATCCTTGAATATTAATATACAGCTGTAGCTGTTGGTCATGTTAGTGAATTTTTTCTCGGAGATTACCAAAACTATACGAAAGAAGAAGCAGAAGAAGACGAAATGCTGCTGAAGCAGAGTAAACACAAGAAAAACTTAATTCCATTACTATACATTCATCCACAACGCAGTTACTTTTTGTTGCTCAACGTATCAAAATGTTACTCAGCAACATCCGTCAATAAAGTGTTAGTAAATATAATGATGCCGTGTTGTTGATGATTGTTATGGAATGTTACCGTGTTGCACAATATTGCTCCACAAAAGGTAACTGCGATGTGGATGCACCATTTGTGTATTACATTATAGTAGCCAGCCCTGCTGCAGCCAGAGGAATGGCGGACAGCTCAGTGACGGTTATTCCATTAAACTTAAGCCGGGACTCGTGTTCAGTTGCCAGTTACAAGCAGCCGCAGTTTTAATTGGGGATTTCGTCGATATTACTCAAACTTTTTGACTGGAACATTAACTTACGTCGTTTCGCAAGGCAGTAAATGTTGTGGGTACTAATGGTTTGTAGGTACTCGATATTGTTAGATCGTTGTTGCTCTCTGCAAACCAACCAGGGATCCCAGGGATGCTATTTTGCGATTTAAATTTTTGCAGAACCCAGCCTATTCTGATGGTCGCTTTCTGTTTAAGTATTTATTGTATATTACTTATATCTTTTAGCTAGCCGCTAGATTAAGGGCTGCTGGAGGTTACTCGCATTTAGCATAAACATATTGACAAAAATGGTATTGGCGTCATAAAACAAATTAAAAGACTAATCGCGGTTTTTATAAATACTAGGACTTTGCTTATTTCTGCATAAGGTGCAGAAATATAAGCCTAACAGCATGGGCAATTTAGCTCATTTTCGGAAAAAATACCGATGGTCGCTTTTTGTACGTACTTATATATGTTTTTGTAAGTATGTACTTCCTGATCTAAAACTAATAGGATGGTTAGAGATGTTACAAATGTAGTAATATATTTCTACATACACGATTTAATGATTTTGCCTCGACATTTTTCTTTTCGAAGTGACTCCCTAAAAATACGAAAATTGAAACGGGGTTACATTACATAATTATACTATTGGAAATTGGTTTAATTAGTGGACTCCAATAATTTATTTAGCATCGTGTAGTTTCATTTATCTTTAATCGCTATAATTATTTACTACGAAGTGATTAGTAGAAAACGAAAAATATGTCGCGTAATTCCGCAAGAAAAAATGCTGAGACACTCGGTGCTGAGATTGGCACTGTCTAACAACTCCTGAGGATGCTCCGTGTGTGGGCGAAACACGTGTAGAGTAGTCGGTGAAGGTGCAAGGTGTGTCACTGGGCTGCATCTGCATTTTTTCTTGCGGAATTACGCGACATATTTTTCGTTTTCTACTAAGATATGGATTTCCGCCAAGTAACGCCTGATTCTATCAAATACGAAGTGATTAGTTTTTTTTTTGCCTAATCTGAAAAATCGCGCTTTATTTTAAAAGAATATGTTATAAAAGTGCGTTCCAAAAAATAGTTCCTTTGCTGCATGATTGGTACCCCTGTTTTCTGTGAAGACAGCTGACATGACAAAGACCCGCGTTTCGGATCAAGCAGAAATTCACAGTTTAAAGATAAAATTATTAAGAAGATGTAACAAAAAAATATTTTATTGTCAGTAACATTATTTTATCATATTTGATAATAAAATTATGTGTGTACATGGAAAATTAAGTAAAAAGCCCTTCTTTTAGTTAATACATACATTTCTCGATTACAGTTAACATAATCGATAAAAACGGAACGTGTCGTTCTTGGACGAATTAATTCGTCCAAGGTGTCGTTATAGACATTTCAAAATCTTTGGACATGTAATCTCTAGAATCTCTACCGAATGCGAGAATACCATTTTTTAAGAAAAATAGGGATTTCAGTGACATTTTCGTTAGACATTGAATAATCGACATTATGTCGCTTTGTGATTTATGTCGCACGTCATGAGATTTGGCCCCCAGAGTAGGTACCTAATCTAGACAAGGCATTCGCTGAAATCTGTATGCCTAAAGGTTTAAATCCGCCCTTTGTAGGTTTAATTATTCTACAAAGAAGTAAATAAATAAGTAAGGCCTACTTGCGCCAAGTTGCACTTTAGATGCATACAAAAGTAACATTAACTTTGAGTTAAATGTGTTAACCTTGGCGCAAGTGGGCCTGGGTGGGTAATCTATTTTATATCAGTCACTTGGCAACTATAATCATAAACTTTATTTCCCAGAATATGGTATACAATTTAGGATGATAAATAATATAAGTTCGGCATATTCTGCCTTAGTTCGGCGTGGAAACCAGTAAATATTTAACATAACAATAAAATTAAATACTAACTATATCCAACCACAAAATTAAACATTAATTATAACCATTCGTCATACACTGACCATTTTATAAATGTTTATGTCTAAATAAAATTTAATAATACAATGTCAAAACTTAATAATGTCAAATGAATATAATGTCAAATCTTAAATGTCATAATAATTGCCTGCCAATAGAATGTCAATTTAATGTAATATAGTTAAATATACAATAAATTTCAGTTACCTACGAATTCCTCAATTGAATAATAACATTGATCTAAAAGGATATTAAACAATTTACATTTGAATTTGTTGGTAGGCAATTCTTTTATTTGAACTGCCAACATATTATAAATCCTGATCGCATTACAAAACGTACTATTTCAGTAGATTTTTAATTTCAGTGGTGGGACTAAGACAAAAACGTAGGGTATAGATGACAATGTAAAATTCTCTATCGATTTAACAATAATTTCGTGCCAAACGGCATAGTATTGAGTAGCAATGAAATAATCTTCATCAACTCCTCGTCTCGCGCCTCGTAACATCTCATTCAGGAAATTATACTGCGCGCAGCAGCCAGCTTTAATTACTTTCCAATATCGCAAGACGGCCGGTTATTGCGAAAGAACGACAATTTTATTACACTGTTTTTACAAAAAGTTTCTTCTTTTAAGGTGTGTTTTTCTAAAATTTTTTAAATAAATTTTGTTGCTTTAAACCCCACTTAGTCCAGCTTTGTGTTAGATAGTGCAAAGTAAACTAAGCTTAATGGACTTGGTTCGTTGTGAATAAACAAGTCTAAATTCAAGTTGCATACCTACCCTTAGGCTTAGTGCGAACGGGTGATAGAGTCATAGCAAAGAATAATAACTACGTAGTCCTAGTGAGAGAAAAAAAAACAAGGGGTTGCCTCCGGGAGTGCCGGCAGAAGGGAAAACCGCTTAAACGAAACAGCAGGCTGCAGGAGCAGGCATACATTTTCGCTGCGCGGTAGAAAGAGAGGGGGATATTACTTCCTCTACTACGCCGCGCCGGCGCTCTACTCTCCCTCCGTGATACGAATTTTCGATCAGGTCACGTGTCCTGACGCGACTTTAACATTTTTTACGCATCCAAAAAAATTTAAACTCTGATGTGCACAACGCCGCGCCGCTAAAGAAGTTTTCACTTCAAAAATAGAAAATCCATTAGGGGTAGGTTAGGGATCCACCTCCAAGTGGTCCGCCCCGGGCAACGACATACCTTGTTGTCGGCTGAGAGATCCCTCCGCGGTGGCAGGCTTCCTATGAAGCCGCCTGATTAGCTACCACCCTCCAGTATCAAACTGGCGCCAAGCAGTCCGCTGCGTTCCGTCGGAGTACTGGAGAACCAGTGCCACTGGGAAATAGTCGATGATCAGTTGCGCTGCAGATTTCGTACCATGAAACTCAGTTTGGAGACTAGCGGGATCCGAGGCACGGTCTTGCCGTTGACCGACCGCAGTTACTAGGGGGCCCAAGTAGTGCGCTAGCCACGTGCGAAAGGCTGCCCCGCCAATTCGCGAAAAACCCCGGAATGCGCCGTGCCAGTTGGCGACTGGACAGGAGGACCCGGTGGACATTCTCGGGGGTTTGGGCGTCCCCGCAATCTCCAGATTGAGTTTCCCAAGCGTCGATAGCGTTGTAGTTCTCCAGTTTGTTTACTGAGCAGCGCCTCGATCGTCGAACTATATCCCCAACCTAGCTCACTTAACACAAGAATAAATAGTTACAAAAGGAAAAAGACTAAAAAACGACTGCACTTCCTCCCAGTAAAAGTGCACTTCACAAACTTCCGATGCCTACACTCCAATCTCGATTCGGTCCACCACCACCCTGAAACCATCAAGCCAAACCTGTTTTTTGTAGCGGAGACGCAGATAGCAACCCCGTCGGACGTGTCGTACGGGTCGTACCTCAACTACCCAGGCTACACTCTTGAGCATAAGTTCAAGAAGTGGGCTGGGGTCTGTGTGTATTTGCGCGATAACATCTGCTATAAGCGTCTCCGTGGCTTAGAAAACCAGGCTTCTCCGCTTTGTGGCTATTGGTTGACACTGGAATAGAGAAATATCTACATGTTGGTGTTTATCATTCGGACAGTGATGACCATGAGACGACCAGGCTTATAGAGTACCTGACTGAGACAGCAGATCTGGCCAATCAAAAGTAAAACGCAGCAGAGATATTTTTTCTTGAGGACTTTAACGCCCACTACCGTGAATGGTTGTTCCCATTCAAGGAAACTGATCATGCTGGTCGTGAGACGCGAAAGTTTGCGTTATCGCTTGATCTCACCCAGCTAGTAAGCGAAACAACGCGTGTAACAGATATTGTTGGCCATACGCCCAACTGCCTAGACCTTCTGCTGATGACTAACCCACTCCGTTTCGGTTTCAGCCCCGTTAGGCTCGTCAGACCACAGAGTGTGGTATAATCCGTGTCGATCCCAAGGGCACGAGGCGAGTATGGCGATACGAGTCAGCAGATTGGGACGAAATGCGGCATTTCTTTGCGTCCTATCCTTGACAACAAGTGTGTTTTTCCTCGAATGACTCCTCAACCTCTGCCAATGCAGTCGGGGATGTGATACAGCAGGGAATGGAATATTCGGTCTCTGTACTTGTACTGTTTAAGTTTTTTAACATAGTACTTTAATACTAAATTTCAGTCGTTCCGATCCTTTCGACCAAGATCTGGCGTTTTGCGATAGTGAAACATTAATTACGCAAAATACCAAACACGCATAATGTCAAAACGCAAAACGCTAAGACCCAAGCTTCATCTAGGCTCTCCAGCTGATGATCAGTACAGTCAAGTAATTAAGAAAAATACAAAATTTAATATTTAAATAAAATCAATATTATAAATTATTGTCCCACACCACTTTTACGCTTTTAACCTTGGTGATAGGAAAATATTGAACGAAAAGTACAATGGAGGAACTTCCCGGTTGATCAGTAGAGTTTTTTTGAAGAAAGTTTTATAGAAAACGTTTAGACTAATAGAGCTTTAATTGGTATTTCATTTTATAAATAAGTTGTTTCTTTAACCTTTAATAGACCGATCGCGCTGAGTTATTTTGTAGGCAAAACCTTCAAAAATTCTAAAGTTTATAAAAACTTGCCTGTGGATGTATTTGCATATAAAAAGCTTATTTTTGCGTTTTGTGTCATTTCTTGCCTATGGATCTATAGAAATTCGTATATTTGTGGTGGATATAAATAATTCAAAATAAAACTTACAAAATTGATTTCAAGTTAAAAAACGCAATGGTATTGAATTTAAGATAGCCTGCGTAGTGTACAAACCTAGTTTGTGTCACATTCGTCCAGGGGAAAGTGACTTAAAGTCAGTACATTAATAACTAAGGCAAAAAAAAATTAGAGTTTAAATAACTAGTACCATAATCTGCAGATTACTTAAATAAACCCATGAAATAAATTTGTGCCAGATTCAGGCATGGGATTTTAGTATTTTCAATTTTTTTGTTTGTCCGAGCTATAAGTGCTTTAAAAAAATATTACAATTATTAGAATTTACTTATTTGATATTAAAAATGCATGATTGATGGACAGTGTGAATTTGTGTCATATTAATGCACGGCATTATTAATTAAGAAAAAAATACAAAAAAGCGCACGAAGTTAGTAGGTACATAGCGCGCGATGCGAACGAAGCGCAGACGGCAAGCCCGGCGCGGTCGACCTACCTATACGCGTGGACCGTGGTGTGACATCGCGGCGTCCGACTCAGTCGGGTTATATTCGGTACCTACTATAATAGGTAATTAGATTATACCGTGATTAGATCAGATTAGGTAAGGATTGAATTGATGAACGAAAGAACACACGCTGTCGTTGGGTTATGTAGAGATTATCATCACAGTCTATATTAAGCGTTAATCTACTATGCAGACGCAGGTCACATCTAATTTTCAATACTGTTACTTTAATGCAAGTGAAAGAATGACAGGGTGTCCCAGTCCGGGTCGTCGGTCGCATAGCACAGCAGATATTATACCTATATGAGTTATTTAGTAGATTTTTACTTTTACTTACAGGCACCTATCGCTTTTCGGTAGTTTTTATTTTTTTATATGTCATATAAAAAAAGTATTCTGCTTTAAGTAGAGTCAGCAAAACAAAATTTATAGCGTATACTTACGAAATACGGCATAGTCGTAGATTTACAGGAACCGGGTCCGATACTCCGTTAAGAGAACCGGGAATATCGCTACTCCCGGTACTGAGAAACCCCTAAAGCTTTTTTGTATTATTGAGCTGTTTAAAATGTGTACATAAATGAAAATGTTAGACGCAAGATGAAAGAACCATAGAAAGTGCTGCTGCTGTGAAACTATTTTTTGGTAGTTCCCCGCGTGTACACACACAAAATTCAGCTTTTATACTATAACGTACTATTGAAATACGCTCATATTACCGGTCATATTATTGTCTGGCTATTGCTGTCTCACTCTGATAAATAGGTCTCTGCCCTGTTATACCGCCTAATGATAAGCTAGGAGTATCATACAATCAACGATGAGCCAAGAAGGTATTCATTAGGGATTTAGAATCCCCGGGTTTGTAAGTATTCGGAAACACAAGAACAGGTAAGAAGTTACACTCTAGCGCGGTACAGAAGATAAAAGAATCAAAACGCTTAGCCGATTTCGACGCATTGAACGCCAGTCTTTGGAATACATTGTGAAGTACATATTCGTATTTATGCTTGTCTAATGGCAGGGGAAGAGTATAGCTGTCCATTTCAGACCGAAATATATCAGATAATAAAGCGTTAAGCTCGCAACAACGCTGCTTTCTGTCTCTGCTCAAGGGGTTTGCGTTCAAGCTTTGTCGTCCCGTGCGCGGTCGCCATTCCAGAACCTTTCTTCCCCAGCGGCCATCGGTTCTTCTTTATGTTCCCCGCCCACAGCCATATCAGCCGAGTAATCCTTCGAGCGATGTCAGTTGCTTTGATCAGTTTAGTTCTCCTACGGATCTCCTCATATCAGATTCGATCACGTAGGGAAACGCCGAGCATACTCATAGTTAGCGACCACGATTCACTACCGTAAGTCATCACTGACAACACAAACTGGTCATAGACTTTCGTCTTGAGACACTCCGGTAAGTTGGACGCGATGATTTTACGGAGCTTCCTGAATGCTGCCCATCCGAGTTGTATTCGACGGGAGATCTCTTTCTCGAAGTTGGACTTACCTAACTGGATTGTCTGTCCAAGGTAAACGTAGTGGTCAATATTTCGAGTGTAGGGTTCCCAACGTGAACTGAAGTGGGTATAACATGGGAATTTGACATGATTTTCGCCTTTTCCATGTTCATCTTAAGACCCAATGTTTGGGAAGCACTACGGAGATCTTCGAGCATTGTGTTCAGATCTTCCAAGGTCTCAGCCGCAAGGACTATATTATTGACGACCTGTTTGGCGCAGGGATACTAACCCCGCCTTCTGCGCCAGAGGTCCCGGGTTCGATCCCCGGACAAGACAAATATTTGTGTGCATGAACATGTCTATTAGTCTTGGTCTGGGTGTTTAGTATGTATATTAAGTATGTATTTACAAAAAAAAAGTATATAAGTATGTTTATCCGTTATCTAGTATCCATAACACAAGTTCTTTATGAAACTTAACGTGGGACTAGATAATTGGTGTGATTGTATGCGAATATTTATTTATTTATTATTTATTGACTAAACGAAGATGTGTCAGATACTGGCCATTAATGTTGATGCCGAGTCCTTTCGAGTCCAAGAGCTTAAAGATATCCTTTTTTTATTTTTTTATGAAGTACGGGGAGACTCTTAGCCTTCATCATACCTGATGTTAAGTATTGATAAGGCTGAAGATGGAAGCGAGCCTCTCCCGGAATCCCCAATCACTGAGGAACTGGCTATCTTATCTTTAACTGCCGGAACACAACAATGCTGAGAACATTGTTGTTATGGCGTCAGACTTAGATAAGATGGTGGTAGCTAGCCAGGCGGACTTACAACAAGTCCTACCACCAACCAAACCGAATACAATATGTACCCCCGCTGGGAATCGAACCCGGGACCCCTGGGTCTTATACCGGTGGTTGTACCACTAGACCACGGAGGCGGTTAAAAAAAAATCCTTAGACGCAGCTGTGAACAGTTTCCGAGAAATGACGTCTCCCTGTCTCACACCTCGCTGAAGTTGGATGGGATTTGTGTTCTGGTTCTGTAATCGGTCCGACATGGTGGCATGTTCGTATAAGTACCTCAACACCTCGAAATACCTATAGTCCACTTGGCACCTCTGGAGAGAATGCAGCACCGCCCAGGTCTCTATCGTATCGAAGGCTTTCTTATAGTTCGAAAACGCCAAGCAAAGTAGCAAATTATACTCCTGGGTCTTCTGTTTAACCTGCCGAAGCGTATGGATGTGGTCTTTGGTGCTAAAGCCTTTTCAGAACCCGGCTTGTTCGTGAGGAAGTCGTCGAACCTGCGAGCTAGACGACTCGTTATGACTCTCGAAAACAACTGAGTTTGCGTTTGGTATAGTTGGAGGAACCATTTCAGCGTAAAAAAGCTTTACTGGCAAATATATATAATAATAATAAGCAAAAATCCTGTTAATCTTACAGCCTCAGTGGACAACCGAATTAAGGAATTAGGGACAAGATGTAAGTTAGCATTGGCTTGGCTATTTCACTAAAGGCCAGGGCGAAAAAATTTAACGATTCTACATCTATATCAATAAAAGCTATAGACTTGCTCGGTCGTCAACTGAAGCTTTTTGGGTTACATGACAAGGGGGCAGAGTTGTATTGCGCTATTAAGAGTCTGCCTGCGGAGACAGGTTCATGAACCAGTTCAGTAGGGGCTCGTGCATCAAATTTAAATTCAAATTCAATATCATTTATTCAGTCTATGCTGTTACAAGCACTTATGAACGTCAAAGAAGCTACGCCATCGGCTCACAAACCCTACGGCTGGATACTGGATTTTCTTTTCTAGGAAGGCATTAAATGATGACCCGATATTAAATTTTCTCCATACTTGTGAACAACGATAAGATGCTTAATTAGTAGCTACCTGGGCAAATGAACCTGTCTTCACAATCCCCCCAAAACCGGAAAGTTTCCGATCTCAGGAGATTGCAATGCAAATATGGCTAGCCAAAGGAAAGGTCAGAAGTCAGATAATGTTTATATAACATCGATAAATAATGCTTGGGCATAGTCCCAGGTACTCCTGGTTACGAATTTTCCCGAGATTCCCGATACGGTACTTATTGGGGCACATTAACTGGCATCGGTTTTAACATGGTATCGCAGAACCGGTTTTCATTAATAGTAAACTTCAATATAAATTATATTCAAATGAATGTTCGAGATAGGGAAAAGTACCGGGAATTCAAAGTTCAATCCATTTACCGGGACTCCCAGTACTGACGCAAATTAACTGACACCGGTACCATCGTATAGAAGAACCAGTATTCTTGGTTCTCATTAATAATAATGAATGGGTTAGAAATGCAAAACTTAACAAAATGTATTAAACGAGAGATTGACAGAGGGTGCATGATTTCTAATTTCAATTTTAACAATCAGAAAGGCTGTCATTTAGAATAGTGGCACTTGAGGTAGTATAAAGTAAAAACAAATTATACTTACTTACTTGCCTAGATCAGATATATTTTTTTATTTTTTTTGCTTTTTATTTAATGTTTACCTACTTCTAAAAAACATCTTAGTCTGGTCATCAACTTACTTAAAAATAATTAAGTAGGTACCTTCTTGACTAGCAATGTAGGTACCGTCAACAGCACGTACGGCTTTACATTTGCACTACGAAAACCACCGACGAGCGACGTAAGGGCGCTCTCAAGGTCACACACACCGCTCGCGTGTCGCGTCGCGTCCCATGCGCTTGCTCTTAGCGGCAAATTTCAAAATGTTCCGGAATTAAACTGAATCTAATAATATAAGATTCCATGGATAAAAACGACACAAATTTTGAATAGTGTTTCGTTATATCATAAAGATAATAAAAACATAAACTCTAATAACTTGAATTTTCTTTTGTGACTTTTACAGCGTTTTGAACAAAAAAAGGAAAGTTTCTGAAAATGCCATGGAGGAATCTGACACAAAACATTATAAACAAAAGATACCATTGATCTAAAACTTATAACACTTATTTCACCAACTCTAATATTCTTTTGTGCTACTGAGGCGACATCTTAGGTAATGGTTAAATAACAGTATTCCCGTGGAGAGAGATGACACAAAAACCTCTTGTACATCGTTTACGACTTTCTAATCCCCATGAAAGTAAAATTATCGTCTCTAATTTTCTTTTCGGCCGATAATGTCAGAAAAGACAAAAACGTCAATATATACTTATCCCTGCACCTAAGATGACACAAAATCATATATTAGGTTAAGTAAATGGTCCTGGAACTGTATACCAAAAATCAAGAACTTTAATATTTTTGAAACCTCAAAACTTATCCCTATCGGTCTATTAATACTTTCCGAAATATCGTTTCTCAAAAAACTCTACTGATCAACCGGGAAGTTCCCCGATTGTACCAGGACAACATAACCAACTATGAGTTATAAAAAGCTGATATATGTGATCCTGGGACTTTCAGCTAATAATATTTTAATTTAATGTATTCGTACCGGTCGTGTAGGCGTATTTAGTTCTGGCGTTAGGCCACAGAATACTTAATAGTACGTTAGGCGTATTTGGCATAAAGTAAGTGTGTTTGGTAATTTTCGTCAATAACATAATGAATTGAAAAATAAATTTGCATAATAATTATTAATTTAATATCTACTAAACAGGAAATACCTAACTTAAGAATGGTCATCTTTATCAGATAATCGAATCATATCTTTTTTTATCAGAATCTGGTTAAATGAAGTAAGAATGTTAATGAGTATGTATTCTAATATTAATTTAACGACTTTATAAGCAGTAATTGCCAAATAAATTTAAACCAAAAGTTGAATATTCTAACAAGCTCATCCTGACAGCTCCGTTCTACTACCACCGGGAGTCCAGACGTACTGCGGGCTATCACACCCCTACCAGGGGCCCTACCGCGCCTGGTAGGGGTGATAGGGGCCCTACCGCGCCATAGGGGTGATTACCACAAGGGTCCCCCAGGGCGTAAGGCGGCGAGAGGGCAAGTAGTGAGGGGTTTAGCTGGTAGTACCCCCCCCCCCCCTCCCTGCCCTCCCCATTCGGCCTTTCGAAGCCGAGTGGGGGGGCCGGGGGGCGGTGGTGTTCTAGGTGAGCCCAGCATAACCGTTCGGTATGCGTAAATGCATTCCCCTCATTCAAAAAAAAAGGGGCTCTACCGCGCAAATGGCATCGGCATCGCAATCGGCTGCATTTGACAGATGGATGTGATGTGACATATTGCTCTTAATCTTTGGTAAATTTTCATTTGTGTCAAAAAGAAACAGCAATGTGTCACATCCATCTGTCAAATGAAGTCGATGTCGATGCCGACGACACTTGCGCGGTACAGGGGCTGGTTGATATTTCTCGTCTGCGTAAAAAGCGCTTCTCTTCATCTTATAATTATGCGCAAAGCCAGGGAGTGGAACTCTCTGCCTGCCTCTGTATTCCCGGGAGCCTATAACCCTGATATATTTAACGCTCGAGTGATTAGGCTATTTCTAGGCAAGCTCTCTCCATCTTCAGCCTCTTCCTAAATCTAATGATTCAGAATGAAGCTAAGAGCAAGCCTATTTAATGTAAAACAAAATATATAACACTAGCACCACCCGCGGATTTCGTTTACTCTAACAGAAAAAAATTCGTGTTACTCTAACAGAAAAAAACGATTTCTAACTACATAAATTTTGGACTTGACGCCTTTTGAAATCTACCGGCTTATTTGTAACTTGTAAGTAACTAAACTAAATGATAGGTGGGATAGTTCAGGGAAAGAATATATTAATACAGCCATTTTGTATATTAAATGCTATTATGGCGTGTTTGTAATACGCTTAAGTGACTAAACAAAGACTGTGTATCACGCAAGAAATTATAAAAAAATGCACAATCTTTATCTTAACCAATTGTCTATAAATTATTTTATCAAAATTCAATTATTTATAGACAGTAAACAAAGCTAATAAGCTGTACGACACAAACACATTCGCGTCTATACTGTCAGTATCACGTCAATGTAATTGTCATGTCAGTATGTCAATGTAATATTTGTTTTGTTAGTGTTAGTGTCAGTGTCAGTGTCAGCACAGGAAAGTCAAGTCAAGTTCAATTTTGCATTTTTGAACTGCGTATTGAAATGAAATTGCCTTCTAGAAATATAAATAAAACCTAAATAACGATTTAAAATCTCCCATATTATTTATTGTCACATTATATCTACCAGTAACAATGTCATTCTTTGTGAAACAACTGAGCCGCAGGGTAAATGTTTTTCTTCCGCAAATTCGTTTTCATAATAATTGAATAAACAAATTTATAAGTATTTATTATTTAAGGTGGTCGCTCCAGCTTTTGCAGCGGTCAAACAGGCAAACTTCTCCACAAGTGAGTAGTAAAATTACAGTCCAGATTTCAATTAGATAGTTATTTAGTTACATAACCTATTTGTGGAGAAAACTAAAAACTACGAAAAGTATGATTCAATATAAACGATCGATATATCGTCCCAAAAGCGCTATGAATGAGCCTTCTAAAACTATATTAGTTACATTGATTTATGATGATTAGGTATATAACATCTAGTGAAGTACCTACTAGTTTTAATTTACTATTTATAAACATGACGTAATAAAAAAAACTCCTATTTATTTCAGCAAGTGCAGCATTCACTCCAAAAGTCCAGAAGCCTGCACCAAATTTTGAATCTACAGCAGTTGTAAATGGCGAATTTAACAAATTGAAACTATCAGACTTCGCTGGAAAATATTTGGTGTTATTGTTCTACCCGCTTGATTTGTCAGTAATTGTGTTGCTTGTTATGATATATTTGTGTTCAAATGACAACAGGCTGAGATGTGGAGCCCAGTTATTTTTCTTTCTAGTTATTATTCTACCCATGATGTTCTCATTGGCATTGCATCAGAAAAATGTCTCACTTAACTATCTCATTAACTTTTTAAAAATTGAGCAAAGGTACATATTCACTCTAGTTTTAGTAACTAATTTATATTAACTTGCTGACACCTAACAGCAGGACACCGGTGCCCAGAGAACAATGGAATATTTATTGTGTCTCATAATATTGTGCCTCAGAGGTTAAATAAATTTTTATATTGATAACTTTTTAAGTTTGCATTTTACAATGCTATTTTTATGTGATAATATTTTCTAGGGATCAGATCCCGTCAGGGCGACATGAGACTAGTTGCTTTTTTCTGGTTTATTTTCTTGTTTAATATTTATCACATAAATTTTTATATTTCTACATTTTGTTATTTTCAGCACTTTTGTCTGCCCAACTGAGCTAATAGCATTCAGCGATAGGTCAAAAGATTTTGCTAACATTGGATGCCAAGTTATCGGTGTTTCTACAGACTCTGAATTCAGCCATCTTGCTTGGGTGAACACACCTAGGAAGGTAAAAATTATTCTTTAAGATTTTATCTTCACAAATATCACTAAAAAAGTAGGAACATGTTTCATTAAGATGCGTTGCCTGGAACTGCTATCCTTATGGTAAAACAATAAGGTCTCTTTTTCAATGTACAGTCACATGCAATGATATGTATTCATAGGCATTAGATAGTTATAGATAGATAGAGATAGGTTTTTTTTCGGCATCAGTTTGTCTTCAATATTAGTTAGTTTTTTCCGCATTAAATTGTTTTGTCAACATTAAGTATTTTTTTTATCTGCTTTAGTTTGTATTTTCGACCTTAATTTGTTCTTTCAACATTAGTCTATTAGTTAGTTAGTTTTTTCGCCATAGTTGTTTTTTCTACATTTGTTTGCTTTTTTTATTTTAAGGATTTAGTTTATTTTTTTTGAAATTAGTTTGTTTTTCGGCATAAGTTTGTTTTTTCCATATTTGTTTGTATTTTCGGCATTAGTTTGTTTTTGCTTATACCTACAATGGGATGATTAAATTAAAATGACAAACTTCAAAATAAGCACACATTTTGTGAGAATAGTCAAAACCTGTAAGTATACATATTTATGATAAAAAGTGTGCATACATTGTTATGAAATTGTTAAATATATTTAAATATGACTTTGCTTAAGTGTGCTTTTCACTGATATTGTCCTGTATACTTTACTTTAAAACAAAAAACATATACTTAATTTTGACGAATTTTGAAGAATACATAATACAACATCAGTAATTTCGAAATATCAAATGGGTACATATATTTGCATATCTGTTCATGTCTACATAACATTGCATGTGACTGTACATTTTCTTATGGAAAATCTTTGAAGTTATTCTTGTTTTTAACAATTATTTCTATATTACAGCCTGTTATATGTAATTTACAGGATGGTGGTTTGGGCAAATTAGATATTCCATTGTTGGCCGACTACAAGAAACAAATATCTGCCGATTATGGAGTACTGTTAGAAGAAGGATTTGCTCTACGAGGTCAGTATAGTGCAAACAATATAATATTTATTCAGTCAAATTTTGACTTATTTATTCCATGAAACCTGTATGTATTTTTTTATCTCAGAAGAAAAATGTGCATTATGTTGTAGAGATAAGGGTGGTTTTGCTATGTTAACTTAACATGATTTGAGTCAAAAGAAAGAATGCTTTTAATTGTATAAACCAGTTCTTTAAGTGAAAGTCACTTATCGCGATTAACTCTAATCATGTTTAAATAGCATAAAGAGACAGCCTCCTCTCTGGCCCCGGATTATGAGGCGACAGATATTCTGCTTGTTATTTACTGCTTGCTAGCAACTGACGAATTAAGCTACACACAATCTGTCATAGTCACAGGATTTTTTCCACGTTTGTATTTGTTGTCGAGTCCTCGATATTTCGGCGCAGTTGCATGCGTCATGATTACGGTGCAACTGTGTAACCGAAATATCGGGGTTAAAATAGAAAGTTTAAAATATTATTTTGTTAGATTAGTTGCAGTAAGAATGTCCACTTGTCATTTTAATAAATACCACTATTATTTTATTGCAGGCATGTTTGTCATTGACAAGAATGGTATCTTAAGACACTTGTCAGTCAATGACTTGCCCGTAGGCCGATCAGTGGACGAAGCTCTGAGACTGGTCAAGGCATTTATGTTTGCAGATAAACACGGAGAAGGTATTTATTCCTTTTATTTTAGTACTAAGACTTACCATACCTTTATCATTATTACATTGGTGTGAACTAAGCCTACTGAAGGGCATAATCTATAGCTATTAATGTTCTAATCGAAAACTAAATTAAGTTTTTCGTTGGAAATGTCTGTTTCGAAGCTCAGCGGTCGAATAAATTAATGTACTCGGTACAAACAAAAACTAAGTAGTGGAACGAATTATGCGCAAATTAATGTATGAATGTCGTAAGTATCGTATAGGTCTCATTCAATGACGTCACTATGCGGTCCGGTCAGCAGTCCTGTGCCTCCATTCGCCTTTACTAGATCTCATTTTAAATCTCGTCGTCATCTGCCATTTTTAATATCCTCACTGCTGGGGCCCTGGCCTTTATGGATGGATAAGCCGTTGGACTAGGAGGAGGGCTACTATATTCATAGAATACAAAGTATGGTTAAAGTTAGTAAATAGCTTACGCTTTGCTATGTTAAGTGAATTAGACAAATCTATAACAAACAATAAAGTGGAAATTTTAATGCTACTGAAAACCAGTACCCTAAGCTTTTTGCTATTCTAAGCAAATGTATAAGTTTCATGAAAAGTGTGAAGATTGAATTTTTCCATACTCAAATGTTATCGATGAACGCTCTGTAGGGCTAGCACGAAAAACTTTCGAAATATTATCGAGAAAGTATTCGAATCGTCACGTCAAAAAAATTATAGGAAAATGTTACGTCCGGTAGGAACGCTGATCAATACGTCATACATTTGTTGACGATACTTTTTCGATACTTACTGGTGCAAATATCGACCATATTCAATAAAAGGTTTTTAGTCCTATACCTAATAATACCTATATGTTATTTACAGAAGTATTTTATTTGTTTCCCAGTGTGTCCAGCTAACTGGAACCCAGATACCAACGCAGATACGATCAAGCCGAACCCTAAGGAAAGCAAGGAATACTTCCAAAAGGCGAATTAGATACATTTTTATTTAGTTCTGAACTTACCCGCTAGATGGAGCTTAGAGTAAGTTAAGTTTCATTAGTTTGATCTATAATAATTATTCTTCATTTACTACATTTACAATTATAACAAAAATATGAATACATAGCCGCATAGGTACGGTCAAAAACGAGTAAGGTTTTATACATAACTGTCAAATTTCTCCAGCCGACTTTGAAGTTTAAGCCATAAGCAGCTTTTTTTATGAAGTACGGGGAGACTCTTAGCCTTCATCATACCAGCTGTTAAGTATTGATAAGGCTGAAGATGGAAGCGAGCCTCTCCCGGAATCCCCAATCACTGAGGAACTGACTATCTTATCTTTAACTGCCGGAACACAACAATGCTGAAAACATTGTTGTTATGGCGTCAGACTTAGATCAAATGGTGGTAGCTAGCCAGGCGGACTTACAACAAGTCCTACCACCAACCAAACCGAATACAATATGTACCCCGCTGGGAATCGAACCCGGAACCCCTTACCACTAGACCACAGAGGCGGTTAAAAGTTGTGTTCGGAATTGGCTGTTGACTACATGGGAACTGAAAAAATAATTTAAATTAAATGTAGTCAACAATTCATTAGGTCACTATTTTCCGCCCGCGGTTTCACGGTGGTTCCTGTTCACGTCACGTGGGAATATCGGGATAAACAGTAGCCTATAATATTACTCGTCGCCCTTTCAACAAAGGACATCAGGCATTCTGGTCCAAAGAAAAAAGTGAGCGGCCAGACCCGAGATTATTTCTAATAGGTAGTTCATATTAGGACCTAAAAAAAATATATGGACTTAACCCTGTAACCGCGTGAACTGAGAAGCTATTTAAGAAGCTATTTTTTTGGACCAACTTTGTATGAAGATTGCCTGATGTCCTTTTATGCTAATAAATTACTTTTTATAAAAAAATTAAAGGCAAGAAAAATAAAATAGTAGGACCGCAAAGTAGAATGCCTTGGCTGGCACCGACTCCAAAAGGTTTATTTTTTGCTTTTTAGTTTTTTTTGAAGTCGGTTTTAATTTTTTTATAAAAAGTTTTTTATTTCACAATTTTTAAAGTAGAACAGGTCCCTTACCTACGCTAATAACCTTATGTTAACTTCTCATTACCTTTTACAAAGCTGCTTTCCGCTCGGTAGTTATTGCGTGAAACTTCAGTTCGAACAAGAATCTAACAATTACCTGGATGATATAATTGTTTCATGACTTCCATCACATTAGGCCCCATATCTCCGAAGATTATCATCGGATCTCAATGAGACTTATATGGGACCAAATACCCGATCGAACAAAAAAACAACTATTAAAATCGGATCACCAACACCGGAGTAATCGGTATACATACATCGGACAAAAAAAAAAAAAACGGGTTGAATTGAGTACCTCCCTCCTTTTTTGTTGAAGTCGGTAAAAATCAAATCGATTGGTTGCTTAGTAAGGGCGGGCGTCAAGAAAGGACAAAAAAACACACTTTCGCATTTATTATATATAGTTAGGATGATTAGGATAGGATTTCACACACATAAAAATTCCTAATTTGTTTCAGGACATTATTTTATACAAAGCTCTTTAGCTGAAGAAAAAGTGGATTATATGGCAACTTGAATACAGAGGAAACCTAATATTTTTTAAATGAAGAGCATTTATTTTAAGTATAATGTGTGCATATGGATTTACAGATAACAATGTCACATTTAATGCACATAAATCGCATACTTTAATTTATCACAATAAACTTTTTTCATCAGAACATGTTTCATTTTATTGTTTTTACATTGATACAACGACAGATCTAATCTTGCATTCACAATATACATATTCTCAAAATGAAAAAAAATTGTGGAAACTGCCCCACTAACCACTGGTATATCGTATGTGATCGCTGGCTAATCGCTCGCTGATGATTCGTATAGCGGCGTCTCACTCTCTCGCGCTCCTACCTAGGTGCGAGAGAGACGCCGCGTGTTGCTATGACGCTAGCGCCAAAAACAATTTGGTAGCGATAACAGGAACTAAATGAATGCACATTGTAGTTCATCGATGATCGGCAGTTCGGTAGAGTCTGCAAATGTAATAACAGTGCGGTTGCTATGGTGATCCGTGAGGTAAAGCTTTATCGCGCAATTTTTGCTGTCGCATCGCAGTTGCAAAGATAGGTAATAACTTCACGGGCTGCATTTGAGGTCGTTAATAAAACCCACCGATCCAAATATTCATATTTCATACGCGGTGCAAAACGGCCGCCTTTCGTGGCAGCTTCCGTTATGCTGCCACCAAATGTTGGAACAATCTTCCACCACCGGTCAAAAACTCCAAAACAGTTAATTCTTTCAAAAATCAACTTGAAAAGCATTTACTTCATTTGCAGAAATCTAACACATAGGTGGCCGTCTCGTACTTTCGTACTTACATCTGTATTTCGTGCATTCGGTATTTTGTACATCTGTATTTATTGCGGTTGTAACTAGCAGTTTCTCAAAATGTTTAAAATTTCCTAAATGGGACACACACAATTGGTGATTTTATGGATATCGTAATAGTGCAACTGTTAACTTCACTAATATGTTGATTTAAGATACACAATTTTGATGTTTGTTAATACGCATATAACTTTAATATTGTTATTATATATTTACTTTTGATACAGCTTAAATACTAATTTTAGGTATAACTATAGTAATCTTTACGCCATGCATGTGCCGCAAAATTGTCACTGGCACACGTTGGCGCTACGGAAGACCAGAGCTGTGGCCTTGTGTCAGGTCATAGCATACCTGAGTAGCGACCAATTTGGTTATTTTCTAGTGTAATGCAATTATGTAATGCTCCTACTGTGTAAAATAACCATTAAACAATTAAAAAAAAAAAAAAAAAAAATAGGGCCCGCGTGGTGGGTCATGTCCCAGTCTCCTGTCCATCCATAAGGAAGACCAGTGTCCCAGCAGCAACTTTTCCGACCAAATAAGAGGCTCTATCTATTGATAAAGCGTATTCAGTCGACGTTTATGCATTTTCTAATTTAGGTTCTGACTGACTAGCTTATCTCTAATTATTTTATTAAAATACTAATTAATTTTGTACTATTTATTTATGTTATCCAGATTCATTGTCTTGATTCTATACTAATATCATAACCTTCTATAGGTTCCAAAATTATATGTAAGTCCATTTTTAGTTTCGTGTGATCTGCAGTTATTTTGAAGCGGCGAAGTAAATGTGCTAGGCTGATCTTCAGCGAAAATATTGATAAAAGTCTACCTGCAATGGAAAATAAATGTATCATTAATCTTAATGCATGTGTAACATGGGTAAAAGTGTACTAAATTATTTACCTACCTGTGTATATAACGTATGTAATAAAGAATACTACAAAAAACATATTAGGAATAGGCTGGCATTCCCACCAGTTAAGAGTGTAAAAGAGATGTATAAAAGAAAGAAAAAGTAAGTACTTATTAGAAATTACGTGAGGAATAATTGCGAGAACTAGTATGAATGAGAAACAAGAAAACAAAGTCCTGATGAAATACGATCGGGGAGCACAAAAAAAAACCGGGTCTAGTGGTAACATCACCGATATCAGACCCAGAGGTCCCGGGTTCGATTCCCAGTAGGAGTACGTAGCAGTGGCGAGGTCCATAGGTACATACCGATTCCCATCGACCTTCCTTTTATAAATCCAACCCCAGCGACCCACCAAGCATATCATAATAATCATGTCTTTAATTTTGTCACCAATAAGTTAAATATAGGTACGTGGATGCCAGGCAGTTGCAAATAGAACAAAATATGAAATAAAACAACTTTTGCGGAAATTTAGTGCGATTTATTTACCCAATATATATTTGGTACTATAATTTTTCGGTTTATTTGAGGTTTTTTGGTGTCCCGACGTTTCGGCACCTTTTCAGTTGCCGTGGTCACGGGTTGAGTGTCAACCCGTGACCACGTTTTATTTCAATTATGAGTTGGCGAAGCAAATTAAGATGTGCTTATAGAACAAAATATTTTAGGTTCTATGTTTCCTATTGTTTGATTTGTGGATTTTTCTTGGTCCGGCTTACCTTCGCCATATTTCGATCCCTCGCCACTGGGCGTATACAGGGTGGACATTCAAGACGGGGCAGTAAGGGGAGGTACCTTAACCGATGTAGCTACATGAAAACGTTCTTAGGAAACCATCCTTAATTTTTTTGAGAAATACTGAACTGCATTCACGGATTTAGAAAAAAAAAGTATGCAGATTTTTTTTTCTTAAAAAGCTGTTACTACAACGGTTAAGGTACCTGACCTTCGTGCCCCGTTTTAAATTTCCACCCTGTATATGTATCCTACTATTCGGTTTGGTCGGTGGTCGGACTTGTTGTAAGTCCGCTTACCTAGTTATCACCATCTTATCTAAGTCTATCGCTATGACAACAATGTTTTCAGCATTTTTGTGTTCCACAAATTAGAGATAATATTGCCAGATCCTCACTAAGTTTCCATTTCCTTTTGCCTTAAAAGAAAATACCGTGGTCCTTCACGAGGAAGAACTTAGCAGTTCTTCCATCCTTACCTGGACAAACTCTTCTTCCTGCACCGAACCCGGTGTAAATATCAGGAGTAGGAGGCACCGTGCTTTCCAGCCACCTCTCAGGCCTGAACTCCTTGCAGTCGGAGCCCCAAATATTATGCCGATTGAGGGTATGAAGTAAGAGAGCGCAATTGCTGCCCGCTTTCATGGTATAATTTTCTGGAAAATTTGTTTGAAGTTTAGGTAATACTCTGTGTGTGTCTCGAATAAAAAAAATCGTTTATAGCGTTGCTATGTTTTTAGTAACTTTATAATGTAACAGCTCGCAATTTCGTATGCGTGCGACAACGTCTTAGTGATGTGATTATATTAGTTCCATTGCATTTCCAATGGAAACGAAAGATATCACTGCAACAGAAAGTAAGTAGTCTAAATGATGAACTCCAAGGTATAATAGTACAGTCAGTGGGTTTCTGGGTGAAAAACAACTGACTGACTGATTTTCAGTGTGCTTTTTTTTTAAGAGCCGGTGATTTTCAGCACCTAGCAAATATTGTTCTTAAAAACTGCATTCGAACTTACTGAGTTTAACATCTTTATCAACGTATCGCACTATGATCGGTGCAGCGGGGTACAACCTGCACACCTCTTTAATAGTAGCTTCCAAATACACCAGCTTTGTTAAATCATCAGTGTTGAGATCTCTGCCTGTTCCCCCGAATACTTCTTGTAATCTGAAGGGTAAAACAAGTTTTTAAAACTTTCCGTAAATAAATGTAATACTTGTAGTCAGACAAACATCATATTTTAAATATTGAAATTTTAAACGGATATTAAACGCGTAGTACGTGGTAGTATTTCATCTACCTAATTTTCCCGACGTTTCAGCCAAGTTACATCGTCCGTGGTCACGGGCTGACATGCCGGTCCAACTCCAGTCCTATCACGTTCTACGCGTTTAACACCCGTTTCAACTTTCAATAATTTAATGCAACGCGAAAGTTTAAAAGTTTATAAACATCATATTTTGTTTCATTCTAGACTAGGTATTACTAATGTATTAATTATATAATATAAATATAATTTCGAAGAAGATATACCTACCATCAGCTACCAGTACCATCGAATCTAAAACGAAACGAGACCTTCAAAATCGTAGGTACAATCGGAAAGTTATAGACTGCTTCACGCAAAATCATTGCGACGCGTGTCATTCAACTTATGTCGCAAATAATAATGTTCAATCGATATCTTATTTAGGTATACAGAAATAAAAAAATGTACCTACTAGAACAATGAACCTAAAACTAAAAACATAAAGTATATAAAGTAATAACTAAAATATATTATTAAAAGGAGTTCCGAAGATACTGGCAGCGTTCCCCCTTTGAATAGCTAGACTAATTCTTTGTCCGAGGTAGCTGCCAGCTCTTCGGTCTGTTTTGTGGGACTGTGGTAATCAGTTACAAAAAACATCTCTAAACTAAACCAAATACAACAAACCAAAAAAAAAACATTACTTACTCCTTATAAATACGACTTTGGACTTCGGGGTATGATCCTATAATCACCAGCATATTCAGCAATGATGTAGACGTGGTTTGGTAACCAGCAAAAGCTATGGTGTTCACTTGGTCTATGATCTCTTGGTCGTTAAAAGCGCCTTCGTTAGACAGTTTTACCACTAGATCTAAGAAACCTTTTAATTTTACTGGTTCTGTAAAAAATGAACATTTGAGTTGGTAAATATGAATTAGAATAAGCAAGTGTAAGAAAAAGATTCCGACGAACTGAGAACCTCCTCCTTTTTTTGAAGTCGGTTATAAAGACATTAAGCACGTTAGATGTCTAAAAAGTGAGTTAGGTGCCTACCCAGCTTTCCTTGCTTAATGTGGTTTATTTTTTCCCAGTTCTTCACTGCTTCTCTTTTCTGCGCCAGAATCTGAATTTATGAAACATTGGAATTGAGGAAATAATAAGTTAATAACTCGCATAAAAAAGAAGAGAAAAAGATTAATATCAAAAATATTTATAAGGTTTGTACTTAAAAGTCGCAATTGGGGTAAATAAGCCTTCTCAATACTTATGATTTTTTTTATAGAAATACATTAGAATAAATCGCCTCGGCTCACAAGTAATTCTCAGACGAGACTCGAACCCGCGATGTTTGGGTATTTGAAGACAAGTTTTTTCGAGCACTACCTAATTTCATCTATTTTTACTTATGTTAATCTTAACCCCCTTTTTCACTGATGAAACATTTACAAGAGAACGTGTTGTAAATGTATTATGCAGCCATTCAGATAATACATTATTTAACAGCTTCTATTGAGTGCTATTGGTCATCCTCTCGGCGGTCGTACTATATTTTACAAAATGTTTTCTTGTTAATGTTTTGCCAGTGGAAAGGGGGGTTAAAAAGATGTAAAGCTTGAACGTGACGCGTTGATGTCTTTTCCATAAAATAATTTAATTTCACCTCACAAGCTCGGAAAAGGTTTTGTCATCCAATTACTGCGTGGAAAATCGTAATTTGCGGCATAGCGTGGTAAAGTACTTTTTTAATTTAAAACCTAAAAATATGTCTTAATGCGTTCCAAACCGAACTATTATAATATAAGTATGTATATACAGAATGGAAATTTAAAACGGGACACGAAGGGCAAGTTGACCTTAACCGTTGTAGCTACATGAAAACGTTCTTAGGAAAAAATCCTTAATTTTTTGGGAAATATTGAACTGCGTTCACGGATTTTGAAAAAAAAAGTAGTCAGCAGATATTTTTTTTTTACTTTTTGATGCTAGTCGATCCTGTTCCTTCAAAACGGTCTAAGACACCAACTGAGGTATGAGTACCAGAAAAGTCAGAATTCGCCATAAAGTATTTCCACATATTCAACGGTCAAACTTTATTCTTAAATCACAAATTATAATAGTTAACGTCAACTCGCACTAGGGTTACTAATCACTACAGTTTATTAGTCCGTAAAAATGTTTTTAAAAGAAAGAAAGAACGAAAGAAAGAAAATACATTTATTGGCACACATGCTTACATAGAAAAAAAATATAGATATAATAATATAAAAAAAACTTCAAACTAAACTGAAAGAATAAAAAAATATGGGTCATGTGGGGACAATAAATATTTTATACTTTTATTCAATAAACCAACAGTATCAATCGGATACCTTCCCGGTCGACCAGTAGAGTTCTTTTTGGAAACGTTTTTTTAAGAACTAAAATTAAAGAAATCATTTGTTATTCGAATGAAAAACCTATTAATGTTCTATCGTGCTTTAAACGTTTTTTATAAATCTTTTAATGTTTTTGAAATGTAAGGCTTCCATAAAAAATCTCTACTGGCCGTGGAAGTTCCCCGACTGCACCACTTACTGAATGTGAGAAGTCGTTAATTATCTTTAATAGTTCATCTTCTCTTTTCTTCTCGGGCGACAATGAATACAGCGCATCACTATGCATCCAAAGACTCTGCATTCTTTTAGTCAGGATCCGGATTAATTCGTCTATAGCATTCATGTAGTCTATCACTTGCCTCGAAGTAGCATCGCATAATGGAAGTCCGAATGTGGTTACTGTAACGAACGATTTTTATTGACTGCTTATGTGTGTGAGTTGGCTTAGAAATGATATGAAATGGAAGCATTTCTTGAAAAACAAAACCGAATCAAAGTAGCTGCTGAGAGTGAAATGTATAAACGTCACTTTCCTGGCCACATCTCAACGACGCCACATTAATTGGTATTGGGTTGTTCTGAAAAAATTGTTTACATTTTTTTAAATTTACCATGTTACATTTTTTTCGAGTTTACCCTGTCCATTGATAGACTTTACAATCTGCAGTACAAAGGAAGCGTAAAAGGTCTCTTTTACTACCAGTCCAGCATGGGAGAAACGCTCCCGGCGAATCTGGCCATTTTGAGTCGTCGTTGTCGTCTCTGTCGTCTCAGCCACATGACACTTAACTGCTGGGTATAGATAGACCTCCCCTATGGATTACTTATAACTTTTTAATTTTGCATTTTACAATGCTATTTTTATGTGATAATTTTTAAACAAGTAAATATACTAGAAAAAAGCAACTTGTCTCTTGTCGCCCTGACGGGACTCGAACCCGCCTCCTCTATGGATCTCCACGACGATCGGTCCTGCGCTTATTACTTATTTAGATTAGTATAATAAAGAAGACACTTACAAACATTCCCTTTAAACGCCATTTGCTTCAAATAGTTCTTCGAATTGAAAAGGCCTTTTCCTGAAAACTGAGCCAGATTTTCCACCAAACTTCTGGCCTGACTGTTGTATATGCCGATGTTTTCATTGAATACATGTTTGGTGAAAGCTGGGCCAAGAAGTTTTGATGTTCGTTTCCACACTGGGACTAAAAGGAGACACGGTAAGTAGTGTCAAAGATTGAAGGTCAGAAAACATTTTACCCCGGACTCAACCTATTTGCTAGATCATGAGAAAAATACATGACTTAATAGGTATAATTATACTCTGATTTTTAAGGATAAGGAGAAATAAAAACCGGTCAAGAGCGAGTCGGACTCGGACACCGAGGGTTCCGTTCCATCATAAACATATAAATATTTAATTTTATCACTCTTATCATGATTTCTGAAAAAGTATGTTTAGTTTTGTAAGTTTATTTTTCCTGTACTCTTTTTCAGATTTTTTTTCTATGTCAATTTCGGTAATAACGGTATATCATTTTTCATCATAAGTCGAAAACTATGCAGTTTAAAAAAAAAAGAAAAAATGGTTGAGAATGTGCAAACAGCGCTCTTCAAATTTTTAAGGCTCCCTTTTTCAGTCCATGTTGTAAAAAAAATATAAGTATGGTTATTTCTCTCTTAGCTGCAAAATAGTTGGACAAACGTCAGCTGTGATAGACAGAGTCGCACCATAAGGGTTCCTTTTTACCGTTTTGGTACGGAACCCTAAAAAGAAAAGTTGACAAACTCAAAAACCCAGAAAACACAAGAAATGGTTTACCTGGAGCTGTTACCAACCCTTCGCCAACCCAAGAGTTCAGGAATTTCCTGTAGAAATAGTTCTTTTCCAAACACGTGTTTGCTATTGTTATGTAGTCATCGGGGTCAGTGATCACTGGAAAATACAGTAGAATATCATTATAAGGTACTTACTTAGGTAATCAATCACTTAGTATATGTAAGGAAACATCACGATTTCTTTATTAAGCATAGCGATGTTCATAATTTTAATACTAGAAACAAGAATAAGCTTGCCGTTCCAAGATTTCGGCTTGAAAAATGCAGTCGCTCGTTTTTGGGGAAAGGCATAGCCTTTATTAATAAAGTTCCACAACAAGTGATTGAGCTGCCTTTGCATAAATTTAAAATATATGTTAAAAAACTTAAGAGCGTTTTTTTAACATATATTACAAGAGATTAGATTAGATTATTTGTAAGACCAAAATGCATAAAAGTGATACTAACATAAAACATGACTATTGTAATTGTATAAAAGGAAAATATTCTAATAACTGAGTAGGTATAAGAAAATTTTCCTCTTATATTAAGGCGATACTCGAAAAAAATATGCTGAAGCGAGATAGCAATGAGAAAACGACGCGCACGGGAGCGAGACCGATTTTGCAGATTAGGCAAAAAAAACACAAAATCACTTCGTATTAAAAAACTACAGCGATTTAAAAAAAAAAGCTTCTATACGATCCTAAATATTATTGGTGTCCACTTATTAAACCAATTTCCAATAGTGTAAGTAACCCCATTTAAGAATTATCTTGAATTTTCGTATTTTTTAGAGGTCTTTTCGAAAAGAAAAAGTGTCGAGGCAAAATCATAAAATCGTGTTTTTGAAACTATACGAATCTAGATAAAGGTATGAAGAAATATATATGTTATTACCAGATTTATAGCAACTGTAACCGTGCTATAGTTTTATGTCAAAAAGTCCATACTTTTTCCGAATAGCGCCTTAAATATGTTTCAAGATTGTAGATTTGTGTTTGGCAACGACATGTTCCTTTGTAAATGTTGTTGCTTCTGTTAAAGCTGATAAGTTTCTTGCGGCCGTTCGTCTTATCAGTTAAAAGATGTCCTTAATGGCGTAGGAAAAAAATTTGACGATTCGAAAGCACTTATCTATCTATAAGTCTATTTGAATAAAAATCTTTGACTTTGACTTTACTTTTTAAACACATTTCGTATAGGTCGTGTATTTGTATTTTGGTCCAAAACCAATTCCTACTTAAATTTATTAATGAAGATTAACATCACCATAATCTAAGAAGGTAAACAAATGACAAGTTAGTTTACTTCTGGACAATGTGAAGCGAATGGTGACAAACGTAATTTTAGTAAATAACATAATGGAAAAAACCTTAATTGAATCAAAACAACTTTTACGAATTAAAACGAGCACTGTTAATTGTCAGTTGTCACATTTAGATTTAGCTTTGTTGTTTCTTGGTTTCATTTGGTTTTTGGATTTCACTACGTTTCGGCACCAAAATTATTATCCAATCTAAGTTAATCAAAATCTGTGCATTTTTTTACTAGTAAAGGGGCAGACATCAATTAATTAATCATTTTAATGTAAGTTGAAGTTAAGTGTAAGTGAAATGGGTTCGAACATTTTTGTATGGAACCTGGCATACCTATACAGTCCGCCATTATAGAAAAATCGTGTTTCAGCGGCCAGCAAAGAAATGTAATAAAGCATGTCAATCGACAGAGTAAGTGATTACAAACAAAAAGTTTTCCGTGATTAAATCTTTAAATGATACGGTTTCTGAGATGTTTGAGTCCAAAGACAAAAAGGCATATCTATACTCGTACAGTTCGCCATTTTAGAAATAAACGTGCTTCGGCGGCCAGCGTTGAAATGCATGTCAATCGATAGAGTAGGTAAGTGATTACAAACAAAATGTTTTCAGTGATCAAATCTTTAAATTCTATGGTTTATATGCTTCTTGCCAAACTGGTAATAAAAGGGCACTGATGGCTATGCGTTTCTCCGTTAAGCGAGTCACACATTACGCAGATACGATAATATTTTATCTGCGTATAAAAACTTATTTATCTGAAAGCATCACACACTAGACAGATACGATAATATACGAAATGATACATTCACTCGGAATCTTTCAGACTGAGTAGACTTGTTTTTGGGTAAGGATTGTTGATACAGTGTGTTTAAAAATGAGTTCGCGTTTTACGGAAAAAACGCGTTTATTGCTTCCCGATTAGACAGCTCGTCAGAAAATGATTCTGATTTTGAATTTGATGCACGTCTTGCTTCACTTTCTAAAACGCGAAGAATTTGGATAGAACGCCATATAAAGCGTAAAAAGGACCGAGGCGAATTTAATATCTTCCAGGATGTATCAGATAACAAATTTACAAGCTATTTCCGAATCCCAAGATAAAATATAAAACTATTTGTACAAGAACTTAATCTAAACAAAAGTACAACTAAAACTGTTGCCTTACACCAGTTCATCATCATGAGATGATCTTTGTTGTGAATTTTGTTTCCTTTGAAAACATAATTTAAATATAAGTTGAATGGGCAAGTTTGGGCACGTGCTTAGCCCTATTATTGTAGTACCTTTAGCCAATATTGATGCTAAAAATTTTGAAAGCGGGAAATTTGGTTTTGGCTACAAGAGCTCATGAAAGGTATTCGTTCCATACAAAAGAAAAAAACAAATAAAAATCTAACCTAAATATTGATTTTAAAGAAATACTTTGAGATGATTGGTCACTAGGATCAAGTGATCTATCGATAAATATATAAGAGATGTACGAACTGAAGAAAAAGTCCCAAACCCTCAATTAGCACTTTAGACCCACTGTGAGCTAGACCGGGTGGTTCCCTCCCCTCTGGCCTCTGTCTCACCGCAAACAGTCCCTACCCCTGCGCATCACCTGTATTTACATGCAGATAAAATTGATGTTATATGTTTAACTGCAGATTTTATCTGCCGGTATATTTGTATACGCAGATAATTATCTGACCATCTGTTGATATATGTCGGTGCCGACAGATACTGTACGATAAACTATAAATTATCTGCGCTGTGTGTGTTAGTTCATATGAAATATATAGAGAGCGATATTGAAAGATATGCGCTCAGATACAGATATCTTATCGTATCTGCGTAGTGTGTGACTCGCTTTATAGATAAAAAAATTAAAAGTTAGGTAGTTACGTACCATAAAATAATTGCGTCCCCAATCGCAGGTGCGTCACGCCACCATTCTCAATGCTATGAATACCCAAATTTTCAATTAAATGCCAGAGATCTGTGAAGTAAGAAATAAAGTTAAGAAGCTTAGGGCACATTTTTCAAGCTTTGGATAAAATATTACTTATATCAGAACCAGAATAAATCAAACAATTCAATTCACAAACAGCATAAAAATTTACACACAAAACACGATATCACATCATTCAGTTGATTTTCAATTTGTCGGTAAGAATTAATAAGTAACTACCTACTGAAATATTAATTAAATATAAATTCCTTAAAATCAAACTAATTTCCTTTATTTTATTTGTTCGGAAAAATTACAGCTAAGATAACAAAATAATAACTAAAAATATATAGGTACATAACAGCCATTAACAAGTTTTCACAGCTAGAAACTACAGAGCGAAGTAAATGCAAAAAACATGATTAAAAAAAGGGTGTGACATACATCGGTTTGGCCGAATCTATAAGGGTTTCGTTTTTTGCCTTTAGGCTACGAAACCCTGAAACTTAAGAAGAGCAGGGAGCAGAGGATAGGGAATCCAAACGTTGCGGGTTCGATTTCCGTCTAAGCAACTTAACTTATCAAGCGCTAAACATAATTTAAAATGACATTCCATTTCAGTCATTCATATGAAATCAAAAGTGACAGAGCGATGTTTTATATCCTATATTAAGCGATAAACAAACGTACCTAAGTATTTAATTTAAGTTGGTGAAAGTCCGCCCTAAGCTTATTTAGCGCCGAACAGTAAGCGATGTTTTAAAATGTTTAGCGCTAAACGTACTTATAGTGGCAGTTGGTGAAAGTCACTCTAAGTTACATAACACTCTTTAAAAAGTCCAAAAAATTTGACTAACCCGTCGCATTTGCAACTAACTATATAGTAAGAGATGCGCGGTACGGTAGCTAGCCAGGAGGACTTACAAGCCCTACCACTAACCAAACCGAATACAATATGTGCTCCTACTGGGAATCGAACCGGGGACCTCTGGGTCTGATACCGGTGGTATTACCACTAGACCACAGAGGCGGATAAATGACAGTGTACCTATATTTTAGTCATTTGTTTTAAGTCAAAAGTGACAAAGTAATGGTTTAGGTAAGTATTGGTGGTATATGGTGAAAATCACCCTTAGTTACATAACACTCTAACTAATGAAATACAAAAAAAATACTAACCTGTCCCATTTGCTACTAGTAACAAATGCGCATGACCTATTAACGGCAAAGCACCATAAAAGGAAGGAGGGATTTTCTCCCGATTTCTCCCATTAAACACTAAATACACCAACCAACAAACACAGAGTAACACGTAAACTAACATATTTTACAACTAATTACTACTAAAAACCGCAAGGTTATGAACAATGCTACTGAGAAACCTGTTTTATATTCAATTTTTTCACCTATGTCTTGTGGTTTGGTTAAGAGCGTTGTAAAAAAATAATCACTGAAAATCTAATTTACGCTAAGACAAGGGCAAAGTCCGCAAAGTAGCAATTTAAACCAAATAAAAAGACTAACTATTAAGCATGCATTACATAAGGTTTTATTTTTATAATTAAAAAAACAAACAATAAATTTATGAAACTTATTAACAAATTAACTTGCTAATCAATCCTTTATAACTTCTAAGCTAAAGCAAATAAAACATTTGCAAGAACGTTCTAATGACTTTAATTAAGTAAGTATAGGTATTATCTTATAATAATTTAGTTTATATTTATTTATTTAAATCTTTATTGTACAATAAACTTAGTTAGGTACAAAAGGCGGACTTAATACTAAAAATATTATTCTCTACCGATCAACCTTTAGCTTTACAAACAATTACAAACATCAAACAGAGCAGCGAAAGTGGTACGAAATGCGATTTGTTAACATTGATATATAAACGTACACTTTAATAGTATAATTATACCTACATAAATACAAATTCATACATACTATACTAATACTTTAAACATATATATTATAGATACAAAAATAAACAAAACACGGTATCCACGATAAAATAAAAAATAAATAACCTAGTTGATATATTACCCAACCACGAACCTAAGCACTCAACCCATCCAAAAGGAGAGCACGAACATTCCTTTTAAAGGAATATTTGCTGGGAGATTTTCTGATAGCGTCAGGGAGACGGTTCCAGAATCGCAAAGCTTGCTGAGTGAAGGAGTCAGACATATAGCCAAAATGAAAGAGAGAGGAAGTGAGCGCAATAGTATTAGCACAGCGATAATGGCGGTCATGATCATGAGAGTCACAGAGATACATTGATATTTAGTATAATAATTATTAGATATTTCTTCTCTCATGCAGCCAGCGTAGCATGCGCACCGCGACTCGCTGCCGACGCTTATCTCGCGATGTCTGTCCCGCTCATATCAGTACGGTGTGAGCGGGACAGACAATACGCTCGCGAGACAGAAAAGTGTCGAGAAAGCTTTGTCGAGGTGTTCATGCTACGCATGCTGGACTGGGAGTGAAAAACAATGTGCCAGCTGCAATTTTTCCAGTGCAGATAGGAGAAGCCTATCAATGGGCAGGATATTTATTCGTAAACTATTATAGGTGATAGGCTGGCAACCTGTCACTATTGCCGAACAACATCTTAGACCAATGCCAGATGTGGCATCATTGAGGTGTGGCTGTGAGAGTGGTGCCAAGATGCACCTTAGACGCTCTGTCAACACCGGAAGGGATTTGTAGTTTGTTTTTATGAATATAGCCAGCTGAGGATTCCGGGAGAGGCTCGCTTCCATCTTCAGCCTTATCAATACTTAACATCAGGTATGATGAAGGCTAACAGCCGTTCCCAATAACCTATCATTAGTAACAGATAAGGTTACTCTAGTTTGGTTGCTTAGTTATTTCTGTTACATTACAGGAAATAACAAAGATTGCCTAGCAACTGAACCACAGTAGGCCTATCTTTTACTGAGGGTAGATTATTGGGAATAGCCGTAAGTCTCACCGTTGTTAATAAATAAAAAAATAATATATATATATATATATATATATATATATATATATATATATATATATATATATATGTGTATGTAAATATTTCTTAACACTGCACAAATCAGCCCAATCCCAAAGTAATCAAGGGTACGATTTACGGTTTAATGCATCAAACCCGAACCGGACACCGGTGATTGTGATTGTGACTCATAATCTGGGGCGCCCAAAAGGTTAAGAAATGTATTTCTCATAAGAATTTTACATTCACTTGAGAAATTACAGTACACAATAAAAATGATTATAACTGATTTTCTTGTCGCTTGAACAGTTTCAATACAAATTATGAGTAGGTTATATTTGAGTCTAACAAAACAACTTCATTATAACTTTTTAATTTTGCATTTTACAATGCTATTATTATGTGATAAATATTAAACAAGAAAATATACTAGAAAAAAGCAACTAGTCTCAGGTCGCCCTGACGGGCTTCGAACCCGCATCCTTGGGAGTCCGGCCCAATGCACTAACCAATTATGCTACAGAGACATATGAGGACCGTCGAATTTTTCTAGAATACTCACCGTTCTACGGTGTTGGCCACCGTCGCTTCATCAATGAGAGAAATATCCTCGCATTCGAAAGAAACACATTTACATCAATGCATTTACAGATGTTTGACTATCGATTAAGATGAAACAGCCGTCAGGGCGACATGAGACTAGTTGCTTTTTCCTAGTATATTTTCTTGTTTAATATTTATCACATAATAATAGCATTGTAAAATGCAAAATTAAAAAGTTATAATGAAGTTGTTTTGTTAGACTCAAATATAACCTACTCATAATTTGTATTGAAACTGGTAATTTAACACACAACAATGCGGATATTTTGGTACAATACCAATATGACAGGGCAAGTAAAGGAACCGATAGTGTACTATAAATTATTCTGTGCAGATAGACCGAGACAGCAGCCGACCGAAGGGAAATGGATTGAAATACAGATAATCATACATAGATAAGTATTTTTTATAAATATACGGTAAGACTCAGGTACAGATGCTCGTATTCATCGATTCTAACCTGGGACCTCAAGAGTAGGCGACACCTTAAAACAGGAGATCAACCATCATGTAATTCGTCAAATATTATGTACATACAATCGAGAGACTTACTGGTAGACCAGGACCTCTATTTTTGAATCACTCGTCGCGCGAGTAGCTAGGCGAACGAGGAGGCGATCACGCGATTAGCGACATTGCAGTCGTAGACATAGCACGCTTTTCGCCTTGCCCCTCGCGCGCACGCGTTGGAGGCGGTACAACAGGCGAAAAGCGAAACTATGCATATACGTGCAAGGTCGCTTTTTCGAATACGGAAACTCAAACGTCGCACGAAAATCAGTAGAATCCTCGTGACGAGTGAATCAAAAATAGAGCTCCAGCCCGCGTAGCATGCGCACCGCGACTCGCAGTCGACCTTTATCTCGCTATGTCTGTTCCCCTCGTATCAGTACGGTGTGAGCGGGACAGGCAATGCCCTCGCGCGAGAAAAGTGTCGAGAAAGCTTTGTCGCGGTGCGCATGCTACGTATGCTGTAATTTTTGAAAAGCGTTATTTAAAAATTCAATAAATTTATACATAACTTTTTTAAGACAAATACAAGTTTTTCATTTGAAAAAATAAAGTAAGTATTTCTTTAACCTTATTACTTTTTTTAAATGTCACCCAAAAAACTTAGGTACCTACTTGTCGACCGGGAAGTTCCTCGATTGCACAGGCGCCAGCATAATTTAAGCTTTAAATTTAAACACATTAATAGGAAAAAAACGGGATTTTCACTATGTTTGTAGTTAGGTATTTGTTTCCGAGTCCCCGATATGAGGTAATCCGTGATCGCGCATGCAACTGCGCCGAAACATATGGGACTCGGAAACAAATCTATCGCAATCCCTTTCAATTCGTAATTTGAAAGATATTCAGGCCGTCACTATTTGACATTTGAAAGGGATTGTGATCGGGACGCGTTTTAAAAGGTATGGAATAAAATAAATTGAACTGTCTCAGCAATATGACAGACGAAAATATCACAATCACAATACCTCTGAAAGGGATTGTGATAGATTTATGATTTTGTAATTTTTGCAATTTTTTAATGCTATTTTATACTTATGGTAAATTTTAAATAGAAAAATATTGGAAAAACATTAACTCGGCCACAAGTGAATTCTCAGACGGGAATCGAACCCGCGACCTTTGGAAATCCGGTCCAATGCTGCCGTCTGAGAATTCACTTGTGGCCGAGTTAATTTTTTCCAATATTTTTCTATTTAAAATTTACCATAAGGATTATGATAGATTTTAAATTAGACAATTAGTGGGCCGTTTTGTCCTAAAAGGTAGTTAGTGACTATGAAAGTTCAAAATGTCAAAATTTACACTATAAAAGCAGCTTCAACAACCGCCAACACGTCAAACTTGTCCATCTTTTTACTGTAGGTATCTACTGTAGAGATCTTTCTGCACTACAAGCAGGGGGCTAATTGCCTAATTTTAAAATCTATCGCAAATTTAATTCGTCGTTTGAAAGATATTTACATAGGTACTTCAGGCCGTCACTATTTGACATTGGAAAGGGATTGTGTGAGATTAACGAAATTGAAGTGTCTAAGCAAAGTGACAGATGAAAATATCTTTCAAATGTAAGGAGAAGTGTCAAATGAAGTGTCATTTAAAACATTATTCGTTTAAATTATCATTTTAATTAAACAACAATCAACAAAACTTTTATGTTTATTAAACTTGAAACTTTATTAGTCTACTAGTAGATGGACGGAGTAGATTCGATCTATATTTATCTCACTTAACAAAGGTTTCTAGAGGGAAAAAGAGCGGAGCCACGCCGTCCATTCTCACGTAGGTTCTCAGATTGCTATTTTCTATCAAAATGCAGCATCTTCGAAAGCAGGCATATAATTTGCCTTCAAAGTCCTGGTGGCTATCAGGTCACGGTACCAAAACGCCGACTTTCTAGCTCTTCGGGTCCTTTTGTCGTCTTCATAATCCACCTCAAATAATCCAAACTTTATCCTGAAGAAAAACATAGCAGGGTAAACTTATAGCTTCGCGCCTATATGGGAGAAATTCTAGGCTAAAAAACGTTCGTATTGCGTCTTTTTATACCCAGGTTGAAACGACAAGTAGTACAGGTTAGGTACCAGGAGCTCTACTTTTGAATCGCTTGTACGTGCGACTTAAGTCGCACGCTTGTTTCGCTCGCCTGCAACGAGTGGGTGAAGGCACTCATTGTGGTCGAGCGATAAAAAAATACGGAAATTCGTATGTCGAACAAAAAACATTAGAAGCATAGCGCTCGACGCGCGACATGTGAATAAAAAATAGAGCTCGTGTTAGCAATGGGTAAAGAACAAAGAAAACCCATTTAAATACAGCCGAGTCGACACATACACACATTTTTTTTCTACCAGCCATTCAGGACATCTTTTAACTGATAAGAAGAACGGCCGCAAGAAACTAATCAGCTTTAACAGAAACAGCAAGATTTGCAAAGGAACATGGAGTTGCCAAACACAAATCTACAATCTTGAAACATATTTAATATAAGAGGAAAATTTTCTTATACCTACTCAGTTATAATAATATTTTCCTTTTATACAATTACAATAGTAATGTTTTATATTAGTATCACTTCCATGCATTTTGGTCTTACAAATAATCATCTACATTGTAATAACCTTTGCTTAAGAGCGTTTAATTTTAACATATATTTTAAATTTATGCAAAGGCAGCTCAATCACTTGTTGTGGAACTTTATTAAAAAAGGCTATGCCTTTCCCCAAAAACGAGCGACTGCATTTTTCAAGCCGAAATCTTGGAAAAATCCTGACCCAAAATGTTTTGGTCTTATGTGAAATCATTACGTGGTAGTTCTCACTATCCCAGTACCTAAGTACTGTATCATAAGGGGCCACGATGTACACCGATGGAAACGCGATTTGCGAGGCTTTTAGAGAGTTCTTCAAGTGTCTTTGGCGAAGCTAGTACCACTACTGCTTTGCCCTCTTCTGCCTCGGTTATGAGTTCTGACTCTATAGGTTCGTTAAATATTTCAGCTGAAACCGTATCAAAAATGTTGACTGGTCTTGATGACTCTAAAGGAGCTGGTTGCAATGGCATTCCTCCGCTTTTTTGGATAAGTTGTGGCAAGTCTTTAGCATTACCTTTATCCATCATCTTTAACCGTTCTCTTAATGAAGGTACTTTCCCTACCGTGTGGAAAAACGTACATATTATACCTCTGCACATAAAATAATCTAAAGCACCTGAGAAAACTACAGAGGCATTTCCATGTTGAACACACCTGCCAAAGTGTTGGAGAAAGTCGTGTACGAAGCAATATATCCGATTATACATAAGGGTATTTCTGACCGACAACACGGCTTTCTTCGGCGTCGTTCCACCGTCACTAACCTCGCGTCTTTTACTAAGTATGTCTTGGAAAATATGGATTGTGATGGACAGGTTGACGTGGTGTATACTGATTTCGAAAAAGCCTTCGATCGTGTGGACCACATCATCCTGCTCCGTAAGCTGTTCGAATTGGGTATCCATGGCGATCTACTCCGATCGTCGAAAATCGTTCTCAGGCTGTCGTACTCGGTGGCTTCAGATCCAACTTTATTCCCACAAGGCTCTCATCTCGGACCCTTGCTCTATAACGCATATCTTTATGACATCGGGAGCTATTTGAAATGCGCTGAACATTAATTGTTGTATGCGGACGACAAAAATTTTTTTCTTCAGATTAACAAAGATTACGATTGCGAAGCGAAGGGTCTGTGTAGTGTCGGCCTAGAATAGCACTACCCCCTCTCATCCCGTGGGTGTCGTAAAAGGCGACTAAGGGACTCAGCCTTCAGGAGACGGGCAGCAGCGTCTCCTACAAACTTGGCCATACTGCGATCGCCAACCCGCCTGCCAAGCGTGGCGATTATGGCAAATCCCCCCCCCCCCCCCCCCCAAAAATATGGACAGGCACGAAAAACATCGGCCCCCAGTTCCCGGCAGCCTTGCTATTCCTAGCTACGATAGGTGATACGATATGGCAACATACAACACGCGAACACTGAGGACTGACGCGAAGCTAACCGAGTTGGAAGAAGTTATCAGCAGGGTACACTGGGACATTATAGGGTTGTCTGAAGTCCGAAGAGAGGGTGAGGACTCGATAATTCTTGACTCCGGTAATCTGCTGTACTACCGGGAGGGCGACCAACAGTCCATAGGTGGTGTCGGTTTCATCGTCCACAAGTCCCTTGTCAACAACGTGATCACCATCGGAAGTGTGTCGACCAGGGTAGCGTACCTGATACTCAGAATATCCAAACGGTATTCGTTGAATGTCATACAGGTCTACGCTCCGACCTCGACGCACCAAGATGACGAAGTGGAGGCTATGTATGAGGACATCTGTAGAGCCATGCATAGCTACAAAAGCCACTACACCGTTGTGATGGGGGACTTCAATGCGAAGTTGGGGAAACGTTGCGGTGATGAGTTGAGAGTGGGGCAATATGGAGTTGGAGAACGGAATCCCAGAGGCCAGATGCTGGCCGACTTTATGGAGAGGGAGGAGCTTTTTATGATGAACTCCTTTTTCAAAAAGCCGGAAAGCCGAAAGTGGACCTGGATGAGTCCGGACGGTACAATAAAAAATGAGATAGATTTTATCATGTCGACGAAGAAGCAGATATTCAATGATGTCACCGTGATCAACACCGTCAAGACGGGGAGCGATCACCGATTAGTACGTGGCAATTGAATATCAACGTAAAGCTGGAAAGATCGAGACTGGTAAAATCTACGCTCCGACCATTACCGGCCCATATCCAAAACCCCGAGAGTTTTCAACTCGAACTCCAAAACCGCTTCGAAACCCTTGAGAACAGCATAGATGTTGACGATCTACACAACATGGTGGTGGACACTGTCCGTACGGTAGGGTCTAGGTTCTTTAAGACCCGCCGTACCAAGTTTAAGAAACTCTCCGACAACACACTCCTACTTATAGATCAGAGACGTGAAATGAGGCTCCAGAACTCAGCGGATGCTCATCGTTATCGGCAGCTAAATAGGCAGATCTTTGACAAGCGACCTTCGCCAATTTAATACGAACTGTATTAAAGAGGCTATCGAGCGTAACAAAGGCTCCAAAGTGTTCGCGAGAGATCTGTCTATTGGGCAAAGTCAGATGACGAAGCTGAAAACTGACGACGGTCGCATCATTTCTACGAAATCTGAAATCCTGAGGGAGATCGAGAGCTTCTATGGGCAGTTATATTCCACGCAGACACCTGTTGAAAGTAAGGCTGAAGACCCCAGAGCCAAGCTTACCCGACACTTCACCGAAGATATCCCGGACGTCAGCCTGTACGAGATTAGTATGGCTCTCAAGCAACTGAAAAACAACAAGGCGGCGGGCGATGATGGAATTACTGCGGAACTTCTGAGAGCGGGCGGTAAGCCGATACTCAAAGTCCTCCAGAAGCTATTCAATTCCGTTATCGTCGATGGCAAAACGCCAAGAGCATGGAATATAAGTGAGGTGATTTTTTTATTCTTTAAAAAGGGTGACAAGACCCGGTTAAAGAACTTTAGACCCATCTCACTTTTAAGCCATGTTTATAAGTTGTTTTCGAGAGTCATCACGAATCGTCTTGCTCGCAGGCTCGACGACTTCCAACCTCCCGAACAAGCCGGGTTTCGAAAAGGCTTCAGTACCATAGACCACATCCATACGCTGCGGCAGGTTATACAGAAGACCGAAGAGTATAATCTGCCACTTTGCTTGGCGTTCGTGGACTATGAGAAAGCTTTTGATTCGATTGAGACCTGGGCGGTGCTGCAGTCTCTCCAGAGGTGCCAAGTGGACTATAGGTATATCGAGGTGTTAAGGTACTTATACGAACATGCCACCATGTCGGTCCGATTACAGAACCAGAGCACAAATTCCATCCAACTGCAGCGAGGTGTGAGACAGGGAGACGTCATTTCTCTGAAACTGTTCACAGCTGCGTTGGAGGACATCTTTAAGCTTTTGGACTGGAAAGGACGCGGCATCAACATAAATGGCCAGTATCTGACACACCTTCGTTTTGCCGATGATATAGTCCTTATGGCTGAGACCCTGGAGGACCTGAACACAATGCTCGAAGATCTCCGTAGTGCTTCCCAAAAAGTGGGTCTTAGGATGAACATGGATAAGACGAAAATTATGTCGAATTCCCATGTCATACCCACTTCAGTTCACGTTGGGAACACTACACTCGAAGTTGTTGACCATTACGTTTACCTTGGACAGACAATCCAGTTAGGTAAGTCCAACTTTGAGAAAGAGATCCTCGTCGAATCCAACTCGGATGGGCAGCGTTCGGGAAGCTCCGTAAAGTCTTCGCGTCCAACTTACCTCAGTGTCTCAAGACGAAAGTCTACGACCAGTGTGTGTTGCCAGTGATGACTTACGGCAGTGAAACGTGGTCGCTAACTATGGGTCTGATAAGGAGGCTCAAGGTAACTCAGCGTGCAATGGAGAGAGCTATGCTCGGCGCTCGAGAACTAAAGTTACTGACATCGCTCGAAGGATTGCTCAGCTGAAGTGGCAGTGGGCGGGACACATAGCGAGAAGAACCGATGGCCGTTGGGGCGGAAAGGTTCTGGAATGGCGACCGCGTACCGGACGACGCTCCGTGGGTAGGCCCCCCACAAGGTGGACCGACGATCTGGTGAAGGTCGCGGGAAGCCGCTGGATGCGGGCAGCACAGGACCGATCGTCGTGGAGATCTTTGGGGGAGGCCTATACCCAGCAGTGGGTGTCATGTGGCTGAGACGACGACGACTACGACGACGATTGCGAATCTTTACAATCAGATTTAGTTAATCTAATAAGATTTAGTAAATCTGATTGTAAAGATAAGATCAAAATAAGATCACCGTTAACGTAAGCAAATGCCAATGCATGAATTATACACGCAAGAGCAATACCATATCATTTTAATAATCAGAAAATTCCTAAAATCAGCGAGATCCGCGATCTACGAGTTATCCTAGACAGTACCTAAGTTAGATCTATCCAACCATATCGACTGTATCGTTAATAGGGCTTACAGAAACCTTGGTTTTGTTTTGCGCACATGCAGGCCGTTTAAAGACATATATGCCATTAAGATTGTCTATTTTGCATACGTGCGGAGTGTCCTAGAATATGCAAGCCTAATTTGGTCTCCATACTATAATGTAGGTACATAAAGATCACATAGAACGTATTCAAAGAAAGTTCATTCACCATTTCAACTACCGACGTCATATCTCGCCTGAATCTTATCGTGATGCTTGTCGTCATCACTCGCTCTTGACTCTTGAGGAGCGGCGCGATTACCTGGACATGTGCTTATTGTTTGACATCATAAATGGGAGCCTTGATTGTGCCGAACTAGTGGCGGGTATGCAGGGGCGTGCATTCCATATAGGCAATTAGGCAGTGCCTACCTCATTCAAAACCTAAATAAATATACAATAAGTGTTAAAGTTATTTTATTTTATAAGATTTTCCTTACGCTAAATACTGAATACCGGTAGGCAGTCTCGAAATTGCCTACTCGACACAAGCAGCGTTTCATACAAGAATACAACTTATTTAGAAAAAGTATTGCTCAAGTATAAACCGCCCACGGCAAGAAGGGCGCTATTTGTAAGTACGTGTAACGTTCTAGCTTAAACTTCCGGAATATATCAGTATAAAGTAAGCAAGCCTACCTGTCGCGAATTATTTTGTTGAGGAGTTATTTTAAAACTATCATATTTCCTAAGATATTCATTAAAATAAAGGACAATTTTGTTCAAAATTTAATATTTGTGTTAGATTAAAGTATTTATTTAGATAAGGATTAATATCATCTTTATGAAAACAGCTTTTCAATTATACATTAGTTTAGAACAAATTTTATTATCTTAAAAATGGTTATAGTGAGTTAATTAACCATAAAACATAGGCATATGCTGTCGCGGACTTTTTTTTAGAACTTTTGATGGGGAACAATTTCGTCATACATGATTTTTACGTAACTTTAACCGTTTACACACCGTCCGCAACGGAAGCTCCTAAAAGTAATATTTTTCCCCGTTTTTGCAACGTTTTACATTAATGCTCTGCTCTTATTAATCGTAGCGTGATATTAAATATCTTATTACCTTTCGAGATAAATGGACTATTCAGCACAAAAATAATTTTTCAATTCGAACTAGTAGTTTACCTTAGGACCGGAGATTAGCGTGCTCAAACAATCAAACTCGTCAGCATTTTAATATTCCTACAAAATATTACGAACCTTATCATTTATGACTAGCGGCCGCTCTCTGTTTCACTCGCCGCGTGATTGCCGTTACTGTGGGAATATCAGGATAATTATAAATATTTGCATACAATGTGGTTTTCTGATGTATAAGCTACATTGCTGTAAAGTTTCATCTTAATCAGTTCAGTAGTTTTTGAGTGAAAGAGTAACGAACATTCATCCATCCAAATATCCTCACAAACTTTCAAACTTATAATATTCGGTAGCTGGATAGGAAAATTGCAAAGTTACTAGTTAGATTTACAGTGCCTACTACGCTGGAAAACCAATGCACGCCCCTGCGGGTATGGCGCTTCGTACCCCGACTCGAGGTACCCGCCACACGTCCTTGCTGCACACTAACAGGCATTCCACTAGATATGCCGGCAATAATGTTCTCACCCGCATCGCTCATACTTACAACACAAAATTTGATGAGTTGGAACTATTAGGAATTTCCAAAGATACATTCAGAAAAAGAGTAATTCAACATTTCAAAGAAAGTACCTGTTTTTTGTAGCCTTTTTTTTTTGTTTATTTAGTCACTAGTAATATTTAAACACAATATTATTTATTTAGTTTGGGCTGTTACAACTACTTGCGTGTGTCAGGCAGGCTACGTTATCAGTTCACAAACCTTACGACGAGAGACCTTGTAACGAGAATATGACTAAAATGTGAATGTTAGTGTTGGTTCATTGTAACTTACATAAAAACATAAATACAACAGTAACATTCACATTTGCACATGTATCTCTCGGGCTACCATGTTCAACTATTTTCATAAATATAAAAATATTGTTTGCGCAATTTTGTCACAAAATTATTGGTTTATTTAAGGGAAACCTGTTATTGGCTTACTATAGATTTACATAAGTTTTTATATATGCATTGATAAAGCTGTTGGTTTTCTAAATAAAGATAAATAAAAATTACAAAAGCAAAGAGTGAAGTAACATATTACCACGATTGATGCGAATAATAGACTCTATAAACGTTAACAAACTTATAAAATAATAGCAACTTTTTAGGCCCTGTCGTAGGTAATAGAGCCTCGGTCACTCTGGTGCGATGCGATTTCATCGTGCGATGAAGCAACCAAAGAGTTTTAGAAAGTCTGTAGTGTGAGGGAATCGAGCGCCAGTCACCTAATACAGTCAGTACAGTAGACAGCAGTGCCAGTACGTTTCATCGAACAGGCTTGCGATTACTGATTAAGGCAGTGGTCCCAAAGTTGTCTGGGCTACGTCCAATCTAATACAAAATTCCAAACTCGGGACCCACCTCTAGGAAAAGGTGGCATAAAAATGGTAATTCTCAGATACCCTGTCTAGGGCCTCGTAACTAGGGCCGTGTGACGAGTTCCGAGACTACTTAACCCTGTCTTGTTTGTTTGAAACTCGTCGAAAGTCGTTCTACAGAGTCCACTCAATATTCGCTTGCGACACATTGTTTGGGAAACCCTGGATTAACTATTAATTATAACCCTGCATTAGGTACATAGCAACATGGGCTAAGCTTTACCTATCCAAATCCGGACGACAGCCCGGGCTGCCATCGCGTGCTCCGAAGACGTCCGAACGACAGCCCGGGCTGTCGTCGGACCGCACTCGATTATATTCGCTATTATTTTAAAAATAAGACTACCTTCGGCCTGAAACAAAAACAATCCCGCAAGGCAGATCTCAGCGATAAAAAATCACGAGCGGTGTCAAGTGGCCGGCGCTTACGTAATTCGACGCGGGTGGTCCGGTTTCGGAAGGGTTAACGAAGTAATAATACAAATACCTCAATCCACTATTCCACTCGAAGTTATCCATAATACTCCACAAGGTATAACAGACCACGTTACATTTATCGATCTCAACAGCGTCAAGGATAGAATTGACGTATTTGTAAACGTAAGTAATCCTTTCTTCGTCGTCCAAACCTCCAAGAGTACCGAAACCGTTCTCGGTGATCATGATTGGTGGGTCATTGCAGTTCTCTTTCACCCAATTTAAAGCCTTTCTTATTCCATGAGGAATAGTCTGCAAAGAAGATTGTGGTTTAGAGATGTAGCATTCACTTATTTACCTACAACGGGGAACCGCATAGCCTCATCATGCCTGATGTTCAGTACCTACCTACTGATAAGGCTGAATGTGGCATCAGACTTCTACGAAATCCTTAAACACACTTAACTGGCTATCCTATGTCTTAACTGCCAGAACACCAAAACGCTGAATTTTTTTTACTATGACGACAGACAGTAGCAGCGGGAGGGGGGGGGGGGGGAGCACGGGCGTCGGCCTTAGGACGCCGGATATAAAAGGGCGCCAAACGTGGCTTACGGCGCGCCCAGGGTACCCCTAGATCGTAGCGGGTTATAGCCAACCGCATCATAAGGGGATATAAGACGACCTCCGGTAGGGCAGCATGTTTGCTGGCAGGTACACCCCCGTGGGAGCTTGAGGCTCAGGTCCTCAAGAGGGTGTACCAGGCGAGAAGGGAGGCTCTACAGAGGGGAGACCAGCTGGCCCCTGAAGAGCTGACGGCAGACAAGCTAGGAAAGCCAGCTGGAGGCTCCTGGTGCGGGGACAAAGACGGTGGAGGCGGTGCGTCGGCTTCTCGGCAAATGGAGGGGCCGGAAACATGGGACGCTCACTTACCGTCTCGTGCAGGTTCTTACCGGACATGGCTGTTTCGGTAAGTTCCTGCATCAAATCCAGCGAGAGGAGACTCCAAAATGCCACGAGTGCGACGCGGAGCTGGACACTGCGCAGCACACACTCTAGGTGTGTCCTGCGTGGTCGGCTCAGTGGTGGGAGGGGATCTCTCCCTACCCAGCATCGTCAGTAAGATGCTGGGTAGTGACAGATGTGATCCATCAGAAGGGGACAACGGAGAGGGCTCGCGAGCAGGACGCTCATCCGCCGCAGGCGGTTAAGGGGAAGGAGGCGTCAGTATGATCGACTCATTCCCCTATAGTGAAACCACGCTGGCGTTGGTGGGTGTGCCACCCGCCGGCTTTGCACGGTTTCCACCGTTTGGTCTTAGGGGTGATTGCGAACCCTACCCCCCGTGACCAATGGCGGCCTGGAGGACAAGTACTAGGAGTTTTAGGTGGTAGTACCCTATGGAGTGCGTGGCCTATATGTTTGTATAGGTCGTGTACTCCAGGTGAGTCCAACATTTCAAATCGCCTCTACACCTGGGGGCGAGGGATGCGTAAAAGCATTTCGCCTAGTATAAAAAAAGGATACCCCTACATAGGTACCTTTTAAAAGTTGGTAGTGTCCGTCTCACGAAAGAAGTTCTACGGAATATTACTAGATCTAAAATGTGGTTTGCTTATCTCCAGCTCCACCCAGGAGCGCTCTCAGGAGCTCCACCCACTCTCAGGGGACTGGCGACAGACTAACATAAGATGGTGGTAGCTAGCCGAGCAGGCTACAACTACCAATCAAACCGAAAACAATATGTACCCCGACTGGGAATCGAACCCAAGACCTCTGGGTCTGATAACCGTGGTTGTTACCACCAGACCACATAGGCAGTTACTTCACAGTGATAGCTTTGGAGATAATGTATCTATGCCATAAAAAAGCAACTGGTCTTTAATTTGCAACTAAGTAGAAGAAAAAAGATTTGCCTAAGTAGATTCTGTATCGTATTTTAGGTAAACGTAGATTCAAAGAAATGCCATTTAGAGCTTTCCACAGCCCCTCCGGGTTGCGAAACTCAACTCGATACAAAAATATTCCTGACCCCATCAAACGAGTCAGAACACTTTAGACATTGCAAAGATATGTAAACAAAATAATAAAAAAGTTTTAATGAGAGGACTTACAAAAAGCAATAAATTGTACCGAGAAAATCCTAGTAGGTACTCCTTGGAAGTTTTGTGGACTGTGAATTTGCAATGACCAATAACATATTGAAAGTCTATTTTGGTAACAGTCAACAACAAAACGTAACTTACAGTGCAATGTATTAAGACACCTGGCTCATAGTCAAGTATAGACCACACGGCCCCTAGGTCATCGTCGTACGACGGAACAGGATACATTCCTCCTTCAAACGTCTTGCGAGTGTAAAACCTTGTAGAATAATGATTAAAACCATAAAAATCACTGGTCCCTTAAACAAATAAATTTTCTTTTATTTCGTACTTAGATTTAGATATTCAAATTCAAAGTCAATTTGTGAATTCAACTTTAAAACGTAAGTATTTAGCTTCTGCAAAACATGCAAGATATGGATACCGCCCACCTCCAAAACAAACTTCAAAAAAATCCAAATATACAAGACACACCTTGCACATTCATCAACTACTTACCTCTACACGTGTGTCATTTCCTAGGGAACATAATTATCATTGTAGTTACCCAAAAGATTGACTACTTGATTATATTTTTACTTACCTTTAACAAATTCTTTCTCCTCTTCCGTGAATTCTGGTAGTCTACTCACTGGATACCCTTGCTGTTTGCTCTTCTCTCCCACCAGTCTGACAACACTTTCAGGGAATCCCCCGGCGTTGCTAAATATCGGATGGCTGTACAGGCCCACTTCAAAGTCCATGGCGTCTGAACCTGCTTGTATGTCTTCTGGATCGTTTGTCATGCCTTCGCGAAAATCCGTTGCTATAGTTATACCTATAGTCCCTATAGAATAAGAAGTTTTTGTATTAATAAATTAGTACTCACATACGTTCGTTAAAAAGTACTGTATGAAGGAAAATACCAAGTTCTGATGACTTCCTTACCATTTTGTTTGCTCCTGTATTCTTTGTCATACAAATGCCAAGCTCTTGCATGTGCCATCATCGCATGTTTCGCACATAGATACTCTCCGATCCCATGGGCATTGATTCCAGGAGCAAACCTAGTCCCCCCGTAACTATACAAACACAATTGCTTCGGCTCATTTAAAGTGACCCACTTCTTAACCCTATCACCGTACAAATCAAACAAAACGCGAGCGTAATCTTCGAACCAGTCAGCAACAAGGGGGTTGGCCCAACCACCTAAATCTTGGAGACTTTGTGGCAAATCCCAGTGATAAATTGTGACGACCGGCTCTATCCCATTTGCCAACAGCTCGTCGATCAAATTGTTGTAATGTGCAGCTCCTTTTTGGCTAATTTTATTAGAAAATCCACTTGGCAGTACCCGAGGCCACGATATTGAAAATCGGTAGAACATTACTCCTAAGAAGTTGAGCATAGCAATGTCCCTCTCATAGTATTCATAGGATTTACAGGCGTCTTTAGCTGTGGTATTGTCAGTTATTTTTTCAGGAGTGTCTGAGAATGTGTCCCATATACTGGGTGATTTATCTGAAACGCCCAAAGATGTTTAAGTGCCTGTCCCTAGACTTGGTTACCTCGATTGTGTATGACAAGTACCTGCGGCATTCCAAGCTCCTTCGATTTGATATGCTGCCGATGCCACACCCAAAGACATGCCCTCTGGAAGTGCTCTCATCATCTTGAAAGTTTACTGAAATAACCTACTGATCCAGAATTATTCCCTCGAATACGGATGAGATAATACGAAAAAAAATATATAATAATTATATATAATTATAATAAGGATACTTACGATCAGTAAAGCAGTTACGCTAGTGAGATTATTTAATACATAAAATAGAATGATCTATTGATGCAAATCTGTTAGCAAATCCAATCAAAATGTACACCTTAGCCACACAAGCTAAGGAACTCCAAGCCGTTTATAAACAAGATATGTCTAAACGGATTTTAATAATGAAACATCTGTTTAGATAAGATAACCTCACCTCAACGCCTGAACACAGTGGGAGACTATTTAAATAATTAAACATTGATCACTTTTAAGGTTTTATACTATTTTCCGTGAGGTTATACGATTGTCCAAATCGAGCGCACGCTTTTTAATATCACCTTACGATCGATCGGGAACTTACGCGACAGAACATACATAATTTTGTTCCGAGACTTAATTCCCGATTTACACAGGTCAAGTCTTTAAGTCTTTAGCGAGTTGGTAAGTACAGTGGTGTAAAAAGGGTGTAAGCGATCGGACAGTGGAGAGTCCATATCAAATCGGACGCTGTCTTTTGTATCTCTGTCCACTCGCTACTGTACTTGACCAGTGTAAATCGGGCACAGTCACACGAGGGAATCAGAAGCAGATGAAAATAAAAGTAAAAATATCTCTATAGTCTCAGTCAAAATATTCATTTATTATAACACAGACATTTCATAGTAGGCTATATTGTCATAAACACGCTCAAAACCCTGCCATACTTTACAAAAAAGTCTAACATCACAAATTAAGAGCAACACGAAAATGGATTCTGTTCTGTTGTTACAAAGTTTAAAATTGCGCGTCATTAAGATAAATTGGGAAAAACTTTTGAATTATATTATCTGAAATATCAAACAACACAGCTTATTTCGACAAGTACGCTCCCGCTCGGAAATAAACATTCTAATTTGAACCTTAAGTTATTAACTGTAGAAGTACTTTATATTGTCAACATATAAATAAGCAGACGGCTTACTGCATGCTAGGTGTATCTACATAGCACAAAATTAAGTCCATATTCGAATATTCATTTATTTACGGTGCGTAAGTGGGCCGTATATGAAAAAAAATACAAATTCGTCAACTTATGGAACAATAATTGTTATTTGCTAAATTCTTGCATTAAAAAGAAAATTATCGAACAGTTGCCATAACAAAACCTACAAAGCATTGCTCTTAAAATGACCAAAATTAATACTGCAACCAAACCTTTATTACAAATATAGGTCTTATGCGATTTAAACTTATGTATGTCATCAATAAAATAATATTTTTAAACAATAGCAACACAATACATTATTTATAACTTTAATAAAAATACCGATAGTTTATTTTCTTCCATAGTATTAGTTTAAACGCACCATGCTGTATATAAATGGGAAATTATTAAGATTACAAACAAGATAAGGATTGATAACCTTACATACAATACAACTTTACAATATCTAGTATTGTATTTAATTAACAAGTAAAACAGTAATATATTATTTGTATACACCCGTAATTTAGGGGCATAGATAATATTATAATTTATTATGATTTTTAAATAAATGTACGTAACATGAGCACCCACCATTTAAAAAGAAATCGATTTAATTCATCTTTATATTGTCTATAGTTTTATTTTCTATTTGATGACTGGCCGTAATAATACTTATTTCATACAACAATAACGTCCTTCCAAAATGGCGAACCTTTAATCTTGTTAATTTCATTACATTGTAGAAATACACACAAAACTTTGATCTGGATTTCAAAAACTTGATTGTTAATAACAAAATGAACTATCAGTAATACAAAAAAGTGACATACAGACATTCATTCAAATTGTAAATAATGATATCTATTTGTTTTCAATTATCAATACAAATAAATTAAGTTGTTAATCTAAAAGGCTTTAAGAAAAAATTCATTTGAAACCTTAGCACATTGGAATAAGTTTGTAAATGTAGCCAATATTTATTTCTTATTATAAAAATTATTAATTAAATTTAAATTTCAGTATTGACCTCCAAATTATGGCATTATAAATCAGTCAATAAAAAAGAGATCAATTTAATTCTCTTAAAGAAGCATACATAATTAAACGATTTTAAACCAAGCAAGACTGTCAGGAATGAGACTGCAAAAGTTTACTTAAACGATTGGTCAATGACTGCAACTTTTTTTTAACAGTATATCGAAAAATGCACACGCTAGCTTTTTGAAACAAAAGAGAAAAACACAAAATATATGATGTATTTTTTTTTTACTTTTTGCAACAATTTATTTGAATACTATCACCGGATTCAATAAGAAATTGAGTATATACTTTGTAGATACTGTACAGTCGTTAACAATAGTTTTAAACAAATCAGAAAATTTTGATGTTTGTGGAGATTTACTTGTCAAAGTACCACTAGCCTCCTTACAGTCAATACATTGAATTTCGTGTCCTTTTATAATCATGTCCTTATTTCCAATGTTGTATGAATCATAATCGTTTGACAAGATGCCTTTGAATCTGACTTTATCGTCAGATCGGAGTAGGCGAGTGAAATTGGTGAAATAGTGGTCGAATATTACTGTTGTTTCTGCTTTGCGCTTTAATATACCTCCGCTGGCTTCCATCAGTAGTATTACTTCATAGGTATATCTGTAGTAGATGAAAAAAATACTTTATAAAAATATTCATTTTAAAAAACTTTTTGTAAAGGTCTTTTATATCTCGAAAGTATTTAAATTTTGACGTTATTGCGTGGTGTGGTTGTAAGAGCGTTGATCTTGAAGGTATAGAAAAACAGTACGTAAGTTCAATTATTAAGAAAATGAAGAGTAAATAAAACAGAAAATAAAGATCTAAGTATCTAGCTCTAAATAAGGCACAGCTGAGAAAATTAAAAAATATAATTCATACTTACTCATTCATATTATTGAGGTTGCAACTCTTTCCGCTCTGTCTAGCAACACTCCGGACAAATTCGCACTCCTTCGAATCTAGACCATGCGCTCCTTCGCATAAAGTCGAATATTCTTCTCCATAATAGCATTTAAAGTACTCCTTTAAAAAGCCGGGTAACCACGACGCAAAGTAGTTCCATCTATTAACAACACTTTTGAGATTCACATCTTTGATATAACCTTCCCAATTTACGTTGGCACCTTCTAGAACTGAACACTTGATTTGTGTCTGCGCAGTATTATAATCCGACCAAGATGGAGAGTTGCATTGGCTGTAATAATCGTCCCAATTTACATGATACGTATTGTCATCGTAATCTGTGATAAACTCGTTTTTGAGAAGATTTTTCAGGCTGGATTTATCTTCGCCTATGAGTTCTATTAGACCAGATGGTATGCCGTCGTCTTGGATATTTGCTATGAACTGGTTTCCGAAGTAGACCAGGGTTAGAAGACCAATCGTAAGCTGTAAAAATTTTCGTTCGTTTATTATTTAAACTTTATTGCACATATACCGCAAATGGAGGACTTAATGCCCTTAGGCATTCTCTACCAGTCAACCGGAAAGGATGTAAAAGAGATATCCGGGCGGCAATCAAAAAGTAACAGATTTTAAGATAAACGAGGCATATCTCGGCAATTAAACTCTAGTTAGTCTATCTCTTTTCTATAATAAATTGATACTGACCTGTATGTTCCTCACAACTTGCAGTACAGTAATCTTGTAATGCGAGAAATGTTGTAATGTATGATAGATAAGTCTTTCTTTGCCAGTTGAAAATTGTTTACGGTTACAATAACCATAAAATGTAATATTATAATTAGTATTTTCTTTTTGTGATGGAAATTGACCTTACTGATATGTTAAGGTCACTTTTCAATTTGACGACTCGGTATGAAATAAAACAGAGAGAAAAAAACAGCCCTTGACGAGTTTCTTGCCGGTTTTTCTCGTTACAAGGTCTCCCGCCGTAGGGTTTGTGAACCGATGGCGTAGCTTCTTTGACGTTCATAAGTGCTTGTAACAGCCTAGACTGAATAAATGATATTTAATTTACTAACTTACTGATGATAGGTTATTGAAACCGACCGTTTTAGTGTAACTATTCTATATCGTATTGTGTTGTGACCTCTTAATTCCAGGTAGTTTTCTGAATTCATATCAGTGCATCTCTTTTACTCATTATGCAAAGAGAAAGGGATGACATTATAAGAATTCAGAAAACTGCTAAGAATTTAGGTGTCATAAGATGATAAGGAGCCTGTGGCGCAGTGGTTCCCGCGCTCGGCCTGCGATTGTTGATGTTAAGCAACTTTTGCACTGGTCGGTCACGGGATGGGTGATCAATAATTAACTGTCTCGAGCTCCACCGTGCTTCGGAAGGCAATATAAGCCGTTGGTACCGGCTGCATTTGCAGTCGTTAAAACCCACTATCCGCATTTGGCCCGCGTGGTGGGTCATGGCTCATTCTCCTTATCCATCCATAAGGAAGGCCAGTGCCCCAGCAGTGGGGACATTAAAAATGGCTGATGACGAAGACGATGAAATGAGATGAGAGGTAGTGAAGTCTAACTAAAGAATGTTAAATATGTGGTATTCTTACCTGGAATGGCGTGATAAACTTCTTCGTAACCTCTGATTTCGCCAACAAGCAACTGACAAACAAACTGATTAGAAAACCAACAACAATGGAAACAGTATATAAAACTCTTGACAAAGTAATGTATTGCAAGAAAGCGAGGACCGGCAGCGAAACCGTCACTATACCGATCAATGGCAAGAATAGAAAAGAACATACCAGAGCCAGGGTTCCACGAATCAACCCATATGTGGTACATCCATGAGAACACATTATAAACATTTGCAACCAACTCAAAGTAACGCAATGAGGCATCGCGTACTTAAAGAAACCTTGCCAATTACTCCTCCGAGCCATAACCGTCAAAATCATAGGAATCAAAAGAGAAAAGAAAACGCGAGCGTTCAAACAAAACTCAATGCTATTACCAAGGATATAAGACGGATAATTCGATATGTGGAGATCCAAAAATCTCCAACCTTGGTGGACTACTGTGTCTTTCTCGTAAGGGTACTTCGCTAAGACGTTTATGGCGAAGGAAATAAGGGCTAGAATGTCCGGGTAAGGATTGCCGTTGGTTACAAACGAAAATAATGTTAGGAACATCAAGAAGAATGAGAGTACGCAAAACTCTGAGAAAGGTACCCATTGAGTAGCTATAAAAGGGTATAGAAACAAATTCGTGAATAGGGCCAAAAAGAAGTGTATAAAAGGCCCCAGGTTATTCCTAACGAACAGGTTTTCTGATTCATCTGGCTGTAGATTACCGTCGCTATATCTTAAGAACAAGCCAGACCATTTCCTAAAGTCAATAAACTGCTTTTTCGCATGAAGCATTTTAAAAGTACATATAACCATAGCAACGAAACTGACATAGTACAAAACTAAAGGTACTAAATGGTAAAGACTGTCAGTACTAACTGAAAGGTACGCGATGAGTAGTATAGACAATTCAATGTTTGAAAGTCTGAAGGAAAACGTTGCAAAGTAGTACAAAAGTTTGAGGTATAATACTTGTATGAAAACTATGGGATGTAAGAAAGCTTGTTGAAGTAAAGGGATATGATCTAGGGACTTTAGACTGGGGTCTGTTAACGTGAGGTCGTATGTGACTAGAGGCAGTTCTCCTTGGCAATAATCGACTGCGGCTGTAACTAAATTATCTACAGTGAGGTTTCGGATCTCTTCGTTGGAACTGCAGGCGTCTCTGTAATCTGTAATGAAAGACAACATTTGATAACTAGAAAATTTATTTATGTGAGCAGAAGACTCGTACTATAATCGACAAATAGTTACAATTTAATACGCTTGTAGGGTTAATAGCAACTACGCTTTATACAAAATGTCAAATTTCTACAGACAAATCTGTGGCCCTTCCGCATAAGTGTCGTTGACGTCGTCTACTTGTCGAATATGGGAGTCGAGTCGAGTATTAACTGACTATGGAAAAGGAATCTTAATATCAGAACGATAACGTTGTATTTGCGTTGTACGAAAACGCCGTCGGCTGTCAAAGTGACGTTAACAGCAGACAGACAAACTTACGCAGTAGGCCCACTGAACTCAACGGCATATAATTGAAAGTCCAAAATCGATTGGAGAACTTTGACAGATATGTAAAGCCGTAGCTGCTGTTGACTTTGCCATTTGTTTAGTGTATGACACCACCCTAAAGAGAAAACTTTAAAACCGAATCTACCAAGTGCCGATTAGATAATCGCGGTTTAAAACACCGTTCTCTGATAATGAAAGATCATCAAACGTCATACACACAACATCAACATCAAATACAACATCAGACCTTTAGCTTGAATCGCTCGGTTCATCAGTTGGTGAATCCGAGTTTTAGAAACATAACTTTAATATAAAAAGGAAAACCTCGCTTGATAGTCTAATAAATAGAATTTGTTGTTGTAGAGAAAACCTTGTTGTTGTATTTACTAAAAATAAGTAAAAACTAAAAAAAAATTGCTGTAAGAACTCAGCTCTCATACCATCGTCAGGCGTGTGTGTAGGCCTTAGGGTTCCGTTGGTGTGAATTTGGTCGCCAGCTTGTAGCTGAGAAGGTTCCAACGCTTGCTCGCCTCCAAGCGCGCGCGCCTCTTCTGTAGCCAAACAATCAATGTATTAAGGGAAAATAAAAACCCTAAAAAACCAAAAATACGGACTATTAGATCTTAGTTCGTGAAATATAGCGCGTTTAATATCCGGAAAGTTGTTTAATTTCAATCAATGTATCTTTAACTCAATTAAGTAGTTCTTTAATTAACTAGTTTTTAAGTGACTGCGCACTTAAAACGGAAACAAACTTATTCACGGAAACAAAGCTTGAATGTCAGCAGTAGTTAAAAGTACTTATTTGCAGTGTGACCATCTCAGAAACGGCGAATCTGCCAAACCACGGGCCAAAAATCTTCCAAATCATTAGAAAACCAATATTCCACCTCAAACGAACAAAAAAAAACTACTTCATAAGGAATTTGAAGAAGTTCTACTACAATTTACTAATTAAAAAAAAACGAATGATTAGTTACATTAATAACAAAATAAACCTTACTACTGATTAATTGCCATTCAAAGTCATAAATTTAAATCATACTGTGAAAGAATTTGGCAAATTTGAAGGAAATCTTTATTATTTTTAAGTATTTTAAAGATTTCTTTCAAATCTGCCAAATTCTGCCACTTTTCGAAATCGTCGGCATAATCTGTCACACTTAAAATTCAGGTGCCAAATCTGCCCAAATGGCGGAAATCTGCCAGAATTGGTCACACAGCTTATTTGTTATCGTTGTTTGAAATCTGAGGTTTTCCAGATGATGAAGTTGAAGGCTGAGGTTTGAAGTCATTAGAGCATTGACCTGAGTTGTTTGCATAGTTCCTCGTGTACATTGAACTTTTTCGTCGCGTAATGTAATAACGTATGATGTGGTTTATTGCAATCTTTGCATCTTTTGCTCGAAGTGCAATGTTCGTTTCTATGGCTGTACAAACGATTTCTGCAGAGTTTCACTTTTGCGATAATTAACCTCAAAAGGGCTTTTTTATTAAACGTTTTAGAAATATGTGCACTTCATAAAGGCTTACTTTTGTTGTCCAAGTTTCATAATATGGTTTTAGTTAACTGAAATATAACGTACTAGCGGTCGCTCGCGGTTTCACCCGCGTGGTACCCGTTCTCGTGGGAATATCGGGATAAAAAGTATCCTATGTTCATATCCAGGCTATCTACTATCTGTGTACCAAATTTCATCCAAATCCGTTCAGTAGTTTCGGAGCCTATTCAATGCAAACAAACAATCAAATCTTTGCTCTTTATAATATTAGTATAGATTTGTGAAATAATTACGAAATATGCTCACATGTTTGTTAACAAACATTCTTTCCCTAAGATGGCTGGAGTATAGTTTGTACTTTATTTACCTGGCGAGTCGTCATCGTGCGAGTCCTCGTCGCTCTCCTTCCTGAGCGTAGTATTGCAGATCTCGCGGATGCGCCGCTCGAGTTGTGCTGTCGTTATATACTGTTCCCCGTTGGATAAGCTATACAAACAATGTAATAATAAATAATAAATATTTCTTACACTCACACCAATTAACCTAGCCCCAAAGGCTGTAAGGCTTATATTATAAGTATTTATGTGTAGAAATAAATATAAACGTCCATGACTCAGGTACAAATACTTGTATTCATCATACAAACGATTGCCCCTACAGGGATTCGAACCCAGGACCTCAGAACAGGCGACACCTTGAAACCGGTGTACGTACCACTCTACCACGGAGGGCGTGAAGAAAATGTTGGATGTTTTATATTTTGCCGTTTTATACGACTATCCTAGTAGTCCTACTAATATTATAAAAGCATACTTACCCAGAATTATATTCACTAGCTAAAAAATGTCATATGGACTTCATTGTGTCTTGTTTACGTTACTTTGTCAGTTGGATGTTTACATGAGACAAAAATGGCGGGGCGAAACAACAGCTGTTATTTTTTAATGATACTAAGATTTTATTTTGGGTTTTATTACACATTTTTGTAAGTCAAGCTTTAGATTTTAAGATTTTTTAATAAATCGTATACACATAGTTATAAGAGTGCCAATTATATTTTATTTGTTTATAATTTAGTCACACACGGGAATCGATTTGCCCAAACGTGGCTGGGCGAATCGTCAAACGTTATGCTTTGAACGATATGGTGGACAGGCAAATCAAGAAATAGCGGCGTATTGTGATGTGCCCAGGCAGATTGCGATAGACCCAATTTAACGATCGGCCTAAGACATCTGTACTTATGATTATCAGGTTTATGAGGTCTAAATGACCTAGGTATTGGAAATATTGCTAAGTCTGGCTGCTTAAAAAACCTTATAAAGACTATTTTTCAGTAAGCCTCGTGCCGATGATAATCTGTTTTTTTTTATGAACGACGGTGAGACTCTTAGCATTTATCATACCTGATGTTAAGTATTGATAAGGCTGAAGATAGAAGCGATCCTCTCCCGGAATCCTCAATCATGAGAAACTGGCTATCTTATCTCTAACTGGCGGAAAATAACAATGCTGAAAACATTGTTGTTATGGCGTCAGACTTAGATAAGGTGGTAGTAGCTATCCAGGCGGACTTACAACGAGTCCTACCACCAACAAAACCGAATACAATATGTACCCCCGCTGGGAATCGAACCCGGGACCCCTGGGTCTGATACCGGTGGTTGGACCACTAGACTACAGAGGCGGTTAAAATACTGACTATTGCGCAGTCTCTCTCTCTCTCTTATCGTCTCAGAGTTTATCAAGCCGTCTATAAGGGCTCTGAATTGTCTTTACGACTGGTAACAGTAGGACCGACAGTTTAACGTGCCCTCCGAAGGACGGAAGCACTCAATGCCATTTTACAGTCACCCATCCAACACCTGGCCAGACAGAACGTTGCTTAACAGACGTGATCGAATACGATCTGTCTGTCAGGCGCCGCCACGAGCGCTTCCTGCTTTTACTGACCTGGCAAAGAGATCTCTGGCCGCTTTCCGGGCGACCGTCTCTTGTCGGCTGGCGGCGAGACAAGACTTGGCGCGCACTATCGCCGCACTGTCCTCATCTATCACGCCACTTCTGATACACCTGTAAAAAAAATTAAGGAAATGTAACAGTCAATCAATGGAGAAGTTTCCCGATGTTGAAAACATTATATTTCACTGAATGGGATTAAAATATAGATCAAAACTAAAAAGACTTTTTTTTATAAATCCTTTAAGAAATGGCTGAGAAATAAATTATTTAAATTACATATTTTTGCGCGGAATTGAATGTGGCCTCAAATATGGCGGTAATGTCACGCCACTACCTAACGAGTCGCGTCGCCGCCCCAAAAATTACCTGCGGGCCAAAGTGGCGTGACGTCACACGCTGAGCCATTAAGCGCAACTTTGAGGCCCCATAACCTCTCTATTTGTAGAAACATTTACATGATTATTTTACATTTATGTTTGATTTTATTTTAAATTTGATTAATAGAAAAAAAATCTAAACTTCTCCATTCTTCATCAGCCATTTTAATGCCCCCATTGCTACTCTGGCCTTCCTTATGGATGGATAAGAAGAATGGGCCATGACCCACCATGCCCAATGGATTGGTGGGTTTTAACGACTACAAATACAGGTACCAACGACTTAACGTGACTTCCGAAGCAAGGAAATGGTCGAAGCTGTTATATTTTTCTAATTTAAATGAAGACATCTCCCGTGCTGCACTGGGAGTGAAAGAAAACATAGAACGTGCCAGCAGTCTTTGCACTGCCTACAAACGGCTGAAATAACGCACTCTCACAGATACGCGCCGCTACACTGTTTTATAAATAAAGAAAGAAAGCAAACACATTTATTGACACACACACATACGATACACACAATGAGAATAGAAAGGAGGAGAAAAAAAAGTATAAATAGAATAATCACAACAAAATATAACTAAGAACAATTGTGTGGGGTCAATAAAGCCCTATTTCAGCGTTTTTGCCTCTGTGTCATTAACAGGTGGGCCGAATGAACACAGAGGCGCTGTTATGCTGACAGGGTTAGTAAGAAGGGAAGATGACCAGAAAAGAATAAATAAGATACATACAGAAGACGAGAATACCCAAAATACATAAACTTATAAAACTATATATACAATACATAATATGGGTACAAGGAATAAATAAATATTACAAATAGGCAGAACGCTCTCAGCACTTTGCCAAATGATGCAGCAAAAATGAGTTGTTTGACTGACAGTGACAGATGTTGGAGAAGATAGAATTGCCACGAGCTAAAAATGCAGCACTTTGCCAAACGTTGCAGCAAAAATGAGTTGTTTGACTGACAGTGACATGGATGTTGGACAAGATAGAATTGCCACGAGAAAAAAATGCAGCACTTTGCCAAACGTTGCAGCAAAAATGAGTTGTTTGACTGACAGTGACATGGATGTTGGACAAGATAGAATTGCCACGAGTTAGAAATGCGCCACATGGATGGTTTTTTATACAATCATTATATCAGTTTAGGGCTCGGACTACAGAACACCCAGACCAAGGCAAATAGACATGTTCATGCACACAAATATTTGTATTGTCAGGGAATCGGACCCGGGACCTCTGACGCAGAAGGTGGGGTTAGTTAGCCTGCGCCAAACAAGTCGTCAGGTGCTATGAAAAATGTTTATTCATTGCACTCTCAAGATGCACGTTTGATTTGACTGAATGAAGATAAATAATAATTTGACGACCTGTTTGGCGCAGGGGTACTAACCCCACCTTCTGCGCCAGAGGTCCCGGGTTCGATCCCCGGACAAGACAAATATTTGTGTGAATGAACATGTCTATTTGTCTTGGTCTGGATGTTTAATATGTATATTATGTATGTATTTACAAAAAAAAAGTATATAAGTATGTTTATCCGTTATCTAGTATCCATAACACAAGTTCTTCATGATACTTAACGTGGGCTAGATAATTGGTGTGATTGTATGGAAATATTTATTTATTATTATTTATTAATAATAATAATAAATCCCTTTATTTTATAACGAACAAAAAACAGGAGAAAATATATACTGTGATGGTCACATAATTAACGACAATAGTCAATTTTCATACAAACGAGGTAACTTTGGTACCTTAGTTCTCTGTCAAGGATTGACCGAGCTGTGATCTGATAATGGCCATGTAGGGAGTGCATGTTGGAGATCCAGATTGCTATACATACCTAACTCCAAAGTTACCTCGTTTATATGAAAATCGACTAGTGTCGTTAATTATGTGAACGCGACTGTATATCGGAAAAGTGACTGAACATTATAATATATAAACAAAAAATCAAACATATAAAAATAATTAAAATCTTAAAAACTACTCTTACATAGAATCCCGGAGTTCCTCTCTCACCCTATCCCATCTTATCTTCCACAGAGTAAAATCATGTACGTACTCATTCATTTCATTTCACTTTTATTGAAAATTTCCGTAAACTAAATATTTATCTCACAAACTTATGTCATAAATATCAAAGCTTACAACCAGTTGCAGAAAGTCCTTAAAAACCAAACTTTAAGTGTTATTATGTTCAGTATCTAAATATACACAAAGAAACAACAGAAAAGGTTTTCTGAGTGAATGCAGTTCAATTTCTAATATCAAAACATTTGGTCTATGAAGTAGTAGGCACTTCCGTTTACTTTGGCAGATCCTGTTTATCCAAAATATTTTGTACAACACCTTAATGAAATGCGAATCTATTGTGAATGTGGACGTCCTTTCTCAACTGTGGGACAAAGCAAATACTGCTGCAGTGAAAGTTTAATCCGCCAGTTTTGGTCTTTGGACTTAAAGAGTGTAGGATTCCATACTTCTGCAACTGGACAAAGGTGCAAAACTGTCCCGGCAAGCTTTAGACTTGGACTAAAAGAGCACGAGATTCCCTATAACTTCTGCACTGGAGAGTATAGGTATCAAACCCAACAGAGATGAAAACATACTGAACTTAACTGCAAACGATTTGCTTATGTTTACTTGTACAAGAATGCTCACAATTCTACAATAGGTTACGGTTACCTCATATCATATTATTGCGGCCGCTTCCGTTCTTAGGTATTTCATGTTTTGACTTTTTGATTGTCAATGCTACATCGTTATTTGATGTATGCCAGTTATTGGCGTTTTTTTTTTATTAACAAAAAAGTTTGAGGTTTTATTGAGAAAGAGGTTGAAACAGAAATCTGAAACCTTATTTCTGCAATGTTCGCTCCTAAATGAAGTCTAGTAAACCATTACGTACTTAATCAAGTTAATGCAAAAATTACTCATATTCAAAAACATACATTAGTATGTCTTATGGTGCATCCACACTGCAGTAACCTTTTTGAAGAGTAACATTGTGCAACACGGTAACATTCGACAACAATCAGCAACAACATGGCGACATTATACTAACTTTTTGTAGACAGTATAATATGTAGACTCTACAGACTATATTATATGTCTATGTTTCTGTACACTGTACAGACTCTACAGACAAAGGTGTCGGTTGGTGCATCCACACCACAGTTACTTTTTATTGCTCAACGTTTTCAATTGTTACTAAGCAATATCCGTCAAGTAGACTAGTTTATTTTCAATGATTGTACCAATGCCGTGGCGGTATATAGTCTCTAGGGACTTAGGCATGAACTGTATGTGTGTAAAGTCACGAGCAATTACATGTATACACTTTACAACCTTTTCGCATTGACGCACACGGAAACAAAGCTCTCTCTGTCCACAAATGTCATTCAATATTGTAATGCGACAAGGTTGCTTAGTGTTCCTATGTCATTGCACGTGACTGTACGTACGTATAATCGAAGAAGTACCCGATAGTCCACTAAACCCCTAAAGTCCCGTGAATGACTAGCAGTGGTCTTTGTAAGCCTATACCTAAGACTTGCGGTTACGGCTTATTGTGCTGCCTGTATTTGAGGTGACCATCGACTTAAGAAGACTACTCTCTCTCTTATCGTATGAGGAGTAGGCAGTGGCCACCTCTAGCTAGTGTCAAAATTTATCAAGCCTATAAGGCCTCTGACTTGGCTAAACGCCTGTTAACAGCCGGGACCGTTTAAACGTACCCTCCGAAGCACGGAAGCGCTCAGTTGTAATGCCACTTTACGGTTACCCATCCGAGACCTGGCCGGACCGAACGACGACTGTCCAAATGGTGGGCATGCGAATATCGCCTGAAAGTTGTCGACTGGGAACTCACGGGACTGTACGTAGCAATTATACTTAGGGCTCTGTTTTATCGAACAAATAAAGGTTTTAAAAGGAATAAAATACCTTCGCAACATTCTTCGAGCTTCAGGGTGCGCCTGTTCTGTCGCACATATCAACCACTCTAACGCTTGTTTGAAGTTTGATATTTTGTCCGCCTCCAACTCTGCAAAAGAGAAATAACACCACTATATTTGATGCTTTTGAGGCTTTAAGCATACCAGCCGGTTATGGAGGGCTCGCCTAGAATACTCAGGGCAGTGTACAGTCGGGGAACTTCACAGTTGACCAGTAGCTTTTTCTAAGAGCTTTATTTAAAAAAGTATTAGATACATAGAAAACCACCGTCTCCCGGTCCCCCCACCCCGCCTTGTAAGACTGAGTGGAGGGTCATGAGCGGCGAGCACTACCAGCTCAACCTCTCACAAGGCACATGTCCTCTCGCCACCGTAAGGGATGAGGGCCTATTTTTGGTACTACCCCTAATTTATAGGTTATTACCTATAAATTACCAATAATCGCGCAATGATGGCGCGATCAACGCGGAAAGTAAAAAAAATGGTGTTACGTATAATTTATTTATTATTATTTATTTATAATTAAACGGGTATAAACCCAATTGCATAATTATCCTAAAATAAGTACATAATTACATAACAAAAACCAAAAAGACACAATTAGATAGCTAAATTAATGTGATCACTGGCTAATCTCTCGCTGATGTTCGTATAGCGGCGTCTCACTCTCTCGCGCTCCTACCTAGAGGGCGAGAGTGAGACGCCACGTTGCTATGAGACGCTAGCGCCAAAATCTATTGGTAGCAAGAACAGAAACTTAATGAATGCACATTATAGTTCATCGATTATTCGGTAGAGGCCGCACTGTAAGAACAGTGCGGTCGCTATGGTGATACGTGACGTAAAGAAACTCGCAATTTTCGCTATCGCATTGCTCTTGCAAAGATAGGTAATAAGGCGGCGGGCCTCATCGCGGCTAAGAGATGACCGGGCTAATCAACCATCTAAACTATAGACGGAATAGTTTTTTTTTTATTTAAAAAAGGAAACTCACCACATTTCTCTTCCAACAGTTGCTTGGCGAGAACAACTTGGGATTCCGCACAGCCGTCCTCGGCCAGCTGATTGCGTAGCCTCCTCAGAGACCCTTGAGGCCCATCTGGAGAAATAGCCAATAAAAAGTATGCTTTCTTAGAGGATAATAAATGTTTTTATCTGTAGGCGGACACAGAAGTTCTTTATACACTAAGTACTTTCATAACCGACAGATAAGTTCTGTATAGTTTATCTAGCTGATGATTTTATGTCCAGATCTTATCCAGAACTTATCTGTTGGTGTTGAAACCGGCCGTATTAGACCAAACTGGACAAAGATTCGATCACAGCGAGATATAGGTATGGTGCCATATGTGGGGCTAGTACGACAAAATATTCAAAAAGTGCTTTGCGTAGTCGCCCCATCTAGAGGTATATAGACAATAAAAAGTATGCTTTCTTAAAGGATAATAAATGTTTGACGACCTCCGTGGTAGAATTTCAAGGTGTCGCCTACTCTGAGGACCTGGGTTCGAATCTCGGTATGAGCAAATGTTTCTTCTTCTTATTATCGAGTGAAGATTAGTGGCTACCTCTGGTATCAGAGTTTATCAAGCCGCCTATAAGGCCTCTGACTTAGCTTAACGACACACAGGTATGAACATCCCCATTGTGGCAAACTCTCACCACACCGTGTGGGGCAGCACAGACTGCAACAACAAGGGTAACCTTTTACTTGAATATATCCTAAGTACTAACCTAGAAATAATGAATATAGGTAACACACCGACATTCGTTACAAGAACGAGGAAAGAAGTACTAGACATAACACTTATGTCAAAGGAAGAGAGCCATCGGATGAAAGAATGGAGAGTTGACACCTCCTATTCTTTCTCAGACCATCGCAGAATCACCTATAGCTTGCACTATCAACTTGAAACTATAAGCTATAGGACTAACTGGGATATATTCGAAAATCACATGAAAAAATGGAAACCCGGTAATGCTAGGATAATAAATAACAAACGGATATGGAAAGGGAAGCAGACAGACTAGAAAGGGCCCTCGTGGAATCCTATCTATCGGCCTGTCCGTTGAAAAGTCAAGTCAGGGAAGGGACAACCCTGGTGGAACAAGAAACTCAATAAACTAAGAAAGCGAACCAGAAAGGCACTCAGAATTGCCCAAGAAAAGGACGATGACGAGAGCTGGAACAAGTAAAGAGAAGAACGAAATTACAAAAGCCGAAAAGAAAGAAGAATCGGATGGGGAGCCTTTTGCGAAAACATCTCTGGACAACCTGAGTCAGCCAGGCTAATGAGAATGTTAGCAAAAGACAACACCTGCAAACTAGGCAGTCTCAAAAAAGATGACACTATAATAGTGGATCCCAAAGAAATATTGACCGAAATGATGGCAACTCACTTCCCGGACTGTATAGAGCACACAGAGGAGGAGATGAATACTCTATCCACAGAACACCTATCAGTCAGTGAGGCAGAGGCCGAACTAGTTATCACGGAAGAGAGGCTAAGGCGGAGTATCACATCATTTCTACCATACAAAGCAGCGGGACCAGACGGCATCTTTCCAAAACTGCTACAAACTGCTTTCAGGTTCATATTGAAAGATCTCCTAGCTCTATACCGGAGCAGTCTACCAACAAATTACATTCCAAGCGGATGGAGAAAAGTCAGGGCTGTCTTCATACCAAAACCAGGGAAGGCCACATATCAAGAGGCGAAGTCCTTCAGGTGCATCAGCCTTTCCTCGTTCCTACTGAAGACACTGGAAAAGATAATAGACAGACATATAAGAGAAACCATAAGTAAAAGTGTAAGCCCACTACATGACAATCAACATGCTTACATGAAAGGGAAATCCATTGAGACAGCCCTCCACAACATGGCAGTCAGAGTAGAGAGATCAACCAAAGACAAAGAATACGCCCTAGCATGCTTCTTCGATGTAGAGGGCGCTTTCGACAAAGCGTCGGCACATGCCATTATGGAGGCGAAGGCGTAACAGAGCAAATATCAGGCTGGATCACCAACATGCTACAACACAGATCCATACAAGCAGAACTAGCAGGCAATAAATACACCATCAGAGCTAAAAGAGGTTTTCCCAAAGGGGGATGTCTATCTCCTCTGTTATGGTGCATTCTAATAGATGAGTTAGTAAGAAAGATTACTGCTATGAACATATATATATCCAATCGTACTCGGATGATGGCCTCTTACTTGTCAGAGGGAAAGTACTAAGCGTGGTCAGAGACATAATGAGAAGAGGAATTATGACAACATTGAGATGGTGTAGGAACAAGGGACTGAACCTCAACCCTACAAAAACCAAACTGATGCTGTTCACGAATAAGAGAAAGGTTGTTAGAATGACACCAATAATCATAGAGGACGAGGAGCTGGAAACTGTAAAGGAATTCAAATACCTAGGGGTGATCCTGGATAGCACCCTCAGTTTTAAAAACCACATAAAAGAAACAAGCAAGAAGGCGATGACAGCCCTCATGCAATGCAGAAGACCCGTTGGCAGGAACTGGGGTATGAAACCCGAAGTAATCCAATGGATCTATAGATCAATCATACTACCAAGAATTTTGCATGGTGCCCTAGTATGGTGGCACAAGGCGCAACTAGAATACAATAGGAAAGAACTCACGAAGGTACAGAGACTAGCCAGCATCATGATATCAGGAGCTATGAGAACTACTCCCACGGCCGCCCTAGAAATGATACTAGGCCTCAGTCCAATAGAATTGGAAATAAAAAAGAGAGCTACAGAACAATGGTTAAAGCTGAAAAGCACAAATCTATGAAATAGGCAAAAAAACTACGAAGAAAACCTTTCTATGATATTAGCTAACAACGACCTAATAAATAAGGAAAGGATCTTCGACAAAAAATACAGGGTAAGCATTAGATCCAGAGAAGACTGGAAAACAGAAAAAGACGATCTGGATTGCACTGTAATATGTTACACAGATGGGTCTAGAAAAGAGTCAACAATGCTATCGGGAGCTGGAGTGTACATAGCTAAACCCAACACAATCTGGGAAAATACACAAGTGTATTTCAAGCGGAAGTATTTGCGATAATGCAATGATTAGAAGTGTGATAAGCGACCACAACGTAGAAAGAATAGTAATATACAGCGACAGTCTGGCCGCTATCAAAGCCCTTGACAAAACGGAGACTACCTCAGCCCTGGTAAAGGAGTGTAAACAAACCATTCAGGAACTTGCAAACCTGGTTGAGGTAGAAATTGCCTGGGTACCCGGACACGAAGGTAACATTGGCAATGCTTGGCTAGGAAGGGGGCCGATGAACCGTTCATCGGGCCGGAACCAAGACTGCCAATCTCACACAGAATTACCAAAAACATCATTGAGATCAGGACAATCAAAGAAACTAACCAAAGATGGATGAACAGAAAGGACTGCAGACAGTCCAAGATCTTCATCAAATCAGTGGACAAAAAGAAAACCAGAGAGCTACTAAAACTGGAGGAGAAACATTGTAGGAGTACTGACAGGACACTGCCCCCTAAACAGACACCTGTCAGTGATTAAAAGAGCAGAGGACCCTATTTGTCCACAATGTAGAGAAAAAGAAGAAACAAGCTATCACTTCATGGCAGAATGCCCGATGTACGCATCGCTGCGCTGGGAACTGTTTGAAGCAGACAAGCTGAAAGAAGAGGATTTAAAGCAGCTTACGATAAGCCAACTCAATAGGTATTGCAAGCGCACAGGTAGGTTCGAGGTCCCGACGCCGGTGGGGTAAATGATAACCCGCCCTCCCCCCTGTTTTCAAGGGACTTTGGGGAACTGGGCGAAATGGTTCCGACTATGGTGACTGATCGCCCGTCCGGCTTTGCCGGCGTCCCTCCTTCTAAATAATAATAAATAATAGCTTAACGACTGTAATCAAATGACAACAGCCGGGACTGACAGTTTAACGTGCCCTCCAAAGCACGGAAGCGCTCAGTTATAATGCCACCTTACGGTCACCCATCCGACACCTGCCGAATTTTGCTTAACAAACGTGATCGAATACGATCAGTCTATCAAGCGCGGCCATGGGCGCTGAACTTTTCTGAATGAACTTTTCTATTGGTGTTTCGGTTTCCGCGGTAATATCGGGGAAAACAAACTGACAAATCCAGTCTTGAGCCTGCTAGCAAAGAATAGTAACCATTGCTGCTAGGCTACACTACGTTTTCGAAACCTGTTATTGCTTTACGAAAAACCGCTTTGGTCTCATAGCGTTAGAGCTGATTATGTCAAAGTCAAAGTCAATATCATTTATTTAGTCTAGCTGTTTAAGACGCTACGCCATCGGTTCACAAACCCGACGGCGGGAGACCTTGTAACGAGAAGAACCGGCAAGAAACTCGTCAAGGGCTGTAATACAGAGTCGTTTCACCTGCGTAGTTCCCGTTCCCGTGGGAATATCGGGATAAAAAGTAGCCCAGGTTTTAATCCAGGCTATCTACTATCTGTGCGCCACATCCAAATCCGTTCAGTTGTTTTTGCTTGAAAGAGTAACAATAAACAAACAAAATTAAAGATTAGTAAGATAACATTAGTAGGAAAGATACAAGTAGGATTGAACTTTATAACAGTAAAATTGAATTGTTTTTCCAATAACGCGCCGGCTCAACTTGTCACATTCTATTTACTATAGTACAGATATGGACATCGCGCCACCCACGCAGTCGCCTACCTACCACCACAGCTTATAGAAACATACAGTAATTTGTCTTAGACTTTTTTTCATAAAAATAATTATTATTTATTATTGCACCCGCGCGATACGCAATAAGCGATAGGGAGGCCCGCCAACATAGATTAGCCTTTACCACACGCTTACTGCTACAAAACTTTTTTTGTTAGTATATTAAATATTTTGATATTTTTTAGAAATTAATTATATTTTGAAATATTTGGCAATACATGTCTATTAATATTAATAAAAAAATGTGCGACTGTAACGCTTCTTCACGCGCATTTAGTTTTTTTAAATGTCTACGACATGTCCGACTGTAACGTTTCTCCACTCGGATATTGTGAGTTTTTGTTAACAGACCTTTCTTTTGTTTGAGATGTATTTACATAGTAATTATTATTCATAATAATTTCTTAATGTTTTAAAAGGATTTAATAATACTATCATATTTATTTGATTGTTATTTATATTCAAAAGTATATAACAATACCATTTTGTGAGAATGATATAAAAACTAGAATAATGTGTCGAGACAGTAGTCTTGTTCGCGCAGTCACCAATTTTACTGATTATGTGTGATTGCCGAGGACCTAGGTATGTTAATTTGAAAGTAATATTATAATAACGTTGTCACTTTAGTTTATTCTTTTTGTGTTGAATATCAGATTAAAGTTTAATTTAACAATAAACAATATATAGTATTGAATGTGTACTTTTATTTTATAAAATGATTATTGCAAAAGCATGATGTAAATGTATTTCAATTATTTCTTGTCTTTCATTTATATCGGGTTAGGTAGGTTTATTCTAATTTCCAAAACTAGTCTTCATACTTGCCACATTTCCATCATAAATCTAACACGTTCGTTACCGTGGCGCTTTCGAGACTGAGAGACAGAAGACGCTTGCCAAGCCGAATGACGAAGTTTTACCGAGGTAAGGCGCGTCGGGTATTAGTCGCGAACGTAGAAAGATAAAATACTGTATCTATCTTTATACTGTGCTACTGCGCTAACTTGCTTCACTTTCTAGACACAGTCTTTAAATTATTAATGAGAGCACAGACACATCACATCACAATTTACAGCTGAACAAACATTGATATCTGTATTATTATAGGTCTCGAAATATAATCTGTTTTTTTAACGAATTTATATAGAAATTGAATTGCAGTTTGTAAAAGGATAACAGAATAATTTTCTTTTAATTGCTATAACTAATGTAATGAATAATGCAATTTACCTACAAAGCAAAGGCAAAGTACCTACGCTAATATTCACAAACTTGTAAGATAAGTAGATCGATAAGTAAGTGTAAACTGTAAAATGTTATTGTAATGAGGAATTTTCCAAGGTACGTTCTTTTAAAATCTTATAGATGGCGCTGTCCATCTCCTGTAACTTTAACTAAATTATTTACTTACGGGATGCATGTGCATAGCCCTTTGTTCTGTTCTGACAGAAAAAAAAGAGAAAAGCTACAACATTGCTTCTTGTTTGTTGTGATCAGGGTTGCCAGATTGGGCGATATGTCGTATTTTGGGCTACCTAGCGACCGAAATTGCGACCAGTTTTACGTTTTTTGCGATGGTCGCAATTTGGGCTAGTTGGACAATTTTTTACTTCACTGGTAACAACAAAATTATAAAAGACAGTTTATTGAAAGTTCTTGCGTTTCTGTATTAGTAATATAGGGAGCCCAAGCGGGGATTTCGAGATTTACTAAAGCGCGGCAGATTAATATACAGGGGGAAACCTTGTACCCGGTTAAGTACCTCCACCAAATATGAGCCCCATATATGAGGCCGCCCGTCGAGGATAAAGGATTAGATTAGTAAGAAAAAAATGATCATCAGAAATTCTCGAGCGCGTCAGATTAAGGTAGAGTGAGTTAATTACATGCTAAAAAGTGTATATTCCACTAATTTGACTATTTGAGAGTGTCAGTGTCAAGAAATGGGTGGGCTACAAAGTTTTCTTCATCTCGACATTCTCGAGCGTGGCTAATTTATTTTTTATTTTGAAGGAAATAATTCAAGGATAATGAAAAATATGGTGGCCAACACCGTAGAAAGGTGAATATACTAGAAAAATTCGACGTGTCCTCATAGGTCTCTGTAGCATTATTGCTTAGTGCATTGGGCCGGGTTCCCAAGATGCAGGTTCGAATATATTTTATCTAGTATATTTTCTTGTTTAATATTTGCTCAAAGCTTATGAAGATTATCCTCAAGAATATCGTAAAACCTGATATTCTTGAGGATATTCCAGAATCAGGTATACCTTCTCAAATAATTTAATATGTACTTACACGTTATTAAAAAAAAAACTTAAATATTTTAATGATTTTTTAAAATATTTTCTTATGAATACAAGTATTCTACATAAAAAATATACACTCTTTTATTTGCATGCTATTTCCTGAGCTTTACAATTAATTAAGTTCAATGATTTTAAAAAAAAATGTCAGATTAGGCGAATTCCTCTAGATAATCGTCAGATTATGAGACACCTTGGACATAAAGATGAACCATATATATCTTAATCTGACGCGCTTGAGTATTTCAAAATAGCGATTTCTTTTGCACATTATAATAATGGCCGCGAGTTTGCGTCACATCGAAATCGTCAGATTATTGAATGAGAGCTTTTTAGGTTCACTTAACATCACCTTAGAAATACTGACGTGCTCGATTTTTTTTTTCGCTTTCAACCCTTACGTACGTCCACACGCATCATGCAAATGATCAGATTAACATACGTACATTATTAAAAATACGTAGGACATTGATGCTATCAATATCTGACGCGCTCGAGTATGTCCATGCAACAGTATTTTTTTACATATTTGAAAATCCAAAGCCGCTCCCCCCCACCGATGAATATGGTATACATTAAATAGATTTTGTTTCTTCGTATCATCTAGGCTTTGCAACCGAATAGGTCACTATGACGCTCGAGTAAAGTAAATCCCCATTTAGCATCGTGGGCTCCCCTACTATAAGCTCGCACTCAAAATATTGATTATAAGTTATATAATTTTCTGACTGCTAAATTTTAATTCAATAAAGACTAGTGTTCACCGGTCATAAAACTATTCAATTAAATTATTATTATCAATTATCATCAACATTAAAACGCTATTTGTTCAGCACCTAAAATAAGGGAAGTTTGTGATCATTGTTTCTGCGCGTTTTTGGGCTACTTTAATCAGAAATGGATTTGCGTGATTTTGGGCTACCTGAGGGTCTGCGACATACCGATCTGGCCATCTGGCAACCCTGGCACCATATATAAATTTTATGTAGACTAGCAATGTCATGTTCAATGTCATTTCTCTATGGCATGGTCATTTCGCTGAATTCGTTAATATTTTTTTCGGTGCGTTGGTTGATCCTTTTGTATATTTAAAAAAGTAAAAATAAAAAATGTGCAATGTGCATGACATGCTTATTTTTACTTTTTATTGTTTTAGTCTTAGCAAAGGTCAAAGGAGATGGACAGCGCCATCTATGAGATTTTTAAAGAACGTACCTTGGAAAATTCCTCATTGTTAAAACTGTATTTGAAATAAATAAATAAATAAAATAAAAAATAAATAAAAAATTATAGGTCTCGAATTATAATCTGTTTTTTTAACGAATTTATATAGAAATTGAATTGCAGTTTGTAAAAGGATAACAGAATAATTTTCTTTTAATTGCTATAACTAATGTAATGAATAATGCAATTTTAATACCTAGTATTGTTCCATCTAAGAAGACATCTTACAATTGAAATTATCTAAACATAAAATAAAAAACTGCGTTACAAAAAACCGACTTCAAAAACTAAAAAGCAAAAAATAAGCCTTTTGGAGTCGGTGGCAGACAAGACATTCTACTTTAAGCTCCTATTCTTTTATTTTTCTTGCCTTGGCTGGCACCGACTCCAAAAGGCTTATTTTTTGCTTTTTAGTTTTTGAAGTCGGTTTTTTGTAACGCAGTTTTTTTTTTTACTTTTTAGTGTCTGTAATAGGCTGTTTTGTAAACTACAGCAGGGTTTTTCTAGATTAGATAAGGTTTCATGTACATTATAAACAAAATTATCGTAAATACTACATCGTCCAAGTCAACAATGAAATGAAATATATAAAAATGCTCATAACATAAAAAGTACTGGGTCAAACGAAACCAAATTTTTATGGGACCAATTGGCAACTATTCTGCATCGAACAAAAAAAGAATCATGGAAATCGGTTCAGAAATCTCGGCGTAATCGGTGTACATACATAAAAAAAATAAAAAAATAAAAATTATACCAACCGAATTGAGAACCTCCTCCTTTTTTGAAGTCGGTTAAAAAGTGGTAGGTATTATTATATAAAGACAAACATAATAATGTTGTTGAATGACAGCTGGCTAGGGATAAAACATAGCCTGTTTCAGTCTAGGCTATAACTTAAAAAAAAAAAAAAAAAAAAAAACATTGTTATTCAAACCAATTATGGGTGCAAGCCTGAAATAAATTTTTATTTTTATTTTATTTTATTTATTTATTTTTATAACTATTTGTGTGCCAAATTTCCTCCAAATCCATTCAGCCGCTTTTGCGTGATCTTGACTAACAAAGATCTTTACATCTTAACATACAACCTTTCACTTTAATAATATTAAGTAGGGACATACTTAATTAGATACTTTCCAAAATAGGAATGGTGACAGACCACATGCTGAGATTTTTTGGAGTGTTTATTTATATCTACAAAGACCAATGATGTTTGTCTGTGCTAGTCAAACTTAACTTAATTTACTCAGGTTTTTAAGAAGCATCACATCTTAAAAAATCCTCATTTATGGCCAGATATAATTGGTATTCCCAATGAGCAAAATTGTCCTGTAGATTTTGTGTTCACTAAATACTAACATAATAATATTGATTGTGCTTATTTGTAACTAAAAGTTTAGGTTATGTTAAGATTTTGTTTATGAGGGTAAGGTATGTAATGTTGCAGAGTATGATTGTTAATTTTAATAGTACAAATGTGGGTAAATTGATTATAGCTGACAATAAATCAGTTTGCTTCAGACTTAATTGTTTCGTATTTTTTGCTTGAAACAGGGTGCTTTTCGATAGATAAACATTAACCATTTAAGTGTATTATTTTATATATATTGGATTAGATTATTGCCCAAAAAAATCCGGATTTTCTTAGTTATTTAGATACTTATTATATCTACACTAATATTATAAAGAGGAAAGATTTGTATTTTTGTATGTAACAAATAAACTCAAAAACTACTGGACCGATTTTGACGAAATTTGGTATAGAGAATCCTTAGACCCCAAGTAGTAACATAGGCTATAAATGATCCCAAAATTCCCACGGGAACGGGAACCACGCGGGTGAAACCGCGCCCGGCCTCTAGTATACTGTATTAACTGTATTTATTGTAAAGGTTGGTGTAACATTTTGCAAAATAAATTTTGCACCTTCTGGTATTGATTAACACCGACTCTCCCATAAGTAAAATAGCACATGTTTATACCTATTGTGAATTTTAATTTAACTAGTTAACAGCTTTACCAACAAAAAGCTGAAGAAAAGCAGCACATAAACAAATTCAACTCCTAAATTATATATAACATTTCAATAAGTTTTAGTTGTTCTGTAAGATAGTCTGGCACATATAAAATATAACCAATAATTTACATACTCCTCTTATATATAATTTACCACCTCTGTGGTCTAGTGGTAACAGCACCGGTAACAGACATACTGGTCATATTGTTTTCGGTTTAGTTGGTAGTAGGACTTGTAGTAAATCTGCCTGGTTAACTCCCACCATCTTATCTGCGTTCAACACCATAACAACAATGTTTTCAGCATTGCTGTGTGCACTTAGAGAGATAGCCAGTACCTCAGTAGTTGAGGATCCCAGCACAGGCGTGTGCCTGTGCTAGGATCCTCAACTACTGAGAGTGAAAGTGTTTTCACCCTCAATCTTATCATTACTTAACATCAGGTATGATGAATGCAAAGCTCATTGTGTTTAAAAAACAAAACAATTGATTCTGTGAGGCACTAGAATGCTTGCTATAAACTACAGTAATACGCACCTTAAATTATTGCAGGGCAAGAATCGATGGATGATGATCATTTAATAATATATCAGTTAAACCCAACATGCAGGTATAAGAATGTAAAATGCTCATATTATTAATGGTTAATACGAGCATTTTAGATTAATAAACGATAATTATGGTACTACACCAAGGTCGAATTAAATATTACTAAAATACAGAGATTAATATACTTTCCATTCTTTTATAACTTCCTTAACTAAGCATAATCCAAAAATTAAAATGCATTTAGGGCAAAATATTTAATTGATAAACTTACCATGCAAATTCCACCGCTTTCGACCAACCGGCATTATTTAACCATGTGTTTACCGAGCAGCTACTTTATACAAGGAAGATTTTGTTCCATTTAAAAATTATAATTCCCAAATTATTTACTAAAACTATGTTTACTTGCTGAAATTATTATTCCACTTCGCTTGTTCTGTTAGCTTCGCTTCATTCATTCATAGAATACTGATGACAGACAGACAGGCGACAGCTTGTGTTTGACTTTGACAATACATAATTGCTGCTGTCAATATTTTTAATGAAACGCAAATCGCTAAATATAATTTTAAAGAAAGTGTTTTGACTCAACGATACAATTTTTTCTGGTGAAAAGATTAACCACAAGGTTTCATTCAGTCCTCTACCTACTCCCACCCACTCCCAACAAGTTTTACTTTTACTTACGCCGCCCACGCATTAGCCCCACGCACGCAACCACAAATCACGCAACTTAGATTATAAACACAAATTATATAAATAAGGCACGATCGCGATGGCACATCCTCAGAAAATATAAATATGGAAGGGTTCATATTATTGTCCCGTACCCTACCTACTTGACAAAAAAGCTTGCAAAGTTGTTAAGAAAGAAGATTTTTATTTGTTTTGTGGATAGTTTGAAAACTATGATTTTATTTAATGTGTAAAAGTAAAAAATGTTATAATTAAGTTTGTTAAATGCAATTTTTAAACGCTTTTTGTCGTCTATTTTCTAGTCTGTGGTAGTGTACTTGTACTATTTAGTATTCTGTGGTAGTTTTGACAGCAGTGTGACCAGATTTGTTATATTAACACTTTTTCGGTATATTTTAACGATTTTTCCGAATATCAGTATTATGTATACGATACGATACTCAGACACAGACAGAGTTTCAGAGTTTGGTTGGTTAAGGTAAAGCGTTTTAAAAAAAAATGGCACTCCAAAAATGTCTTGTCCACCACAACAATCAACAGTAATCCTCTCAGCTACCTTATAAAATATCATTGGCAAGTGTAATAATTCTACTACAGAAATAAATAATAATTTTGTTTAAATGTAATAAATCAGGGAAATCCATTGTAAAAATTAAAATATTGGAAAAAATGTATTGTAGAAGAAGCACTATTTACTATGTCCACCATAAAGCATGTCAACTTTACAGTTGATTTAAATAACCCCAAATTCCTTTTAATCATATTGAATTGCTTGCAATCGCAGCGCAATTGTTTTTATTTTAAATCATAAGTTAAATTATGGCTTTAAAAATAAATTTGAATGAATAAAAAAAGTTTAAAGTTTGTCCTCAAAAAGCGAAAGAGGTGGAATATCCACCTAAGGAACGACATAAACTAGGACTAGAAAACAAAAAAATACCCTATTACGTACGTTACGTTGTGTTGTGAGGTTGGTTAGTGCAAAAAAATTTTTCCACCAAGAACGGCTCATTAACTGGTATGTAAAGAGTTTATTGGTGTGAATTTATGCTGTAGTTACTTTTTTATTATCTATAAGGAATTTTAAGACGCAAATTAAGTATATTTATGAGATTTCATATGAAATCATTGCAAGCAATACTTGGCGGTTATAAATCATCACATCAATGAAGTAACGTTACGTATAAGTGTACCGCAAACGTTACTTAATGGAATTATAAGGACGTGTTTTCAATAGATTTTATCACTCGACTGCTGAAGGAAACTAGGGTTATGTTTTTACGATTCTATTTATTTGTAAAAAGGGGTCGTGATTTTAAAGTCTAAGTTTGAATGGTCTTGAATCTTGATTAAAAATCATTATATCAGCTGTTATCTTTTCAATAAATATTACTATACGTTTCATTTACATACAATGGAAGAACCATTGTATGCAGACGCTCAATATTTTGTATCAAACATAGAAGCTCTGCCATGGAGATCATGACCCCTCCTCCCCTAGAACTGGATGTAGGTCAATAGTCAAAAATCATTTTTTAATTTCAAAATTAAAAATACACAAAAACTTTGAATCGACCTATTATTACTTAGCGCTTTCTGGTATATTAAGCAAAATATCTAGACCTCTATATGTAAATGTGACCTCTCCCTGACTTGAAAGCTGGATCCGCCCTTGTGCTCTGCTTAGTTTGGTAGTCAAAAATTTTGTAGAACGTGGGTTGTTGGGAACTAAAATTGTTGTAACTCGTCTCTTATCTGTTATAATTCTTATATTTCAACGTGCCCGAGTTGCCCAGAATCAATTCCCGAGTCGATGACATATGTTTCCCTTATACTCTGATGAGTGCAAATTATATAGGATTTATCTAATACAAATATACATACAATACAAATAAAACTGATTCTAATGACTGACTAAGATTAATGAATATGAAGTACAATTGTATACGTAGCCTAATGTTATCCCATAAGTAACTTTGTGTTCCACCTAAGTAACTGTCCTATCAAAATGTTATTTAAAATTTAATATTATTTAAAATTCTATTAACTTAGACCTGTTTTAGAAATACAATATTGCATTAGATAGAGCATTGGACCGGATTTCGAAAGGTCGCGGGTTCGATTCCCGTCTGAGAATTCACTTGTGGCCGAGTTAATTTTTTCCAATATTTTTCTATTTAAAATTTACCATAAGTATAAAAATAGCATTGAAAAATGCAAAAATTACAAAATCATAAATACAATATTGTTTTACATTTCCAAAATTTATTTTGTATTACTTCCAAATTGTTTTAACACTAATATGATGTATATTATAAGATATTTTGTATGGTTTGACTAGCACAAAAGTGACGTAATGGATGTTTCACCGATAAATTCTTGATGATTTATGAATAAATCTTTAAATTTTGTAATAATAAACAAATAGTTTTATTTGTGTAAATACCAAGTTAAAATGTTACTTAATGCAATGAAAAGTGGTTTACTAATGAGAAAAGATAGTTTTTTTTTGTGTTTGTTTTAATATATCTATATAAATTTTATTAAACTTAGTTAATTTATTTAATTATTTACAGGTTTATCAACCATTTAATACAAGTTCAGTTCATTGCAAATTATGGTTCCACATAAGTAACGGGCCATTTTATTTGAAAAACGCCCTGTTACGATTATCTATAGAAGAAAGGAGCAATATAAGTCAACAACACGTCATCAGGCTTAACAGTGTCACCTTAAGAGCTACCTTTTCTCAATACTTAAATAGCAGCGTGGGTGTCGTAGTGCAAGTGTAATTTCTGACATGTTGTTGACTGTACTTTCACCATGATGTCAAAGTAACTCGGTAGTTCACTTAGGCCCACTTGCGTTATGCTAGATTGCTAGGTTAAAAAACCCAGTTAGTCAATACAAAAGTAGCACTAACTCTGGGTTAAATATGTCAACCCGGCTTGGCGCAAGTGGGTCTTAAGCTGTCATAGTTAGAGAATACGCCTACTAGAGATGCGCAAAATACTTCACTAAAGTGTAAAGAATGATATAGTCCCGCTTTTTTGTGCCCAATAACTACAACCGTAGTAGAGGACATAAGTTGTTTGCAGTGCCCTCCTGTCGCACGGCGGCCCGCGCTCAGTCGCCCATACCGCGCAGCCTTACATCACTCAATGCTCTCCTTGCCCACAATCCCGAATGCGACCTGTTTGCCGATTCTTGGGGGACAATAATGTCAAAGTGCTTGCGGTTTTGTGAAGGGGAATTATGATTTTTAAATTAAAGTAAATAAATAAATAGTCCAATTGGACTAGATGAAGTAGTCACTCATTTAGTTCATCTATTTCATTTGGCTCATTACTTCAGTAGTCCATTTGAGTCACCTTGTCGTTAAGTTCAATCGCGTCATTTCATTCCAGTTCAATATGTTTACTTGTACATATTCGTAATAAATATTCACGTGAAACTAAGCCTTATGTTTGCGCAATAGGTTGTTCATTTTTCATGAAAACTTTCAAATGAGACATCAAATTGAGTGCGAGCCGTGCAATGCAACACTCTCGCTTCCGCATGCGGTGTTCGTAATCTATCCGTCCGCTTTACTCTCCTTCAGTGAGTGAAGTGTGAACTAAATGAAGTACTGAAGTAATTGGGACCCGAATGAACTAATGAAGGAGATATACTTGCTAAGTGGACTAATTCAATTGAAGGATTCATTCAGGAACGACTCACTCAACTCTTACTCCTACAAAAATGTCCTAGTTGCCTTGTATTATGAATTTCGCAGTTAATTAATAAGAAAAAGGGTTTGAAGATTTTGTATGGAGCTGGTATATCTTAATGTTTCGCCAATTTGATGTTTTTTAATGACGACCACATAATATGAAGCCTTAGGAAATTTTGCAAATCGATTGTTTTTGTCAATTCAATTTAAACTCCTTTTTTGGAGGTTGTGTTGTGTGTACTTTAAAATATATTTTTCTAGCAATTTTGCGATAGTGGTGATTGGTGTATGTTTAAATATTTAGTATTTTTATGGATATATTTGGCCTCTGTAAATCGGTTTATTATTTCAGTTTGTTTTGCGGACCTTCGGTATTTTCGTTAAATCTAATCTGGTCACACTGACTGCTTTGACAAAAATTTGATTATTTTTTTGTGAAATTGTCTTGATTGTCTGTGATGTCTGTCATTGACAATAGTATTCTGTCATTGACTTGTAAATATATGGACCAGCCATACCTACAAAATTAGCGTGCATACCTATATTATGTTTGGCGCATAATATGGCCGCTCACCCTAGTGTTGTACCATATTGAATAGCTGATATCGAAATAGTTACAATTAAAACTTATAATAAATATACGTTTTAAATATTAATTTATACTCCTCAGAACAAAAAAAGGCCGGCTTAGGCCCAGAAATGGATTTAAAACCAACTACTTCACTTGCTTTTTTAAGCATTTATTTGGCAATTGGGGTGGGAGGTTACATAATGTAGTGCGAAGTCCATCTCCAATAGTCTTACGTGATTATGTAATTGGGTTTAGCGCGTTTAATTAAGTTTAATATATAGATAAATAATTATTATAGTATTTCAGATCTTTCGGGCCGACAGTTCGTACGATAGACGTTAAAAATTTTCCCACTTGCGAGTATCGTTCCGAAGTAAGCACCAAAAGTGTTAGCGCGCTAAAGCATGTGGCCGCACTTGCGTGTATCGTGGCATTGTCCGAAGCTTCGGGGCGATACACGTAGGTACGGCCATAGCATAAAAAGGGGCTAAATTTAATAATCAAACTCATTCTTATGGAATCCGTTTGAAAGGTAAAAGCATTTTTTTTTAAAGAAAACAGCTCATTGTCTATGTATGCCTATTTTAAGCTACATTAAAAGTAATTATTACTTAAGCAATTATTTTGTATGAAAGTAATTGTATAAGTTTGAATTACTTTTACTCAAGAAGTTAGTTGCCTTCTATTATATTATTATCTATATAATGCCTTCTATTATTATAATATTCTAAATTATAATGCAATATTCTAATACGAGAGTTCACACTTCTATTTATTATAGTCAAGTGTAAGTAACTACCTACCTAGTTAATTAAAAGTAAATTATACTTATGCATTTTTTTCATACAAAATAGTTACTTAAATAATTACCTTTATTGACGTATTACTTACATTACACTTGACTATAAACACGTATGGTATACAGGAGTGAGAGGAGGAAAAATAAGTTACGTTTGATTGTTTAAAATATAGTATTACTTTTTTATTCATTTCTAAATAATACCAATTTAATAAAATAATTTCTAAACAATACTGTATCACAAATTTTTTAGCATGGTATCGGAACCTAAGATCGAGATAACCTTGATAATCGATTTAATAAGCAGTCCATCCATCCATCTCCAAAGATCCAAAGATTCTTTAGTAAAGCCAGTTTCAACATTTACATGTTGGTACCATTTACTTAGTGTCCGAGGGTGTGATAAACAAGTGTTTTAGGTTTTCCTCATAAAATTTTAAGTTTTTGATAATTATAAATGGAGAGCAAGGGCGAATTTCCTGTTTTCTTCGCCAAACTTTTCAAAGGTATAGAGATTTGGCTTTGGCAATTTGCCTCTTCAAAAAATCTTTTGATCCTGTACATTCTTCCAAAATAACAGTTTCATCAATATTAATTGATTTTCTTCTTTGAAGATCTTCTATTACATTAACGAATATAGCAATCTTTTTATCACGTCTTCATACCCTTTCGTTTAAATTTTTTACTTTCTTCTTTAAAAGAACACTTTTCTGCAAGACTTAAATATATTTTTTTTTAATCTGAAAATAAAAGGAATGATCAGGTTTAAAAGACTACTTATAAAACTAATAATAATTAACCTAGCCTATATTACATTAAGTCAAATATTATACAGTTTATTTATACTGACCATCGCATTGATTATTGTGAGATTGACTTGTTAGTATTTGTTTTTGCCTGGTTGGTTGAAAAATATTTGATAGGCTGAAAATGAACAAAAGAATCATTAATTACTTTCAATTTAATTTAGTTAATGATAAGGTCATGTGTGTAAATTTTTTTATCACTATTATACTGTACTAAAGCTATGTTTAATAGCAATTTTATAGCTACGTAAAGTTATATCACACATAGCTTATGTACAGTAAGTCAAACAGTAAAAAACAATCAATTTAATTCTCTTACTTTTACTAAGACAATTATAAAACATATCCTCACCGTAGTAGATGTTGACGTACCTTCTAGTGAACTAGTCATTTCTCGACTCTTTTGATTCTTCAAACAGATTTGATTAGGCTGAAAATATATAAATAGCTTTGATACAACTTCTACAAACTATAATAGGATTCAGAATAAGATAGAAGAATACACTATTCTGCTTTATAAAATTATTTACAATGTAAAAATCACTTACCAAAAGAGTCACGCAATCTTGTTACATCGAAAGTTTTCATCAAAATGCATCAGTGCAAACATACCAAATTTTATGTCGTGTGTTTATATTTTCTTGACCAATAGCCTCTATCCATTTCTGCTTCGAAATTTTGTTCGAAGGAAATCTATTTGACAAAACACCATTGATGAATAAAATGACAAATGTATCGATATTTCAACACAACCCATGACATCACTAATTTTACAAATGCAATACAACTCGAACTTTAATATGAAAAAAACTTCGAAATACCACAACTTAAAACAATATATGTCCTTATAATCTTTCAAAACAACTTTTTCTTATATTTCATTACACAATATCGTTTTAGATTCAACAGTAATTGTGAAAATTTAATACTAACCTATGGAGAGTCAATGAAGGTTGATTAATGTTTTTCCTTGCACCGTACTGCTTAACACAACACGAAGGCATGATGTTCCCAACTCTAGCAAGGCTCTGAATGGAACAGAACCAGGTTTTTGTGCGTATTTATCAAAAAATAAACAAAACTGTTGAGAGTTAATAAAAATTTGACAGCAGATCTACCACAGAACTTGGAACTAAAGATGGCGATGCCGGCACGCGTCAAAACGCTCATGACGTCACATGAAAATGTTGCCAAAATGTGTACTGTGCAAACACTATCCGTCTCTTTACCCATACGCAAACATAGGTGAGTTAGAAAGAGACAAACATCGATTTGATAAGAATGTATCGATTTAATGTATATTTGTATAAGCAAATTTTATATAGATCTATAGGGCGCCTCCATAGTTCTGTTGTATCTCTATGTATTCTGTGGTCATTGTTGACATGTGGTTGACATCTTTGCGCAATTTGTTGCGCATGTGTTTTTGGATGTTTGGATCAATAGTTATATTTTGTTTTTATTACATTAATTAATACGTAGATGCTTATATAGCTGCAGAAGATGCTAACTCCACGATTCAAATTAACACAAGACGAGAATCGTATATTTGTTGTGATTCACGCGCCGTATACCAATATCGGCGATACCGAAATCGATGTGGACGGCGAAAACTTTTTGTTTGTTTCCAGTCCATATTTTTTGAGGCTCAGGCTTCCGGGACGCATTGTGGACAATGACAGCTCTAAAGGCTCATATACCTGTGATTCGGGAGATTTTAGCCTCACCTTCGATAAGGAGACTCCCGGCGAACTCTTCGAAAATCTTGATATGATTACCAGTCTTCTGGCTCCACGGGATATTCCTGACATAAACCCAAGCCTAGTAGAAATGCTCGAAGAAGACGGCATCACATTTGACGACGAAAAAGACGATAGTAACTGCAATAAATATACATATGGTTTTGCCAACAAAATATCCACAGAATTCAGTGACATTGGCAGTGAGTTTCCTCAAATATTTGAACTGAAAATACCTGAAAGTGTTGCTATTCAGGATCGTAGTAGCACTAGAATTCAATATGAAAATGATAAATTCTCATCTGATCATTATTTAGCAGATTTTTTTGACGATGAACTAATAGAACCTTATTTGAATCATACTCCTTATTGGGAGAAATCTAATTTCAATGCCAACATTGAATTTACTGAAGATGAAGTTGGAGTGTTGAAGGAATTACCTAATAAACATTATTTACTAAATAAAAGTGAGAAGAAACAAGTCTTACTTGGTTTAATTGACATACTATATGGCTACTGTTATGATAAACGAACAACTCTAAACGAAAGTACTGTAGAGTCCAGTTGGACAGTCAACAAGCTATCGTCAACTTTGAGTTGGTTCTGTGTCTTTAATGACATGAAAGAAGTCTTGGTAGCATGCTACAGAAGAGCTTTGGTATATCCGATATTTAGAAATTTTGAACTCAGCAAAAAAATTGAAGGAGATGTAATTTCAATGTTTAAAAAAGGTAAAAAGTTTATAGTGAAATGTTTTATTGAAATACATCAGATGTTCAATACGAGTAATGATGCTCGGTATATACTTAATCAGTTGTACATTAAAGATTATCTGGTATTCCTGCAAAAGTGTAGGAATGAAGAGATTGATGAATTGTATAATAATATGATCAATGTTGAAATAACAAAAAGAGATCTGGGATTAGAATTGGAAGAATTAGAGGCAGCTGCACAGTTAGTCCAACAAGAAGAAACTGAAATAATGGAGAATGAAATGGCATTAAAAATGGCATCAATGTCTTTATTACCAGGACTTAAAAAGAATAATGTTGTGTATGCAGAAGACAGTGATGAGTATGATTCTTCTTCATCTGATTCAAGCAATGATTCGTCTGAAGATTCTTCAGACGATTTAGATTCTGATGATGATCCTATATGACAACACTATTACGGGTCCTAGGGCTCAGGTAAAGGTTTGTAAATGTTTCCGCTCAAAAGACTGAATAGAATAAGGAAGGAATAAGTTGGAAAAAGATTCCAAAATTCTATTGAATGAAAAGAAGCTAATTTTAAATTGAATATGGAGCTGAAATATTGTGAGTTTTGTGTATGCGGAAACTTGCAAGCCTTAAGACAATAGTTTAATCTCAATTTTGGTGTACTGTTTGTGCAATCACAGTATAATGTTTATATTATACACTAAAGATTAGTTAGATGATTTACATTTTAAGCACAGGCCACACTGATATAAATAAAACTAAGTTTTACCTGCACCTTTTCATACTCTGATTTACACCATGTACTATAAGCCTGGTCGCAGACATACTGTTGTATTCTGTTCTAGTAGAACAGTCTAGAATAGAATCCGGGTTCATCGTCACACGCAGCCTAGTTACGGTTACAACCCAGCGCCAGTGATTTAGCACAACTTTGCGCGATGTTGGCCAGTTGCTTGCTGACGGGACGTTCTTGCCTAAAGAGTGCCCACCCTGTGTGCTTATTTCACAGTACCTATGTGATATAAAAATACGGGACAATGTGTCAATATTCTTAATATATATATATATATATACATCTATGGTCCTTTGTTTTTCTTATTAGAAATACAGGACACAGTCAAAATCGTACTGTAGGGGAATTTCCCGGTTGACCAGTAGAGTAGAGTTTTTTCAGAGAGTTTTAATTAAAATAGTAAAATATATATCTAGATCACAAATATAAGACCATTAACAGGTCTTTCATTTGAATAATAAATTATTTTTCACCTCACACGCTCGGAAAATGTGGTTTTGTCAGTCAGTTTCTGCATAGAAAACACAAATTATATAGGTAGGTAGAAAATCGCTTCTTGCGGTAAAGTCCTTTTTTGGCACTAATAACCAACTTTCTAGCCTTGCATAACATATAACTATCTTTAACTTAAGTACTTTCCGAGAAAACGTTTCCCAAAAAAACTCTACTTGTCAACTGGGAAATTCTCCGATTGTACAGTCGGGAAACTTCGCGGTTGATCAGTAGAGTTTTTTAGGTAGTGTTATTTAAAAAAGTTTTTGACTAATAGAAAACGTTTATATCACAAATAATAGAACATTAATAGGTATTACTAGAGGCCGGGCGCGGTTTCACCTGCGTGGTTGCCGTTCCCGTGGGAATTTTGGGATCATTTATAGCCTATGTTACTACTTGGGGTCTCAGGATTCTCTATACCAAATTTCGTCAAAATCGGTCCAGTAGTTTTTGAGTTTATTCGTTACATACAAAAATACAAATCTTTCCTCTTTATAATATTAGTATAGATTTCTGCAACCTTAATACTTTTCGAATAAACATTTCCCAAAAAAACTACTGGTGAACCAGGATGTTCCCCGATTGTACCTAGGTTACCGAGACGTCCTGTAAAATACAGGACAGTTGGTCAGCCTATCATGTATGATGAATATATACTATATACTTCATTTTATTTCGATTTTGACTTTTACAAGTTACAATAAATGTGTACCTTTACCTACCTACCTACATATGATGCTCTTGTGTACTAACATACAGAGTACTCTGTATGTTTTAGTTGCTAGATCTTTTAAATATACTACTTAGGTATATAAAGTATTCAATCTGAATTGTGTTTATAAATATGAATTTATTGGCTCAATATATGTCTAGTTGGAGAAGTAAACGGTTTTATTTATTTTCATCGGAATCCGTAGACCTTACTTTGACCACAAAACAAGACCTTATAATACCTTGTTCTGAGTTGGACCTGAGAGCAATTCTAGGCCGTAAGTCACTTGTAAAAGGGGCAGTTCTCGTACTTATTACAACTTAAGTCTAAAATTCTACAATACATGGCCAACTTATATAATGACTGCAAAAGCGCAAATCTCACGTTAATATTTTTGGAAATTGATTTAGTGGACTTAACACATAAAACATGTTACTATTGACATTACACTAAATAACTCAAAATCAGGTAACAAAAGAAAGTTATTTGAATGACAATAAAAGCTATAGACCTACCAAACCGAAACATCAATTTTGTTGAGCTTGAAAGGCTGCAAAAGTCAGACTTGAATTGGATACGGCCTTCAAATACTCATTGATACATTAATAAGTATGAAATCTCTGGTAATACTTAAACGATCGAATGTGGTGCACACTTTTTCTACTTGGCCGTTTAGATTGTCTACTAAACGCATATACTTGCCTAGGGCCGATAGATATACAGAAAGCGACTTTAGGGGTTATAAAGGCGATATAACGTGGCGTGCCCAGTTAGTGTGTGATATTTTTACAGAATATGTGATATAAAACTACCGCCTAACCTAGCCTTCTAACAGCCTCTGTGGTACAACCACCGGTATCAGGTCCCGGGTTCGATTCCCAGCGGGGGTACTAGTATACTCGGTGTGGTTGGTGGAAGGACTTGTAAGTCCGCCTAGCTAGCTACCGCCATCTTATCTAAGTCTGACGCAATAACATCAATGTTTTCCGGCAGTAAAAGATAAGATAGCCAAATCCACGGTGATTGAGGATTCCGGGAGAGGCTCGCTTCCGTCTTCAGCCTTATCAATATTTAACATGATGAAGGCTAAGAGTCTCTCCGTTCTATCAAGAAAAAAAACAGGATTTAGGTAAGGAAAAAATACGGGACAACGTGTCTATTAAATTTGTTTTTTGATCATAATCATAATATTCCTATTATATTTGTGTTTTGACCATCTATGGTCCTGTTTTTTTATTAAAATGGGACAACTGTAAAATACTGGACAGGGTCAGCATACCAGAGGGCATGACCATCGCGTAAGAGTAAAATTTTAACAGATACTTGGACGAATTAACCACATAGCCTTACTACAATAGGAATATGGTTGAAAATTAAACTCTATTCGCAAACATCGCGAGTAAGGCGCAAAACTAAGCATTGAACCTGCCCCAGCAGATCAGCAGAGGGACATTAGAATGGCTAATAAATTTTTAAGGGAAATGGGATTAGGGACTCGCCAGCAAAGAATTCAAACATTATAACTTTTTAAATTTGCATTTTACAATGCTATTTTTATGTGATAAATATTAAACAAGAAAATATACTAGAAAAAAGCAACTAGGCTCATGTCGCCCTGACGGGATTGGAACCCGCATCCTTGGGAGTCCGGCCCAATGCACTAACCAATTATGCTACAGAGACCTATGAGGACACGTCGAATTTTTCTAGTATATTCACCGTTCTACGGTGTTGGCCACCGTCGCTTCATCAATGAGAGAAATATCCTCGCATTCGAAAGAAACATCTTTACAGATGTTTGACTATCGATAAAGACGAAACAGCCATCTAATTATAACTTTTTAAATTTGCATTTTACAATGCTATTTTTATGTGATAAATATTAAACAAGAAAATATACTAGAAATAAGCAACTAGTCTCCTGTCGCCCTGACGGGATTCGAACCCGCATCCTTGGGAGTCCGGCCCAATGCACTAACCAATTATGCTACAGAGACCTATGAGGACACGTCGAATTTTTTTTTTCCAGTATATTCACCGTTCTAAGGTGTTGGCCACCGTCGCTTCATCAATGAGAGAAATATCCTCGCATTCGAAAGAAACATCTTTACAGATGTTTGACTATCGATAAAGACGAAACAGCCATCTAATTATAACTTTTTAAATTTGCATTTTACAATGCTATTTTTATGTGATAAATATTAAACAAGAAAATATACTAGAAAAAAGCAACTAGTCTCATGTCGCCCTGACGGGATTCGAACCCGCATCCTTGGGAGTCCGGCCCAATGCACTAACCAATTATGCTACAGAGACCTATGAGGACACGTCGAATTTTTCTAGTATATTCACCGTTCTACGGTGTTGGCCACCGTCGCTTCATCAATGAGAGAAATATCCTCGCATTCGAAAGAAACATCTTTACAGATGTTTGACTATCGATAAAGACGAAACAGCCATCTAATTATAACTTTTTAAATTTGCATTTTACAATGCTATTTTTATGTGATAAATATTAAACAAGAAAATATACTAGAAAAAAGCAACTAGTCTCATGTGGCCGTGACGGGATTCGAACCCGCATCCTTGGGAGTCCGGCCCAATGCACTAACCAATTATGCTACGGAGACCTATGAGGACACGTCGAATTTTTCTAGTATATTCACCGTTCTACGGTGTTGGCCACCGTCGCTTCATCAATGAGAGAAATATCCTCGCATTCGAAAGAAACGGTGAATATACTAGAAAAATTCGACGTGTCCTCATAGGTCTCTGTAGCATAATTGGTTAGTGCATTGGGCCGGACTCCCAAGGATGCGGGTTCGAATCCCGTCAGGGCGACATGAGACTAGTTGCTTATTTCTAGTATATTTTCTTGTTTAATGTTTATCACATAAAAATAGCATTGTAAAATGCAAATTTAAAAAGTTATAATTAGATGGCTGTTTCGTCTTTATCGATAGTCAAACATCTGTAAAGATGTTTCTTTCGAATGCGAGGATATTTCTCTCATTGATGAAGCGACGGTGGCCAACACCGTAGAACGGTGAATATACTAGAAAAATTCGACGTGTCCTCATAGGTCTCTGTAGCATAATTGGTTAGTGCATTGGGCCGGACTCCCAAGGATGCGGGTTCGAATCCCGTCAGGGCGACATGAGACTAGTTGCTTTTTTCTAGTATATTTTCTTGTTTAATATTTATCACATAAAAATAGCATTGTAAAATGCAAATTTAAAAAGTTATAATTAGATGGCTGTTTCGTCTTTATCGATAGTCAAACATCTGTAAAGATGTTTCTTTCGAATGCGAGGATATTTCTCTCATTGATGAAGCGACGGTGGCCAACACCGTAGAACGGTGAATATACTAGAAAAATTCGACGTGTCCTCATAGTTCTCTGTAGCATAATTGGTTAGTGCATTTTTTTTTTTTTTTTTTTTTTTTTTATTAGGCTTACAAAACTGGTTTACAATGTTATCATTTTACTAAATTAAAATGAAAATCTAAAAGCTTATACTACATTGAAACCTACTAGATGTAAGCACAACATGCGTTATGTAATATTACAATTTGTTTTTGATATTACGGTTCGAATTTCTGTTTTAACTTACTTACTATTTTATATTATTTACTTAAAATTTACTTAAAATTAAGCTACGAGATAATAGTTTTTAAAACTTTTTTGGCTGAGGACACGGAACCATTAAAAATATCAAAGTCGAACTGTATTGAATTATACTTCGAACACATTCGATATAGTGGTGAGTGCTGGCATTGGGCCGGACTCCCAAGGATGCGGGTTCGAATCCCGTCAGGGCGACATGAGACTAGTTGCTTTTTTCTAGTATATTTTCTTGTTTAATATTTATCACTTTAAAAGACCCGTTTTTCGTAAAATATTATAATTGATAGGGCGATAATGACATGAAATATGCATTAAAATAAAATTATAATTCAATTTACTGATGAAAAACGCAACTTTAATACTAGTTTAATTAATAAAACCCGAACCGGACACCGCTGTCCAGAGAACAATTAAATGGAATATCTATTGTGTCTTAATTCTGAGGTCTTAATACTCCGGGCCTGAAAGGTGAATACTAAATCTGGCTTTGTTTCCAACTCTTATTCCCTTACTGCAATTCGACTCTGGAACGCCTTACCCTTGCAAATTCGGAAAGCCCCTGAAAGCCCCAGCAGGTTTTTTTAAAGATTATGGTTCGTGAACACTTAGATCTCTACGCTAGCTCCCTTCGTTTCTGACATTTTGTTCCCTATATTTATATATATACATACTGTATTATATTGTTATGTATTTGTGTTTATAGTTTTTACTATTATACTCCTTATATATTCGTAGCTTTATTACCGACACGGAACCTTACTTCCTTACTGGTTGACTGTTAGAGAATGCCTTATGTATGGCTTTAAGTCCGCCATTTGCTGTATTTTTTAATATTGCAATAAAGATTAAATAAATAAAATAAATGCTGTTTGTAGTTGATTGTTTGGTTTGATTGCGACAAAGATATTGTCGCACCAGTTTCGGATGTTTGCTCGAGTCTGCTAAATAAACAAAAATTAAGTGAATGGGCGTTAATAATGTGCGTTTCCTTTATAATTAGTGTTCATAATTAACAAGTGACAGTTGAGCATTGAAAATTGATGTGCAAACGTGTCTTCTATCGTCTGCGAAGAGAACAAGTTAGTGGCGTGGTCATTTCGGTAATTAGGTATTATTTCAAACTAATAATCTGTAATTGAGCTAAGTATTACAAATATGTACCTAACCTACCCTGACAACATTGTTGCAATGGCGATTAACTTGCTAAGATGGTGGTAGCTATAGGCTAGACTGAACCATGGGAGTCGAACCCGAGAACACGGGAATTCAGGATCTGATACTGCTGGCTGTTTCCACTAAACCACAGTCGGTTACGGCAAAAGCTGTAAAATAAAATTGTTGTCATGATCTATAGAGTTATGTGAGTGAGTGCTGCTTCGGCAGCAGTGCTGCTTTCTGCGGAAGTCGGATTCATTCTTATGCTACCTGGCTAGGTACTGAAACGGAACGCGAGGCTGCGGAACGGAGAAAGGACGAAATACTTATTAACCAATAGGATGACACAAAATCTCCGTTTATGAGATTTATTGCAATACTAAGTAGGTACTAAGTCCTATTTCTCGTTCCTCCGCCCCGCAGCAGCCTTGCTCCGCTTCAGCAGTCAGGCAGCAATAATATTCGAAGTAGATGATTGACATTATGCAAGTATTTCAGTAAACCTTCAAGATGATGCGAGCACTCCCTGAAGGGTTGACGCTGGGCGTTGCTTCATCCTCGTACCAGATAGAAGGAGCTTGGAATGCCGCAGGTGATTATTATGTTAATGTTATCATTATCAAAATCAAAACTTAGGTTTTGAATGCGAAAGTACCTAACAAACTGTGTATATCTGTCGTTTTTTGGGTTCCGTAGCCTAATGGCATAAAACGGAACCCTTATAGAATATTGAAAGAGCACAAGGATTACGCACAGAAGAAAAATACGAACATTTTGAAAGAAAGCTATTAAAATGGATAAATCAAAATAAGGTAACCAAAACAAAGATTTTAAACACTCCACGTGAAGATTGGATTAATAAAGAAATACTGGACCAAATAAATAAACGCAATGAAGCTTGGAGAGAACTGAAAGCTGGTGATGGTAATAAAAAACACTTTGAAGATTTACAGTCCAGCGTCAAGACAATTGTTAAATCGTCTAAGAAGCAATTTTACTACAACTTGTTCCAAAAATGCTACAATAACTCAAAAAAAATGTGGGAACTTCTGAACATTCTTTCCAGAAACAAAGTACGAGAAGACCCTGTTGTACCAAAATTAATACTAGATATAGATCATATAACTGAAGGAAACAAAGTTTGTGAAATCTTTAACACCTTTTTCTCAACTATAGGCAGTAAACTAGCTAACAATATACCAAATCAATATCATAAAAGCGCTATAAACACCCTAATGTATGGAGATAATTACAAGCACAATATAACACTGTCACAATTCCGACTATGTAGTAGAGAGGAAGTATCAAAGATTATTGATAACCTCGATAATAATTCAAGCACTGGCATTGACGGAGTAAGTACAAAGGCAATTAAATGTATAAAAGAGTTGATTCTTGACGACTTGACTGACTGTTTTAACAAGTGCTTGTTGGAAGGTACCTTCCCTGACTCATTGAAAATTGCGAAAGTAAGCCCCATTTTCAAGTCTGGCACTAAAAGTGATCCAGGGAATTATAGGCCTATTTCAGTGCTTCCGGTTATATCAAAAGTTTTCGAACGAATAATTTATAATCGACTATTTGAATATCTTAATCAAAAAAACATCTTTATCGACTATCAATATGGTTTTCGCCCGAAATCTAGCACTCTGTCTGCAACAGCGGATTTGATAAATAAAATTAAGACAAATATAGACAAAAGAATGATTGCTTTGGGTATTTTTATAGATTTGAAAAAAGCATTCGACACAATAAGTCATTCAAAATTAATCCAGAAACTCGACAACATAGGTATCTCAGATTCTGCTCTTGGACTACTAAAATCATATCTCGAAAATAGGTCTCAAATAGTAAAAATAGGGCAATTTTCAAGTACTCCTCAAAGCCTCACCTTTGGTATCCCCCAGGGATCCATCTTGGGACCCCTATTTTTTCTAATTTACGTAAATAATTTAAATAATCTGGAACTGGCTGGAGACCTAAGTCTATACGCAGATGATACATGTCTTTTTTATTTCGGTAATTGTATTCATGGCATAATTTCTAAGGCTCAAAGGGATCTTGACATGCTTAATATGTGGTACTTACATAATCTCCTGACTATAAATGTAGCTAAAACCTCATATATGATCTTCACAGCAAAAAATAAAAAGCTACCAAATCACAACCCACTTACCATTAATAATATCCCGATACACCGATCATGTGCAGAAAAATACCTAGGTTTGTGGCTTGATAGCAAACTGACCTGGAAACCACATATTGAGCATGTGGAGAAGAAATTGAGGCCGGTTTTAGGATCATTGCGGAAAATATCCTATTGCATACCGCAAAGAGCACGTACGGTATTGTACAATGCGTTGGTAAAATCAAATTTGCAATACTTGATTGAGCTGTGGGGAACGGCCTCGAAGACTGCATTGAAGGATTTACAAATCCTCCAAAATAAAATTATAAAAGTACTATTTCATATGAATTTCCGTACGAATACCGAATTTTTATACAAAAAAACTAAATTATTTAACCTAAAACAGCTTTATAAATTTAACTTATGTGTTTTAATCAAAAAAATTATTACCAATTCTATCCACACAAACATCAATATTCCAAAACGACAATATAAGCACAACTTGAGAAGAAAAAACAAACTATTTGTGCCATTAACAAGAACAGTAAACTACGGTAAAAAGAATTTAACATACGAAGGAGTGAACTATTACAATAAATTGCCTGAAGAGATTAAAAATAGTGAAAACATAAAAATATTTAAAAGACGACTAAAAATACACATAACAAATGAACTATAAAATTACATTAATAAACTAAGCATACAATACAATGACTACAAAAAAAAAAACTATTCTTTATTTCAATAATATATTATAATTTTAGAATATAACCATAAAAAGACAACTAAAAAAAAATCAATTTGTGTTATCGACTCCAAGGTTTTCCGTTCGGCTGTATCGAATACCTGCCTGTATTGTTTCTTTACTACTACTATTTCGCTCCGGAGAACTAATGTTTTTAAAGGGAAGGTAGCAATATAAAAAGTGACCGCTTGTTTGTGGCGTGAATTTGCATGTTTGTATTGTGCTTGTTAATGTTATCGTTAAATTAATTTTTGTAACGTGGCTGCGCTGCGCATAAAAATTACATATTGTGTACGTAGTATACGTAGTTATAGGTCTCATTTTAAGTGAACTATAATGTTCTTATGAGAAATAAATTCTTTAAACCTAAAGATATAATAGTCAACCGTTTGAAAGATGTACACTTCCAAAGTGGCAAAATGTGTGTCCCCCCCTCCCCCCCTAACTTTTGAAATAAGGGAGTGAAAGATAAAAAAAATATATATATGCTGTAGATCTTAATAAAAACTTTCAACGAAAGTTGGTTTGAACGAAACATAGTTGGCAATTTTAGAAATATAGCACACTTCCTAAAGCGAAATGAAAAAAAAATATTTTTTATCTATATAGATAGGTATTTAAAAAGTCAACCGTTTGAAAGATATACCTACACTTCCAAAGTGGTAAAATGTCACAGCCACTTTATTCCAAAACTATGAGGATTGCACAGCTGAAACTTGGTAGGTAGATCTATTCTGTAAACCGCTTTACGGTTTGTAGACAAAAATAAAAAAAATACATATATTAAGGGGGGCTCCCCATAGGAACTAAAACTGAAATTCTGACTGATCTGAGTCCACAAAATTGTATATATGTTTAAAGTTCTCAACTTACCGTATAGGCTTTATTTCATCAAAATCGGTCAACTCTATCAAAAGTAATTACATTTTAAAGAGAAGACGGACGGAGAAATTTATATTGTGACGCGCCTATGCAGAAGGCAAGAGTTGGAATTTTCGCGTCATTCCGGTTTTGGTTGCCTAGCAACAGTTGTTGATTTTAATTCTTGAAATAGTACATACATTATCGTACAAGTGTGTAATGTTGAATGTTGGTGATTACCGCTGAGGCGCGGCACGGGTCTGAGCCGAGGACGGTAATCATCAATGTACACGTGTATCATACTTACGACGTTTTTCAACACACTTGTGAAGAAAATAATAACAAAAAATCTTTTTTTATAGATACGAAAAGTTTAGTTAGAGAAACAATTAGTGAATGTGCAGTTAGTAAAATTATAATTAACTGTTTTTGATGGCATAGCGGTCTCATAAAATAGATTATTTACTGAAACACTTTCATTTTGTATTGTTATTTGAGATGGTTCATTATTCGTGTACGTAGGTGAGATCAATCATTGGATGTACTTGGTGTTTCGCCAGTAGGACGCGCCTCAGAATCAAGTCTAATTCTTTTTGTGATTTTTGTACAAATTTCCTTCTTGTTTTGTATGGAATCTTCTACGTATGATTCTGCTACATTGCTAGATCGCCACCCACCATGACGCTTCAAAGTCATTATACCAGCTCCTGAATTAGCCAGCAATGTAGCTGAAGTTTTCCTGAAAAAGACTGCGTATTCTTGTTGTTTTGCCATTGTATGAAATTTTGGTTAATAGATATTATGTGCCTAATTGCAGTGAATTTATAGCCACTTTATGAGCAAGTGTGTTGAAATAGTATATTATACATATAATATTTTTACGGCGAGGGCGCTTTTTTGAATCCAGAGCGAAGTGAGGGATTCTTTAGTAGAATCCTGAGCGAGGGATTCAAAGTACGTCGCCCAAGCCAAAAATATATTTTGCGGCCGAGTGATACACTCTACTTTTCATCCCCGTCTATGAGAAAAAGAAATAAGAGGCGTTTCTAGATACAACTACTAAATGAATGTATTTATAAAAAAAAAAAATTAAACACCAATATAATGTTATAATGTTAAAAAATTTATAAAGTGACAGCTTAAAAATTAATATTAAAATTTGAAACATTTGTGCAATTTTGAAATGTTATAAGTACTTATAAAAATAAAAATAAAATACTGTCGCTGCTGGTGGAATTCATTTTTCGCAAATTATTGCAAGAATATAGGCTACTCAATAGCATCTTCCTTTTTGAAGTTGGTTAAAATTACCGCTTTACCAATGATTTAGTCGGGAAGGATTGCATTGCAAACGATGTTCCGGGTCTCACGCGAACGAAGTTGCGGGCATAGCTAGTTTTAAATAATAAAACGATCATTTTTATCTATTTAACAAACAATTTTTTTAATTTCTTGCAAGACAAAATCTAAACCATATGACCTGAATACTACAAACTTACCTACGACAAACAGGGAGACCAATCAGAATTAAGTCCCATTACTTTAATTGTTGAAATAAATCAATTTTATCTTACAGATAAATCTCCCAGCATATGGGACACATTCAGCGAAATACCAGGCGCAATAGCAGATAACTCTTCAGGCAAAGACGCTTGCAAATCCTACGAATACTACCAGAGGGACATTGCCATGCTTAACTTTCTAGGAGTGATGTTCTACCGATTTTCAATATCCTGGCCGCGGGTACTACCCACTGGATACCCAAATAAGATAAGCAAAGAAGGTGTTGCATATTACAACAATTTGATCGACGAGTTGTTGGCAAATGGGATAGAGCCAGTAGTCACGATATTTCATTGGGATTTGCCACAAAGTCTTCAAGATTTGGGTGGTTGGACGAATCCATTGATTGCCGACTGGTTTGAAGATTATGCGCGTGTTTTGTTTGATCTGTTCGGGGACAGAGTGAAGAAGTGGATTACTGTGAATGAGCCGATGCAAATCTGCGTCTTTGGTTATGATTACACTAGGCATGCTCCTGGATTATATACCCAGGGCACTGGAGAGTATATGTGTGCGAAAAATTTGGTTATTGCACACGCCAACGCTTGGCATTTGTACGATGAAGAGTACAGGGATAAACAAAATGGTAATCAGTTTTTTTTACTTGCGACGGTATAGAGACGGTATATGCGTTTGGGGTGAGAGGATGTTTGTTTTTGTTTGTGCAAAGCAATGTTAGATACCACCATTTATCTCAAAAACTACTAGTCCGATTTTGATGCGGTTTTCAGTGATGGGTTTGGGTTTCATTGGGGCATGTTCTTAGATAGGTGTTACGGTGACAACTCACCAGGGGGAGCTGCAATAAACATTTGTTTGTGCAAACCAATGTTGCCATTTATATCCAAAACTGCTAGTCTGATTTTGACGCAGAGATCAATAATGGATTTTATATACTTAGTAAAATGAAGATGATATTTAAGTATGCTCTCTAAAAAGAAATTTAAAAACCCACGACGACGGTTAAAACCTAATTGAAAAAGGATAAAATAATTTAAAAAAATTATCCGTCGGGAGCTGCCATCACTATTTAAAATTTCGACATAGGTAAATATCCAGTAAATATCCTTAGCGAAAAAAATCTAAATCTATGTAGGTACTTAAATTTCAATAAGTACCTACTTACAGCAATAAAATATCTCCAATTATTCACGTTACTAAACGTTACTAAGTTGTTAAACTGCAAAACTAGTTCATTTAATGGCAGCCCCCGACGGATAATTAAGTCAGGGGTTTTTTAATTATTTAATAATTTTTCAATTACTAAATATGTTCCTTTTTTGTTTAATGTGAAGTACAATACATATACCTAGTATACATGCATATTTAAGCCCGTCTGCTATTACTGTGTGTGGACGAACGGTTATTTGGCCGCAATGACGTGAAAGTATTAAAAGCAAATGTCGAAGAAGCAACGCCATCGGTTCACAAAGCTATAAGTACCTACAGCGGAAGAACAAGTTTTCCTTGACCTGTGGTGTTTTCTTCCGAGAGGCTATTTACAAAAAGACTTAAGCCAGATTTACTTTGATCGACATCGCTAGTTAACCGCCTCTGTGGTGTACTGACACAACCACCGGTATCAGACCAAGTGCCCAGGGGACCCAAGTTCGATTCCCAGCGGGTGTATATATTGTATTCGGTTTGGTTGGTGGTACTTCGGACTAGTTGTAAGTCCGTGTGGCTAGCTACCACCATCTTATCTAAGTCTGTAAGTAGGTACAAGATCTGACGCCATAGCAACAATGTTATCAGCATTGTTGTATTTCGGCATTTAGAGAAAAGATAGCCGGATTGAGGATTCCGGGAGAGGCTCGCTTCCTTCTTGACCATTATCAATAATTAACATCAGGTATGATGAAGGCTAAGAGTCTCCCCGTTGTTCATTATAAAAAAATTGTTACTGGCACGAAAAGTAGGCAGTCGTTCTACTCTATGCCAGCGCTACAGATTAAGAAATAGTTACTTCGTAACCAGCGCTGTGATACGAAAAAAACCCGTTTACGCGGTGCCAGCGGCACGGCATGGCGGCGCCAGCTACTGGATCAATGTAAATCCGGCTTTACATAGCTTGTTTTTGTTACTAAATACGGTCAACATCACCCCGACCGCCTAACAGTATAGCTTGTGTTATCGCTATAGCGATAACACATCAAACTTCAAACTCTCATATAAACCTTCAACGATAGGATTTTTGTCTAGGTAATTCCTTCATATTTCTTTTCATCTATTGGATTAAATATTGCATTTTTAGTATAAATAATATAAATAAATTTCATACAATCACACAAATTATCTAGCCTATTACGTTAAGTTTCATGAAGAACTTGTGTTATGGATACTAGATAACGGATAAACAATCGTCTTATATATACTTTTTTTTGTAAATACTTACATAATATACATATTAAACACCCAGACCAAGATAAATAGACATGTTCATGCACATAAATATTTGTCTTGTCCGGAGATCGAACCCGGGACCTCTGGCGTAGAAGGCGTGTGAACAGTATGAAAGTGATAGCGTCGGCGAAAGCCCTTGTAGGGGGTTTGAAATATCGATAGCTATAGCGATACCACAAGCTACACCGTTAGGCGGGTGCATTGAATGGTCAGCTTTACAAACTATCTCCAATCAAATTTGAATTTTTAAGACGTAGGTCGTTGAGTCCGGAATAGTCTGAAGAAAATTTTCATTTTGTACCGTAGTTGCCGTTGTTGTACCTACATAAATGTAATAAAAAATATTGCTTCTTTAGACTAGTTTCTCAAATCAGGTACCTATGTTCTAGGGTCAATTGGAATAACCATAGCATGCGAATATAACGATGCTCCGACAAACGATACAGACGACGTTCAAGCTGCTGCAGACTCCATGGATTTCTACATTGGCCTGTATAGTCACCCGATATTCAGCGATGAAGGTGGATTTCCTGAAAGAGTGGTAAAACTGGTGGCAGAGAAGAGCAAGCAGCAAGGGTATTCTAAGAGTAGACTGCCAGAGTTTACTGTAGAAGAGAATGAGTTTGTTAAAGGTGGGTTTACCACGTGAATGATGATTCACGTTACACCGTGCTTGGCCCGAGCCGAGCCTGAGCCACAGTCTACACGTCTTTGCACTGCCTCAAACAACCGACATGATGATGGACTCACACAGATACACGTGCTCGCAACTGTTTTCCAATGAAAACCAGTGAGATGGAGGGACCAGCCGTGTAGCGATAGCGCGTCATATCGGCCGTGCAAAGACTGACCGAGCCGAGGTTTTCCTGTTGCTCGGCCACCACTCGGTTCTCTCACGGTGCAACCGATTGTTCATACAAAACAAGTTGACCGGTGCTACGGCCGATACTCGGCTCGGGTTCGGCTCGGACTCGGCACGGTGTTCTGTGAGTCAACCTTAGGTAGCATCACCAATTTATCTCAGTTCTCAGGCTTTACAATTTAAGCTTGTAACCTGTGGTCTAACAAAATTTAAAGGCGAAAATGATCGACACGATAATACTTATTATAATGATCAGACCCAGAGGTTCCGGGTTCGATTCCCAGTGGAGGTATGTACAGTCGGGGAACTACCCGGTTGACCAGTAGAGGTTTTTTAGCCGGCGTTATTTAAAAAAGTAATAGATTTATAGAAAATGTTTATATCACAAATAATAGAACACATTAACAAGTATTTCATTTGAATAATAAATTATTTCTTTAACCTTAGTACTTTCTAAGAAAATTTCCCAAACAAACCGGGAAGTTCCCCGATTTTACCTACATATGATGACTCACGACGTCAGCTCTGATTACCACCTCGTGCGCTGGCCTTTAAGGCTGGTTTACACAGTGCGAGCTGCTGCCTTGCCAGTAGACAGCTACTCGGTTTGTCTACTCGTATGCCCGTAGCTCGGCTCGCCTTTGCTGTCTACACGACACCTAGCTACTGCCCAGTCCGAGACGAGTCGCGATGTCGAGTGATCGAAGATCTTTAGGGGCAACACGTATGATTCTCAATGAGCTTTACCATGACGACCCCCGAGAATACAAAGCAGTGATGAGAGTAACACCTGAACAAGCCGAAAGACTTTAAATTTGATAAAAACAAAAATAGAACGTCAAGACACATTGATGAGAGATTGAGACCATCTATCCGCGGCCATTTCGAACTCGATTTCGTACGTAGGCGTAGCACACAAAAAAACACGGGTTCCACTCACAACTGTCCGGCTGGCACTGGCGAGCCACTGCCGAACGCGTCCAAATGATGCGAGCGACGGCCGAGCCGCTGTCATGTGCGAGTTGCTGCCGGGCGAGCAGGTGAGTGAACAAAAAATGTTGTAGTAACTCGAATGCGAGCTACTGACCAACTCGCACGTACGAGTTACTCGTAAGTTACGTCCAAACAGTTCGAGTTACTGCAGTGCAGCTACTCGGCAGGCTGACTCGTACGCTAGCTCGCACTGTGTAAACCAGCCATTAGAATAGGCCGCGAGCTTTAGGTTAATATTATACGAGAGTCAAGCGCAGAGCGAAGCGCTCGTGGCGGCGCTTGACAGGCTGATCGTATTCGATCACGTTTGTTAAGCAACGTACGGTCCGGTCAGGTGCCGAATGGGCGAATGGGTGACCGTAAAGTGCTATATAACTAAGTGCTCCTGTGCTTCGGAGGGTACGTTAAACCGTCACCGTCGGTCCCGTGCCTCCGGCTGTTGTCATCTGATAACAGTCGTTAAGCCAAGTCAGAGGCCATATAGTCGGCTTGATAAATTTTGACACCAGACTAGAGGTGGCCACTAATCCTCATCCGATAAGAAGCGCAGTGAGACCCGTTGCTTATCGTCATCAGTCATTTTTAATGACCCCTGGTGCAGGCCTTCCTTGTGAATGGATAATGTACGATTTACACCTAACGGACGTAGTCACGCGTGTTAATAAATATGTAATTATGACAACTAAAAATGCAGCACACTTTTTTGCTGAGGGAAATCGAAACTTCTGTAGACAGGTTAAGTTTCCTATTTGAATGCAATTTACATTGTCTTGAAGCCGACCGACGACAAGCGGGGCGCGCGGACTCCGGGGCAGCCGGTCGACTCCACGCATGCGCGAGCATGCGTTCGAGCAGCCGCGCGCGCTTAAATTTAGCGGGAAAACATTTGATTGATGTTACACAAGTCCTCGAAACATTCGACACATTTATACGAGACTAATATCGGAACTACTTATAGCTTATTATACAGGGTTACAGGGGAAAGTCGTACTGAATATTAAAGGACGTTATTATTTAGGTCATTTCTGATGAATTTGATCCTATAATATAGTGTCCGAAACTTAACCGTTATGGAGATATTGATATCTTTAAGTTTTTTTTTAAACATCCCAATTTTTTTGCTTTTTTGCCAATCTTTTTATGATTAAGACTCCTAGGGTTCGTTTTTTTATGTATTTAGTTAGAAGACATGCCAATGAATAAAAATGATCAACAAAAACTCAACCCTCCATTAACAGCTTAAAATAACTGCACGACAACGGTATAAATTAAATAATTTTTGCTAAGTATTCCTAACTTTGAAGCGCTATGGTAAAAAAAAAATGTATGAAACTTATTCTGCAGATGATTTTAAAAACTTCTACGTCTTCTTAGCTATTCAAAAGGTATAACACTAGCTATTAAATAGGCAAAACATTGACCAAATAACAGTTCAGTTAGCAAAGGCTACATTTTTGGTTTGAGGTATAAATAGCTAAATCACGAAAATAAAACAAAAAAATCAGTAATATTTTTATAATTCATGTTCAACATGGCCGCCACTATTTCTTATACAAATTCTCATTCGTTTTCTTAAATTACTTTTTACAACAGATGTTTGCAGGCTCCGCCTCATTTCCTCAGCCGCATCAATAATTTTTTGTCGTAAAACCTCGATATTTGCGATTGGTGTCATTTCGTCGTACACTAGGGTTTTCATATGACCCCACACATAAAAATCCATCGGCGTTAAATCGGGACTTCTTGCCGGCCACGGTATGGGTCCACCTCTTCCAATCCACCGGTTTGGGTAATTTTCATCCAACCATGCTCGAACACTTCTTCTGTAGTGCGCTGAGCAGCCATCGTGTTGAAAGAACATATTTTGTCTTATTGCCAGAAGTAAATCGAGCATTAAAGAGTATAACTCCTCCCTTAAAAAGTTCTCGTACATCTCGCCATTCAAATTATCGGGCAAAAAGTTGTATTGTACATTACTAGTAGATGTTGAACATGAATTATAAAAATATTACTGATTTTTTTGTTTTATTTTCGTGATTTAGCTATTTATACCTCAAACCAAAAATGTAGCCTTTGCTAACTGAACTGTTATTTGGTCAATGTTTTGCCTATTTAATAGCTAGTGTTATACCTTTTTGAATAGCTAAGAAGACGTAGAAGTTTTTAAAATCATCTGCAGAATAAGTTCCATACAATTTTTTTTTACCATAGCGCTTCAAAGTTAGGAATACTTAGCAAAAATTACTTAATTTATACCGTTGTCATGCAGTTATTTTAAGCTGTTAATGGAGGGTTGAGTTTTTGTTGATCATTTTTATTCATTGGCATGTCTTCTAACTAAATACATAAAAAAACGAACCCTAGGAGTCTTAATCATAAAAAGATTGGCAAAAAAGCAAAAAAATTGGGATATTTAAAAAAAAACTTAAAGATATCAATATCTCCATAACGGTTAAGTTTCGGACACTATATTATAGGATCAAATTCATCAGAAATGACCTAAATAATAACGTCCTTTAATATTCAGTACGACTTTCCCTGTAACCCTGTATAGTCTGTCCACTGAAACGAGCTAGTATAAAAGAAAGAAGAAAGTAAAGACAAGTACAAAACTAACTGTACTTTATCCATCAATGAGATTTTTACTACACCCTGGCAGGACAGCATTATTTATAATTTACAAATACCCGCCGCGTTAACTCGAAAGAACTTTTGGTAAAAAAATATTTATTATACTTTTATTGTTATTATCATCTCCTTTTTCTAATGCCAGTAATACCACGTACCATTCTATCATTATTGGTCCTCATACACATTATATAAGTAGTCAAATTACGAAAAGACCGCACGTTCGATAGCTCTGAAACAATCGGGCTGCGTCGGCTTCCCGCGCGTGCTCGACAATCCGCTGCTCTGCGCGCAGACTCCGTCCGTTCGGCGTGATACATACATAAGGAGAATCACCTTTTGCTCATCACCAGCATGTTTTTCAGGATCCAGCGACTTCTTCGGGATTAACCACTACGCAGTTAATTATTTCACGCGCAAGACGTACCAGAAAGGAATGTATCCAATACCGTCGTTCAACGATGACCTGGGGGCTGTATCCTCGAATAGCCACTTCAAAACTAATGCCTCTATAGATAGCAGGGTATGTTAAGGGCCCAATTCTGTGTTGCAATTGTACCTGTACTGTTTCACTACCAGTTTAATCGGATTTTTTATTTAGTAGAATAAACTGACAGGTGCCAATGTCACTTTGATAAAAGAGTGTCTAAATAATACTTCACTTATTTTCTTTATTATTTGCTCAGATCCAGTTACAGTTCGGTAAGTATTGATTTCATTCACGTACATAAATTCAATACCTATATCATTATGGCCACGGCAGCATTATTTTTACTAAGTGACATTGGTTCCACGCGTAAACTGCCGATTTTAAAAAAGTTAGAAGATAACTTGAACACTCGAGAAATGGAGATGGCCATAGGATACTTTTTATTCCGATAGATGGCTCTACCACGCGATAACCTAATTCCACGCGGACGACGATGTCGCGTGCAGAAGATAGTCTATTTACTGAGAAGAGCTAGTATTGAGAGAATTTGTTCGGGATTCGTTGCTTACATTTTAGCCATACTTGTAGAATAATAATTATTATTAATAGGTAACCTAACCTTCGTAGAGATAAACCATTTTGACCATTAATGTACGTAGATTAATGTTAGTTACCTTTAATTTTGTTTTATGAATCTATATTTATACGTTTAGATTATGTATACTTAATGAATGTTCTGTAAGCTTGTTATAGGCCTGCACCACCTCGACCTATATCGAGATAGACGGTAAAAGTTTACCCACCTTGCGTGTAAAAAGTTTGATCCACGGTCAAAGTTTTTCGACCTAAGTCAATCCGATTGAGACCATTGCCATGAAAACACGCGTCACTCAGTCAATCACGAGCGTCCGGCGGGGTTATTACCTATCTTCGCAAGAGCAATGCGATAGAAAAATAGCAACCGTACTGGTATTACAGTGCGGGGCCTCTACCGAACAATCGATGAACAACAATGTGCATTTATTTAGTTCTTGTTATTGATACCAAATTGCTTTTAGCGCTAGCGTCATAGCAATACGCGGCGTCTCACTCTCGCACTCTTGGTAGGAGCGCGAGAGAGTGAGACGCCGCTATACGAATCATCAGCGAGTGACTAGCCAGCGATCACATACGTAATACCATGTTTATTTTGACGCTCCGCATCGAACGTGCGATGACTACGCGATTAATGCAAAGGGGTTTGAACATTTTGATTGGAAGCTGGCCTCGTCCAAATCCGTAGTATGAGACGCCATTTTGTTTTTTTTTTCAAAGTGACGACCGTTGCACGATAATACTTAGTCTGTGTGTCCTCTGTTCATTTATCTAAATAAATGAACAGAGGACACACAAAGGAACAAAAATGTTATGTATATAATGCCCTTTTAAGTGTCACGTTAGCCAGATAATTAGAGTTAAAAATTAATAATACCGACCCAAAGTATAACCTTTGTATCTGACTCGAATTATCTCACTAACCTGACACTTTAGGGCATTATAAAAAAAAAAACAAAATGGCGGACATGTGACGAGGCCTAAAGGTTCAAACCCCTTTTAGGTAATAACCCTACAGATTGCGTATGCGCCTCATCTTCAGCCAAACACAAGCGAACAAATTCTCTCAGTACTTGCTCCTCTCCGTGAACCGACTATAGTACGACATATTTATTATCCACATTCCAGATCACCCCACGCGGTATGACAATGTCGCTCAAATGGGTTAAAGAGAACTGCAATGACCCGCCAATCATGATCACTGAGAATGGTCTCGGTACTCTCCGAGGTTTAATTGACGAAGACAGGGTGCTTTACTTGTCCAGTTATATCAATGCTGTCTTGGATGCCATAGAGTTGGAGCGTTGCAACATCCTCTGTTACACTCTGTGGAGTGTCATGGATAACTTTGAGTGGAGTCAGGGATACAGGTAAACTAAGTTTCATCTTATATTCGCTATCGCTATGTTGGTGCAGTTGTCGAAATTAAACTTTGTCAAAAGGTTAAGCTAATTTAGGATAAGAATTTCATGCAGATTTGTTAAGTTGTAGATTGATTCCGGGTTGAAATCACGCTCAAAACATTAGGAAGCGGTGAAAGAAACATGGTTTTGAAATAATGTTTCTAACGCGCTCGCGCCTTTTTGACAACAGGGTTACAGTCAGCGTCATATACGTAGACTCAGCCAATGTGCTCATATATATATATTCAGAAACATCGGAAGTGATCATCAATATCGTTACAACTTATGTATTGAAATTGATGACAACGTCATAGAATGCTCTATAGCGCTGTAATTTTTAAGAACACTATGGTTGTACCGATATATTTGATCACTATGATGTTCCTTGTCTTTATATATGAGTTTGACTGTACCAACATAGCAAAGAGAATATACGATGAAACACACTCAGGCATGAAGTCAGCTGTTACAAACAAGGTCAAACTCGCAAATTGAATATTGTCTTACCAAATTACTTTCAGCTATTTTAAGTACGGTGTTGACCGCAGATTCGGCTCTAAAATCTGTCTAAATTCTCTAATCGACTTTGCACTTTAAGACGTAAGCAGTTGAGTTCGGAATTGTCTAGCTACTGTTGACCGTACCTAAGGGCCCATGCACACCGCGTTTCAAAAACGCGCTTCGAAGGGCGCGCTTTTATCATACAAAGCAGTTTGACGAGCGTCGTGTGTATTGCGTTTGTATCGCAACAAACGCACGTCGACGGCGCGTTTAAAAAACGCAGTGTAAAAAGCCCTAAAGGCGAACATTTTTCCGTATTTATAAATAAAACCTTAACTCCTTATATGTTCGTATATTAGCCTTCTTAATTAATTGGTGCCTAAAACTTCTTTACCTTTTCTTGTATTTATTTATCGGTGCAAAATTTTTCAACAGTGCGAAATATGGGATATTTGATGTGGATTTTGAAGACGACATCAGGACAAGAAGACCTAAATCATCAGCATTTTGGTATCGCGACTTGATCAAGACGAGAACTTTGAAATCGAACTTTACACCTGCTTTTGAAAAACTGTTGTTTTGATGATAAATGATATTATAAAAAATAGGTACCTAGTCATAATTACTGTTTTTAGATGCTGATTTGATCTTTATCGCAACTCGAATCCGTCGAGTAAGTACCCTATCATTTGTAGACCATACAATATACAAATTAAATTCCTTCAATCGTACTGAATCCAATTACTGCTGTCGATGTTCAAAATCAATTGGAGAAAATTAACGGTTTTGTAAGACATGTGAGATTTATATAATTAGAAAATAATAATAGTCTTTTATTAGATTATAAAAATGTATTAGATTTTGCTTACAATCAGTCATTATTTAAGGCACATTAAATTATATTATTACTGAAATAAAAACTTTATATCTCTTAAGATATGGAAGACTACTACTTATCATTATTTTTATTTAATTAGACGTCGCAACTAATTATATACGTACTAGATACTCGTATATACAATAAAGATATTTCGACATAAACTGTAACGCCTGGCCTTTGCAAACTGTATAGTTTGACATTAACTGTCGAATACGAATTTAAAGAAGACTCGTCAAGTTTACCAAGCTCCGGCGAAAATAAAATCTTGACCACAAAAAAACAACTATAAAAATCACATCACAATAAAAAATTTGCCATGTTTTTTTCTGCGCCAGACCTTTCATTACAGATAAAAATATACAAGTAGAAAAAAAAAATTTCACATGTTTTGTTAAAATATTTGCATGATAGCCATTAAAATTAAAGAATTCAAGATATCATAATAAACAATTGCCATGTTTTTTTTTCTGCGCCGGAGATTGCTGATTTTTAGGTCAGATTTGTAGAGTCTTCTAGTATTATGTCAAAACTTAAATATACTTCCTTATACGTCCTTAATATAAATTAGTTACTAACACTTATGATAAAAAACTTCTTTTCAAGTGTTTATATAAAAATTTGACCCATTTGTTAATAATCACATACTCGTGTATTATGAATGCCTTTTATTATGCAACAGTTTTATAAACTACTATTTATTTTGATATATTTTACATAAACCTGCCCAGACTCCATACATTTTAGGACGTCTTATTTGGCTCAGAGATAAGATTATAGATTGAAATAGCACATTACAATAAATTTGAATCAGATATTCCCAAGGGAACGGGAACCACTCGGGAAAATAACCGCTGGCGGGCACTAGTTAATCAAGAAATAATAATAATAATAATAGATCTTTCTTTATCTATTTGTATCGATTTGTATGAGAATTTCAAAGAAACTTCGTTTTCCATACTGATATTAAATATACCATTTTACTAGTTCCTACTAGTCCCACAAATATTATAAATGTAAAAGTTTGGATGTTTGTTCTTCAATCATGCAAAAACGAAACACATATAGTTTATAGTTTCGTTTAAAACATAGGATACAATTTATCCCGACATTCCCACGGAAACGGGTACCATGCAGGCAAAACCTCGGGCGGACAAGAGATAGTAAACGTCATACCATATTACTGTGCCGGTTTTCCAACAACCATGCCGTTCAGTATCTTGTATATATCGAGCATGCTGGGTCGTTCGTGCCTTGAGTACTTAGTGCAGTGGATGCCGATGTTGATGAAGTCCCGACAGAGTTGCGGATTCGACTGAGGAGTATTGACGAGAGAAGGGTCTTCGTAGATTGCTGTGGAAAGAAATTAAAGATTTTGAGTTGACGTATGGTAATGCATAAATAATATACAGCGCAAACAGCCCGATTTTATAAATAAATAAATATTTCCATACAAGCACACCAATTATTTAGCCCACGGTTTCATGAGAAACTTAAAGACACAGACCAAAACAAATGTTCATGCACACAAATATTTGTCTTGTCCGGGGATCGAACACGGGACCTCTGGCGCAGAAGGTGGGTTTAATACCCCTGGGCCAAACAGGTCCTCAAATAACTCAAATAAAAATAGATTGTAAAATAATTGGTAGTCAAATAATAATAGATTGACAAATAGATACTTGTATATTATGTCCATACACACTATACTCGACGCAAAGACTCGCGGCAGACGGTGCAATAAAACGTGGCAAGAGACAGCGCACGTCATTTTCGTTTCTCGCACTAACACTGTATATGGGTGACGTCACAAAGACATAGAGATACACGTTGTTCGGATACGTATGTTTATCGATTTAAGAGGGGCACATTGCATTTTATCGACTGTCTACGTGCGCGTGCGCATTTCTATTACAAAAGTGATTTATGGCACCGTCTGCCATGAGTCTTTGTGTCTAGTATAATATTGTCTTGTAATCGAACCAATTTTTGTTCTTATATTCGGTATCGCTATGTTGGTGCAATTGTCGAAATTTGTCAAAAGTTAAGTTAATTTAGGATAAGATTTTCACGCAATTTTTTTAAGTTATAGATAGATTTGTGTTAAAATCACGCTCAAAACATTAGAAAGCGGTGAAAGAAACATGGTTTTGAAATAATGTTTTTAACGCGTATGCGCCTTCTTAATAACAGGGTTACAGTCAGCGTCATATACGTAGACTCAGCCAATGTGCTCATATATTCAGAAACATCTAAAGTGATCATCAATATAGTTACAACTTATGTATTCAAATTGATAACAACGTCATAGAATGTTCTATAGCGCTGTGATTTTTAAGAACACTATGGTTGTACCGATATATTTGATCACTATGATGTTCCTTGTCTTTATATATGAGGTTGACTGTACCAACATAGCAAAGAGAATATACGATGAAACACACTCAGACATGAAGTCTGCTGTTACAAACAAGGTCAAACTCGCAAATTGAATATTGTTTTACCAAATTACTTTTAGCTATTTTAAGTACGGTAGCAGATTCGGCTCTAAAATCTGTCTGAATTCTCTAATCGACTTTGAACTTTAAGACATAAGCAGTTGAGTTCGGAATAGTCTAACTACTGTTGACCGTACATGCACACCGCGTTTCAAAAACGCGCTTCGACGGGCGCGCTTTTATCATACAAAGCAGTTTGACGAGCGTGTGTATTGCGTATGTATAATATTGTCTTGTAATCGAACCAATTTTTGTTCTTCTTTACAAAGTCAAATGATTTAATTTTATTACAAAAATACAGAAAATAGGGCAACAATAAATATCAGCCCTAAGACTGAAAAGTTGGTATGTACTTTAATTTGACGGAACAAATGGGAATTTTGTTTGGAACAACTGAGAAAAGTCTCAATAGTTCTATCAGAAACTACTGCCACAGATCATATTACCTGTGTCTATTTTCCTATCAGCTTCGATCCTGATGAAGTCGGTGAGCTTCTCTATCGGCCTGTGAGGGTCCAGCACTTTGAGACAGGTAGCTATTTCCAGCATCACCACGCCGTAACTGAACACGTCTACAGCGGGAGAAAGACAGCCTGATCGGAGGTACTCGTCTGGCAAGTAGGCGCGAGTGCCGTGGACTCTGTAAGAAATTCATAAAAATAGATTAAAAACTAAGTTAGTAAAGTTCAAGATGAAAATGATCGGGTCTTTCCTAATGGGCAATCGATATAATTAGTTATAATAATAAATAAAAAAATATGAGTAAAAAAAACAAAATTAAAAAATCTTTAAAAATCCCACGCTGGATGTAAAAACGTCATATAAAAAAAATTAAAAAAAAAGAACATGACTGTTAAAATTTGTTAGTCTTAAGAAAAAGAAATTTTTTTTTTCCCCCGACTAAAAGTGATGTAGATACCATACAAATTTTATCTACCTATTCATAAATAACAAACTAAAGAAAAATCCGTCGGGGGCTGCCATCGCTCTGTTCTATTTCAATAAACATTTAAATCAATCACAACTGCAAGATGTTAGTTTATTTCGGGGCAGGTAATGGCAGCCACGACGGATTTTTCTTAAACTGCCCCTATTCATTTGTCAATAACAGTGAAAAAGTAGATACTTTACATTTTAAATAAATCCAAACTATATTTTTTTTGTGATGCAACAAATCAAATGCTTTTGCTGACATTAACATTGACAGCTTAATGTTTTATTTTACCACATAGATTTGCACATACAATACTTTTTTCACCTCACACGCTCTGAAAAGGAGGTTTTGTCAATCAGTTGCTGCGTAGAAAATCGCTTTTTGCGACCTAACGCGGCAAAGTACTTTTTTAATTTAATACCTAATTAAAAATATGTCATAATGCGTTCCGAATCGCACTATTGACTTTTTTTGTTTCATTTCATTCTTAGTTTTAAATAGTTTGAAATTAATTATAATACTCGGTTTTGGTTTTAATAAATTATTTTAGTTCATTGAATCATAAATACAATAACAATAGATTAAACTATTTATTATAAGAATTTTATATTAGGCAGGGTGAGCTTTCACAACCTATGATTGGATTTGAACGTGACATAAATCTTTATTTTTAAATTGTCTTTGCCTTGTACCTCATGTCAGTGTCAGCATTTACGGAGTCGTTTGTTACTAATGTTTAAAGAATATTTTACCGGAAGTTGACCGCGGAATCAACCATAAATTGTTCCTCGCTGTTGTGAGGTGAAAAATTGTGTGTTGCGCTCGGCAAAAAAGTTTTTAGCATCTTGTACCTTTGAATTGATTCAATCCTAGAATCCTTCACTTGCTCGGCTTTCAATAGAGGTAACTCGCCGCTAAATAACCAACTTTCCAGCCTTGCATAACAAATAACTATTATTCTTTATTATGTTTAATTTGGACGATATAAGTTAAGCTATGTATAGTCCGCGCCAAACTTTATTGCGAGTCCGAAGTTAGCTGCGAGTGCTTACTTGCGCAGCATTACAGCCAGCTGTTTCCCGCTGACACCCAAAATTAGCTACTGCGACGCGTCTTGCGACCAACTTCGGACTCGCAATAAAGTTTGGCGCGGCCTGTAACTGAAATCAGCGAGACCGGAATAGTAGTAAAATATATTGCAATTTCTCAAAACGTAGGTACCACATTGACTCTTAGAAAAAATCGATAGGGTTTCAGTATGGGACATCTCTAGAACTGTCAAACTTCAAGTGTCACAGGAATCATCCTAGTTGAAAAAGACTACAGTGCAGATAGTAAAAACCTATCAATGGACATAGTCTTCATAAATTAATGTTAGCGGGGGGCATTCTTTCACTATTGTTTCCCGCCAACCAAATGTGGATTGAGGTGTGGCTACGTGAGTAATGTAAATTTTTTTTAAGAACTTAGTTTCAGGCTTGGCGATAATCAAAACTGATTGTTTGATATGAGACACTGTATGAAATGAGTTTGGGGACTGGAGTCCCAGGTTTTTAAAAGCCAACACTGCGCTCCGACATGCAATACTCCGACTATACATGAGGGAGTACGCAGGGTGGGGGAGTGGAAGAAAGGGAGAGGACGCAATTAATACAGAAAGAAAGATGGGATTACAGGAAAGAAAGAAAGGAAATAAGGAGATAGAGAATGGCCTCGAGAGGCGATAAACGTAGCGTGAGTGATGTTTATACATTTCACTCACAAGTTGCCCCTTTCGTTGCCCTGCGAACCCCGCAAAGGATTTATGGCGTAAGGGTATGTAAGTTATTTATAGTACATTACTGCAGCGGCCAGCAAAAGCGGCATTGATGGACGAACGTGTAAATACAACACATATGTAAATCCATCAATGCTTAGTTGTGGCCAAGGCTTGTATAGTACCTTTCTCAGTGAATGCGCGGAAATTAAAACTAAGTAGTACTTAGCCAGAACTTTTTATTTAAATAGTACCTTAGTTACCTGCGTTAAAGTGTTCATTTGGTTTTATTTTTCAATAAACAGTGGGCCTACCGCGTAGGTGCCCTCGGCATCGCTGTCAACTTTACTTTGACAGCCGACGGCGTATTCGTACAACGCAACTTCAACCTTATCGTCATAAGATTTCTTTTCCATAGTCAGTTAAAGCTCGACTCTGTGTGAGACCGAGACAGGGCTATTGCATCAGCGCTCGCGTGTGAAGAGTTGCGCCCATATTCGACAAGTCGAAGACACTTACGCGGTAGGGTCTTTCTATTTACAAGCCAGTTCGAAATTTAAATAAACCCTTTGATAAGTTACCTCCTTGGTTGCCATGTTTCGAAGTAAAAGATTGTTCCATTTTTAAATTACATGACAGATATGAGTTTACTATGTATTTAATTTGGCCGCTAAACCACGACAGATATGGATTTTCATACAACTTTTGCCGGCCGCTGCTCGCATGTATGTGGGAAGTTTTCAAAATAATGCTCAAATTGCCAAGCATGTTTGAGAAATAGTACATTACTGCAGCGGCCAGCTAAAAAGGCATTGATGGACGACCGTGTAAATATGGGCCGCGGCTTGTATAGTACTTTCAAATCATGCGCGGAAATTAAAACTACTTTTCTAAATCAGACGAACAACGAACAACAATATTTTTTCCCGCGTTAAAGTGTTCATTTGTTGTTTTTTTTTCTAAAACAGCTATTTGCATGCCAGTTCGAAATTTAAATAAATCCTTTTACTACAATTCGGAGTAAAAGATCGTTCCATTTTTAAATTACGCGACAGATATGAGTTTACTGTGTGATTTATTTGGCCACTAAACCACGACAGATATGGATTTTTATACAACTTTTGTCGGCCGATGCTCGCATGTATGTGGCCAGTACAGCAATTTCGATATATCTCGAAGAAAGTTTTCAAAATAATGCTCAAACTTCCAGGTATGTTTGAGAAATAGGAATTTACCTTGATACTCTAACATGTGTCCTGTTGTCCCCATAAGGCCCCTTCCTGGCCAGACCGAAGTCCCCAATCTTGGGTATTAAGCACTGATCCAGGAGTATGTTGGCTGGCTTTATGTCTCCGTGTATGAGCGGTGTGCCGGACATCGTGTGGAGGAATTGGAGACCTCTGTAAGAGTAGTTAATTGATTTTTTTAACAGATTTTTTTGTATCAGTAATATTTTGGTGAAAAGACAAAGTCTAATAAGGAACAAAATAGTAACTTGTATCTACTATGGCAATGTACATACAAATTCACCAACAATCAATTAGATAGTCGTAGTAACCGGGGCCATAAAATACACTGACAGCTTAGTTCAAGATAGCTTATTGGCAGATAAATTGACGTACTTTTCATATTACGACTGTTAGATAAGCTATCCAGAACTTATCTGACGATGTCGGTGGTGAAATCGGCTATTATTCTCATTAATTTATTAAAACTAATGGATAAAAAGGCGTAGAAACAAATTGATAAACTGCAAAACAACTAAGATACTATTATTGTTTATTTGTACTATTATTGTAAACTATCAGGTACAAAAGAATAAAAAGAAACTACCAAAACCACAATTTGGCACTAACCTGGCAACACCATGCGCGATCCTATGACGTTGGGACCAAGTGAGAGGTTGAATATTATTGGCTTTCCTGCGAAGTCGGAGATCCAAAGTGCCTCCACACATCAACTGGTATACTAAGCACACTTCGGCACCTAGGAAAAAAAGAAGGTTAATTGCGCTGGTAGCATTCCTGGTGGAGCTGGGATGGCTGGAGTGATCCGGCCTGACACCTTCCGGACGCAAAATAGGCGCAAAAAGTAGTCGAGTTGCGGAAACCGGTATTTAATGAAGAAGAAGATATCAGGTAGTAAAGTATTAATGAAATAAAACAACTTTTACGGATATCAAACGCGCTATATTTCACGAACTAAGTTGTTGTTGTTGTGTCATCCCGTGACCACGGTAGCTGAAAAGGTGCTGAAACGTCAGGAAAATCAAAAAACCCCTAAAAAAAACTAAAAATATGGACAATTACAACTTAGTTTGTGAAATATAGCGCGTTTCATATCCGTAAAAGTTGTTTTATTTCAATGAACAGTGCGCGCCAAAACATAAGATGTACGTAAGTAAGTAAAGTATTATGTTATCTGTGGTTATACTAACCTCCATGGCTATAGCCGTAGAGCGGCACAATATTATCGTGCCGGTACTGGTTCAAACAGAGCTCCCGAATCAGCTCTCTGTCACGAGAGTCCACTGCGCGTAACCTCTTCACTGCTACGGTCAGCTGTTTCCATTCACCTGGCACAATAATAATTCTAATATCAAGTTTTTATTACAATCACAGCAACTATTTAGCCCATTGTAATATGGTCATTAAGAATTTGTGTAATGGCTAATTTAATTATATACTAGATATCCCTTAAAAAGACTAAATAATGCCTAAAGACTAAAAAAGGCTAAATAATGATAGTGCTAGCCAGATAAAAATGGAATATCAGCGTGTTCGACCATAATAATAATTCCTTACTTAGTTTCAGTATCAGTTTTGGTTACACACAAGATATTCTACTCATTTGTTATTATGAATGGACGGAATATCTTAAATGAATGATTGAATGAATGAATAAAATGAAGGATGGCTAGTGTATGTACCCCATATGTAGTGGGACAACATTAAGGCTGCTGATGATGATAATGATGGGTTTGTTGGTTGATGTATATATGGCCCAAACTCACCTTTAAATACTTGAGCAAAACCTCCTTGCCCTAACATATTGCTACTGCTCCAATTATTTGTAGCATCCTTCAGCTCATTGTAGTCAATAGTGGGTATAGCTGCTACATTCCTCATGATTTCTGCTCTGACTTTATCCTCCATACCACCATCAGAAGATGACTAAAACAACAGAGAAAATGTAAAAAAGACTCTTTATTATAGTGTTGATTAAAAGATATGGAAGAGGAAAGATGATCTATATATCCATTGAAGTTATTAAAGATAATCTACCATTTTACCTTTTCTAACATCAAAATTCATAAGTCATAATACTCCTAAAATAACCAAACCCAAATTCATATGAACAATAACAAAACAAAATAACAAGGCATGTTTTGTTTCCCATTATTGAAACAGCAAAAAATATAAACTAAACAATTCATTTTGCACCTTAACTGACAGGGATAAGATCCAAATTTCGTTGTATCATAGATATAATTCATATACATTAAAATGTGATTTGAGTCTTACCACATCACCTGAGTCATCGTCCGTAGGTGTACCGTTCAAACCTCTGCTGGACGTCGGTAGAGGGACACCCTGTATTGAGGAAAAACAGTCGAAATAATAATAGGTATTCTCAGAAGTGTGTTAAGGAACAATAAGTATGTAAACCAATATTGTTGGAGGTATGGCAAATGATTCGTATGGTTAAATGAAATAAAGAAGGCAAGGGCGTCGCCAAGGGGGGCAGGGAGGGGCAGCTGTCCCCACCTAGAGATTAAAAAAAATTGTAACTAACTGCAAAGCACACAAAGTCCTAACTTCTAAGGACTTGCTTTGACGATAAATCAATCGCCATAGAGGCAAAGACTCGCACCATCCTCCATAATATTAACTTGCCCCCCCTGGGCCATGGGCTAGCAACACTCATGAAAGAAGGAACATTAAACATTAAAAAATAATAATGCTTGGCAACTATCAAATGATTCACCAGCGGGAAAGAAAAGTAAAGTAGGTACTTTTTATATCAAATGTTTCAGAAAATAACTATTAAAAATAACTATTTGGTATTCGGAAATAATACCAAAATTACCCACACAGATAATTAAATAAAACTATCAACTTGTATATTTCTTAAAGCTAACATTTTGAATAAGTTTTGTGTAAGAATAAAAGACTCCGTCAGTAATTCAGCTTAAAAAAATATAGAAATTAAATAATAATTCAGCAATTATGGCTCCTAAGCAAGTCTGTATGGTGAAAAAGAAAATATGAAATTGCAGATTAATTTGGCCACCTTGTCCACAGTTTTAAAATAAAACAGTTTGATAGTCATACACAGTTTAGTAAAGAGTAAAACATATATTAATATCTAACCTGTTCTATCAGTTTAACTGGCAGGGGTATAGAGGACTCTTCTGTATTTTTCTTAGCCTTTTTATTTGCTTTATCTGAAAAAATTATGCTTAATGAATATTTTTTGGCTGTGTAGTGAAACAAGATAAAATTATGATGATAATATTCAGTATAAATTTTAATTTATCATACTCGAACTGGACGGTGTCCAGATAGCAATGGAAAATCTATTGTGTATCATAATCTGGGGGCTGGAAGGTTAAGCAGCCTATGGATAAAGTGTATTACAAAATAATGTTTAATTTACTAAAAATAAAAAAGAAACCCACTCATAATGATAAAGTTTTGAAAAAAAAAAGTCTTCTTCAGTCTGATAGAGCAATAAATGAGAGCTTACATAATTGCTTTTATTACAGAAATTTTGATTATTTGATAATAAACTATTAGTTACGTTTGCAGAGAAGTTGTAAGTAAAATCAATTAGAGTTATGCAATCATGAAATAAAATCAACTTTTTTTTTTTTTACTAGTAAGTGGCTGTGTTGCTTTGCCACATAAATATTACTATTAACCTTTCAGGCCCCGGATTATGAGACACAATCATTGTTCTCCGGACACCGGTGTTTGGATTGGGTTTGTTGAATTAAATAATAATATACCTTCAATGACAGAAGTATCTCTTTCTCTGAATCCATTAGGGCAAAGTTTTTTGTACAACAAATGGAACTTGCTGTCCACAATTGGCACTAAACATGTAAGGGCAGGAACATGTTTCATACGATACAGAGATATGAACAGTTCCCCGACGTTGTGGTTCTGCTGCCCCCAAGTTCTCAAGAGCTGAAGAGACGGTGAATCAGCATTTCTACGAGCTATTTGTTCCATTTCCTAAAAAAATTATACTTACATTAGGGTGGTATTCCATTTATCCAATATTCAAGTTCTTTGTCAAATACTTGATCAAATTTCTTTGACATAATTACTTAATTATGCTTATTACACTTGTCCAATAACTTTGACAAAGATTTTGCATAGTTAAACATCTAATAAACTTGGATCAAATAACAGCGTTACTAGCACATCGGATGTAGTCAAACAATTTTTTTTATCAAATGCAGATTGGACTAGGACATTGGATAAATGGAATACCACTCTTAACTATATGATGGTTGTGGTTGTGTCAATTTCTGAATGATATTGTATGTTAGTGTCAACACCTTTCTGACAGAATATTCATTAACAATTAACTAATGGCTATGATAAGATAAATAAAGATAGTTTGGTAAAGAAAAAATTTCACTCTTTTAATGTTATTCATCTCATATAACATTATAATTCTGATGTTGTTATAGACAATGTAGGTATCTTTGAGCATATTAACCTGGTTACCGAATGCGAAAACAGGTTTTTGATGTAGAAATTGAAAGTTTTTACGTCGGAAAAACCTAATTCGTGTTCCGCCGTCTATGGAATTACCAGCTTTCTACGACGTTTGGATCAAATATTTATATAAATTTGTTAATAATTTTTTTGACTTCGTTTAAATACTTTGGAATGAGGAACATAAAATGTGAGCTCGTGTAATACCAAGAATTCAATTGGGAAACCCATAATTTTGGAGTATTTACTTACATTGACTTCAAAAGCTTTGTAGCCTATCAGGTCAGCTAATTCTTTCCAATCGTCATCATTGTCCAGCAATCTGCAAATTTCTTGGTTGATTTCGTATGGTATATCGTAAATATACATTTTTTTAAAGAGTTTCCTTCTTCTCCGAACTAAAAATTAAAAACACAAACCACTTCATCAAAAAACACTTTGCAACTGACAGTGAAGTGAGGTGAGGTGAGACCATGAGACAGACAGTCAGTCACCTGACACATATGACCTGACATGACAGTACTGAGTACTGACCTGACACTGACGTAATTCTAAATCTGCCAAACCACCAGAAAACTAATATTCTACCTCAAACGACCAAAAAAAGCAATCTCGTAAGGAATTTGAAGAAGTTCTACTACAATTTACTTTATAAGCAATTAAAGATCAGCTACATTAATAACAAAATTAACCTTATTACAGATTAATTGCCATTCATAGTCATAAAATTAAAATGATACAGTGAAAAGTGAAAATTTGGCTGATACGAAGGAAATCTTTATTATTTTTAAATATATTAAAGGTTTCTATCAAATCTGCCACTTTTTGAAATCGTCGACCATACTTAAAAATCTGCCCAAAGGTAGGTTTGTCGAATAAATATCGATACATCGATATTTTCAATTCGATATATCGATATTTTTGGGCGATATATTTTTTAACGATATATCGATATCAAATATCTAATATCGAAATTGTATCAAAAACTATATTTTCTTTTGTTTTTAATTGGTCGACTCAATTTGCTGCTTCACTGTTTTTTAATTTGGTACTTAAGTTGGTTTTCAAGTTGGCAACTCTGTCTTTAGGTCAATGATACATGTGACATACATGTGTCAGTTCAGTCAATAGTAATTTCATTCAATAGGCTATTTGACAGGTTTTTAAAATCCATTTTATATTATGTAGTAGAGTCTAAGGAACCCAATTGAATCAAATAAAAAATTCAATATTTAAATAGCGCGCCAAAACGCTACATTGACAAAATGGCGCTGCAATGGGATCGGTGACGTCACTTGCCTGTATTCTGATCTGTGGGACATAATCATCCACATAATGTTTACAAGCAGGTGACGTCATCATAAACTCGACGAATCTGGAGCGTTTTGTGTCACGTGACAAACGTTTAAAAAATGCATTTTTATTTACGGATTTTTAAATAAAGTTATTATTATTTTCAACGTACGTTAATAAATAACCATTTTTAAGGTCTTAATTTATACTGATAACAGTAATTGAAACTTTATTTTTCGCATTGTCAAATAGGCTGTATGGCTTCTTGCTTCGTTGGGAACGAGAAAATTAACCAAAAGAAATATACACCGATATATCGATATTTATAATAAGAATAAAAACGATTCCGTAAATGTTGACACTGTCATGAGGTACAAGACAATAGTTATTTGTTATGCAAGGCTGGAAAGTTGGTTATTTAGCGGCGAATTACCTCTATTGAAATCTGAGCAAGTGAAGGATTTTAGGATTGAACCACGAGCGTAGCGAGTGGTTCAATCCTGAGCAAAGCGAGGATTTCAAAGGTACAAGACGCTAAAAACTTTTCTGCCGAGCGCAACTCACAATTTTTCACCTCACAACAGCGAGGAACATTTTATGGTTGTTTCCAAGGTCAACTTCCGGTAAAATTCTTTAAACATAAAGTTTAATCTAAATATACCTTATTCTCGTTGTTTTAATGATATAAAAAACTAAAATAATAAAAAAGGGAGTATTATAGTTAATTCAAAGTTATTTAAAGTAGGAATATATTGTTACTTATTAATAAGAATAAAAACGATTCCGTTAATATTGACATGAGGTACAAGACAAAGACAATTTAAAAATAAAGATTTATGTCCCAGTCCGAAATCCAATTATAGGTTGTGAAATCTCACCCAGCTTATAAAATTCTTATAGCAAATAGTTTAATCTTATTGTTATTGTTTTTATGATTCAATGAACTAAAATAATATAATAAAACCAAAACGGAGTATTATAATTAATTTAAATCTATTCTTTCTTCTTTTTTCTTTAATATATAAAAGAAGAAACTTACTGACTGACTGCCTGACATATCAACGCACAGCCCAAACCGCTAAGTCTAAAGACTTCAAATTTGGCACATAGGTTTCTTGTGAGGTCTAGGGGTGCACTAAGAGAGGATTTTTTGAAATTCTACCCCTAAGGGGGTGAAATAGGGGATGAAAGTTTGTATGAAAGTCCGTCAGTTTTGGAGTTAGGATCTTCAAATTTTATATTTAGGTAAAGGATTAAAAATAAACATTTACCTGTCTCAGCGTTTTTGAAAATTCCATCCCGAAGGGGTGAAAAGGGGGATGGAGTTTTGTAAGAAAAATCCTTTAATTTCAAAGTAAAAGTGACTTATTTTATTATTATAAGGCTCATGGTTGCAACTTAAAAACAAATAAACAAACCTACATTTTGTGATTTTACAAAAATCAACCCCTAGAATGGTAAAAAGGGTCACCTATCTTGAATTCGAATTTTTAGATTACGAATTTCACTTTCCCGAAAACGTTTAGCCACTTTTTATTATCCATAATTTCTTTATACCGAAAACACGATTGACAAAGGTTTGAAATTCCGATTTTCAGTTGTCATTTTTTTTTTCAAATGTTTTGTAATCCTACTCAACTTTTGACCGAAACCATTATTGACTGATGATTTAGTTTCTAGAAACATATTTCCCATATTATCAATTCATTCAATCTATTTTTCTTCTTCATCTTAATATATAAAAGAAGAAACTGACTGACTGACTGACTGACATATCAACGCACAGCCCAAACCGCTAGGTCTAGAGACTTCAAATTTGGCACATAGGTTCCTTGAGAGATCTAGGGGTTCACTAAGAGAGGATTTTTCGAAATTCTACCCCTAAGGGGGTGAAATAGGGGATGAAAGTTTGTATGAAAGTCCGTCAGTTTTGGAGTTAGAATTTTCAAATTTTATATTAAGGTAAAGGATTAAAAATAAACATTTACCTGTCTCAGCGTTTTTGAAAATTCCATCCCGAAAGGGGTGAAAAGGGGGATGGAGTTTTGTAAGAAAAATCCTTTAATTTCAAAGTAAAAGTTACTTATTTTATTTTTATTAGGTTCATGGTTGAAACTTAAAAGCAAATAAACAAACCTATATTTTGTGATTTTACAGAAATCAACCCCTAGAATGGTAAAAAGGGTCACCTATCTTGAATTTGAATTTTTAGATTACGAATTTCACTTTCCAGAGAACGTTTAGCCACTTTTTATTTTCCATAATTTTCTTTACACCGAAACACGATTGACAAAGGTTTTAAATTCCGATTTTTTGTTGTAATTTTTTTTTCAAATTTTAAATATTTGAAGAAAGTGACTGACTGACTGACTGACTGACTGACATATCAACGCACAGCCTAAACCGCCAGGACTAGAGACTTCAAATTTGGCACATAGGTTCCTTGTGAGGTCTAGGGGTGCACTAAGAGAGGATTTTTCGAAATTCTAACCCCTAAGGGGGTGAAATAGGGGATGAAAGTTTGTATGAAACTGCGTCAGTTTTGGAGTTAGGATCTTCAAATTTTATATTTAGGTAAAGGATTAAAAATAAACATTTACCTGTCTCAGCGTTTTTGAAAATTCCATCCCGAAGGGGTGAAAAGGGGGATGGAGTTTTGTAAGAAAAATCCTTTAATTTCAAAGTAAAAAGTTACTTAATTTATTATTATAAGGCATTGATCATGGTTGAAACTTAAAAACAAATAAACAAACCTATATTTTGTGATTTTACAAAAATCAACCCCTAGAATGGTAAAAAGGGTCACCTATCTTGAATTCGAATTTTTAGATTACGAATTTCACTTTCCCGAAAACGTTTAGCCACTTTTTATTATCCATAATTTCTTTATACCGAAAACACGATTGACAAAGGTTTTAAATTCCGATTTTCAGTTGTAATTTTTTTTTTTTTTTCAAATGTTTTGTAATCCCACTCAACTTTTGACCGAAACCATTATTGACTGATGATTTAGTTTCTAGAAACATATTTCCCATATTATCAATTCATTCAATCTATCTTTCTTCTTCATCTTAATATATAAAAGAAGAAACTGACTGACTGACTGATTGACATATCAACGCACAGCCCAAACCGCTAGGTCTAGAGACTTCAAATTTGGCACATAGGTTCCTTGTGAGATCTAGGGGTTCACTAAGAGAGGATTTTTCGAAATTCTACCCCTGGTGACAGCTAGTTTATAATAAGAATCAAATATAACAAAAAAGTCAATAGTCCGACTCGGAACGCATTATGACATATTTTTAGGTATTAAATTAAAAAAATACTTTGCCACGCTAGGCCGCAAAAAGTGATTTTCTACGCCTAAACTGATTGACAAAACCTCCTTTTCAGAGCATGTGAGGTGAAATAGTTATTTTCACCTCACACGCTCTGAAAAGAAGGTTTTGTCAATTTTGCAGCTTTTTATTACTTTAGCGGCATGGCATGCATGAAAGATGGCGTTGTATGTATACTTTGTCGTTATTTCTAAAAGGCTTAGTTCTTTTATAATTTTGTAAGCGACTTAAAAAAGGAGTAGTTTATCAATATGTCGCGAATATAAGTGGTATTTTAATGTAGTCAACGGCAGGTCAGGCTTTATACTTTGTGCTTAGATTGCCCTTTACTTATGTAGTTTATTTTAGATACGGTTTTTGTAATACAAGTTCTAACGTTATTATTACACAAGTTTGTCACATTTTTTAATGTTTCGGTACCTATGAACAGATTGAACAGCTGTTATTAACCATTTTTTATGTCTTCACTGCCGGGGCACATTGGTCTTTCGTATGGAAGGATAAGTAATAAGATAAGGAGAATGGGCCATGATCCACCACGCGGGCCCTATGCGGATGGGTGGGTTTTAATGACCGCAAATACAGCCGGGACCAACGGTTTAACGTGCCTTTCAAGGCACGGAAGAGATAGTAATTGATTGGTCACCTATCCCGTAACCGACCATTGCGAAACTTAATCGTAGGCCGAGCGCGCGAACCACTGCGCCTCCTCATAGTTCATAGGTACCGTACATACAGTAGTTTTCAGAAAATCTAGAAAACGCTGTCGATTTCGCTGCCTTTGAAATTATATGAGCACACTGGCACCAACTCTAGTGTATTTTTTGTAATGGATTTTTGACATGGCCGTCATGACCTTTTTGTTCTTACTAAGACAGGCCGCAGCACTTTAAATGGCTAATAACGAATCGACATGTAGGTACCTATTACATTAAGGGTCGGTTTGACCAACTACTGATAAGTTATGGATAACTTAAATGGCATTTAATTTGTCTTTTTTTCATATAACAAACTGTCAAAAGATCTGTCAATTAAACTATCCAGAACTTTAGTAGGTGCTAGAAGCTAAAACTATAAAAAAAAAAAAACGGTGCTAGAAGCGGCCCGTAAAGTTGTTTGTTCTGTGGCATTACTATATAATTTGTGTTCTGTGGATAGAGCAAATGGTACAGTACTTGTACATTACTATATAATTTGTGTGGTACAGCGGGTAAGAATGGGTTTATGTTGTCCAATCATGATTGTTATTATTATTATTTATTTATTTTATAAAATTACAAACAATAAAATGGTTACATAATTTCGCAAAACCTAACAAGAGGTTTGACTGCGTGTTTGAAATTTAAGCAAAAAAACAATTATAAGTACTTATCAAATTAGTATTAAACAGTTCTATTATGATGGTATGCCTCAAAGATGCTCTTCAGTAAAGACAGGCGCAGTTATTAAGTATTACTTAGATACTTACAATATTAGTAATAAACTAGAAAATTTTTGGGACATTTTATTTTATATATTGAATAATAGTTTGACATTTAGAATTAATCCTTGAAATTTGCTGAATTGTAAACTTTTGAATGGAGGAATGAATCAATATTGTATTAATCTAATTGTATTATGTACCGATATGTTTTGCATGCTATTGTAAATGGCTGATTGGGCTGATCTATATTTTAATGTCATCTGCAGTGTACCCCAAACAAGTGCAATTAATGATTATGATTATGATTATGATTACAGTCGGGGAACTCACCAGTTCTTATTGAGTGTTACCTATTTCTCTATACGTGTATACTATTTTACCAGCTGTATACAACCAACGTAAGGGAAATTATGCAGATTAAAGTGGTTAAGTAACTAACGCTGTGTAGTGTCGGCTTAGAATAGCACTACTATTGGCAAAGTGATGGCGTAGTGGCATTGCGTAGAATATAGGTTCACTTACATGGAGATTAAATGAAATCCACTGATCTGGCCTCGGTGTTTTATTCAATATATCACAGAATATCCATATAACATCTCTAGACAATATTTGAATTATTTCTATAGATGATTGAATTGATTATCTTGGATTATAAAATAGGTTAACACGGAAAATAAAAACAGACGGACATGACGTACAAATTGCAGGGGAATCTCACGAATATAGGAACCGGAAACATTCAACGTATAGACAAGAGACAATTTATCTATGGTAATGTGGGGTGTACACATGCACTTCAACACTCCTTACACCTCACATTGCATTTAACAGATTGCTTACATGGCTCTAGACAAGCTCTACATAACATTCTAACTGGTAGAGCATAAAATGCAAAGTTGACTCTACATGTACACAATACCGTGCATGTTCAATAATTAACTAGTATCACAGAATACATGGCACAAACCCAAAAAAAATATTTATAAATGTAGCATATCAATCTTATCATACACGTATAGCAAGTCATGCAATCAGAATGTAAATAATATAACATAACACAGTATAACAACACAGTTAAATTTACGCTTTCATTATTTAAGATTAAGTTTTATTACAAAGTTGTTATGTTTCTGAACACATAGCGGCTTAGTCAGTACATCTGCTATCATGCGATCGGTCTGCAAATATCTCACACTAAGGAATTCCTTTTGAACTAAATCTTTAACAAACTGATACTTTAACAAAGTGATATCTTAGGTCTATGTGTTTAGTCCTTCTAAGACAATGTTCCTTAACAAGAAGTAGCTTCTGTGCACTTTGACTATCGTTATATACAACTACACTTAAATGTTTGCTGATAATTTCATATAAGAAATTCCTAACAAAACAAATGTCTTTGCATACCTCAGCAATAGAAACATATTCAGCTTCACAACTTGAAAGAGCGACACAACTTTGTTTTCTGGATTCCCAGTTTATAACATTATTGCCTAATTTTATGATAAACCCAGTGTAAGATTTACGATCTGATATATCATTCGCCCAATCCGCATCCGCGTAAGCAGTGATATCAATACTGTAATAGTACAAAATAAAGTTTATAATTGATTGTACCAGCTAAATAGCGCAGAACTCGTTTTGCAGCACGCCAGTGATTTTCATCAAAACAAGTACTAAACATGCTCAGCTGACTGCATGCAAATGAGATATCAGGACGAGTACAAACAGACAAGTACATTAAACTACCCAGTAAATGTCGGTATTTATAGGCATCATCACTTAAATATTCCTTGTCAGACTTTTCAAATTTAGAATTAACAGGCAATGGTGTGGAAACGTATTTACAATCAGACATATTATACTTTTCCAACAAACGCCTTATGTATACAGATTGGTCTAATGTTGTGACACCTTTTTCTCTTTGAACATTCATACCCAAACAATTTTGTAATTTTCCCAGATATCGAATTTCAAAGTTATCCTGTAATAGCTTTAAAACATTTTGAATACAATTGTTATGAAAAATATAAAAGTCATCAACATACAAGGAAATTATTACATATTCTGTCTTAGTTTTCTTTATATAAATGCATGGCTCACATTTGCTTTGTATATAACCATTCTGTGACAAAACTGTGTGTATCTTAACATTCCATATCCTACTTGCTTGTTTGAGGCCATATATTATATATAAACCATATAAACAAACTTTGTCATTATTTTTAAAACCTGATGGCTGTTCCATAAATATCTTTTCGCTAAGCTCACCATTTAAGAATGCGGTAGTTACATCGATATGATCAATTTCTAATTCCAATTCTGTTGCCAAAGAAAATAAAATTCTCAATGTGCTATGCCTTACCACTGGCGAGAATGTGTCCATGTAATCTATACCCTCTTTTTGACTGAAACCACGGGCAACCAATCTCGCTTTAAATCTAGAAGGCTTACCTGAGGTATCTATCCTCTTTTTATATACCCATTTGCATTTAACAATGTTTTCATTTTTAGGCCGATCAACCAATGACCAAACATTGTTTTTGATCATAGAGTCATACTCACATTCCATCGCCCTGAGCCAATCATCCTTGTCAGGAGACTGCACAGCTTCTTCATAAGATGTAGGTTCGTCTAGCAAGCCATCTGCCAATATCGACAAAAGAGACATATCATAATCCTTAAGTCGCTCGTGTATATTACCTCGTGTACAGCGTACGGTGCGTGAGTGAGACGTGTCGGTAACAGCCGACGGCATCGACTCCCTTACAGATGCAGACTCCAGCACAGAAGACACAGCGCCCAGCGGGACGCAATCCTCTTTACCTTTATCACAACTATCAAGTGATGACGGAGGAAGCGAAGACACAGCGCCCAGCGGGACATCATCTTCATCAACATACGCGTCATCAAATTCATCACCAGTACAGTATTTTTCAGAGAGCGGCGACCACGCAGGTAACTTTGGTGACTCCACATCTGAAATGATACGAGGACTTATTGAGCAAGACCTGTCAGATTTGTCATGTTCATTATTAAAATTCGGTTCGTTATTTAAATTCAACTCATTATTTAAAATTTGATTAGGTTCATCTGAATTTAAATTATTTTCATTATTAAAATTATTGGCATTATTAATGTCATATAAATAAAAATCATCCCCACAACTTGATTTACAATTGTTGTGTTTTCCATAATAAGTATCCTCAATAAAAGTAACTGCTCTGGAAAATATTATTTTACGAGGATTAGAAGGATCAATCAAACGGTAGCCTTTACAATTCTCACCGTAACCAACAAACACATATGATTTCGCTCTTGGATCAAGCTTGCGACGCTTTTGACTAGGGATATAAGCATAAGCAAGACAGCCAAAAACGCGTAAATGGCTAACATCAATCTCAGACTCAGACCATAAGCGTTCAGGAATACCACCTAATAATGCTCTGGCAGGAGACCTATTTTTCAGGTAAATGGCGCACATGACGCTCTCTCCTCAGTAGCGGTTACATAGGCCGGATTCATGCAACATTGCCCTTGCTTTATCAAAAATTGTTCTCCCTGTCCTTTCCGACAACCCATTCTGTTAGGGGCAATATGGCACGGTGGTTTGATGAATTATACCATTTTTCTTGAGGAAATTACTTAGACTACTATTGACATATTCAGTACCGTTATCTGAACGAAGTACATTTATTGGCAAGCCAGATTGTTTCTCAACTAGATTTTTAAAAACAATAAAATGGGAACTCACCTCAGACTTGTTTTTCATTAGGTAGCCCCATGTCTTCCGTGTATAATCATCTGTGAAGGTCAACAAGTAGCGGGCTCCACCCCAGCTGCTAACTTGCATCGGGCCGATCACGTCAGAGTGTATAACTTGGAGCTTCTGAGTAGCACGGCTAGTGCCAACGGTAGGGTAAGGCGCATTTGGCATCTTCCCCGTCAGGCACGGCACGCAGCTACGCATGCCCTCTTGTTTCTGGAAATGAAAATTCATGCAACTTTTCCCATCACCCAGTACACGCATACCTTTCTCCGACAAATGGCCAAGACGCTTGTGCCATGTTTCCATTGACACACTTGATGCAGACCGAGCCTTCTCTGTCCCTTGCCTATGTAAGGGCTTGGAAGACTCCTCCTTAAAGACAGGCTGCTCTTACACCTTCACTTTATACAAACCATTTTCCTTTTTAGCATTTAAAACCTGGTTGCCTATAATTTCACATTTGTGAAAGATTTTACATTGATCCTTATTAAAAACAACAGTGTATCCCTGATCTGCTATCTGTCCTACAGACAAGAGATTACTGGATAGGCCCGGCACATCGAGAACATTATTTAAACTAATATAAGAAGTGAGAGCAACCCTACCAGTGTTATCGCTATACAATTTTTCACCATTTGCAACATATATGACAGAATGTTTACCTCTAGAACCAATGAGAAGGTCCTTGTTGGCAGCCATGTGTGTCGTAGGTAGCCCCACTGTCCAGAACAAACTGCTGAGAGCTTCTGCTGCATGTGAAGGCATTCTCCGAGGCAATCATTGTGTGAATGTCCTGGTTTTTTTGTTGCTCATTCCGTTTCTTCTTGAAACAACGCTTGACACTGTGTCCTGTTTTCTTGCAATAAGTGCAGACAAGACTCTTCCTCTTCTTATTAGTAAAGTAGGCCGAAGGCCCTTCCTGTTCATTGCTATTCCGCCTGTGATCTTCCTGAAGAAGGCGGGTTCGCACCAGTTCCACTGTCAAAGTGCTGGTCAAGCAGGCAGTCTCCATGCCGGATACCAAATTGTCAAATTCCTGAGGAAGTCCGCTGAGCAGTATCTCTGCCACCTCGTCATCTTCTATGGCTTTTCATACATCTGCAAGCTGTTGTACCAACCGCATCACCGCCTCGATGTACTCTGACATACCGCTGTATTGGTTGTACTCTATTTTATGAAGTTGCCTCAGCAGGAGCACCTTTCGATACAATCCTTTAGGTTCGAACGTGTCTGCAAGCTTCTTCCAAGCATCCTTTGCAGTTGTTGCGTCCCGTACATATTGGTAAAGGCTTGGTTTTATTGCTAAGCAAATTCGTGCCAGAGCACGACTTCCACGTGCTGCGTCGGTGTCCGTTCCTTCGACGCACTGCCATAGATTATCCATAAATATCTGAAATATATAGACAAGAGACAATTTATCTATGGTAATGTGGGGTGTACACATGCACTTCAACAACTACCCCCTAGGCTCTCATCCCGTGGGTGTCGTAAAAGGCGACTAAGGGACTCAGCCTTCAGGAGATAGGCAGCAGCGTCTCCTACATACTTGGCCATACTGCGATCGCCAACCCGCCTGCCAAGCGTGGCGATTATGGCAAACCCCCCCTTTTGGAGGAGGCCTATACCCAGCAGTGGGTGTTATATAACTGAGACGACGAAGTAACTAACGTTAAGTAACGTAAGGTGGGTCGCGGGTGGGTGACCAAAAATAACAATCTTGAGCTAATCTGTTAACCCTTTAAAGCGCAAGATTTTTTTTCTTTTATTTATGTGTTTTTTGGAAATATAATGCTAATATAGTATACAAAGATATAAAAAAAAATATATAAAAAATCCAAGTATTGTAGTTTTTTGGAAATGGTATGTATCACATATGTGACATTGCGCAAGAAACAAAGAACTAGTAGGAGAATAGCATGTATCATATTTGTTACACTGCCCTTGAGCCATGTTATTAAATAATAGTAATATTTTTTTATAATAAACGTTTATTTACGTTTTATATTCAATACAAAGAAACAGTTTCTTAAAAACAAAATCTTCTTACATTACATGAAAGTTAAAAAAACAGTTCCTCTTCGGAACAAAGCAGAGACGCAGGTCACATTTCACGCAATAAACATTAGTTTGCCCGTCTTTACAGCATCGGCACCTCCCACGGTCTCGAAATGCTGGAAAATGGCCTACGCCATCAAAACGAGTCGCTTCATTTGGTTGTGGTGCAATAGGTTCAACAATTTTGTTGGCAATGAGGCTATTCAGGTTTACAGGATAGTTGTTTTTGACTCAGCCCTTTTAAAGTAATCCTATTGCTATGTCCCCCTCCTGAACTTTTTGAGCGAAATGTTCTTCTCTTTCGTCTCTCTTCGATGAAGCAACCATGCATTATTTATGCAGATATCTATAACCTGCGAAAATATCGCCATATACCACCTCTTCGTTCTAAAGTTGGTTCTGTAAAGGGCCACCAACATGTCCGAGAGATCAACACCGCCCATAAATGAGTTGTATTTTTTGACAATTGCGGACAGTCGACATCAATCTTAGCTTTTCTATCTTTTGACCAGCGCTTGACTTTTCCCATTGGGGTTGAATCGACAAATGAGCTCGCTAGAGTGACAGCTTTATTGTCAATCCATTTTACGATTACAACTTTTTTATCTTTACAAACAAAAAGCTTGATGCCCCTTTTACGGTTTCTTCGGCATATACTGGCGTCTGTTGCCGGCTCTGGTACCCTTGTAGGCAACCATCATTTCATCAATGCTAAAATCGCATTCTTCTTCAAACTGCAAACAGTTTCTTCTTACTTTCTCCAATAAAGGTCGCAGTTTGAAGTAGCGATCATCTGTAACTTCAGTGTTATCAACAAAGTGCAGAAAGCGCCTGATTTGCTCGTACTTCTTCAGAGGCATAATATCTGCAATGAGTGCGTATCTGAAATCTTTGCTACAATAATCACGATACGATGGCATTTTTATAATACCCATCAGTATTCCATTTAAAAAGAAGGTGATGGACTTTGGTATTTTTTTGCTTTCTTTACTACAAGTTAACAAACAAACCAAGGTACTTGATTTGCATTCCGTTTGAATCGTGTTTTCTGGTTGACAGGTGTAATCATAGGAGACAAAACCGATGACACTCAGTTTAAAACTGGTAATTGATCATATTGTTTTTCTTATGGGAACATTTCGCTAACCATCGGAGTAAGAGGAATCGTTTCCTTATCGACATTAATAAAAATATCATTTGGGCTACACTGAACTACTTCTTCCTGATCAAGAAGGGAAAATGAATCGTGCTCCTGTTCTGAAGTTGAACTATCAAGGATATTCAATCTTTCTAGCGAAGACGGAATAGATCGTGGTTCGGAGCTAAAATCTAAATCGTCCTCTTCAGAAAAGCTGCGACGACGAGCTGAGGTCTCTTGAATAACGAAGGAATCCGTGGACGAAGCACCTTTGGGAGGAACAAGTGCCAGGATCTTCTTGGATCTTTCCCATTGAAACCCTTTATATAAGCGAAAAGGAAAACATGCAACATTCACCCAAAACCAAAAAACTTACATGTGCAGGTAGGTTGTTAGTGTAGGTATAGTATGATGAACAATTGCGTGATATGTGAAACATTTCAAACTAAAGAAGTGAAAAGCGTAGCAGCTCACACAAGACAAAAATCAGCAAAATACTTATAAGCGACGCAACATGAAAAGGTTATTATTAAATTGTTTTATACCTGTACCAGACCACAAAAATTTTAAAAATAAAAATAAGCTTTAAAAACTGTGCTGCCTATTTTGTTAGTAGTTGTGCAATGTATCACCGGTAATACAAACAAAACCAGAACTAGTTTACTGTTTATTGGACAATGTATTACGGGTAATACATACAAAAAATCGAATCAATTACGACAAAACCAAACACAATCAAATGTTATTTTTACATGTTGTATTTGAATGCAGCTACCAACAACAAATTTATAGTGGTAAATTGTTGAAATATTCGTTATTACTATTATTATGCATAAAAACTCACCGAGCGTCCGAGAGATAAACGACGTAGCGGCGGCATTTTCCATATGAACGAGTGACAGCGCACAGGAGTGACTTTTTTAATTTTTTTACTAGATGACAGTAGTGTGCATAATAATATAGTGATGTTATTTTATAAAAAGAGTATTTAGTTTTTGCACAGTATTTTTTTGTTTAGAGTGTATCAGCTCAAACACGTTGCGAAATAAAGGGTTAATTTCGATGGCGTGTTACAAAACCACATCGAAACATGACTGATTAAACTAAACCACAGGCATCGACTATCTAATTATTATCAAGACAACAAAATGACTTCAAAAAATGCTACATTGCATTTTAATAGGTACTTTTAGTTCTATTATAAAATATAGGTAAGTACGTAGGTACTGACGAATTGATAAGCTACTCTTAATTAAATGGTATCATGTGTTAAGTATTCTCTTCAAAAAGTAAAGAATATAGGCGACTCAATAGACTCTTCCTTTTTTTAAGTTGGTTTAGTCGGGAAGGATTGCAAGCGATGTTCCGGTTCTCACGCGAACGAAGTTGCGGGCACAGCTAGTAACACAATATAATAATAGAATAGTATCCAACTCCAACGAGTATTTCATTGTGTAAATATGTATATGCATTTCATAATTGAAGCCTATCCATCCATCATTAGCCTGTAGACGTCCACTGCTGGACATAAGCCTCTCCTAGCTTACGCCTATTGTGGCGTTCATAGGAGGTTATTAGCCCACTGCTACCACGTTTATTAGCAGTTTGACCACGCGGAATATTGTTCCGGCTGGAAATACTACTTTGACCAAATAGTTTGACCAGCCGGATGAAGGGGAAATAAAACAAGGAGAAAAAACAGCCCTTAAGGCGATACTCGAAAAAAATATGCTGAAGCGAGATAGCAATGAGAAAACTACGCGCACAGGAGCGAGACCGATTTTGCAGATTAGGCAAAAAAACACAAAATCACTTCGTATTAAAAAATTACAGCGATTGAAAAAAAATGCTTCTATACGATCCTAAATATTTTTGGTGTCCACTTATTAAACCAATTTCCAATACTGTAAGTAACCCAATTTAAGAATAATCTTGAATTTTCGTATTTTTTAGAGGTCTTTTCGAAAAGAAAAAGTGTCGAGGCAAAATCATAAAATCGTGTTTCTGAAACTATACGAATCTAGATAAAGGTATGAAGAAATATATCTGTTATTACCAGATTTGTAACAACTGTAACCGTGCTATAGTTTTATATCAAAAAGTCCATACTTTTTCCGAGTAGCGCCTTAACGAGTTTCTTGCTGGTTCTTCTTGTTACAAGGTCTCCGGTGCCGTAGGGTTTGTGAACCGATGGCGTAGCTTCTTTGACGTTCATAAGTGCTTGTAACAGCCTAAGCTAAATAAATAATATTGACTTTGACTTTGAAAGCCCTCTACTTCATCAGCAGCGGGCGCACTGCGTCCACCGTGCTCACAAATACCGTCGTTGCGCCCGCCTGCGGAGTCTCCAGTTGATACTGCGACTAAGCCATCAACTCGTGCTTGGCCAAACAGTTTGCATTAATTGAATAGTGACCGAAGTCACCTTATAACCAATACCTCTGACAGGCAATGCCCTAACGAAGATTACCTATACATAACTGTATCTTGTACTATTAAGTATTCTGTGCCTGTATTAAAAACCTATACATATAGGCTCTATTAAAACATTCTAAAAAGTTAATTCGACAAATTATAGTTGTTAATTATTACTAAGGTTAAGGTATTTAAATAGCAATAAATATAGAGCATTATAACGTATCTAACATTACGCGGTTTGATCCAACCGCAGAGCCACTTCAGCCACTACTAGAAATGTGCAGGATTGTGTTCATTGACATAATATTGAGCATAAAACTATGGATGAAATTTAATTTTATAATGTAGGTAATTTTTACAGAGGCAAACGGACATGTCATCGAGCTTGGTGGGATGAAAGGCATACAAGGGAATAAATTCCCCTTCCAGGGGCTCAGGAGGAACGTGGGATCTTTAGCTAGAAGTCCGTCTCACGAAAGATGCCACGCGGAATATTACTTGAACTAAATTATCTCCATAGTAACAGAGCTCATTTTTGAAGACGACTACTGCATCTTCCGTGTAGGACTAGGAATAGGACTTTATCTTTACCTATTAAATTGCCTATTTTTTCTTACATTTCTAGAGCACGTCACTACTTCTACGGACTCGCCCACCGAGGATTCCGCACTTTGTAGGTACTGTACTTGTACTATTAAGTATTCTGTGGTACTGTGGAGATCGTATAGTTTTGTAGTGCGGAGACATATAGAATTTCCACAGTACCTAGGTATATAATTATTATAGCTATAGCACTAGCTGTGCCAGCAACTTCGTTCGCGTGAGAACCGGAACATCGTTTGCAATCCTTCCCGACTAAATTTTTAGTAAGGCGGTCTTTTTAACCAACTTCAAAAAAGTAAGAGGCTATTGAGTCGCCTAAATTCTTTACTTTTTGAAGTGAATAATTAACACATGATAGCATTTAATTACATTCTTATCATCTTATCGCCTTCAATAGAGAAGTTTATCAATTCGCGAGTACCTACGTAGTTACTTACCTATATTTTAAAATAGAATTAAAAGTAAAAGTACCTAGCATCTTTTTGAAGTCGTTTTTTTTGTTGTGTTGATAATAATTAGATAACCGATGCCTGTGATTTAGTTTCATCAGTCGTGTTTCAATGTTCAATTCAACCGCCTCTATGGTCTAGTGGTAACAACCACCGGTATCAGATCCAGGGGTCCCGGGTTCGATTCCCATCGTACCAGCAACCAAACCGAATACAATATGTATCTCACATATTATTGTATTCGGTTTGGTTGGTGGTAAGATTTGTTGTGAATCCGCCTGGCTAGCTACGACCATCTTATCTAAGTCTGACGCCATAACAACAATGTTATCACATTGTTGTGTTCCGGCAGTTAGAGACTGATAAGATAGTTAGTTCCTCAGTAATTGACGATTTCGGGAGAGGCTCGCTTATAATAAAAAAAAGTAAAAAAAAAGTGGCTTTGTAACACGTCTTCGAAATTAACAAAGTTGCTCAAGATTGTTATTTTTGGTCACCCACCCCGCGACCGCGAAATTAGCGAAAGTTACTTAGCCACTATAATCCGCAAAATTTCCCTTACGTAGGTTGTAAACAGCTGGTAAAATTGTATACACGTATAGAGAAATAGGTAACAAACACTTCATAAGAAAGTCTACTGGTCGACTGGGAAGTCATACCATCCTATCATGTCATACCGTCCTGAATGGCTAGTAGGGAAACAAATATTGGTCGATTCAAAAGCACTTATCCATAAGTAAGTCTATTTGAATGAAAATATTTAGACTTTGACATCCAATCATGATTGGACAACATGAACCCATTCTTACCCCCTGTACCATTTGCTCTATCCACAGAACAAAACGACTTTAGGGGCCGGTTTTACCACCTACAATAAGTTCTAGATAGTTTAATTGGCAGAATTTTTGACAGTTTGGTATATGAAAAAATTACAAATTATAACTTATCAGTAGTTGGTGAAACCGACCCTTATTGTAATATCCACATTTCGATTCGTTTTTAGCCATTTAAAAATTTAAAGAGCTGAGGCCTGTCTTAGTAAGAACAAAAAGGTCGTGACGGCAATGTCAAAAACCCATTTACGAAAAATACACCGGAGTTGGTGCCAGTGTGCTACTAACCACCTACCTAAGTAGTTAAAGTTAAGGTCAAGCATTATTAAGTTCATATAATTTTAAAGGCAACGAAACCCACAGCGTTTTCAAGATTTTCTGAAAACTACTGTAGGTACGGTATGAGGAGGCGCAGTTGTTCGCGCGCTCGGCCTACGATTTAGTTTCGCAATGGTCGGTCATGGGGTAGGTGACCAATCATTTACTATCTATTCCGAGCCTCGGAAGGCACGTTAAACCGTTGGTCGCGGCTGTATTTGCGGTCATTAAAACCCACCAATCCGCTTTGGGCCCGCGTGGCGGATTATGGCCTAACCTCCTTTTCTTATGACTTATCCTTCCATAAGGAAGGCCAGTGCCCCGGCAGTGGTGACATAAGAAATGGTTAATGACGACCGTTCAATCTGTCCATAGGCACTGAAACATAAAACATGTGTAATAATGTTAGAACTTGTATTACGAAAACCGCATCTAAAATGAACGACCTAAGTAAAGGACAATCTAAGCACAAAGTATAAAGCCTGACCTGCTGTTGACTACAAAAAAACACCTCTTGTATTTGCGACACATTGATAAACTCTTCCTTTTTTTTTTAAGTCTTAAAAAATTATAAAAGGATTTTTTTTTTAGAATTAACGACAATATACATACAACGCCATCTTTCATGCATGCCATACCCCTAAAGTATTATAAAGCAGCAAAAAGGATGAGGTATAAATTTAGTTATGTCAAAATATATTTTCAAGGAATTAAAATCAACAACTGTTGCTAAACTAAACCTGAACGACGCGTAAACTCCAACTGTGCCTACGCGCTGCATACGCGCGTTACTTGACAATATAAATTTCTCCGTCCGTCCTCTCTTTAAAATGTAATTACTTTGATAAAGTTGACCGATTTTGATGAAATATAGCCTATACGGTAAACATATAAACAATATTCTGTGGACTGAGATCAGTGGTTTTGGTGAAAATACTACAAACTGCTACTAGTACTTATAAAATAAAGGTAGACAGGGTTGTAAATTTTCATACGAGGTATACAGTACGAAAACAGCCTTCTAAGCGCGATAGCAAGGGTGCGTTGAAGGTCAATACTGAAAATGTGTTTAACGACTCTACCTATAAGGTAACAGGTTCCTCAGTGATAGAAGATTTCGGGAGAAGTGACTCCACCCTTATTATTTTAATGATGCGCTTCCCCGTTGTTCATCCTTCTTCTTCTACTAATATTATAAATGCGAAAAGTTTGAGGATGGTCGGATGTTTGTTAGTCTTTCACGCAAAAACTACTGAAGCGATTTGCATGAAATTTGGCACACATATAGAAGATAACCTGGATTAAAACATAGGCTACGGGAACGGGAATCACGCGGGTGAAACCGCAGGCGGTAGCTTGTAGTTATAAAAAACGTACACGGCCTCAATTTTCCCATTGTTGGACATAACGAACGATTGCGCGATCCATTTTATTTACAAAATAACTTATCTAAAACAAAAGACGATCCTTGAAAGTAACCGGAACAAGACTATATAGTACAACGAAAATCATAGAGTTTCTTCATCTAAAAATAAGTTCTTGCATTCAAATTCAAAGCAATAATACTCATAGTGACTTAGCGAATGTAAGCCTTAAAAATGCGTCGATCGTACTTAAACAAACAATCGAAATATTTATACAAATGTATCTGTTCATTTGGTTGTCTGCAATAAGTTATAATCGATTCTTTGAATTCAAAATGAATGACCCGAATAATTTTGTTTGTATGTACTAGTCATCCTAAAAAATAATTTCATTGGTTTATATTTATGTTATATCGTGTTATGATTATGACGTGTTATTATTATTTTAACATTTTACATATGTCGTAGGATGATTTGATAAATAGAATTTTCGTGAATATCCTAGGGATATTGAGAAAACACGGATAATAAGACAATGGTAAATATTAAACAAGAAATAATAAGACAATGGTTTTGACATTTCTCAATCTTACTGAAAAAGATATGGTTTTTGCAAATATACGGGTTGCTTTAGTAACATTGGATATTCTTAATTCTTATTGGCTTAACTTTTGCTTGCTTGCTAACTCTCAGTCCGATTGGATTGATATTTGATACGTCAAGTCGTCAACTAATCAGAGGACATGTTATTTTTTTGGACGGTCCGACCAGTCCGGTCCGATTCTTTTCGCAATCTTACTAAGGCAACCCGCTTTTTTTTTAAAAAAAACCTTATCTATTTTCAGTAGGATCACAGAATACTTAATAGTACATGGTAGGATTGAGAAATGACAACACCATTGTCTAATTATCCGTGTAAGATGGAAATATTGACATCCATGGGATGGATGGATGGAAAATCCTAGGGATATTGCGAAAATATCCCTAGGATTTTCCAAAAAAATCGATTTATCTAATAATCCTGCTACACATACAATGCCATGTAGGGCCCCCTATTCACTATGACCAATTACCGATTCCTTGCTCAAACCACGCCAATTAACAATTTAGTTTCGACATTTTCAAAAATCATTTTCTCTATGACACTTACAAACTATAAAGTTATTTTACTTGTTTAATAACTATACAATTTGTGACTGTCATGTACTTGTACAATAACTATAATTTGTGAGTATCATGGAGAAAACAATTTTGAAAATGCCAAAACGAAGTACGACCTTTGGCGTGGTTTGAGCAAGGAATCGCCAAGTGGTCATAGTGAATAAGGGCCCAGATATGAAAATTAAAATCAGTGTCTGAATCAAGCCCTTAGATGACAGCAGGATTGCGCAAACTTTTTCAACTATCTTGCAATCGTTTATATCCACGTGGAGGATGACTGTAAATGTTACTACAAATAACAATTACATGAAGAAAAGAGAATTAAATAATGTTGCGAGTTACACTTACGCAGGAATTGGAACAAATATAGGAGACACTTGAATACACAGAAAACCACATGAGTGCAGGGCTGTACTCGGACTATAGACTGAAGAAAAGAGATTAAACTGCGCACTTTTTACAAAACGCAGTTAGTTTAATGGCATTTTGTAAGTTGGATTTTATCGCACGCAACTACTTACTTACGATCGTACTTTCATAAAAATAAAAAAATTTTATCGACGAAAAGAGCTCTATTGCAAAAGGGTCTACACCTAACCCTCTTATTGAGCAACTGATACTATTCATACTTAGACTATTTTTGATATGGTTAGTTATTAATATTTATTAACTGAACTTATCATATTGTCTTTATGAACCCATTTTTCCTTTTTTCATAAATATCATACAATTTCATATTTTTCATAATTGTAATTGGAGCTGTCCTAAAACTCGTATTACTTAACTAATGGTTTGTTTGTCAAGTCGTGTAACTACTTAATGTAATTAGAACTACTTATTGATAAGAAAATTAACAATAAAGTTGTAAACACAATCACAAGTTGTTTTTATTTTTATCCTGTGGGCCTACCATGAGTTTGTCTTTCCGTTTACTGTACAGTAAACGGAAGACATTTTGTATGAGAATCTGTAGTTCTGCTACTGCCCACTAGAGGCGCTGTTCAGATTCGCATACAAAATGTATCCCGTTTACTGTACAGTAAACGGAACGGAAAACTCATGGTAGGCCCACAGGTCGAACAAATGATTTAGAAAATAACAGGAATAAGTAAAACACAGTTCAAATAAAAATAACATCGATATGGAAAGTGAAACTAAAATTAAGTGGTTAGCATAAAAAGGACATTAATAAAATTGCTTAACTAATTAAATCTATACTTCTATACTATAATATAATATTATAAAGAGGAAAGATTTGTATTTTTGTATGTAACGAATAAACTCAAAAACTACCGGACCGATTTTGACGAAATTTGGTATAGAGAATCCTTAGACCCCAAGTAGTAACATAGGCTATAAATGATCCCAAAATTACCACGGGAACGGGAACCACGCGGGTGAAACAGTGCCCGGCCTCTAGTAATTAATATTTTCAACGATCTCTAATTTTAACAATGATATGAATGTTAATATGGAAGGAAATTATTGTACATAGAGCTGATTATCGAAATTAAGTGGATTTTAAGCAAATGTCCGCAAATACATAATCAGGTTTTTTTTATAATTTGATAAACTTACAAAAAAATACCACGAGGATAATGTAAATAGTGAAAATGTGTAGAAATGCAATATGATCTTAAACGCATGCAGATGATTATTACAATGATGTTAAAAAATATACAGAACAAAAACTTTTGATTGGTATGACAATATATATTTTTAACTAAGAGTCTACCTGTCGTTCATAAAAAAAAGTAGAGAGGTGTTGTGCATCAGATATAAGTAGTAATTTTTGTCCAAGTTTTTGACTTTTTCCTGCGAATATTCGCAGACTCTTGCTGTAAATGTTTTTACCTTTTACTTGACTTAGATTGGAAAAATGCATGGTCCCACAACAAAATGAAAGCAAACATCTGAATATCGATATATACTTATATCACTGCGGTTTGGAGACAGAAACACCCAAACATGTCTTATGCGACTGCGGACCCCTAATTCACAAACGCAGATCCACCTGGGCCGGCATATAATACAGCCAGAGGAACTAAAATCTCTCAGAGCTAGGAAGATTTAAGACTTCCTGCAGGCCGCCAGGCTGAAAGAGATGTTATAAATACGTGGCGAGTTACAATAAATCTTTTAGGTCGCAGTGATTACAGTTCCGACTGGAGCTGCATAACCCCTATATCCCACAAATAATATAATAATATCACAGAGAAGATAGATAGACAGTGCTTAAATCATCAAATCCAGAAAACACTCATCAAAATTTTATTCCTTTTGTCACATCAACTTTTTTCTGGTATCAAACAAAAAAGTATTAAACATATCAAATAAAATACGTCTTAACTAACGCAGTCTGGCCCTGGGCTTCGAAGGCTGGCCGGCGGCGTCAACAAGACCTACATTGCTGAACCGCAGCCGATATCCATCTCAGTCCACATCGGATCACCTCCTGAGCTACAGCTCCTCATCATCACTCAATAGTTTGATTATCATTAGATTTAAATAGTTCTATTGTCATTTTAATTGAAACAGTTGACCGTCATCAAAGATCATAGCCACAGGTGAGACAACTTCTTTGTTTTTGTCCATAAAGATATTGTTGGATATAGTTTTCAATGCCTTCAATTCCCAGAAGTAATTCCATTGTGGTATGAGGGGCTATTCCGATAATCGAACCTCGATAATCGGACGAAATTCGATCAGCACCGCAAAAGTTTAGATTAGGCGAAAATAAATCAAAATAAGAAAGTAATCCAGTAATTTATATTTTTGTATCAGGACCCTTAGATGTTCACCAGTTTTATTGAATTATTATATATTTGTTCATCTATTTTCACTCTAAAGTCAAATTACCGTTCACTTCCATCATAAATATAAGTTTTAATCCCCCACATATTATAATTTATTTAATCTAACCTTAGCTCATTAACCCTAACACAATACCAGCGCATTGCATGCAGATCTACTATCACGGAAACTGCTATTGTCACGGATATAGGATATGATTAGGTACCTAGCTCTAATTAGCTTTTTTCAAATACTTTGCATTCCCAACGATTGAGCCTCATTTTAAAAGCTGTGGTTTATACTATCTACCATTTTTCTTAGACCTCTTTTTCACTTTTTTCTTTGTTTGACAGTTTGTATGAAAATGAGCCAACTGAATAATATCCACCCGGAAAAAGTCGCAGGTGGTCGCTAGAAAAATATAATGATAAAGAGAGGAGAGTTTTAGAGTAGATGTTTTACACTCTTAGAAGAATTCAGAATCCTCAATGAAATTAGGTTAGGTCAGGTTACATCAAATTAGGAGATTTAGACAGACTTTTACCAACTGACTTTAAATACGTTTAGCGCTAAACATATTTTCGTTCTGTCCACAGACCTATATCGATATAAACGTAAAGAGCGCTTCAAACTGTATGAGAACCTAGCGTGTCGAATTTTTCGTACCTACGATGACGTCAAGAGCGAGATTTAGTGATGTGTAAATGTTATAGGCGAGCTCTTGCAAGAAAGCAATGCACAATTAACCATTTTAGTTTCTGAGTGACGCGTGTTTTCATGGCAATGGTCTCAAGCGGACTGACTTAGGTCGTAAAACTTTGACTGTGGATCAAACTTTTGGCACGCAAGGTACGTACACTTACCGTCTATCTCGATATAGGTCTGTGATTCTGTCACTTTTGACTTCAAATAAACGACAGACAATGTTATTTTCAATAATTATATTTATTCTAAATGTGTTAGTGAGGTTGGTGAAAGTCGCCCTTAGTGAGAGTTCGGTCATTGATGATGACATGACACATACTTTTAGTAAAATCTTGTGCTTCTATATTTTCAAGGTACTTATTTCACTATACCACCTAGAATATAGTATTTTTCACTATAAAGTAAGGTATGCTCATATCCAAATAGGTACTCAAAGCTCAATAAATGACAAATGTTTAAAGTATGCAATGTACTCGTATTACAAATAGGTAGCTAACGTTGTTTGTTCAAGTGTAGACAGAACCGCGGTTTAAAATCCACAGTGAAACTTGAGTTGCATTCGTATTTCTTTAATTACGAAATATTTTCTTTTGTCAGGACGGCAACTATCAGATGATACAAACTACGAGATGGCTTGAAGAGTGGATGAAGTACCAACATGATCAGTGCATCCTACTGCTTTCAATAACGTTGATAGTTACATCAACTATAGTTACATCAATATAGCCAATGATATTAGAATATAACCCAATTACAAAAAGACGTCAAGTGACATACTTTTTTAAAAGTTTTTATGCTTTTATTTTTCCAGCACATAGAAATGGATGGATGGTGGAATTAAATAATGGATGGATTAATACCAAGCAACGGCTAAGTATAATGGCATTTAGGAAAGGAATGGAAATCTTGAAAAAGGAAAAAATAATTTGGCGATTCATTTTTGGCCCAGTCTGTCACGCACTTTCGCTAGACAGAGTTCAGCGCCTCATCTCAAGATAAAGCTTATGCCGTTGGAACGTGGAAATTACGAAAATACTGCTCTATTATTTAGAACACCTACAAGCATCTGGGTTTATTTTTTTTATAAGTGAATCTTTATCGTCTCACATGTTTACAGATTTTCAGTAGGAAACTGGAGAAGGAAATATAAAGATGACACCATTGGCAGAGAACCAACACTCCAAAGTTACCTCGTTTGTATGAAAATCGACATGTGCCGTTAATTATGTGGCCACCACGGTAGATGGCGACGCGACCGACGGTGCGTTTACAAAGGGCTTACTTTGAAAACAGAAAAATTATTGAGTTCCGTTATTTCGAACATCTGCCGATTATTTATCCCTTTTCTTTTGTTCCTTATCAGAAAAGTTTTTACTAAGTATGTAGCAAAACGAAATGTGGTATTTTTTACCTATCATAAAGTAGGTGCCATGTGGTTGAGATGATGACGAAGAAGCGACAAAGGCAAGTTGAATGAAGAAGATTGAAGTAGAAGAAACCTGCATCGTTCAAGAAGAAATGGGAACATCTCTCACTGTTAAGCGAAGTTGGTTTGTGACCGTCACTAACGGGCAGTGATGTACCTTTTGCTCGTTTTGACGATCGCAAAATGAACTCGCTTGACTATATTCAACTGTGAAGATAGAAGATGGACCGTTGTTTTTCTTTTTAATAAGCTAGCTGGTTGGTTACATTTTGAGAACTGATGCTGCTTCTGCTGCTGCTGATGCAGTTGACTGTATATGTAGATATTTCTAGAAAACTTGTTTTTCTTTTCTTTTGTATGGTATTCAATCTAAAGTAAAGAAAAATATTTGTGCGTGTGCTTCAGGTGTTTCAATAGATATAAACAGACATACAATAGCGAAGCGACACAATAGGTATACATAAATAGAAAACTAAGATAAAGGGGTGTCTTAGACTTATTCATTTCTTCAATTTGTTAATGTAAGTAGATAAAGTAGAATAAATACGCAGACGTTTAAAATTATTGTAACTCTTTCGTACAACATGTTGTCAATATCATAATAAGAGATCTTTGATTTCATTACTAGTAGAAAATATATATTTTTTTGAGTAGGTAACCGTTCTGTTTTGTAGTGAAAAGTGTCTTCACTTATATGAGTTAACTTTATGTTTCGTCCCTCCCTATACTTAAGAAATAAAATACTGAGAAAAAATTCAGCTCTTGGCGAGTTTCTTAGTTCTACTGATTACGAGATCTTCGGCCATATGGACCGACACATCGTCTCTGTTGTCTCACCGATTTTGTATTCCGCTGCTAGCAAAGTTGTTGCTTGGGGATTAATGATGGCTGCCTATGGCGTAGCCTCGTTAGCAATATGTGTGTAAGTAATAATAACAGCCTTATCTAAATAATAAAATCACGATTAAATCAAAATACGTTTTATTTTACCCATTTATTTATAGAATTCCATTTGTAAAATGCAGAAAAGAAGCCTTAAGCATGACTATGCTTTTTCTCTGTCAATATACTTAGTACCGACACAAAGAGGTTGAAATTGATATTAACACCAAATACAAATGGTGAGAATTGAAGTAGAATCGAGTTGAGAAACCAACACAATAGTTAACATGAATAAGATTACCCGATAAGTAGCATACCTATATCTGGCTGAATGCGAAATCAACAAAATGACTGACAGACAGACATGACTGGTTCCTTTTATTTATTAACAAGGATAGTTGGAAAGGACAATACTTCTAAAACGAACATTATTTGCACAAGGACCAAGTAAAAATCAAGTTAATGGAACTTCGAAAATCATTGCCCAATATCGCGATTCTACTTTTCGTAGTAGACCCTTTGGAGGTCAGCAGCGTATTTTTTTTTTCAAGAAAAAACATACACCACGTTGAATTAGTTAATTCAGTTAGATTTAACTGCTTCGTTTCTAATTTTAATAATCGTAAAGCTTTTTTAAGTAAACCTATTTTTTTTCCTTGCACATGGTAGGGACCTGCCTGTATGTTACCTTTTCAATACAGAACCAGCGAATCAAATTTCGATGAATTTTGGTATTGAATATTGATATAGACACTGATTAACTACTTATATAGAGTATAAATCTTTGGGTAGTAGACTATCTTAGATCGCAGAACAAAAGCTGTGGAATACAAAGTATGGAAAGTAGTTCAGACGGCATCTTTAGTATATTCTATACTATAGCTATAGACGAGAAGAAAAGAAATAGAGCAACTGCTTATGAAAGTAATAAATACACTCACCGGCACATCATTATTGGGTTAACCTAAACAGCAGCATACAGATTTTTGCAGAAATATATTGTAAATTTTACGATAGAGCCGCAAAGTGAGCATGTTTCTATGAAAATAACGGGATGGACGGTTAGATGTGCCGGTGAGTGTACATATAAGATAATAGGCGAATCAGTGTCATTAAAATAAAACAAGGAGTAGTATGTACAATCGGGGAACTTCCCGATCGACCTTATTAAAAACGTTTACACCTTTCGCTGGCAATGAACGAAATGAGACACAACAGAATTTTTATTGTTAGAAGTAGAATATGTCTGCTTGCCAGTACAGGGGTTATTTGAAAAGATACAATGTTAAATAATTATTATTCATTAAAGCTATAGCGATTAAAGAGAAATGCTTCTAGGTACACACAGAACACAGGAAGAAGACTCTTCTGTGCTTCTACACGATGCTAAATATAATGTCCACTAATTGAACCAATTTACAATAGTACCTACCCATATCGATACCTTGGGGCTCAAAGGGCGTAACCACCATTTTGGCCAAAATGAGTTTTAAATGCCATCTTATTCAGTTTTTTCTGCGCTATCGAACTGTATTTTTAAAGTTCTCAAATTCGGAATACAATGGTGAATACGACCCCAAATTTCAAGGCTGGTAATGCTGTTTTTTTTTGTATTTTTGGACGTAAAAGCAATAATTATTAGGCATCATCAAAGTACTGGGCGTAAACGACAATCTCAAATGAAAATGTAGGGCGTATATCTGTATGACTTAAAGCCATAAAGAATATATTTAATATATTTCATCATAATTTATTGTTGTATGTTAAGTTTTAGAGGGTGGAAAACATTATCGCCATTTGTATGGAGACCGTTTGCTACACATTCCTCTTAAAAAGTTTAGTTATAACCCATGTTAAGGCCCTCCAAAACTAGGTTTAATTTTAAAGCCACAATCATTGCTGTAATGTGCCTAACATTTGACAAAGCTGTGATGCTTTGCAAATTTTGTAGCTTAAGGTTAGTTAAACCTTACTGTGTAGCAAATTGTTAAAAATAATAATTAATAATAATTTGTAGTTCCAATTAATTGTCAGAACTAGCCAACAATCAAGATTGTTTTGCAATATGAAAAGGTTTAGTAGCCTTTTACTCTTATCTTCCTTCTAGTAACTAACTATAAAATACTTAATTTATTTTGTCATTCCAAAAGTAAAAAAAAACTACATTAGTTATAAATATCAGAATAGAATACAAGCCTCTGATGGACTAAGGGTTGCCAAATTGACCTATTTTACTAAAAACAGTTGTAAGTATTGTAATATAAACCCAAAAAGTTGAATAACTAATAACGGATCGATAAAAACTACAGTTTTCATTTTGAAAGTTGGTGGTTACACTCTGCGTTACTAACGCAGCACTCATTTTATGGGGCATAAAAGACAGCGTTACTAACGCAGCAGTCATTTTATGGGGCATAGAAGACATTCATGTTGGATTTTGTGGGGCGTATTCACCAGCTAAATTTTTAATTACAAATATTTCTTAAAATGTTATGTTTTAAGATTATGCACATCAAAAATTAACCACTTTTGGTGTAAGAATCATATTTATAGGACCAATAACAACAAAGTTGTGATAAATACAAAATTTAAATTTTAGTTTTTTCGCTCTCCTGAAAAGTCGTGTTTTGGTGGTTACGCCCTTTGAGCCCCAAGGTATCGATATTTAGCCACATTTGAGAATAATCTGGAATTTACATGCCATAATACATACAAATCGAGAAATTTATTTTGTATTTATAAACATGTATTTTCTTAGAATTGACATAAATCTATTACTTTTACGGAAAATCCATTAATCTGTTTACGGAAAAGTTCGCTGTCAAACACCATTTCTGTCTCCTTCCATCGAAACATGGCACAGAAAACTTTCATGTTTTTTATGTTACTAAAACATTTACTCTGTGACCAGTAGCGCTGGTTTGTATAGAAATATTCAAAGAGTTTTAATCACTATGGAATGTTTCCATAGAAACGAGAAACTAAATAAATTTAAAATAATTAAAACCTCTGTGGATTTCTTACGCTGTTTTTTTTCAACTATTGTAAAATTATTTTGATACGGTAATAAATGAAAAAAAAAAAAAAAAAAATTTGCGTTCGCATAAAACCAAATCAGTATATTACTTATATTGTGTATAGTTTATGTAACGAATATTTTAGGAACCGCGATCTGGCACTCATTTTTAGATGGCTCTGATTTTAACTAACTAAAAATAGTTCGTCGTTTTTGTGGCTGTCATACAGTAACAATTTAAATATGACAGTAATGACAGTGACGAAATTGGTTATGGTTGTTAAGTGATTTTAAGTTAGATAATCAGCCTGCGGTTTTCAAGGTGTCGCCTACTCTGCGATTCTGGGTTCGAATCCCGGTATGGGCACATGTTTATATGAGGAATACAAGTTTTCCATACCATTCAAGGTCATACCATGTTCCAACTGTCAAGACTGTTTCACTGGCCCCGCTAAGGAACGGGTAACAGAGTTAGCAGATTTAAAAAATATTAAATAAAACAAAAGTTATGATGAACAAAAGGGTTAAAAAAAAGATTTGACCAACATTTCTATAAACAAATATTTGAATTTGACTTAAACAAAAGACTTTAGTTTGTAAGTTAGATAGTAAAATGGTAAACTACGATATTAACAAACATACAAAAATTTTACAATCTTAAAAAGAAAAATGAAAAATACGGTATTAAAATCTATTTAAACTAAATCGTCGGTCTGTTGGTCTACTAGAGAACGGTGAAAATTAGTGATAGCTGCCCGAAGTCGCATCACCTCGCCAAAATCAGTATAAAAACAGGAACGCCCTTACTTATTTGAATGTATTTAACAACCCCCTCCTGTAAAGTGCGGAAAAAAAACGAAGGTGTTAGTAAAATCCACTTAAAAAACACATACATATATCGGTAAAGTAAGTACCTAAGAGAAAAAATTAATGGAAGAAAATAATACGTACCCTTTATAAATCAATATCATGAAATTCGTTTCGTCCAAACCTCCAACTCAGTGTTTCAAAGTACAAAAAATATGAGTGTATGTGAAAAGGATAGATGAATACATGAATATTTTAAAATGAGGTTGAACATGATTTAAAATATTGTATACCAAAGAGTTTAATACAATGAGATTGATAGTTTGAAAAAGAGCATGGATGAAATGAAGTCACATGTATGAAATAAATATAAAATAAGGAAAATTAGTGGAATATGTGAATAAATGTGAAAAAATGATTGTAAATAAATAAAATGGAATATAAATAAATATGAGAATTTGTGTTTTTCAAAACAACGTTACAATATGTTTCTATAAAATAATACAATTATCTCTGTATCACTATCCGTAATCCAATAAACAAATCACTTTGAGGCATGGCTAATTTAGTGTACATTTAAAAAAAAAAAAATCATCCTACTAATATTATAAATGCTGTTTGTTTGTTTGTTACCCTTCACGCAAGAACTATCGAACCAATTTGGATGAAATTTGGCACACAGATAGAAGATGTGCCTGGATTAAAACAAAGGCTACTTTTTATCCCGACATTCCAACGGGAACTAGAACCACGCGGGTTAAACCGCGGGCGGCCGCTAGTTTACTTATAAAGAAATCCTAATTGGTGTCACCGTTATAGATATTGAATTGACATAAACAAATAGACCCATTGTAAATTTTATTAGTAAATAATGAGGTGCAAACTTGGGTAAAAACAAAATCATTAGTGTTAAAGTAATCATTAAAATTTTAACAACAACAACCCTTAATGATATTTTAAGTAATATATATTTCATGGATTTTGTAGATGTATTATCACTTTCAAACTAGGATAGCAGTGGAAAGCAGCTAAAGTGTAAAAAGTTAAATAAATAAAGGTTTACGTTTTAAAAGAATTTCCGTGATAAAAGTAAGTGATCGGTGCTTGTAATTTTAAAGTGAGTAACTGTTCTTCTGGTGATACGTTAATAAGGCAATAAGAGTCATTTTATTTTTCTTCTTATTATATTACTCCTAACCTAAATAATACAAAACACAGAAGACCTGTGTTCTGTATTTCTAATAATTACATCTAATTGAATTTACATTTTATCCATGTTAAAAAGCTGTAAGACTTTTCATACATGTCTTCGTTGTCGTCTCGTCACGAACATAAGTAGGTCCCGTCTGACTTTTTACTATTAAAGTCAATCGGTTTCTGCTTACATTTGTGATAGGCAATTATCACCGTGGTCTTCATATTATGTTATTTGATAATTATATCCACGATAATTGGGGATTCATTCGATTTAGAAAACTGTAAAAGAAATACCTTTTTTGTGAGGGAGTTTTACTTTTTACGCGAATAGTCTAAAAATTTTAATAATAGAGAGGTTTTTTGTAGCATTTCACGTATCAATATAATAGAAAAATTGTCTCAATTATAAGTAGGTCTCGTCTGACTTCTGTGCCATCAAAGTCAACCTGAATCTGCTTAGGATTGAGTCAATATTATCAGCACTTATCCACCGTGCTAACATCGATTTGGTATTTTAAACTACATGATCATTATCATTATAATTTATTAAGTAAAATAACACTGCCCTTCAAAACTCAGTAACTACTTCTTAAGAAGAAGTAGCTTCTGACCACACTTTTTAATTCAAAGATGTTTTTTTTTAATAAATAGGACTACAAATATTTATGTGTAATAAAATACAAGTTCTAATACAATACAGTTTTAAAGAAAGTTGATAATGCTTTAAAACATTTTTTATGTCGAAACTCGTAAACGTCGTAAAGTTTCGTAACGTCGAAATTTGCCAGTTTAGAAGGTCAGTGTAGATATTTACCATGACATAGAGAAATACATTTTTTCGTCATAATTATAGTTTCATATTAATTTAAATTTTGGTTATAGACACCTGACTTCTGAAAGAAAGAAAGAAAGAAAAAACATTTATTGGCACACACACTATAGAATAAAAAATAATAATAAAAAAAAAATCTTAAAATCAAACCTTACAAACTATAACATATGGAATATGCAGATGTGGGGCCAATAAATATCCTGGCTCAGCATTTTGCTTCTGTGCCATTCTCAGATGGGAGGAATGAAAACACAGAAGCGCTGTTATTCTGCCAGGATGCTACGACTGACGTATAAAAACAGAGAGAAAAAAAATAATAATATGATAAATAACTACATATACATACACAAAATTAAAAAAATATAAATAATATACATTACATATTAATATACAACATATAATAATATAACCCTATAAATAAACAAATGAAAGGCAGTGTTCCACGTCTTTGCCACTCTCAAGGCACGGAAACGGGACGTTTTAGAAAAAAAAAAAAAAAAAAAAAAACTTCTGTCTCTATATAACCTACGATATTATTAAACTACGACTCTACACCGTAGTAGGCCGTAGCTACGAAAATCATGAAACACGATATTTGTACACCGATTTTTTTAAACTTCATTTGTGTGCGCTCTTAATGTGCTTAATCTCTCTAATCCTAATTGTCACGTTATGTTTTTCCCAGGTGTCCCGTGATGATTCAGCATTTGGCCACAAACGGACTAATGGAACTGTTTTCGTCCCAATTGTCTTGTTGTGATTGCAATGGGACTAGTAGAACGAAACAATTCCAGTGGTCTCACCACGGTACTATCTAATAACGGGACAACTGGGATTCGAATGTTTAAGCTAGCTACAGTGATGAACCAAGTCTGAATATCGAATAATTCCTAATCACTGTTTGTGTCGATCATTTTACAGTTACAAAGACATCAAGAAAAAAAGTTTCATACCAATTTGTCACAGATATAAGTAGGTTCCGTCTGACTTCTATGCCATGAAAGTCATACAGAGCCTTCTTTCATTTGTGTCAAAGTCATCCAACTAATATTTCGTTCGTAACCAACGCTTTGCAGTCAAGTTTTCAAGTCAAGTTCACGAGTTTCAGCTCTAACTTGGAATATACGAGGGTTTCGTTTTGTCATAAATATAAGTAGGTCCTGTCCCTGTCTGACTTGTAGCCTTTAATGTCGCACAGATTCTGCTTATATTTTTGTCATAACTTTCATCTTCTTGATCTACTTATTTCGAGACATTTCGCGCCATGTACCACTAGATATTGCGCAACTTCTTAGATGTTTTTGATTAACCCTAATACCTATTTTTCTATTTATTCATTTCAGATCACCATGCTTATTGCAAAAATTTTGGTCTAAGTTTAAGTAGGTCTTGTATGACTTGTACTCACTCCAAGTCGTATGAAATCTGCTTTAGTTTATACCAAAATATCATCGTTATTAAGTAAATTTAAGCAGACAAAGAAACAAAATAATGGTTGATATACTTGACATATCCAATGCTCTTTTATTTGACACATTTTTACTAGAAAAAAAGAACCACGAGGTTTTATTTTTCCAATTTATCCAATGATATTTTAATATAATATAATTAAATTTCTCAAAATCATTTTAATTACTTTCAGGTCCTCCCACTGCCTCTGATAAAACTTAGATATGTTATGTAACTATGAGTATATCTATTTATAATTATTTTCTTTGTTTCATGTGTATAAAGTAAAGAATTTTTATTTCGTAGTAAATTGTAACGACTCTATGTTTTATTTTCTCGAAATAAAGTATTACGTAAAGGAACATATTCTACTCGTTTTATTTTATTTTCAACCGACTTCAAAATAAAGAGGAGGTTCTCAAGTCAGCTGTACATTTTTTGGATGTATGTTTTAATATAACGTCGCTCGTCAGTTGTCAATCGATTTCAATTTTTTTTTATCTGAAAGAATATAGTTCAAGTAGGGTCCTATGTAATTTCTACGAAGATCCGACTGGTCCTGTTTTCATAAACCTGAAAAATATAATTATAACTTGCTAAAACGTTAGCAAGTAGTCGTTTACCTAGATGACATCATTGTTGTGTATGGGCTGATTTTTAGTGTAAGTAATTTTTAGTGTAACGGCACATGATGTAACTAACGGCACATGATGTAACTAAAAATTATGAAATAAAATGAATTTCGATACAAGAATCGACTACGAAGTCTAATACCATTCCAGTGCTTACGAATATAGTAGAGCTAAAATCTTGTTAAAATGGACTCTTTTTAGTAAAAAATACATAAAGTAATCCTTCTCCACTGTAACATTCTTGAAGTACTTAGTTAACATATTTAAAAAATGACAGAGTTCACTTGCATAGCGAAAAAACCATTCTACACTGATTGTATCAATGACAAAATAAGGAAGAGGTCACTTAGCGTGCACTGGTTTAAATAAACTCAATCGCTTTTCATCGGGGAACTTCTCGGTCGACCAGGGGCCCAATTCTGCTAATGCTTAGTCACAATCGTATTCCAGTGGTGTTTCAATGGTAATGCTGTTTTACACATTCTTGTTACAACAGTGTAAATAAACACTACTATTGAAACACCACTGAGAGACGATTATGACAAAAATTTAGCAGAATTGAGCCCCAGTACATAGAGTTTTTCTGGGAAACGTTTATTCGAAAAGTAATAAGGTTAGAGAAGCAACTAATTTATTATTCAAACGAAATACTTAATATTACTGTTCTATAATTTGTGATATTTGCGTATTCTATAAATCTATTACTTTTTTTATAAATTACACTCCCCAAAAAACTACTGACCTAGAAAACGTTTATATCACAATTAATAGAACATTAATAGGTACTTGATTTGAAAAATAAATATTTTTTAAAATCTTATTTCCTACCTTACCGGGAAGTTTATCGATTGCACGAATTGACATTAAAACAAACGATTTCAAAAATTATTGAACGCACTGCACTTGTCGGTAAAACAGTGTTTGTATATTTAAGGGACAAAGCGAGCTTTCAATAACTAATATAGTTTACTAACTGAGCATTGAATAACGATCAGGAATCGGTCAGGAACCTTTCAAAATCACTTATAGCAAAATGAAATCGTCTTGAAATTCTCAAGACTATAAAACATTAATGATGAAGAACATTAAATAAAACAACGTTTGCCTTGCCATTATAATTTTTCGTCTGCAAAAAAGTTAGAGGGGGGGGGGGGGGGGGGGGGGGTCACACACATTTTACCACTTTGGAAGTGTACATCTTTCAAACGGTTGACTGCTTTTATTGGGAGTTTACGATTTGTGGACACATATTTTCTTTTCTATAAAATTTAACAAGAGAAGACTATAATTTTTTTACTTATAAGTTTTAATCGACCCGGGCCAAGCAAGGTTATTTTAATAACAAAAGGAATAATTCATATAGATAAACAAAGCTTTTGAGATACCTTACCCTTATTTTTTTATATTTTTTTGTGAATTACTGCCACATAACCAAAAATAACGAAAATCGGAGTATTTTCTTAGTTCATAAAGAAAACTGGAGTCGCAGAAATGTCTACAAAATTGGCGTGCATAATTTAAGCGGTTATTAAATCATCACCACAATTTAGATCCTAATTAAATCGTTCTCAATTCCTAAGAACAAGCGGTTGCACCGGAAGTGCTAACAAGGAAGTCCGGATTTGATCAAATTTAAATCCATTGTCATTGTAGCTATGAATAATAGCATACGGGAACATTTATGGGGAGGCACAGTATGGTTTTTGACCTCAGAAACAGTCATTCTTGTTTAATGCCTTCATCTGATGGAACTATTCAATATAAATCCACGAGTAGAACTCCCAAGTGTCCGTTTTACATATTTCTTTTCTTAACTATGGATTTCAGAAATATCATAGAAACTGCTGTATGCCGAAAATAAAACAGTTTCGTATAATAATTTGTAGTGAATAGTTCCATCAAATTAAGTCATGAAATTAGGATGACCGTTTTTGAGGTCATAAACCATACTGGGAGGAGCCCGTGGTGCAGTGGTTCGCGCGCTCGGCCTGCGATTGTTGAGGTTAAGCAACTTTCGCAATGGTCAGTCACGGGATGGGTGACCAAAAATATACTATCTCGAGCTCCTCCGTGCTTCGGAAGGCACGTTAAGCCGTTGGTCCCGGTTGTATTTGCAGTCGTCAAAACCCACCAATCCGCATTGGGTCCGCGTGGTGGGTCATGGCCCATTCTCCTTATCCGAAATGAAGAAACCATGCTGTGGGGAATATATGATGCAAATTATAGATATAAGAAATAAATATATGGAAGTTTATTTTTGCATTTATATATTTACCATGCTGCACTGGAAGTGGAATAGAATGTGCTAGTTTTCCAGTGCAGATAGTAAAAACCTATCAATGGATATATAGGATATACAGGGTGGAATAAATCTATGGGGCCTGGTGAGGAACTAGCTTAAATTCTTTAGTTAGCTTATTTTACAGAAAGAAAACAACTGCATTGAAACCTTTTAAAAAATACGCTTACCACACCCAGGAATATAACATTCTGTACTTTTCTACCATCAATCGATAGGATCAATCAAATGGATCAACTCTCTCTAACGAACATAGTAAATTAAATGAAAGGAAACACATAAAAACTCAACTTATAAACTAAATGGGGCAGATAAAGCACTTTTACACAATGTTTTTTTGAAAAATTTACAAAAATCTTAAAATGAAGTTTTGTTTCTTTTAAAAAATAAATGAATATTTCCTTTCAGTAAAGTGGGCTAACTAAAAGATTTAAGGTGATTCCCCTCCAGGAGGCCTACCGCCATTTTTAGAGACCATCATGTCGTAAGAACATTTTGTTTTCCTTTTGTTTCAATAGTGTTTGAATTCGTACCGCGAAATTCATAAAGTATTTTTTTTTCATTCCTGCCCAATGACACAACCATTGAGATATATCTATGGAGATGAAATATTACAAAAAAGAACATGCCTATCTGCACTTGATGGTACTTTGTAATGACGGACTTGACTAGGCATCTCCTGAACATTCGCAAGAAAAATATCGACATCCAAATACTCATGATATATTTGAATTATGTAAGTTTCTATAAACAACTATCTCAGATCCATGTACATCTTTATTCATTGTTTCTGCCAACGAACGAATTGAAGTTGTTATATTTTGACGACTTCACACAAAACCTCCGTCAAAAAAATATTTTGTTTTATGAGGTTCGCGGTACGAAGTGACATATAAAAATAATGCGCCGATAATGTTTGACAGAAAACAATATTTCCCTAAGAGATGGCGGTAGGCCAGCAGGGATTTTTTCCACACGGTATATTCGTAAGCTAATATAGGGTGGCGACCTGTCACTATTGTTTTCAGACGTCATCTTGGACCTAACATACCGCCAAATGTGACGTCGTTGAGGTGCGACTATGTAGCTCTGCCAATCCCGCTATGAATTAATGGCGTCAGTACATGTATCTAAACTAATATCATAAAGAGGATAAAACCTGATTGTTTGTTTGAATTGAATAGGCTCCGAAACTACTGAACGGATTTGGATGAAATTTGGTACGCAATTAGTAGATAGCCTGGTTATGAACATAGGATACTTTTTATCCGGATATTCCCACGGGAACAAGAACCACGCGGGTAAAACCGCGAGCGGCCGCAAGTGGAATATAATAAAAAAAAAAAGTTAATTTTGCTCTTATCTTTTTACTAGAAAAATTCAAGTATGTACCTAGTCTTCCCACTTCGGGTTATACACAATTCACCCCACGTTATCAGTCAGTCTTGCATATTAAATAACTATTGTTCTGTCTCAGTCTATGGTTCATTTGGGCCGATTGTGGAAAATCAAAATGACTATTGACATTTTTTTGTGATAATTTTTAAACAAAAAAAAATACTACAAAAAATCTTGTCTCATGTCGTTCAGACGGGACTCAAACTCGCACCCTTGGAAATCGCTTCCTTGGGAATCCGGCCAAATGATGCGGGTTGTTTTTTTGCTTTTTTCTCGTACATTTTCTTGTTTAATATTTATCACTTAAAAATAGCATTGTAAAATGCAAAATTAAAAAGTTATTAAAGAAAATATTAGGTATTCTTCTCTAATCTTCATCTTTACATTTTCCTTTTTGAAGTGGGAAATTTAAAATCCATAAAAGTTTTAAAACTCCAGAACCGAAATTAAGGGGATTCCACACTTCCCCGCACCCGATTCAATGAAATAAACGGTTTAATGTGGGCACTATTTAAAGCTAATCAAACATTGTTAAGGGGCAGTCGTAAATGTGCGCAGGCGATGATACACGCCTTATTGGATCGTGTAGTTCAAATTCAAACTTCGAACATGTCGGTCGTTCGGATTCGATTTTCAAGTGTTTCAGTTAACGTTCACCAGTGACAGTTAGAATTGGATATTTTTTTTGTGTGTGGAAACGGTAAGTGCTTACTATAAAAAGAGGTTTAATAAGCTAAAATTATAATTTAACGCGACTGAATATGGTGGAAAACTACTTATATTAAAAAGTTAATAAAAATTTAATTAACTAATTTACAAACCAGGAGTTAATGGCGTCTTATGTCTACAAATGGTGATATTGAATCTTGACCTTTATATTGGGAACGATAAGAGCGCAAAGGCTATCAGTACTTTGTAAGTCACATACCAGTATACGAGTACTCGTAGAAGAAGTATTAAATGCTTCATAATTTCTCATACAAATTGTTCGCTCGCTCGAAATATTTACGCTTTCGGACAGAAATACAGGTAAAGCTTATCGAATAAACACACTAGATTAAGGAAAATTAATAAGGATAATTAGCTATAGACAGACCATTCAAGGTATTGTTATTTACTGACGTTCGTATGACGCGATCAATTATTAGGAGCATAAAATGCATGACTGGCTGATTCACGTACTAATAATGTACAAATTAACTTTTAGCAGTTCCCTCTTTTTATTAGTGAATCATGCTAGTTAGTTAGGGAATGTAAACTATGCCATATACACTCGCGGACAAACAAATCAAGCCACTGCGTTATGTTCATAAGAACATGCTCACTTATGGTCTAATAAATAAAAAAATATGTGTTTTTCTACAAAGATTTGTGTATCGATGGCGAGATTAAGCAATTTATACATTTTAATCATGTGATGGTTATTTTGATTCCATATGAAGTTATTGGAAACCTGATTGAGTGAATTTGTTTTTATTACTTTCCACGCAAGGTTTTCTTGGTTTTTTTGGTTTGGTTATATATTTCAGAGGCGCTTTGTATTAGGGGTTGGCATGACGAAGATTTGGAGATTTTCTTTTATCTATACCTATGTAAAAATCTAACTTTGAGAGTTCGTTCAGAGCTACACGTGAGTGAAAAGCGTTAATTTAGTGCGTTTTGTTATACATAAGCTCGCTAGGAAAAGCTGTGTCGATAAAACCTGCAATATTAACAGCAGTGTTACCAAAACATAAGTACAAATTTGGTTTGTAGCGTGTACAAGTTGGTTTATAAAAAAATTACATGATACTCGCTTTTGCATCAGTTGTGAGAGATAGATTCTATTCTAACAGTAAGGAAATAATAAATAAGATATAATCCCCGGACAAGACAAATATTTGTGTGCATGAACATGTCTATTTATGTGATAAATATTAAACAAGAAAATATACTAGAAAAAAGCAACCAGTCTCATGTCAGGTCGACATCCCGTCAGGGCGATCACATAAAAATAGCGTTGTAAAATGCAAAATTAAAAAGTTATAATGTCTATTTAGCTTGCTCTGGGTGTTTAATATGTATATTAAGTATGTAAAAAATATATACAAGTATGTCTATCCGTTATCTAGTACCCATAGCACAAGTATTCCTACCTAAGTTTTTTCTTGTTTACAAAATGAATAAGTAAGTACGTAAGTAATAAGTGAAAATTTTGCAAATAAAAAAATAATTGTTACATAAACAAACTTTTGTCTCAATATCTGATAAGTAAAGTATGTTCTTGTAATGGGATAGTAAACAAATTAATTATTTTGTTTGTTTCCTATTGTGTTGTAAATACACAATAGGAAACAAAAAAAAACAAAAATACAAAAATTGTTACAAAAATTGGCCTATACCCGAAATAATAAATATTCAACTAAAACATGAAGCCTTTATTGTCCGTTTAATTATTTATTTATTTATTTCATGATAGCTATAGGGATAGAGAATAAGAATGATCACTATGATAGTTGTATTTTAATAAGTAGGTATTACCTTTAACAGTCTGTTACTTCTGACTGAGAATTGGAAACATTACGAACCGAGACCAGCCCCCTAATTGTTTATTTTCAAAATCTATCACAATCGCTTTCAAAGGTATTGTGATTGTGATAGTGGTTTATGGAATTGTGTAACTTATAGTCGCAATCCCTTTCAGAACGAATGATGTTTTAAATGACACTACATTTGACACTTCTCCATACATATGAAAGATATTTTCGCTGTCAGTTTGATTAGACATTTCAATTTCGTTCATTCAATACCTTCAAAACGCGTCCCGATCACAATCCCTTTCGAATGTCAAATAGTGACGGCCTAAAGTATGTAAATATATTTCAAATGGAGTTTTTTCACCCGAGTTCTTTTCGCAAGAACACGTGTTGTGAGACTCCATTTTAACAGAATCTACCGTACAATTTATATTATTTTAATTTATTAAAACTGGATACTGGCGAAATCCAAAAGGGCACCGCCATTGAATAAAAAGAAGAAGATATTTCAAATGACGAATTGAAAGGGATTGTAGAAAATAGATTTTAAAATTAGACAATTAGCCCCCGGTATTAAAACTATCCTATGTTTCATTCAATACATGCTATAAATTTTGTGTGTGCAGAATTTCTTTCAAATCCATTTCGCCGTTTTTGCATAACAAACATCAGTAGGGTTAGCACGAAAAACTATCGAAATAGTATCGAGTAAGTATCGAGCTCGTAATGTCAAAAAATGTATAGGAAAATGTAGTTCCGTTTACGTCCGGTAGGAACGCTGCTCAATATTTTTTACTTTACTTCCTCGATACTTACGACATCAGCCATTTTTAATGTCCCCACTGCTGGGGCACTGGCCTTCCTTATGGATGGATAAGGAGAACGGGCCATGACCCACCACGCGGGCGCAATGCGGACTGGTGGGTTTTAACGACTGCAAATGCAGCCGGGACCAACGGCTTCACGTGCCTTCCGAAGCACGGAGGAGCCCGAGATAGTAAATTTTTGGTCACCCATCCCGTGACCGACCATTGCGAAAGTTGCTTAACCTCAACAATCGCAGGCCGAGCGCGTGAACCACTGCGCCACGGGCTCCTTACCTCGATACTTATTCGAAAGTTAACATTACCGCCAAAAAGAGATCAGTAATCACACTTAAAAGATAAGAACGAACAAGCCAGACAGTTTGGATCCTGACAGCATCACCAACGCCATTGAATAAGAAAAAAAAAACAAACGTACGGTGTTCTATACATTCAAATAGTCATTGTGGTGTTTAATGAATAATAAATGGAATACAAGACGCTTTTGTAGGGCGTTTACAAGATAAAACAGGGTGGCAACTCGAACCGAGATAAGAAAGGTCAAAAGTTAAAGATGAGTCTTATAAAGAGCTGATATTGTTAAGTGACAGTGTGATGAACCTAGCTAGAGTAAACAGTATCTTATTTACATGTTTTTGAACGGTATTGTTTTGACTTGAATGCGATATGACTTGAATTTACTAACCTTTGATGAATCAGTATTGAAACAGCAGAAGAAATAAACTATAGACAACTACTTAAGTTGAATTTCTACGTAAATGCCTCAAGGAACTTGACGTGCCGTTTAGAAATTATATAAAACAAAAAGTTTAATGTAAGTATTAATGATATGATATGAGTTTAAGTTCATTAATTTAGCTAAAAAAATATATTCCATATGTATTTTAGATTCACTCCTGAAAAATCCGGAATTCACTTAGAACCTTAGAATAATATTATTCTAAGCTTGAACTGAGAAGAGGCAATGCCATTACGATGAATACTTTGGTATAGATATTGGAGCATATAGAGTGATATTAGTTAGGTTTTTATCGTGAAAATAATCATAAAGCAGTAACTTTGGATGAAAGTACAGTGATACGAAGAAATATTCACGCGATCGATCTATGGAATGTAAAAGAACGAGTAAAATACTCCGAAGAAAAAGTTCCAGCCGCTTGTATTTACCAGAGCAAACGTCCACACATACTAAAAAAAGCTATAAAACTTCTTATTCGCGAGAGTTGCTGGCTGACATTAGCCAGTGTGGCAATTAAAAAATAATCTTTTAAATTTCGAATTACGAACCGACGACGATCGCTCACCGAAAACGCTTGTTAGTTCATTCATCCCGTCACCATATGGACGCGCACGCAGCGCTTAGAATACTCGTAAATTAGAATGGACACGTGCAGTATTTGCATGTCATTTGTTTTTGGAATATTCAGTTAGAATACTTCGTGCACTTTGGACTTTCGACTTAAGCGAGCGGATTATAAAACGTTCGATGTTTAATAAATAATATTGTTTTTGTTATATCTTCACTAATAAATTAGATTAATTCTTATCTTTCTTCTGCAGTTAAGTGTATTTTTATTCTGTTCACCTTTTTACTGTGATTTTCTTTAAATTCTGGCATATTTTGGATGCATGGTTGATAATGATTTTAAAAGACAGTATTAACAACAACTCAACTTATTTCATTACTTTCATTATTCAATGTAATTATTTTAAATCTCTACCAGAGCTATACACTATGTAAATATATAAATATAGACTAGACACAGTGTACCCGTTTGAGAAGTGGGCGTAGATCGCCTATTAAATCTCACCTCTTGATTACCATTACCTACTTGTTGTATAATTGAATGATGAGAGTCACTTCATCCTTTATACTGTAGACAGACTTTCTGTGTTCTGTGGTGTAGACCGAATCCGACATAGATAGTTTTTTTTTATTTAGCAAGTACTTACTTACTTTTTTTAAAAAGGTAATAATAAGTATAACTATGACAAAAATATACATTTATATTTCCGAAAGAAAGCGGAAGCGCATGTTTTATTCGCAAGCGGAATTTACACAACTTTACTAATAAAAAACATCAATATAACTGCATTTTTTTGTAATATGTAGGTAATATGTATGTAGGTTTTCTCATAGTCCTAGCTATCTTTAAAAAAACGTTGCCCACAATATGGGGTGGCTATTCTATGCAAGTGCATATCACTTACAATAAACAATGTCAATTTAATTTTTTTTTTAATTATTTTAAAGCGCTCCTATAGTGATACCCACAGCTACTTACCACATTGGTTTCATTATAATCACAAAAGCAATAGATGATCATTAGTCTTACTATAATGACAGTTATTAGAACTATGATGTTTACATTATAACATTATTGTTAATGAGAAAAATATTAATAGTAATAACTAGATAATAATGACTTGTTATGATGTTTGACTCAGGTTTGTCTGACCAAAATATTACACCCATAAAAATATGCTAGTAAATATTAGTATATTCTCAAAATAATGAATTCCTTTAATTTGCATCGGAGAGCATTTGCACACCGTTTTATATTATTTACCATTTTTACTTAGCAGTGCTCTTTTTTTTTTATGTGCAACGGTGACACTCTTAGTCTTCACTCTTTTGCTTAATACATTTTTACAGAACAGTCTTGTTTAATTCGTCAATATAAAATACATATTGACGAATTAAACAAGACTGTTTCTTTCTTTCTTTCTAACTTGATCTTTGTAAATATATACTGAATAGTTAAAAAACCAAGTTGTCAGACAACCAATTTTTTTACTCCCAAGCTTCAAAAAACACAGGACGCAGTCAGTTTTGGCACTTTATTAGCTCTGTGGTTCGCGGATGCTACCAATTGAGCAATTAAAGCGAAGATGCGTGTACGTTGTATTGCGCTGTATGAGGGCATGTGTTGTGTGCTATTCTGCATACGACATTGTGTTTTCTGATATAACTACTTTTTTTAGACTTGGAGAGAGAGCGGGAGACAAACATTGTATAATGAAAACAAGGCTTTTAAAAAATAAACCTATAAAATAAAAAAATATAAATAATAGTGGGCTTTGGGTCGAATAAGGTTTCTTCTTCAGCATGAGTTGCTATGATACTGGTTGTATTAAAGCCACGCTGTTATTCTGGTAGGACTAAGGCTGGGGCAGCTCGTCTTAGACTAATAAGTTAATGGATACTTCTCTAATTAATCCTTTTGAAAACATCGGCCGTAATATTTATACTTCGATGACCTGTTTAGCGCAGAGGTACTAAGCCTGCCTTCTGCGCCAGAGGTCGGGTTCGATCCCCGGAAAAGACAAATATTTGTGTGCATGAACATGTCTATTTGTCTTGGTCTGGGTGTTTAATATATTATGTATGTATTTAAATATATATATAAGTATGTTTATCCATTATCTAGTAACACAAGTTCTTTATGAAACTTAACGTGGGCTAGATAATTGGTGTGTGTTTGCAATTATTTATGATTATACTTACGCAGGCTAACGATATTTATTTGCTATGTAACCTAAAAGTTGTAGTTAAATGTAAGTTGTCACACTTTCAAAACCTATTTAATGTATAACAGCACTATACACTCACACATCAATAATGCCATTTTTTATAACCGTCTCTGTGGTCTAGTGGTACAACCACCGGTATGAGACCCAGGTATCCCGGGTTCGATTCCCACCGGGGGTACATATTGTATTCGGTTTGGTTGGTGGTAGGACTAGTTCTAAATCCGTCTGGCTAGCTACCACCATCTTATCTAAGTCTGACGCCATTACAAGTGTCTAGGAATAATGTATCAAAACTGGAACTGCACTGAAAAACTAACAGCTGGCACATTTTTTTTCACTCCCAGTCCAGCATGGGAGATCTAAAAGAGTTTTGTGAAAAAAGCTCTTATTTCTTCATTCAAAATGTTCTAGTGAAGTTTACGCACAATCGCACATGTGCACTATTGTTTATAAATTTTTATGTATATGACATCCAGGTGTCAATAAACTAAAAGCGGTCTAGTTGAAAACCAGCGTCAGTGTAATACTGACACAATGCTGAACTAGGTCCCTTTTAGTGCAGCCGTGGGACAATTTATTCAATACTGTAACTTAAAATGAAGTATATTTTTTTTTGTTAAGTATCTTTTTTATTGTATTATGTTAATATCACTTCTATGTCCTTCGCCTGTACTAAATAAATGTTGTGATTATGATTATGATTATTACGGCTTGACCGAAGCTAACAAACATTTCTTACACCCACACCAATTAACCTGGCCCCAAAGTAGGCACTGTACGGCTTGTGTTATGGGATACTAGGGAAACGGATATAAATACATATAATTATACATATATAGAAGTAGAAAGTGTAGTAGTGTAGTAGAAGAAGTGTGTAGAAATATATACATATAAACGTCCATGACTCGGGTACAAATGCTCGTATTCATCATAAAAACATTTGCCCCTACCGGGATACAAACCCAGGACCAAAGAGTAGGCGATACCTTGAAACCAGTGTATGTACCACTCTACCACGGAGGTTGTATATATATTATAATATAAGAAAATAAATTGATTAAAACAATTGTAATAACTTTTTTTATGCAAAATTGGGTGCTACGACCTACGACATCGAACTATGCCACGAAAAAAATTTAAAAGAGCTACGAAATTCTACGTAATATTGCATAATTATTAAAAATTACTACAAAAGCAAACAGTTTTTGTGTTTGTCAAAATATTCTATAATTAAAGTTATTCTACTTTATAATAAATGAAATAATGTTATTGTGTATGCGAGTGCTACGGAATATAATGTGCTACGAAAAATAAGGAAGACATTGAAAGTACACAAAATAATGAAATGGTTAAGATATTGTTATGGCCTGCGCAGACGACGGACATTGAAGGACTTTTTGTCCGCGACACGACCTTATTACTAAGAACATAAAGTTGAATAAATAACGAGGACCATCGCGTACTTTTCATGGATATACGCGATCTAAGTTGAATCTTATTTGGTTAACAATAAAGACGTGTCGCGGACAAAAAGTCCTCCGTTCTCCGTCGTCTGCGCTAGCTCTTAATGTGAAAGTTTAGATGCTTAACGTTTAACTGTATTGGTGAAAAATAATAACGTTTCTATAGTTATGGGTCACGTGGACCCATATATTTTTAAATAGTAACCAAACTGTAATTATGACAAGTTTTATCTATAAACTTTTGTATTAAATCACTTATTAAAGTTTTGTAAATCATATTGTGTAGGTAACAAAATTAACTATAGGAACCTTATTTGTATTTCTAACTTGCGCTTAAATAAGATACATACAGTTAGGAATTAGGTTGTGTTAAAAAAAAAAATCAAGTGTCAAAAGTAACAAATAAATATTTTTTACTTTTGACAGATTGAGACTAGTTACAAACATGAATTGCATAGAAATTTTGCACGTGTCACGCAAAGAAGTTACTGGTATTTGGTGCACAGCTGAACAGTCTTGGCTCTAGAGTAGCAGGAAGGCAGAAAACAAATATTTTCCTTTTGGTTGCTATCGAATTTTAGGCAACCACCAGAAACGGGTTTCATTGAAAAAATAAAAAAATCTAATACGTATCTATAGTCGTGGGTCCACCCACTGGACCCATCATGTGGAATTACTTATATACCTTTGGAGAATCGAGTGAAAATCGGCTGTCTTACAGCACGCTCATCAGCCAAGTTTAGGAAGGTACTAAGAAGCTGGGAGAGATGCAGCACTCACAACTCACAACGCTTTAATTATGACTGAAAAATCAAGTTGGGTCGAGAGGACCCACGACTACAGTAAAGGGTTAATGCTCAATCTCGTAAACACGAACGAATAGAACAGAACCAGGTCGTGGGTTCCATTTTAATCCAGTTTCATGTGTACCTATTCATTTATTATTATTTCGTTAGTTCTGATATCTGTAACACGCTACTTATTTCCAGTGTAGATAGTAAAAGTCTATGGCCCTGCCTTTTTTTTAACCGACTTCAAAAAAAGGAAGAGGTTCTCAAGTCGACGGTTTTCTTATTTTTTTTATGTATGTTTTACCATAACTTCGCCAGTTGTTAACAGATTTTTATAATTCTTTTTTTATATGAAAGAAAATGGTTTAGTTTTTTCATAATCCTGAAAGGATCAATCACGTTTTGGCAAGAAGTCGTTTATGGTAAATTTTAAATAGAAAAATATTGGAAAAAATTAACTCGGCCACAAGTGAATTCTCAGAGGGGAATATAGTTGTGGCCGAGTTAATTTTTTTTAAATATTTTTCTATTTAAAATTTACCATAAGTATAAAAATAGCATTGAAAAATGCAAAAATTACAAAATCATAAAGTAGTCGTTTACCTAGATGACATCATTGTTGTATATGGGCTGATTTTTTGTGTAAGTAACGGCATATGATGTAACTAAAAAATCTGAAATAAAAACATTTTATAAAAAATATTTAAACCGACTTCAAAAAGTAAAAAATTAAACTTTTCGGTCGGTAGTCGGTGCTAGCTAGCTAAGGCTAAAAAAATATATGGTTAATAGAAGTGTAATGTAGAATGCCTTTTTTTTGGACAACATTTGAGACCACAGAACACAGAAAGTGTCCAACCCAATACCAAATGTGGCGTCGTTAAGGTGTGGTGATAAATGTGACGTTTATGAACTTTTTACTCTCAGGGCCTGTATTCACCACTCCAGTGTTGTATTTAGTTTCGAAATTTTCAAAATTCGTTTTCTCTATGACACTTCAAAAATTTAAGATATACCTAATTTCCAGAATTTTGAAAATGTCAAAACCAAGTACGACATTGGCGTGGTTTAAGCAAGGAATCGCTAGGTGGTCATAGTGAATTATGGCCCTGGCTGCCCCTTTGATACCACCCAGCAAGGAATATACGCCGTGAAGGTATGTGGTGTTATGTATGCACAATGGCGATACAATTATGTACAATAATTTATATATATTCAAATAAAATTATAATTAATACCTATTGATGCCCTATTATTTGTGATATAAACTTCTTCAATAATTATATTACTTTTTAAAAGACCCTCCCTAAATAAACTCTCCTGGCTGTTTGTTACTGGTCTACCGAGAAATGCCTCGTTTGTACTCTCAACGGCATATTAATAAATAATTGCGTACAACACACCAACTATCTATCCCACGTTAAGTGTCAGGAAGAACTTGTGTTGTGGATTCTAGATAACTTATTTTCTGTATATACATACATAATACACAAATTAAACACCCAGACTAAAACCAATAGACATACTCATGCACAGAAAAAATGTCTTGTCCGGGGATCGAACCCGGGACCTCTGGCGTTGACGGCGGGCTTAGTACCCCTGCGCAAAATATATTAGTTGGACTACTGGCCTCTGCCGGTCGGAAGTTGTTATATGGTACAAGACTTAAGCGCGTGCTACGCACGTGTGCAATCAATCAGATTATTCAAGTTTTTCTGACATTTGACCTTGATAAGGTCAATTAAAAAAAACAATTATATTTTTCCAGCCGTCTAAATCTTTTTTGTGATTTTGAAGCTATTAGTGAAGGCTGTAGGTGTTATACTCATGGCGTTGGAGGGAACATTAGAATGGATAGCACGGGCCTTATATATAGAAAAGATATGGAAACTTTCTATACGTCATTTGGCGTTTTGAATAAAAGCTTTCAACTTATTGTGGTCAAATGTATCGCGTTTCCGGTATTGCTATGCATTCTTGGTCCACTGCTGTTATTATTGAAGAAAAATGTAAAATATTATACGAGCCAATAATGTTTGATGAAATGCAACTGAATCGGTAGTAGCTGGACGTGGTCTTATTATATGAGTAAATATCGAAATCAATGTGGGTTTCCAATCTATTTTAAGCATTTACTATTATTGCATGTAAAGCATTTTAAAACGTTGACCTCCTGATTAACTACGGAAAATTATTTTTACGTCTCTTGCTAGAAAAGTTGGTAGGTATATAATACCAGAGAGTATCTAAAATAAAATTTTAAGCCCTAGGGCAATAAAGTAATTTAAAATGGAACTACCGTGACGTCTTCCGCGCAGTACGGTTCATTTCCCGCTATGTTGATATATACCTCTTTTTTTAGAAGGTTACATCATGTTAGTACCTATGTCATTAGAATTACCTGCATTTAAAAAAAAAATGTGTTATAAATTGTAATCATGCCCAAAGTATTGAAAAGTAGCAAAAGACAAAATGGTTAAGAATTTTTTAAATAGAAAAATATTGGAAAACATCAACTCGGCACCAAGTAAATTCTTAGATGGGACCTACTTTCACAATTCATCCAATCTGAGAATTCACTTGTGGTCGAGTTGATTTTTTCCAATATTTTTCTATTTACAAGTTATCATAAGTTATAATTAGGCTAAATGTGCCTACGAAGCACAGAGGAGCTCGAGTTAGTAAATTTTTGGTCACCCATCCAGTGACCGACCACCAGAGTTGCTTAACCTCAACAAGCGCAGGCCGAGCGTGCGAGCCACTGCGCCACCGAGCTCCTTTATCTTTCTATGAATCTAGCTTATTATGCATTAGTACTTACAAGTCCCACATGGAATGTAAGTATCCCCATGTTTCAACTTGCGGCGCCAGCGCATCGAGTCATCCTTGCGATAATAATAATTGTGAACCCAGACGCGGTTAATTGGACGACATGACGACGCGACACGACTCTCGCTGTATTTTCGTCATAATGTTACTCACAAGTTCACATTTACAGACAGTTTTAGAGTAAGTGACAAAACATTTTGAAAGGACGTTTATAAAACCTGCTGAAAGTAACTAAAGGTAACATTTAATTAGTAAACTGCCAGTTTGACGTCTTAACAAAAACTGTTAAACTGTAAACCTACGGTTTATCAATTTACCAAATTGTGATTTAAAAAAAATTGATTAGGCAAACACAAATGTTTATATATCTAATATTAATATTAGGTCTTTAGCTATGAAATTGCCGATTTGTACGAAGATTTTCAAAGAAAGTTCGTTTTCCATACTAACAATTTTTGTTATAGTTACTACCGCAAGTGCTAATGCCACAATTTTTTAATGTACAATCATTGTTTGAAGAATAAGCAATCTAATGTTATATTTTAATTTTAAAAATTATGAATAATTTATAAATTATATTAAATAAAGTAGTAAATTTTGCTAACAAAAAAAGGAGAACCTTTCGAGGTATTTTTTTAATTTAATTGTAATTTAATTTTATTAAATTTTTTATTGTAATTTAATATAAAATAATGCAATAGATGTACCTTTTAATCACAGAAGTATTGAGGTTCTCAGAAGTGTAAGAATCGGAAATTTCATACTTTAACCCCTATTATTAGAAAATACTATAATAATATACTTCCGCCCGCGATTTCACCCGCGTGGTTCCCATTCCCGTGGGAATATGGGAATAAAAGTAGCCTATGGTTAGTCCACTACTTGAAGCCCCCACATACCAAGTAACTACCCCACATACCAAACAACTAAACAAACAAACGGACATACTTTCGCATTTGTAATATTAGTAGGATAACGTGTAAGAAAAACATTAACATTTAACAGTATAAAATTATAAGTAAGGTTAAAAAATATACCTATTGTGCCTTTTAAAACATCCTCTAAGATGAGTATTATGGCGGTTTTGTACAACAGAGTTGTTATTTGTGGTTAGTACTTTCCTTGTTCCTTGTCTAGAAACCACCTAGAAACTTTTATCTTTGAAAAATTATGCACCCCATTTATATAGTACTAGCGGCCGCTCGCGGTTTCACCCGCGTGGTTCCCGATCCAGTGGGAAAATAGGGATAAAAAATCCTATTTTCATGACCAGCCTATCTACTATCTGTGTACCAAATTTCATCCAAATCCGTTAAGTAGTTTCGGAGCCTATTCAATGCCAGCAAACAATCAATCAAATCTTTCCTCTTTATAATATTATTATAAAGAGTCAGGCCGCATCACTACGTCGCGCTGCCATACCGTCGGTCGCGACGAAACTTTATGCGATGGGACCGACATCGCAACGCTGTGTTGTAGCCGGGCTCTTAATTCATAATTTTGCTTGTAAGTGACAACTGAACAATTTATAAATCGATTTTAATCTCATATTGTACACCCAAATATACATAACATAACATAGTGTGACAAAAAACTACCCGTATTGTAAATTTTTATCCATCAATTCCAGAAGACGTTGTAACTCAAGAGTAGGTACTAACGCTCAAAAGGGACGAAGAAGACTCAAGAAAAGACCGGAGAAGAACACATTGGATTAACAGTAAGGATTAAAACAAAAATGAAGATCATTTTATTTTATTTCTGGAGAAAAAAATACAAAAGAAGAAACCTAAATCTTGTTCCTAAGTACTAGTGCCGCAGGAGAGTTTGTTATTCCTCCTGCTGCTTAAGTGCTTATCAATGAGTATTTATGAGACCGCGACAGAAGAAAGAAAACGGACAGAGGAGCCTGTACAACGTACCTTCTTTATTCTTACATTTAGACGCCTTTTAATTGCTTCAGTAATTCTGTTCACTTTATACCAATTTCCATCAGATATAAAAACTTAATAATTTTCTCTGAGCACAAACATTTCGAAGATATTTGAAGATGCTTAGATCGATGCAACTTCTTTACTCTGTTTCTAGCATTATCGTTCCGGAAACCGTTAATTGTAATTCTGCAACTCAGTTTTAGGCAGTATTGAGTTATGGCTTACTAAGCGAATAATACGGATTTTTGAAGTGTAAACTTCTTTACCGGCGTTGTGCACATCAGAGTTTAAAAATTTTGGGATGGGTAAGTCGCGTCAGGACCAGCGGCCCTACCGTGCAAGTGTCATCGACATCGACTTCATTTGACAGATGAATGTGACATATTGCTCTTGATCTTTGGTAAGTTTTCATTTGTGTCAAAAAGAAGCAGCAATGTGTCACATCCATCTGTCAAATGAAGCCGAGTTTGATGCCGACGCCACTTGCGCGGTACGGCCCCTGATCGAAAATTCGTAAGACGGAGGGAGACTAGACCGCCGCGCCGCGCGGCGGCGTAGGAGAGGAAGTAATATCCCCCTCTCTTTCTACCGCGCGGCGAAAATGTATGCCTGCTCCTGCTGTTTCGTTTAAGCGGTTTTCACTTCTACCGGCACTCCCGGAGTGCAACCCGTTGTTTTTTACACTTATCAGTGTTATCATCGTATCTAAATTCGTTATAATAAAAATTCTGCAAAGTGTAAAAACATCGTTAGTGGAGGTCAGCTGCAGTTACCAAAATTGTATATTTAGTTGCATGTGATTTTTTAGGCTTGATTCAAAATTGTATCTCAGATATACAATTATTTTATTCAACAATGGCAAATTCAACGAATATAGCAGTTTCATTCAATATTGATTGTATGTCTGAGTTACAATGTCATTTTACAAAGTATATGTGGACGATGTGACTCACAAATACATACAATAAATCATTAAATAAATACATTTATCGCATTAAAATAATACAATAGTTTAGGTCTTATCACGTTTACTTACGTGTTACAAGATCGATTGGCATTAGGGCTTATGCGAAATTGCTAAGATTTTTTGAATCTTTCCCGTGCTCTCCTGTTTAATGCCAAAAACTGAGTTACAATGTTTTTCCTTGCAGGTTTCGTTCGGTTCGGGGGGTAGATTTCTAATGCCAAAAAACGGAGTATAGACGTAGGTTATTACTTCTATGACTTTTCTACCTATATTCTAATGAAGTAGAAGAAACATACTAATTATAATCACTTTTAATGCTACGTCTAGTCTAGGTCTAAGTACCTAAGTGCACTCCGGCCGATAAAATAGAGAAGATTTATAAAAAGCTTCGGTTGAATTTATTTATGAATCTTCTCTTATTACACTTAGTTGTGCAAATTGGGTGTGATTAGTGATTACAGTACTTATAAAAGAAATTATCATTTCAAACTTGTGTGTTGTGTGTTAGTCTAGACTCTCTAGATGATAGGCTAGAGTGGGATTCCCAACCAGTGGGGATTCGATCGTAGAATGATTCAAGGGGAGGCGCTGCGGCTTCAGCTGTGTGTTAATTTTTATTAAAATAACTGTAACACTCACACACGCAAGGTGGTATAGGGAATGAAAGTTAGTAAGTATGGATATTGGATAATCTTTCAATACAACGAAGGTATTGCTTACATAATTAGAATCGTTATTTAAAAAAATCTTGACTAGTTTTCAAAGTAGCTAAATTCATTATCACTTTATGGGTCAGTGTCCAAAATGCTGTATTACTTAATACCTTTAAACAACGAAATAATAAAGCACTCATCATAAACGAAGAAATTTATTGCTTTCTCTGTTGTATTCTGAAAATCACTTTTTAATAGGTTGGTAAACATTAGCATACTGGGTCTGTGAACATGTATGTGGTACTAACAGGGGTGTGCATTGGTTTTCCAGCGTGGTAGGCACTGTAGATCTAACTAATAACTTTGCACTTATCCTATCCTGAAAGACCCTTTCCTTTGAAAGTTTGTTTTGAGGATATTTGGGTGGCTGAATGTTCGCTACACTTTCACGCACAAACTACTGAACTGTTTAAGATTAAACTTTACAGCAATGTAGCTTATACATCAGAAAACCACATATGCTGCAAATTACCCTGATATTCCCACGGAAACGGCAACCCCGCGGCGAGTGAAACCGAGAGCGGCCACTAGTCATAAATGATAAGGTTCGTAATATTTAGTAGGAATATTAAAATGCTGACGAGTTTGATTGTTTAAGCACGCTAATCTCCGGAACTACTAGTTCGAATTGAAAAAATATTTTTGTGCTGGATAGTCCATTTATCTCGGAAGATAATAAGATATTTAATATTACGCTACAATTAATAAGAGCAGAGCATTAATGTAAAACGTTGCGAAAACGGGGAAAAAAATATTACTTTTGTGAGCTTCCGTTGCGGACGGTGTGTAAACGGTTAAAGTTACGTAAAAATCATGTATGACGAAATTGTTCCCCATCAAAAGTTCTAAAAAAAGTCCGCGACAGCATATGTCTATGTTTTATGGTTAATCCACTAAAACCATTTTTAAGATAATAAAATTTGTTCTAAGCTAATGTATTATTTGAGAAGCTGTTTTCATAAACATGATATTAATCATTATCTAAATAAATACATTAATCATCACAAGTATTTAATTTTGAACAAAATTGCATCCTATTGCATCATTTAATTTTAATGAATATCTTAGGAAATATGATAGTTTTAAAATAACTCCTCAACAAAATAATTCGCGACCAAATTCATTCGTCAGGTAGGCTTGCTTACTTTATACTGATATATTCCGGACGTTTAACCTACAACGTTACACGTACAAATAGTGCCCTTCTTGCCGTGGGCGTTTATACTTGAGCAATTCTATTTCTAAATAAGTTGTATTCTTGTATGAAACGCTGCTTGGCAATTTGGAGACTGCCTATCGGTAGGTATTCAGTATTTAGCGTAAGGAAAATCTTAGTGGGTGAGTGTTGAATAGAAGTTTAAACTGAAATAAAAAAACTTTAACACTTAATGTATATTTATTTAGGTTTTTAATGAGGTAGGCACTGCCTAATTGCCTATATGGAATGCAAGCCCCTGGGTACTAACTAATGTAGGTACTTACCTATATCAAATCTTTATAAGCGTGCGATTCCCGCCGAAACTACTTTCCAACCCGTATTGACATCAATATGTCACTCCACTGCAAATAAGTGCAATCATAATAGAACTATCGACCAACAAAGAGGGCTCAACTATAAAATTGCTCGAAATTATTATTCCAAATTACAAATATCCGTTAGACAAACTTAGAGAGTGCGGGCGTCAAAAGTTACCCACCACTTTACTAAGAGCTGTAAATCAGCGTTGTGGTATAAAACGTGTGGTTCAGGATATGTTAGCAACCGCCCGTATACCTAGTTAACTCAATAAAACTCCCCTTGGGTATGACATTAAATTTAATAGACTTTGAAAAGGAACGCGGTCGGTCCTTCCTGTAGCGGCAGGAAGACGGCGATTGGTTCAATTGGAGAGCCCATTCGCCAATCAGCGTCGAGCTTGGTCGGCGCAATTGAGGTTGTTAAATCTCGAATGACGTTTGATCATGGTTCGCTACTTGCGTCATTGCGGCTTTGTAACGTGTTATATTTACCTAATAGTTTCATGAAAACTTCTGTATCCCACTAGTGACGATTTGTCCCGTAACAGGACAACTACGAGAGCATACCGTGGGACAATTGGTGATATCTTTATTTCGAATACAGAACATAGGTACATTAACATCCTCATCACCCATATTAATGTCCCCACTGCAGGCGTACTGGCCTCCCATAAGGATCTATAAGGAGAATAGGACATGTTATACATGACCCCGCTGCCGTGTGGTGACGGCCTAAGAATACAAGTCACCTCACCACTCCCTTACATGCCTGGATGTCGTAAAAGTCGACTAAGAGGCTCGACGCATTGAACACCTGTGCGAGAGAAGGGAAACTTGAAACAAACCCTCTACCAACCCGTCTGGCCAGCGTGGTAGCAGTAGGGTAAATAGCCTCCTATTAACGCCACAATAGGCGTGAGTTAGGAGAGGCCCATGTCCAGCAGTGGACGTCCACAGGCTGATGATGAATGAATGAATGAATACATGACCCACCACGCAAGCTCCATGCGGATTGGTGTGTTTCAACGACTGCAAATACAACCGGGACCAATATGCATTGTGAAGCACGAAGAAGCTCGAGATAATAAATTTTTGGTCATCTAACTATTGCGAAGGTTGCTGTACTTTCGCAGGCTGTGCGCGTGGCCCACTACCACCGCTGGAGTGCACCACCGGGATCTTTCTAACAATATGGTTTAATTTTTAGATTCACACTTTTCTTAAATGAATATTATACCTACTATATTGTATAACTTGTCAAAAACTAGCTCAGATGGAACTGCAACCTGCAACCTTTAAGTAATCCAAAGGTTGCAGGTTAACAGATATCAACTGTTGCTAGTCTTAATAAGGTGGGTGGACCATGGAAGGCCATGCTCCTTCGAAGGCAAATTATTAAAATTTCATAGTTATTGCCATGTGATGACAAATTCCTTCTATTAACACAAACACCCATCGAACTGGAAATCACAGACGCGGCGGCGAATCGCTTGCGCTACTATTTTGGCAGTACGGTCCCTCGCTCTATTGATATTGGGAATCGACGACGTTGAAATAAGGTCGGTGTACCATGGAAGGCCACTCTAACAAATAATCAGTTATTATTCGTTTATTTACTGGATAAATGAAACTAACAAATATTTAAGTAATACTTTGTTTTATTACGTAACATATAAACCATTTCTTTTTATTGTAGATTTAATCGCTATTTATTAACTTTTAGTGTTAAATGACTGATTTCTAAGGAGCCTTGTTCCTAGCAAAGCCATTTGGAAGAGTTCAATGAAACTTAAGTTCAATCATTATTGATTAAATCTGCAATTTAAAAAGTGGTCTATATGCATCGCTCCCATACAGAACATTTTAATTTTTTATTAAGTAACTATTGAGCTTTCACACATGTATTCGCTGAGTAATTCTAAGTATTAGTAGTCACTTTGTAGCTTAAGAGGCAATAAGAAATATGCGGCGTGTCCAGCTGGGTTATTCACGATTCTCGGTAACCTACTCGAAAACATTCGATTCGATTCCGTTTCCGTACCGATAGATTCGAAAACTGCTATTCACAAATACATTTATTTTATTTATTATTACAAATTGCGTTACATGCGACTTAGTGACTAAACAAAACATGCAAGCACCAATGTATCGCATGCACCTCGAAAGGCACTGCAACGAACAGGAGAGGGGCAGACATTTAGAAACTTTTTTCCTCAAAGTATTCATTAATGGAATAGTAAGCTTTTCCTACAAGCAGCTTTTTCAAGGAGCGAATGAACACACCGATATCCGATTCGGCCTTCAGATACTCTGGCAACTTATTAAAGATTTTTATGGACATCGGGTAGGTATTCGACTGGCATTCGACTAACTTTCCGACAGGAAATTGTGAAATGCATTTACAAAGTTTGGTAGCCTTTGGTAGAAATGGTAGAAAATAAGATCGATAACATAGCATTGATATTTTTAAATTTTAAGTATTAAATTACTAAAATTAACATTGATATTTCACAAGATTTATCATATTTATCTAAAAAACTAACAGTCATCATTAATCTGCGTTATTTAATAAATTTTAAAATATTTAATTTTAGATGGTAACATTCTTTTGCATTCTTTGTAAACTTAAAAACGTAAAACAAACGTAGAGGTTATAATTATTGTTTTAATGTTAACTATATACTTAATACAATCTCTGGAGTCAAGCGATAAAACTTTATAAAATTATGGTCATTGAAGGGGTTTGACATGTCCCTCAATGAACAATTTGCCCGTAATGTTATGCATCTTTTTTCTCCTATGGTTCTTTGATTTCGCCGTCTTCGCACGAGGATATGTTCCATCTTAAACTGTGGGTAGGTATCTAATATTATGATCTCCATCCATCATCAGCCTGTGGACGTCCACTGCTGGACATAAGCCTCTCCTAGCTCACGCCTATTGCGGCGTTCATAGGAGGCTATTAGCCTACTGCTACCACGCTGGCCAGACGGGTTGGTAGAGGGTTTGTTTCAAGTTTTGCTTCTCTCGCACAGGTGTTCAATGCGTCGAGCCTCTTAGTCGACTCTTACGACATCCCAGGCATGTAAGGGAGTGGTGACACGTGTATTCTTAAATAGGTATCTTTTAGGCAAGCGCGTTACATCCTAGATCGCATCTTCCCTTTCCATCAGGCAAGATAGCGGTCAAGCTATCTTATAATAATAAAAAAACTTAGTTAAGGAGATACCTACTTAGCTCATGTATTCTAAATGGGTGAAACTCTTTAGATATAATAAAAACGACAACAAATAATACTAACTTAAATAAATGAAAAAAGACTACATAGTTGTTACCATAATATATATTTTTATTCAACAAATAATAAAAATAAATGCATACATTCCCATAACAAATTATAATAAGATTTATACTTACAAACGTAGATTTGAACATTAAAACAGGTATTATTTAGGTCTAATTACAAATTACTTACTTTACAAAAAGACCATTTACCATTTGGTCCTTCGCACCGGATTCTTTAAATATTCAGAATTTTAAATTACAACTAAACAATATTCGTGATATATTTATGTAATTTAATAATAACTAAGTATATTTGGTTGCGTATAAAAATGTTTATGTATTGTACATTGATTATATTTCGATTTTACATTCGAATAGAAAATGGTTTTTCTGGCATCACAACTAGAAAGTACATTTCAAACTGATTTTTCAATCTCTTATAAAACATGACTACCCATACAACTGTATGATCTTTATAACTATTAAATAAGAGCGAAGTTTGCGCATTATCTACCATCAAGCAACTTTTATTATTATTATCAATAGAAATACCTTCCATCCATATGTGGATAATTCTAATAAACTGAATGTCAAAAGCAAAGTCTCGGTAACTCAGTGGTTAGAGCAGTGAGCTGGATTCCAAAAGGTCGTGGTTTCGATTCCCATCAGAGAATTCACATATTCTAATTCAATATTTTTCTATTTATTTATCATAAGTATAAAAAAGCATTGAAAAATGCAAAAAATAAAAAATAATAAACTGAATGAGTTGAAATCTCTTCTACCTTTTTGTATTAGGTATTAGGTAGGCACTTTTTTAGTTTTCTTTTGACTGCTGTGTACTAATTTATACAATAAAGTAGCATACAGATTAGTAAATGCAAGTTTCTAAATTGAGAATTTCAAGTTCACAACATCTCGAACTCAACTCAAGGCAAAATCCTGAAGCACTCATGACGGCACTTGACAGACTGATCGTACTCGATCACGTTTGTTAAGCAACTTTCGGTTGGTTGACCGCAAAGTGACATTACAACTGCCCCTCTAGCATGAACACTGCTATATCATGCGCTATGATATAGCGCGTCATGTTGTCTTGCTTACTCCGCTACGATGTGAGCGGGACAGTGACACGTTATCGAGTTATCGAGTCGATAAAAGCTGCTCATGCTAGGCCTACTGAGCGCTTCCGAGGGCACATTAAACTTTCGGTTCCGGCTAATTTCATCTAATAATAGTCTTTAGGCCAACTCAAAGGTTTTATAGGCGGCTTGATAAACTATGACACCAGACGTGGCCACTAATCTAAGAGAGAGAGAGAGAAAGAATAATCCTCATACAATATCATGCATGAGTGAGGTTAGAGAAGTTTTCAACTTGAAATTCTCAATTAAAAAACAGATTAAGTAAATTAACGTACTTACATAGTGAGCGCTTTACGTAAACTTTGACCAATTGAAAAATCTGTTTTTTTCCTTAAACATTCCAAAAAGTTGCAACGCCAAAATCAACTTTTTCGATTCAAGGTTTAACATATTTCTGTACTCTGGTTTCCAGGGTACCAATGTTTTGTATGCTGCTGGTGATCACGTCTCCCGGTTTTAGGAACTGAGGTGGATTGAGGTACATACCCACGCCACCTGGAGTGCCGGTTAGGATAATGTCACCGGGGTACAGCGTCATTACACTGCAAATCAATAAATGTATGATAGACAGAAATAAACGAATTTGACGACTTAATCTTTTAATGCGAGAAATGTTGTAATGTATGATAGACAAGTGTTTCTTTGCCAGTTGAAAATTATTTACGGTTACAATAACCATAAAATGTAATATTATAATTAGTTTCTTCTTTTTGTGATGGAAATTGACCTTACTGATATGTTAAGGTCACTTTACAAATTGACGACTCTATATGAAATAAAAAAGGGAGAAAAAAACAGCCCTCGAGAAGTTTCTTGCCGCTTCTTTTCAGGTCTCCCGCCGTAGGGTTTGTGAACCGATGGCGTAGCTTCTTTGACGTTCATAAGTGCTTGTAACAGCCTAGACTGAATAAATGATATTGAATTTCGAATTTTTATTTACAGCCGGGATACTATGCCCGCCTTCTGCGTCAGAGGTCCCAGATTCGAACCCCGTACAAGACGATCTCGATACTCGATACAAGACAAATATTTGTGTGGATGAACATGTCTATTTGTCTTGGTCTGGGTGTTTAATATGTATAATTATGTATGTATTTACAACAAAAAGTACTTATATAAGTATGTTTATCCGTTGTCTAGCATCCATAACACAAGTTCTTTAGGAAACTTAACGTGCGCTAGATGATTGGTGTGTTTGTATGGAATTACAATTATAATGAAAAATAAAACCATTTCAGCCTGGTTAAACTGAAGTATTTTTAATCATATGCTGGACTGCAAGCGATAGAAAACGGAATGGTAGCGAATTAATTTGAAGCGAATATGCAACGTCTTCGCCCGTTTCGCGAGTTCTCGAGTTCGTGACGTACAATATGCTCAGTAGCAAAATGGATTACGTTACGACAAAGTAAAATGGAGATTAAAAGCAGTTTTGGATTTATATCCCATCATGAAATGAAACATGAACATTAAAAAAAAAACTTTTTGTTTGTTCCTAAAGATATTTTTTTTTAATACGGGTCGGCGTTTTATGTTGCGACGTCACTTTATGACACTTTGTAGGTATGTAGCTTGCGGCTAACGCTTGACCAATTTCTACTCATTTATACAAAACTGGTTTATAATGACGTCATGCGTAGAGCGCTCTAAGCTCGAAGTTTAAACATTTGTAAATCCAAAACAATCCAATACAAATCGTTTTTGAATAAATAAAACAAAAAGAGTTCAGTTTTTATATGTTTAAGCTATACTGAAAAAAGGTTCAAGCGATTTAGGGAACCTGCTGTTAACCTCATTCTTCCGAAGGCGTCCGCGACGTCCTCGCCGGCCCGCCTCGAGCGCGCTCGCAAATCGCAAGTGTGATAAGGCTCTTAGACCCAGCCATGTCAAACGTGGGCGTCATGAGTAGTGGCTATAAGAGTGATGTGATGATTATACATTTTTACTTTGTATGTACAGTCGGGAAACTTCCCGGTTGACCAGTAGAGTTTTGTCATAGAGCTTTATTTAAAAAAGTTAAATATATATAGAAAACGTTTATGTCGGAAATAAAAGACCATTAAGAAGTATTTCCTTTCAATAATGAATTATTTCTTTAACCTCAGTACTTTCCGAGAAAACGTTTCCCAAAAAACCCTACTGGTCAACCGGGAAGTTCCCCGATTGTACTTTTGATGGTCTGCCAACCCCGCAAGGGCCAAATGCACTGGCAAACATCTCGACCCGAGCACGGTGAGACAAAAGATGCACAGTGACAAGTATTTGTAGTTACTGCTCATCTTTTGTCTCGCCTCGCGTGTTAAGTTATTTCCTGAAACTATTAACACTTACGAAGTCAGCCTCTCAATGACGTCAGGTATCTTGTGGACCAGCTGGCAGGTGTTGCTGTTCTGTTTCAGCTCTCCGTTGACGCAGCAGCAGATGTCCAGGTTCTGGGGGTCACCGATTTCGTCGCTCGTCACTATCCAAGGCCCGATTGGGCAGAAGGTGTCCATAGACTGGAAGTTAAAGATTTTATCAGGTAAAAGTTGAAAAACTATGGAACATTGAACAAAGAAATGGATTTGCATTTCATTTATATATATTTTTTGTTTTCCCTACCATGAGTCTGATGCAGTTTTAAGCTGCTGCCACCCCTTCCCCCAAATATTACAGCCAAAAAGAAAGTGAGGTACGTAAGTATTGTTACTAGGTGTTATGTAAAATAATACAAATAACAAACATAGCATCAAGATACTTATCTAAATCATAAGACTCTGATAAAAACTTTCAAGATGCATAAAAACATAAAGACTTGAGATAATAATTATAATGATAAGATTTAAATGCAGCCTTGTATTTTGAATTTCAGTTTGTTGATGTATTTTTTACAAATTATTAACATTTTACGCATATCGATATGTTAAATATTTCCTATAAAAAACCTCGTCATTAACCATGTTTCAGAGGTAACTAGTGTCGCTATAACTTTCGATCAGCTACAAAGGCAAGGAGATTAAAAATTTCAGCAACAAGCTTCAATTTTTGTGGAACTGTAGCCTTACGTTCGACAGTGCTAGTAATGCTAGTCGAAGATTTCGCAGGACGGTTGCGGAGGTTTGAGAGGGACTACGTGTCTCTGTGTTTACACGTAAACGGAAACCTTTCGGATAGTACGCGTTTGATTGTGGAAATCTGAGAGGGAATACGCTCTATGACTTACATAGAGGCGGAAACCGGAAGAAAGTACACACGAGGGTAGCGAAAGTCGCTTAGAGGCGGACGCTCGAAAACATTGAGGACTGAGGGATAAGCGCGAGAGGCGCGCCTAGTTTCCCTTGGAAACTCACTATTCGAGCGACAATGTGGAAACCTGAAAGGGGACTACGCCTCTATGTCTTACAAAGAGGCGGAAACCGGAAGTTAGTACACACGAGTCTCTTAGTGGCGGACGCTCTGAGTGAGACAATGGACTAAGGTGACGCAAAGTGTGCGGTGAATCCGAAAGCCTATGTCTCTCTCATTCGAATGCGGAGACCTGTAAGGACTACGCGTCCATATGGAGGCGGAAAATTATGGGTAGTACGCTGTAGTGGGTCCCGAGCTCGGTTGGGAGACCTTGCTTTTAAGTTTATGGACCCCAAGCTGGTTGGTGCGCATCCGTGCCTTGCGCTTTCTGGCGTTTGGGAGAAATCCCGTGGGATGGCAGAAGTAGTTTCTGCATCCCGAGGTGGACTTGCTTCGGCGAGAACAGTTGAGGCTAATGGATAATGCTACAGCGATAGCCATTGCCGAGACACTATGGGAAGAAGGACACGGCGAGTGGTTTTAGTGGGTAGGCCCATCGGCGGGAGAGTCACACATAACCTTTTGTTTGCTCTCCCAGGCGACATAGGTATGGGTAACGCCTATTTTCAATCGTTAAAAAAAAAAAAAAGTTCTTCTGTCCACCTTGCTAAGTAAGAACTGCCCAGCATTGCCAGTCTCGCGCGCTTATGTCCTGAGCAATAGTATACTTGGACACATAGGCCAACTATTCCAAAGACCTGATGCAAGGCGCCTTCTTGCCTATGATCGTTTAACTATTACTTTGTGTAAATAACTAGGTTGTTTTACCCACCTTGCCAAGTAAGAACTGGCCAGCATTTCTCTCCTTCTGCCAGTCGCGCGCGCTGATGTCTTGAGCAATAGTGTATCCGAGCACGTAGTCCAACGCTTCTACAGACTTGACGTTTGACGCCTCCTTACCCATGACGACTGCCAACTCGACTTCCCAGTCTACTTTCTGCAAAGAAGAATTAAAGCTGTCTTAAGAAGGTAAACTTAAGCTAAGATTTCAAGAAAATAGTTTCATCTACCAAATTTTATTGAGAAGAACAGAATTTCATCGTCCTCCAATCCAATCGATGATCCGCATTTAAGAGAAAACAAATTGGTTCATCATTTAGTAATAATTATGAGATAAGCATTCTTTTCATATACAATAAAATAAATATTTAATGGAAAATTGGTTTTTACTTTATTAGGAAGTCGTGACAGAGCTTATGACCCGACCTACTATATGTACCTACCGTTATAATGAATTTAGGTAAAGTGATTTCAAAGAAGATAGGAGCTATAAATCAAAGTAAACTGTTTCTAAATTAGTCTATACAAGTACTAAGGTACACTACGTTCAGCGCCATCTGTTTCACAACATTACTTTGCTATTTGTCTACCACTAAAGTAGGGCCCTGTGGCGAGGGGCGAAATATGGCGAAAGTAAACAAAAACGGACCGTGGATCACTGGGGATGGACTTCTGAAAGGGAAGGCGATGCGAATCGGTATGTACCTATGGACCCTTCGCCACTACCCTAGATAGTTTCTAATTACTGTATCCAAGCTACGAGCATCTTTAAAGACTCACTTGCGTCGCCGCAGTCCTCAATTTCAGACAGTCATAGGGTCCTATAACGGAGCTAGTGAATTTACTGAACACCATTGGAAAAGGTGGCGCTTTGACGTTGTGCATCTTGCAATGGCATTGGTAGTTAAGGCCGATGCACAGGACTTTGTCTTGACCAGTGATGGGCGCTTCGAGCCTCACACAATTCAAATTCTGGCCTGGTAGTTGCCTCAGTCTCATTCTGTCAAATATAATTACTTGGTTTATCTTTGTGTTACGATAGTAGAACTATTGCTGTGTATATGTCGTAGGATAATTTGATAAATCGAATTTTCGTAAAAATCCTAGGGATTTTGCGAAAACACGGACAATTAGACAATGGTAACGACATTTCTCAATCTTACTAGGGTTTATGCTAAAACAAGAATTGCGTTAGTAACATTGAATATCCTACACTCTGATTGGCTTGATTTTCAGAATAAGAGTTGACCAGAGCAAAAATCAAGCCAATCGGAGTTAAGGATATTCAATATTACTAATGCAATTCGTGCTTTCCCAATAACCCTAGTAAGATTGTGAAATGTCCTCACCATTGTCTAATTATCCGTGTTTTCGCAATATCCCGAGGATTTTCGCGAAAATTCGATTTATTAAATTATCCTACGACATATACTTCCTCTAAAATGGGATTGTTATGATAGGAGCAACGTTTAGTGTCGACTCGCGTCACAATAAGGCCAAGCTCGTCTTTGGTTACATTGGTGTCAAAAATTATATCTTCCGACTGAGAATGCAATTTCATAGAATCACTTATGTCAATACAGGCGACTATCACAAAGAGCTTTGCCTTGTACCTACCTAGCCTTTTTTCAATATTGAAACCAGGTGGTTTCAAAGAAATATTGAAAATAGGGTCGCACCGAATGTAGCATTCAGATCAAAACCTTACAATACGAATCGCTGTAAAAAAAATTAAAACCACTGCAAACCTATACCACAGATTATATAATACTATCCCATACCAAGCAGCCAAAATTCTTGACAGATAGTATCAATATCAATAAATCAATGTTTTAAATAATGTGGTTATGCGAGTAATGCAATGATAGAATAATGTTTTATCACTATTGTGGAAAATATCAAACATATACGGTTCGACTGATAGAAGATAAGATTGTCAACTTGATTATTTTGATTAGAATAATAATTTCAACTTCAGTGGATGTTAACAGGCTAGAGAACGCAGTCATGGGCGTCGTCTTCAGCCATTTTAAATGTCCCCACTGCTGGGGCACTGGCCTTCCTTATGGATGGATAAGGAGAATGGGCCATGACCCCACCACGCGGGCCCAATGCGGATTGGTAAGTCTTAACGACTGCAAATGCAGCCGGAACCAACGGCTTAACGTGCCTTCCGAAGTACGGCGGAACTCAATTTTTGGTCACCCATCCCATGACTGACCATTGCGAAAGTTGCTTAACTTCAACAATTGCAGGTCGAGCGCGCGAACTACTGCGTTTCTCAGTGTTACTACTGATTATTCCTACTTAGTCAAGAGTCGTGGGTTTTATCCTTTGATCCCATGAATTCAAATATTCATGTGATGAATATGTGTGTTTGTTTCGTATTTGAGTCTGGGTTATTATAATTTATCTTGGGTAGTCTGGGTACCCATGGCCAATTGAGCGGATATCAGATATTGGTTTAAATAATGTGGTTATGCGAGTAATGCTATGATAGAAGAATGTTTTATCACTATTGTGGAAAATATACTACTTAAAGGTAAATTTCAATGCCTACTTATCGAAAGACTGCATACCTCTTAATTCTCTCAATATCTCCATTCCACAGAACATCTAGTAGAGTAGGGGGAATAGTATAATCTACTGCATTGATATCAATCACACAGCATCCGTCAATATACCCTACCCTAATGCATCCTGGTTGGTCATAGTAAGTAAATTGGACCAACTGTACATTATTACATTGAGTCACCGAAAAATCTCTGGAACGGTGTGATGTCAAACTAGTTAATGGATACTTTTTAGATTTGATGAGACTTTTCGCACAAAATAAAGTTCCTTTCAACAGAGCTACACTCATCTTCGTGATCCAAGCTGTGCAATCGGCATCTATAAAATTTTCATTTTAACAAAATATGATACTACAATATCTTTGTTTGTGAGTATATTAATTTTATTATGTCTAACTCTAAACTGTCTTTGTTAATAAGGTAAGTACAATAACAGAGAAATGGTACACTAAACACTATATTTTGCACTATAATTTGAAATAATTTTTGTAACGGTTTTCACAGAAAATTTGATTATAACTGTCAGATTACTAGAGACGTGCCGAGTCAGGCTGATTCGAGTACTGACTCGAATACCTAGCAGGTACTCCCGTACTCGAATATATAAAATACTGTATTCGGATCCACAATACTCGAATACAGGATTCGAGAATGACCTCAGGGCGTATTGTTCTAATTTTGGAACATAAGCTGAAAAACTGAGGATTTATCTTCATTGCGAAAAGGACAGTGTTTTGTTGATTTTACAAATAGGTACATACTTAAAAAATAACATGGTGTATGTGCACAAATATCTTAAACTGCTTACTTTTGCTGGCTAGGTACTTTAAATTATGAATAAGTAACCTAACCCTTGTTAAGTTAACCTTTTGAGCGCCAAAGTCGTCTATACTAGACCAGCACCTGCGGGCCCGGTGCGCCAACGACATCTATAGTTGACAAAAAACCCGGCTTACAAAAATATTAAATAAATGTGTTGAAAAACTATAACTGGTATTTTTTTTTCTTTATTCGGCAATAAAGAATATCCCTGCAACATATGAGTATAAAAACAAGTCTCTTAGAGCCATAAGAACTGAGAAATATTGAACTATAAAACATGGTTTTTTATCTAAACAAATTCTATGTCCAACACGCCAAAGTCGTCTACTCTTGACCGCTAGTGCTGTACTGCGGAAGGTAATTTTATTGTAAATTACCTATTCAAAATTCAACTAAAATGTGTTATTTTATTTTATTATAATTGCTATTTTAATAAAATGAAATGTAAAAAAATAACACTACCATAGCTTACCGTAGCTCAGCTACATGAATATAGAATCGTCAAATCAACTTCACCTAATAAATCCAATATGCCAACTCTGGCGCATCCCTAGCGCGCCATCAATAATCAGTTCTCTGAGCGCCGTGGTCACGGATAGACGACAGCCTGATGACGTCATAAGCGCTCACTATGCGCAGTAGTGCAGTGCAACATGAGCGATTCAATTGAACTTCTTCGCATTTTGGAAGGCGTCGATGATGACGACGAATTTTCGGAATCTGATTCCATTATTGAAGAAGATTTGGTTAGGGTGTCGCAAAGGGGGTGCAGGACTTAAAAAAAATTCAATCAATTTTTATATGAAGATGGGACTTAATTAATTTTTACATTTTTAGTATGGAGCCAGGACATAGAAAAATTTCGAAACAATTTTGTATGGATTTTGGACTTAAAATATTTTTCGGTTTTTCTCCACCTTGTGTCGCAAAGGGGGCGCAGGACAGATTTTTTTTTTACTGATTTAGTATGCAGCAGACTTGTAAATTTGTCAAATATAAAATTTTATAAAAATGAGAATATCTCGAAAACCGTGCGTCGTAGGTAAAATCTAATGAAATTTTTTATCCCCTTTATAAAACCCCGGAGGTATTTAGGAACTATCCGATGTACTTATCGAAAATGGTCAAGTCCGAGTTTGACTTTGTACTTTTTCTCTCAAAAGTTTTAGAAAAAAACAGAAGAGAGGAAGCAACAAAATTGAGAACCTCCTCCTTTTTTGAAGTCAGTTAAAAAGGTTAATCGATGTCTTTCTAGGTATCGATTTCGAAATTGATACATTGCGTGTGACTCGGGTACATCTCTATAGAAGAGGCAATAAAAGATGGCCAGCTGTGCCGTTGTCGTCCAGTTGTGACAATGAAGACATCACTATAGAGAATAGTGCTGTTGCTTACCACCATTTTATTTTCAATGCCATGCTTTTATATAAGTACTAAGTACATATATACAAAGAGTGGAAGATGGGACAAGATTAAATTAAACATCCCAGATTATAAGAAGTATTTATTGCATATAAAAACAACAAAAACAGGTCGCCGTGTGTTACCAATATATCGACTCTTGGCAGCACTATATTTTTCGTAGGTATTTTATTTTATTTTATGCTCTGGCGTGCAGGACACAGGAATGCGTTTTTGGCGTGGCGCCCAAAAGGTTAAATGGGGTAGTTTGCATATCCCAAGTTCGTTGGTTGGGATTCCCAACTAAGGAATAGTAAGAGTTTGGCAAACTCTGTAATATTCGTCATCGCATACTATTGCTCCAATGAAGTTCTAGGTATAAGTGGAGCTAACACTCCGAATAGCTACTTGAAGCAAAATTTTATGTAGCGTTATCTCACTCTCTAGAGAATTCTCTCTCTTTCTAATAATTTTTGTTTTCCTATTTTAACACTATTAAGTGAAAGGATAAGATAGAATCTTGGCCTACAATTACTTCCACCACCACGTAGAACAAATATTCGGATTCGGAGTGTTAGCTCCACTTATACCAATAAGTTCATGGTCGCTCCCCTTCTTCATATCTATAAACTGCTTTACCGAGATGAGCTGTGCATCCGATAGATTTCCATAACGTTGCCAGTTAATGTGAACCCGTACCTACCATATAAACCGCCTGTGGTCTATTGGTAACAATCGCCGGTATCAGCCATAGAGGTCCCGGGATTGGACTCTCGGAGTTGGTAAATATGTATTCGGTTTGGTTGGTGGTAGGACTTGTCTAGCCAGGCGGACTTGCAACGTGGTATGTAACCAGCTACCACCACCCTAAGTCTGACACCATAACAACAATGTTTTCAGCATTGTGTTTCGGCATTTATAGATAAGATAGGCAGTTCCTCGGTGATTGAGGATTCCGAGAGAAGCTCGCTTCCATCTTCAGCTTTATCAATACTTTACATCAAGTGTGTGTAGACTATCGCCCGAAATTAATAATTTATCAATTAAAAGTTGGCTAGGATATTTTTGTTAATATGACCAAAATAACGACGGTTGCTAGGCAACGAAACCAGTATCCTAGGCAACTATCTCAGATAGCCCTATCTATATCTACAGATAGTTTATTAATTTAGGTTGTAAGAGTCTCCCCGTTGTTCATAAAAAAAGTAGTAGGGGTACATAAGCGTGTGTGTGTGTATCTTCTGTGTGTATGTGGCTAATAAATGTTTTTTCTTTCTTTCTTTCTTTTCTTTCATAAGCTAACAGATCTCGCTAAGCTCTTGGATCCAACTAGGAACATTCCAGTTTACAACTAATCATCATCACCATGATCCTAACTGCCGCAGCCGTGGCCATATCCACTTCGCTCCCACCTACACGCGTTATGAATTACGATCTCAAATTGCTTCAATAATTGACCCCAATTTGCGTCGCGATGAGGTCACGAGGATCTCTGTGAATCACGCCAGAATTTTTTGACCTCATCTAATTTATATTATCTACACTTCCACCTGTCACTTGTGTGAGGGTTGCTTGTTTCAATTATTAAAGTTAAGTAATTGAACCTGTCCTAAGAAATCACAAAAATATTTATGATAAATGTTAAATTGAAAAATATTGGAAAAAATTAACTCGGCCACAAGTGAATTCTCAGATGGTAATTGAACCCACGACCTTTGGAAATCCGGTCCAATGCTCTAACCGCTGAGTTGGGTTCGATTCCCGTCTGAGAATTCACTTGTGGCCGAATTAATTTTTTTCCAATATTTTTCTATTTAAAATTTACCATAAGTTTAAAAATAGCATTGAAAAATGCAAAAATTTTAAAAATCATAAATTATTGGCAGTTGCATCTTAATCGATCGTTAAACACCTGAAAATATGTTTCTTTCGAATGCAAGGATATTCCTAGCATTGATGTGACAACGCTGGCCTACAGCGTATTGAAAATATAAAAGTATTGGAGAATTTCGAACGGTGGTTCGCAAGTCTCGGTAGCTCAGCGGTTAGAGCATTACACCGGATTTCCAAAGGTCGTGGGTTCGATTCCCACCTGAGAATTCACTTGTGGCCGAGTTAATTTTTTCCAATATTATTCTATTTAAAAATCATAAGTATAAAGATAGCATTGAAAAATGCAAAAGATCACAAAAATATTCCCTACTAGCTTCAACCCGCGGTTTCACCCGCGTGGTTCCCGTTCCCGTGGGAATATCGGGATAAGTTAGCCTATCCTCCGTCCTTCAACTAACTCTATGCGAAAAATCAAGTCGAATGGTTGCTTAGTTAGTACATGAAGGAAAGACAAACAAACATACTTTCGCATTTATAATATTCGAAGTCCGGAAATCGGAGTAATGGATTAAGAAGCAAATTATAGAAGTTATGCAAGAGACAATCCCAATCCAGCCAGCGTAGCATAGGTAGGTATGCACCGCGACTCGTTGTCTCCCTTATCTCGCGATGTATGTCCCGCTCATTTCAGTACAGTATGAGCAGGACAGAAAACAGACAGCTTGCGCGAGAAAAGTGTCGAGAAAGCTTTGTCGAGATGCGCATGCTACGCATGCTGTTTTCTAGAATAATTTTATACATTGAATTATATAAAATTAGTCTTATGTAGAACATTTCTAAACGCGGTTCTTGTTGGCGCATGCCCCGTGTTTTTTGTTAACTGATAATTGTGAACACAAATTCTGTACACCCTAGTACTTACTAAGTATTTGGAAAACTATATTCGATTATCGAAAAATATCGCTTTATCTTTTTCATATCATCAACTGCTTTACCGACAAGCGCTGCATCCTTTCGCGATCGATATTAACTATAGATAACCTAGATAGTTAAAATCAACTCGTACCGGGTCCCGTACTTAGTTTTGAATGGCGCTGTAGCGACACACGTTGTAGCGAAAAAATTTCAGCGTGGTAAGCTGGAGCGAAAAATCATTGGAGCGAAACCCACACGGTCGAATGACACGACAGCGACAAACTTTGTGGCGAAATATAATTGTATGCTAGTTTGAAACTCAAAAGGCTGAAAAATAAAACACAAAGTTCAAGTCTCATTTTAATCAACAAAACTAAAAGGTGAAATTTTGAGTACCATGTTCCTACAAATCATATATTTTTAATTAAATTATTTCGAATATATCAATTTTAAAATTATAATATATCATCGAAAATACGTACTCATTTTTTTATTAAGTATCACCAGTTACGACCCAAATGAAAAATCTCATAAATCTAACGCTGTTAGAAAATAACCGTTAAAAGATCGGTATGAAAAAAAATACGATTCATATAATTTGTTTAGTGTAACTTTAAATATAGGCAGGAATTACTATCGTATTTCGTATAAGCTACTGATTTTGTATTCGTATGTAAGTATAGGTAGTAAGAGATATCTGCTTATCTAAATGGGATATTATTACTACTAGTTCACTCAAATAGTTCGTGGCCCAAGGTACTTTGACGATGGCAACTGATAAACCAACAGTTTTAGACGAGTTTCGAAAAAAAAAAAAAAAAGTTTCGGCGTCATGGACATTGGGTACGTGCTGTACAGTACAGGCTGTGAGCTGTACAGCAAAAAACTGATAACTGCACTTTAATCTTGAATATTTTTCGAATTAATTACGGGAATCCGTTTTTCGGAAATGTTACAAATGACAGATCTTTTTAAATTTGAACTTTTTTTTTGATTCCGTGTTGTTAAGGATTTGGGCAAGATTTAAATTGACTGTAACTTTTCCCACTGAGCTCAGAATTGGTTAATTTTTCTTTTAGATTCAAGCCACTAGCATAGCTAGCCTTGATTAATGTCTGTATTATCCTACTTCATAAACCAAAAAGTTACAGATTTTTTAATATAAGAAAATCAATTTTCATGCTTTTCCCCCCTTTATCAGGTTTTACGGCAAAAATTCAAACTGAATTTGCAGGAAAACGACAATTTCTGAAATTTCTGAAATTTTTTTATGAAATAAAATCAAGCAGAACAATTTTAAATGTATCTGTAGCCGTTTAATTTAAATTTTAAAACTGCGTAAAAAATCCGGCTGACAGGGCAAAATTGTTATTTTTAATTGTTTTTTTTTTAAACGAAACTGGGGGAATGTTAAAAAAAAAGTGATTTTAGCATGGAAAAGGCTTAGCTTTAATATGCAATAAAAATTTATCGTCAAAACTCCTGGAAGTACTTCGGGCCACGACACGAACTTATTAAATGGATTAACAATAAATAAATAAAGCGCATGCGACTCCTTGATAATTGTTATTAATTACTATCTGTAAGTTCTAAGCTTATAGTGATTAATAATTTTTGACATTTAATAAAAACACATTTCGGTAAAAACTAATGATAATTTGTACATACCTTTTGATTTGTTGATTAAAATGAGACTTGAACTTTGTGTTTTATTTTCAGCCTTTTTAGTTTCAAACTAGCATACAAATATATTTCGCCACAAAGTTTGTCGCTGTCGTCGTGTCATTCGACCGTGTGGGTTTCGCTCCAGAAAATTTTTCAGCGTGGTACGCTGCGCAACGTGTGTCGCTACAGCAGCAGCAGCGTCATTCGAAACTAAGTACGGGACCCGTGTCGATGTTAGCACTTAGCTTAGAGAATAACCCCTCTGTATGACTACGAGGATAACAATTCTCGTATGACCACTTTAACAACGTGGTCTATTCGTATGTCATACCAGTATGACCACGAGGATATACCTACAAGATCTCGTACCTAGTCATAGGCACTACTTTTTTTTGTCATACGTCACCGATGTCGAAGTAAGAAACTATGAAAGAGAGGGCGCCGCTTAATAAACCTACTAATATTATAAAAGTGGAAGTATGGATGTTTGTTACTCAATCACGCCAAATCGGATCGGCAGAATAGGTTTGGTCGAAAAGCACACAGATAGTCTATCTAAGTATAGCAGGAACGGGAACCCGCGCGTAAAACCGCGGGCTGAAGCTAGTAACAATATACATGGGGAAATTAACAAGTTCATTTACTTCACGAAAAACTGATTATTTCCTGCGTAGTAATAAATCTCTCAGTCAACTACTAACATAAAGGTCACTTTTTACCTTTACCTACTGGTAAAAAGACAACCAAAAAATAAATTACTTTTGTACACTCATTTGCACAATCGCTGACTTCCTTGATATGATGAAAAACTTTTGAATACCTAGAGCAAAATCAGATTATATTTAATCTGTCCATAGACACCGCCGAACTTATGTATTTCTTTTCTATGGGTGGCAATGAAAGTTTGTTATGCAGCCCCCCTAGCATGAACACCGCTTTATCATGCGATATGATATAGCGCATCATGCTGTCTTGCTTACTCCGCTACAATGTGAGCGGGACAGTGATACGTTATCGAATTATCGAGTCGATAAAAGCCGGTCATGCTAGGCCTACAGAAATGGAAAAATTACAAACATGGTGGACAGGAGATATGGGTAGGGATCACTTTTTTTTAACGTCATCCAGTTTTGTGGTCCCAGGGTGAGATCCCTGACGGCTAAGGTGTGCCTATGGGACTGTAAAGGGGAATGTGCTATGCTATGATGGCCCACCACGCGGATCCAATGCGGATTGGTCGTTGTTCACGACTGTAAATTGCAGGACAACAGCTTAACGTGCCTTCCGAAATACGGATTTCGACATAATAAATTATGGTCACCCACCCCTTAATCAACCAAAGCGAGAGTTGTTCAATCATGAAAGTCGCAGGCCGGGCGCGCTAACCACGGCGCCAACTGTAGCTGCACCCCGACCGCCTAACGGTATAGCCTGGTCTATCGCTATAGCTATCAAACTTCAAACTCTTATGAAACCCTTCAACGATGCGGTTTTTGTCTAATTCCTACATAATTCTATTTATCTTTTGGATTTACTATTGCATTTTTAGTATGAAAGTGATAGCGTCTGCGAGAGCCCTTGTAGGGGGCTTGAAAAATCGATAGCTATAGCGATACCAAAAGCCTTACCGTTAGGCGGTCGGGGTGCTGCTCCTCGTCGAAAGAAAACAGGTATAAATGGTGCAGTCAACTGGACGTTAGATTACACTTGTACTACAAAAAACGCCGCTATTACGAGCAACATAAGAGTGCTAAGGTCAAAGTGCCACACCAGCAACTGAAACTGGCAGGGTGTGTAAACTATGCAAGCAAATCGAAGATTTGGCGAGCTAATCTAAGTGGGTTTACACTTCACATCGAACACTAATACGTGACCGATCGGGCGGACGGGCGAGCATCGTTTCACCTCTACCTACACCGTGCAAGTTACGCTAGCGAGATTGACGAGTTAGCTAGCGAGCTAGCTGGCGCATTCAACGAGGCAACTCCAGCAAAGCAAACCCATTCAGCTTCGCGGGTGTCTCCGGATATTTCAGATACTTATTTTAAGTTGCTAGCATAGCATCTCGGTAGTTTGCATTGTGAACCGATTTTGACCGACGCATTTCTCCTAGTATGAAAAAAAGGCTTTATGTGCGGGCCACTCCAGCAGCGGCGCCGGCGGGCGGGCGCCCGCACATAAAGCCTTTTTTTTATACTAGGAGAAATGCTTTTACGCATCCCTCGCCCCCCGGGGCGATTAGAAATGTTGGACTCACCTGGAGTACACGGCACATACGAACATATAGGCCACGCCCTTCATCCTAAACCCCTCCCTTGCCCCTACCCAGCGTGTAAGATCGGTGGAGGCTCAGAAGGGGTATCCCCTTGTTTCCCCACCTTCCCATCCTAATGATGAGAATGCGGGGGGGAGGGACGGGACACCCGCATCCCACGCTGGGGAGCCTTAGGACTCGATGGGGGGGATGGGATGCCGGCGGGTACTAGCAACTAAAATGGCGTGCTTCTATAGAATATATGTACTTACCCTAGTAACATCAGTTCGAAGCTGAACCGGATCATTAGGCCCAACAACTGAACTGGCAAACTTGCTGAACATCATTGGAACATCAGGAGGCTGCTTGTTCTGCTCTTCACAGTGGTCCTTATAGTTCAGACCGATGCACAGCACTTTATCTTGGCTGGTAATTGGTGCTTCCAACCTCACATTTTTCAGAGGTTCAGGAGACGGATTCTTTGACTTGATCCTATTGGGATGAATAATTTATTAAAAAATAAATTATTCAACACAATATATAATGTATATAATAATTAAAAACAGCAGAAAAGCTTAAGAAGGAATTAAATATTGCCATAAAATACACATCTGGTTATACTGGTTACCTAGTAATTAACTAACCTATCTAACAGTTATAAACAATTAACTAACAGGTAAAATGTGTAGGTATTGAGCTTGTTTCTAGGAAGTAGGTAATCCCTGGAATTACTGAACTGATTTTGAAAGTTTTTTCATCAGTAGTATACAAAGCTAAATCTTTCCTCAGAAACTTTTGCTATATTTGCTTGTGACTTTTGTTATAGATAAAATAGCATGACATGTTATTATGATACATTAATAGAATAGGTGAATTGATATTTATATAATATAAGTGAATTGTATGATATATAAGTCTCCCTCTTACCAAAAATTGTTATGCCCCTCAAGGCCCATAAGATCCTAACACATTTTGTAACACCTGTACCTACTTATAGAAAGCAATAAAATGATTGAATTGAATTGAATTGATTAATTAGATTTTTAAGTGTGAGGTACCTATGGATCAGCAAGTAGTTCATTCATAAGCATGTACCTACACATAGAAGTTGTCTGGGTTGCTATTTAATGTTCTCTCAGTCAATTTTGAACTTCACTCCCAACAGAATAAGGTTTAATTAACTGGCAAGGTGGAATAATTGTTATTACACCAATAGTTGATTAGATATCTACCTACTTACTAGATAAAAAATTATTGCTATTTTCATTGTTTATATTGTGACAGTGTATAAACACTAACTATTACTTGTAATCATATCTGATAGACATTGACTTTTTCATGGAATGGAATGGATATAATTTATAGGAAAAAGGTCAAAAAATTGACACAATTTAACTTACTGTTTCACTTTATCTAAGTCTCCATTCTTCAAAATACCTAACAAGGTATTGGAAAGAGTATTATCTTCTTTATTTAGGTCTACCACACCGTCACCCTCAACATATCCAACGTGGATCACGCCTGGCTTGTTGTTATAAGTAAATTGCACCAGCTTCATGTTTTTCCTCGGTGTTACAGAAAAGTATCTAACTGAACTCAATATCGCACTGTTATTGAAGGACTCTTTAGTTGAAATGCGGCTTTTTATACACGATAACGTGCGTCGAAACGCTAACGCTCCACTCATCGCCAAGGTTAATTTACGTCACTGTTTATTGGAATTACGTAAACAATGTGATGTTATGTAACAAGCTCAAAGTTTCATCCAGAGTCTGTTTATGAGATTAAACGACCTTGAAGATTTGAGAATATTCAATGTTTGTTTTCAATTTCTTTTCCTTTCCGAAAGTTGAAAAAATATTCACCGACTCGCTATCAATGAGAGAATGACAGTGACAGCTACCATTGTCAAAAACAGCTGATGTTTTTAGCTGCGTTCGCTGTTTCAAAACATAAATACATATACCCTGCGGATGTTTTATATGTTCGCAGCATATACCTACATAAAGAATCGAGGCTTTAATATGTGGGCTATCATAGAAACTATATAGAATAACCGGGTAGAGCTGCAATGGTGAAAAGAAAAGGTTTATAATATGTACACTGTCTGAAAAATGTAATGAAAGAAATTATTGCTATTGTATAAGCCGTAGTTGCCATTGATTGTACAAACCAATACCATTATTTTGTATGTCAAAACCAGCTGATATTACTCTAAGCTGCGTTCACAATCAAAGTTTTTTTTACTCTTTTTGAGCTAAAAGCCAAAATTAAATGAATAAGGACATTCTGAATACTTTAATTTCAAAAGGTTATTATGTATTTGCTTTATTGATTTAATTATTTATGACTGGTATGACTATAACGTGATTCTTTCACTTTTCCGATATTATCAATAATTTAAAAATTGGTATACAATGTAGGAAAAAGATTATAACAATAGTTACTTTTATTTATTTCTACAACTTACATAGAAAGCAATCATGAAATAACAACTAATATAGCTACTTCATTTATAAAACAAATTACTGAGCAAACAAGGTTTGCTAGTCTAACATAATATATTATTCTCTAATAATAGGCTTCTTTCTGGTGGCGAAGAATTCCTCACGTGTGTGGTATGGGGCATAAGGATCATTGACATAATATTTAGGTCTCTTCCAGAATTTTGTAACCATTTTGTCTAACAGTTTAGATTGTGTAGCATTGCAAAAGACATGTTGCCTCAGACGTCGTCTTTGCGCAGGAGATTTCTTCCATAACTTCTTTTGTCTGCCAACTTTGGTTCTAATCCAACCACCCCAGTGCAGACGGAAGAATCTTGTAATTACATTCTTTGCAGTCTTCCGTTTTCCTTTATTTAGACTAAACTTAGTGACAGTCCTCACAGGAATTGGTGTTAAATTCTTTGAAATATTCATTATCTGCCTATTTTCCAAAAGAGAACCACTTGATAATACAGGACTTGGCTGTATATTATATTGCAAGTTTCTGATGGTCACATAGTTTTTGGACTCGTTGCTTATGATCCTGGCCACTTTGTAATACTGTGTTGACAAAGGTTTTATTGCACGTAAACCTGAAAAATAATAAAGTAACCTCAAAACTAGCCGTCACAAACTGAGTCAATAGTGTAAATCAATATAAAAACACATAGTATCAAATCAAATATTAATACAGAAAAAGAAGTGATTTAGCAACTGTTTATAAACTGATTTACAATTTGAAATATCTTACAAGAAATCGCACAGCGAATCATTTTTATAGAATTATAAAGATAGGTTAGTTTTTTTTTAAAACAAGTAGTGAAGTAACAGTTAGTTCATTGTGCCAGTGTGTGACGTCTTGTGTTTTTTTTCTGTCTACTAATGATTTGTTGATATTTTCTTAACTTTTCTAGCTCAGATTTAACTACTTAAAGCTCTATGATTCACAGAATTAACGAATAGTGCGCCAGGATTGTAAAACAATCCTTAGCCACAATCGATCAAACAATGTGGAAGATTGTTTTTGGACTGCACAAGGTCTGCACTATTACGTCAAGCAAATCTAGAATCTGTGGTCCACCTTCTCTAGTCTCTCATTTTTGACAGCCCAAGTGGAAAGAGATTCAGTGCCGAAAATGTATAAAATTACGAATCATTTAGCAAATGTTAACTTGGTTTTGGTAAGTTTCCATAAAAATGTGTGTATCACAATCGTATCATTAGATGGTATGCGTTACTGTGCTTAATAATGTAATTGAGTGATTAGTTCACCCTGAAGTGGTTGTTCGCGTGTTTTGGTGATTTTGGCGACATTATTGAGTGATTTTGGTTTGGTTTGGGTTGTTTTATACTTTAGCTATCATTAGAAATTGTCCCCGCACCGAAAACACATATTGCGGCGCTTGTATTGTTGTCCCTTACATAACATTCGTGGGACGTCATAGTCGTAAATAACCTAAAATTGTTTTTAACTTTAGCAGTTGCCTAGTGCATTTGGTTGCTTAAAAATATCATGTGACTATAGTGGTTCTTTGTATTCTCACCTAATATTTGTAGTTTTTGTTTGTTGTTTATAAACAGATTAATCAGCTGATTCAAATCTGACCAATCTTTGATTTTTATTCTGAATAACTATAGTTTATTTTTCATTTAAAATAAACTATGCTACTATACTTTGTAATTGTAGTGTTTTCCCTCATTATTCCTAAAAGTTATGTTATCAATGTAACTAATCAATTTTACAAATAAAATCTTAACTGATTAAAATATAAAATCACAATTGATTAAAAAAAAAAAAGTTAAATGAAAACAAACCCAAAATAAGACAGCCCTTGCAAGTGCAATATTCAGATTTCAGTCAAAAAAAATTTGTGTATCGTCTCACGATTTGGATGTTAGTAATTTTATGGTAGAAAGGTCTGGTTAAATGAAGATTTACTGCAAAATTTTTAGTTTTTGAGAAAAAAAACCTGAAATTTATTTTTTTTGCAAATCATTGGACACCATTCAAACCAAGTACAATTAGTAAGTTCAATTGATAAAGTACATATGTAGGAACAATAGTTAATGAGATAGCATTTCTAAACTGTATCCATTCTGAGATAAAGGCACCTGTTCATCACTTTAAATTCATATAATAGGTTGGGGAAAAAGTTTCTTCACATTTTTTAAGAAAATTCAAATAATTTTTTAATATAGTTTATTTACATTTAACTAAACTATGTAGGTGCCATTTTGTTCGATAACTTATTGCCATCTTGTTAGTACAGACATGATGATGATGATCAAAATACGGCGACAAGTGCTTTTGGCAGTCCTCTCGTAATGTTAACCTGACACTGCCTTAAGAATTCTGAAGAGACCGAAACAGGTGTAAATCTGAAGGTGCAAGGTCAGGACTATACAGCGGATGCATTAACACCTTGGGAGGTGTTGAGGAAAAAAATTAAGAGGCTGGGGCCAAAGTCTCTTAATTTTTGCTTAGTGTCTAAAGATGTGTGAGGTCTAGCGTTATCATGATGAAAATCCACACCCCTTCTGTTGATTATTTCCAGCCGCATACTCCCAATTTCTTGCTTTAATGTCATCAGTTGTTCATAGTAGAGTTCAGAATCGATGGTCCTGCCTGGTGGTAACAGCTCATAATTAATAATTCCAATCCCACCACACACACAGCATCACCTTGTTGCGAGTTAACCTGGGTTTCGCTACAGTCTGTGAAGCCTGACCGGCCTTCCACCACCACCAATTTGAGATTTTCAACTTATACCAATGAAATATTATTATTTATAACATGTATCAAATAATAATACAACTTTAAATAATAACAATCACCTCATTAGGTTTGAAAAGTAAAATATGATAATTATCATTATTACAGTAGAATCCATTTATTATGACTCCGCCTATATTGACCAACAAAGTCAGATATAATGACTTCGCTTACATGTCGCTTAGTATGCTCCACTTTTTACAAATTTGGGCCGTTTATAGTGACGACATGATTCTCCACACCTACATACCTTCGGTCATGGTTTTTGTTTTGAATCTTAGTGAGTAATTGACAGTTGTCACAGATTTGTTTTTAGTGATATCCTATATAAAAAAATTACACCTCAATGTCATATTACATGCAATTTTTATTTAGATTTGCTCTATAATAAGTATGTATTTACTTAAATAAATTTTTTTTCACAAAAATGCTTTGTATGAAGTCTGCTTAGTATGACGTGTTTGTCAATTCCCTTCGATGTCATTATAAACGGATTCCACTATTTTGTTTTTATACATTATTATCATATAATATATTGTAATAATGATTGATCACTCTTATAAGCCAGATAAAATTGCAAAAATTGAGTTATTTTAAACCTTAATCTAGAAAATAGTAGTGATGAATAGGTGCACTTATCTCGGAATGGATATGGTTTAGTACTTAAATACTCTACCCAATTAATAAGGTCTGAATGGTGTGCAGGCATTTTCGAAAAGGCGCCAAAACTAGGCATTGTCCTTTCGGGGAGTGGGAGGAGACAGGTGGAGGGAGAAGAGCCCCCCCTTCCGAAAGAATTTCCTGTTTTTTTTAGTTTCCTGATTATTAGAAATTCCAGATTTCAGAAAAAAGTTCTTGAGAGAAAGTTAAGGATTTTTTTTCTTGATAACTACAAACATCCTTAACCTGAAATTTTAAAGGTAGTCTTCTTATACCTAGAACTTTCTACCATAAGATTACCAACATCCAAATAATGGGACTATTATACTAAATTTATATAATATTATCCCAGATTTCTCGGTGTAATTTGACTACATAAGACACTGTAGCTGTTACTTGCTTAACTACTATGATTTGGCCAAAGCCAGCGTTCTATAACAACTCCATTGCTGCATTAGATAGAACCAGGCGTTACTTGCAGAAGTCTATATCTATGTTAATTCTGCAAGAAAAATCATTTAATATGCACCACCCTCCTGCCTGCATATAAGGCAAATGCGTGTTTCGCCCCCACATGGAGCATCCTCAGGAGTTGTTAGACTGTGCTATACCAACACGGAGCCCCAAGAATTCAGTGCTTCTGTGTGCATTTATTGCAAGTCACTCACAACATTTGTTGCAGAATTAATCTGAACATTGTCGATTAAAAAGCCATAGCAGTAGCAACTTAAAAACAAGCTTTAAAACTTTTTTTAAACTTTTAGGTGAGGAAACAATTAGCAGACGGATCATGCGCAGCCCTGATAGTGATGAGGGCGCCGCAACGCTCCGTGCACTACGACAACAAGTGCCCGCCTACTCCACCCCCACCACCCAAGTCCAGGAAACTGCTGTGGGGCACTATTGGTGCTACTTTACTCACCGGTGCTGCCGTCGTATATGCAAAGTGAGTGATGTAAACTCAAACTCAATATCATTTATTCAGTCTAGGCTGTTACAAGCACTTGTGAATGTCGGTTCACAAATCTTACACCGGGAGACCTTGCAACGAGAAGAACCGGCAAGAAACTCTAAAGGGCTGCTTTTTCGTAAAGCAAATAAGCCAAGGTCCTAGCCAAGACATCACCGCCGCGATGGAGCGGCGAGCGAATTCGACAATCACTGCGCGCTATCTCAATGTTAGACTCTCAGCTACTCGTCACGACCGCACAGTACCGAATTCGTATACCACGCCGCCCTTATAGGCGATGTCGTCACTATCCAGGTCCAGGACACTGCCTGCAGTGAGGCACTATTGGTGCTACGCCTAAGTATAGACAACAGAGGGCGCCACGCGCAACGTAAACAGTTAGCTCCGCATTAATTATTGTTTAAAATTGTCTCAAGTCTAAATATTAAAGTGAATCCAAGTGCAAAGTTTACCTTAGGTGATGATTGACGTGTACAAGGATTTGTGTTGTGTTCCAAACATGCAAATGTGAAAAAACTAAAACAACAGTTCAATATCAATATAGCGACTATTTTTCAAAGTACCGTCGTGTTGCAATAAAATCTACAAGTAAACAACAATACAGTGAGATATTTACTAAATTTTAAAAGTCTAATTAAAATACGTTGATTAATTTAATTCTTTAGTGCTTAATAATTGTGTATAAAAACGGACCTAGTGCTTAAGTTAATAATATAGTGTGAATTACTTATTACCGTCTCGGTCGTTATCACAGTGCGAAACATTAAAACGCGTAAGTGACGCATATCTCCCGGCGCTTACGTCCTTTTGTTCACGGGCTCACATAGCAAACTGACGACTGTGGCTGGAGGCGGCACAAGCTTGGAGTTACTACTACTTTAACACAATAGAAGCGGTGGACTAAATAAAAAATGGCTATTTGCTCTAAATGCAAACAAAACTTACCAGCAAGAGAATTTTTAAGCTGTTATAAGTGCAAACATAAGTTCGACTTAAATTGTGCAAATGTATCTATTCAACGCTTTCGAAACACAATGACTCCAGATCGTAAAAGAACTTGGATTTGCGATAACTGTTTGAAGAAAAAACATTCTTCAAACAGTTCAAGCTTGGATGGTCATTTGAACCAAGATATGGTTCCGTCTACGTTATCATCTACCTCAACCCCAATACAGTCTTCTGTAACAGTTTTAAAACCGTCAGAGCGAAATTTTAATGCACAATTGGCCAACTCCAATGAAGATAACGTTACGCACAGGAGACAGCGACAACAACTTAAGAAGTTGTCCATTTCGAAGTCCTATGAATCTCTGAATCAAGATAATTTATCAGATAATCTACCCGATCGTAATGCCAGTGTATGCAGAAGTGTTATCAACATACATGAATTGAATATAGTTCAAGATTTGAAAGATGAATTGGAGCAACTAAAATTAGAATTAAATAGTGTACAAAATGAACTTGAGAGTAAAATCTTGGAAAATAATGAATTGAATAGAACTATAAAAAGTTTAACAAACAAAGTCAGTATCCTGAAAGATATATGTCGTAAACCATTGAAGGAAAAAAACTCAAGTGATTTTGATCTATCACTCCCTACTCTCAAGAATACATCTTTTAAACGCCTAAACCATTTAGAAAATGTTGAAAATTGTACCGAGAATAGTAACCCAACATATTATTCCGACAGAAGTGATTTGATAACGGAGAATAAAAACGACATAGATTATTTTGAGAAGCAACTACACCAATTCAAAAATCAAATTGACGATGCCAAAGATGGAATAATGAAGCTTGATTTTGCAGTAAATGAGCTTCAAAAAAAATTAAATACAAATAACTTTGCCCATAAAAGTAAGAACAAAGATAAACAAAATATAAAGAGAAACAAATTGTGTATCATATCCAGTACAAACAAAAATGCAGTTCTAAACATAATAAAAACATTACAGTTCGATGAAGAATTTAATTATTGTCATTACATTAAGAATACCGCGGGATTACTGCAACTTATTGATGGACTTGAGTCAAAATTAAAAGACTTTAACCTAAGTGACTACTGTATAATACTATTAGGAGAAAATGATTTTTATCAGCAAACAGTAAATAATAATTTGATAGCCAATATGAGACAAGTCCTAAAGAAAATTATGCATACAAACATTATTGTAGTCCCTCCAACATATGTATGTGGAGCACCAATATTAAATTATAAAATTGAAAATTTTAATACACTACTTTACAAGGAGTTCAATGAGCACAACTATGCCTACAGCTTCGACCCAAACCAAGATCTGACGCTCGATATGTTTTCACCGCGAACAGGCAAAATAAATGTAGCTGGTATGAAATCAATATTTTTAAATTTACAGAGCTTAATTTATGATATACATAATAATCCCTATCTTTTTCGTCCACAACGGTTCTCAAAAAAATTCTGAATCTCCTGATGAAAGTACAACACAATCTATTGGTTTACTTCACGCTAATATTGCAGGAGCACTTAGCAAACAAGAGGAGTTACAATTTTCTATTAATCACCTAGATGAACAAAGGATACTAAAAGCAGACGTTATCTGTCTCTGTGAAACCAATCTAAAAACTGGAAGCGAGAAGAATCTGAAAATAGACAATTTTACTGTCGCATCATGTTGTTCTATATTGCAAACTAAGGAACGTGGAGGAGTAGCAATATTAATTAAAAATGATATTGAATACAGGTCCATAGATTTAGAGAACATCCCAGTCAAATTTGTTTTTGAATGTTGTGCGGTTGAACTGACTGCTTATGGGATTATTGTTATCTGTATATACACAAACAAAACACCAACATCTCCAAGGTCAATATTTTTTCAAAAATTGGCAGATCTATTACAAACATTGAGCAGAAAGAAGAGGAAAAGGATTGTAATATGTGGCGACTGGAATATAGATATTCTGAAGGAAACAAATATATCAATTGAACTGCAACAACTTCTTGAAAATTATAATTTAGAAATGAAGATAAAAGAACCAACCAGAGTCACAAACACTACTCAAACTTGTCTTGACCAATTTGCAACGAATATAAAAAATACTTCTTCTGGTGTGGTAGAATTGGGTTTTTCGGATCATAAATCTCAATATTTAAAAATTCCAATAAAAGAAAGAAAGCAGCCACCCATGAAATGGTGGTACGAGTTTCAAAGAGATTATTCCAAAGAGAATCAGAAGAAATTTCTAGGATACCTTAAATGTCTATCTTTTTCAGATGTATATGATGGGAAATTGGATGCTTCAGAATCTTTTAACGCATTTTACGATCTTTACAAATTATTGTATGATTTATGTTTTCCTGTACTAAAAATAAAAAGAAGTTCTAGATCACATGGATCAAGTTGGTTAACAAAAGGTATTCAAAGAAGTTGTTTAAAAAAGCGTTAATTACATCTTAAATATCGTAAGAATCGTGATAAATACATTAACCTTTATAAAAAATATGCATGTATTCTAAAAAGATGTATAAAGTTTTCGCAAAAGAATAAAAATTTAAATTATATAAACAATTTCGATAATAAATGTAAAGCAGTATGAAATGTTATAAATAAATATACAAAAAATGTAAATAGTCAGTCAATAAATAGTATAGGTGAAGTTTGTGACCCACATATGATATCAGAATTATTTAACCAGTATTTTACTGGGAATGTATCAGATAATAGCTCTTCAAACTCGCATTCCATCGAAAACATAGATTCTATTGTTTCGTCAATTTTTCTTAATCCGGTTACCGAAATTGAATTAATTAAAACAGTTCAATCTCTCAAAAACTCTAAATCCGTTGGTTTAGACGATATTCGTACTGATATAATAAAAATGAGTGTATATGCAGTTAAGTTAAGTCAACTGGTATGGGAAATGCGACTTGATTATTCTACTTGTTGTCATAACATAGTTAACTACCTATTATTATTGTTGTAGAATACTTTCTTGTCACGGAAATTATTTACTGTGTAGACTCCTAAGCATTTACCACAAACCTCAGAGGTTTAATAAAATGCTATTAATGTAAAAATATATAATTAAGTTTTTAAAATGATAAATAAATGAAAAAAAAAAAAAAAAAAGTTGCACAACCTTTAACATTTGCTATAAATAGGCTTTTATGTGAAGGTATTTTTCCCGATGTTTTGAAGAAATCTATAGTGAAACCGCTTTTTAAAAAAGGTAACAAATCTGTGTTGAATAATTATAGACCAGTAACTTTAATATCGATTTTCTCTAAAATTTTAGAGAAAATTATGTATAGCAGATTAAACAGATTCTTAGATATTCATAAGGTTATTAAAGAAGAACAAAATGGATTCAGAAAAAATAAAAGCACATCTTTAGCTACATTTAAATTAATTAAATCTATTACAAGCGGTCTTAATGATAACATACTAGTATCTGCACTTTTTCTAGATATGTCGAAGGCTTTCGATTTTGTGTGCCATGAACGTCTTCTTGAAAAGCTTCACAAATACGGTATACGTGGACCTTGTTACAAATGGATTAAAAGTTATTTGACAGGTAGGGAACAATGTGTAGAAATTTGTAAGTGCAATCCTGAAACCAGATGCTTAGAAAGGTTCAGATCTACTTTCATTTTAAATAAATTTGGCGTTCCTCAGGGCAGTATTTTGGGTCCACTGTTGTTTCTCCTGTATATTAATGATCTTCCTAGCGCTATATCACAGGAATGTATTTTATTTGCTGATGATACCACGATGGTCTTTAAGGGTGTTAAAAATGAGAATGTTAGTGTATATGAAAACCGTATTAATACCACTTTAAATACAATAATTGAATGGCTAAATAGAAATAATTTGAAAATTAATGTTAATAAAACCAAATATATTCAATTCGGAACTTATAAATGTAAAAATCAGAAGCTAAATATAAATGTTAATGGAGAATTAGTCGAATCAGCAAAATACACAAAGTTTTTAGGCATAACATTAGACAGTTTTTGTAATTGGAAACAACATATACATGAAATTTGCTCAAAATTGAATAGATTTGTGTTTGCCCTAAGTCGTATTAGTCAAATTGTATCGTTAGAAGCTGCTATTACAGCCTATAATGGTTATGTAAATTCAACTCTACGCTATGGAGTTATGATTTGGGGTAACTCTGTGGATAGAGATAAGGTATTTGTGATACAAAAGAAGTGTGTTCGAGCTATATTCGGATTGAAACAAATTGATTCGTGTCGGCCATATTTTAAAGAATATAAATTGCTTACATTGCCTTATTTGTACATTTTTGACATTTGCTTATTTGTGTATCAAAATAAATATTTATTTGAACAAAGAAGTCAAGTATCTAGCCGAAACCTTCGCTCAATGTATAAAAATAAACTATACAATCCCGCATCAAAACTATCACTTGTATCTAATAATACCTTTATGATGTGTATTAAAGTTTATAATAAATTGCCAGAAGAATTTAAAGTTTTGAAATTTACTCATTTTAAGTCATCAATAAGAAAATGGCTTGTGAACAAATGTTTTTATAGTGTTCAGGAATATTTTAATTATAAGTAGCTTAGTTATTCGTTAGATGTAGTTATTCTTTAAAAATGTTTTTTTTTTATTTTTTATTTACTTTTGAGGCCTTTGTATTTGTATTTTTGTGTATATATCTGTAAAGGTAGGATTAAGTGATACTTTTATGATAGACATTTATATCTGTTTATGTGACCTTAAATCCATACACAATAAAGAACTTACTACTACTACTTAAAACTTACTACTTACGCTACTCACCGGTGCTGCCGTCTTATTAAAGCTATATGCAAAGTGAGTGAGTTACACCTAATACTTAAGTGCATTTTCACTGTGTATGATCACCATGCAGTGTAAAGCAGAAATGTATGAGCTACAAACAATACAATTTTTAGAATGGAATCGAAATTATTTATTTGCTATAAAACACGGCTTGTGCATTTGAAAACTGTACGAAATAATACAGGAGTCGGCGCCAACGCGTTTAGACGGGCGACCGTATTGCATGTGAAAAGGCACTAATAGAGCACTACAACAACAAGGACCGCTTTTTTCACCGCTGCGGCCCTTAAATATAAAAGCCTACTTAAAATATAAAAAATCAAGAATATAATAAAACATAGTTTTCTTTAATTCGTCCAACAGAAGCAGTCCCGACGCGCGCAACTGGCTCGAGTCAAACGCCCCTTGGGCTAACGATTTCGTGGCACTTGTCTACCAGGAGAACACGAGCTACTGGAGGTTCTCAGTCAACCAGTTCAATAAAGTAACCAAGTCGCTTAGCAACTTTATGTTTGGGAAGGTTAGTTTAAATCCTGTGTTGATGTAACATTATTTTAATAATACTTGTCTAACACGTTTTTGGTGAGAGGACTAGTCCAATTTAGATGCAGTTTTTTTGCACTATGAACTGATGATAACGCAAAATATTATAAAAAATACTAATTTAACCGATAAAACCCATAAATGAAATTAACTTGAACTAAAGTTGCTTTTAAAATCGATAAGAATTTATGATGACAAAAAGTAACTTAAAACTTAAAATCTAAGGGGAACTCAACATTTACCATTTTCGTAAATGCTTATTTTGCGTGTGACTTCCGGCGCGAGTGACCATAATATGTTTTCTAAGAATATCTCGGTCTAAAGGATGACTCGCAGTACACCGTGCGGGGTCCGAGCCGATATATTTTGTATGGACAACTCACGAAGCACCGTCTCTGAGCAAATGTATTGGTGAATCCTCTCCTCTGGCTCGGCTCGGGTCCGGCACTGTGTAGCATGAGTCATCCTTTACGCCTTGATCACACGTACCGAGCAAACGGGCGAGACAGTAAAATGTTTCTCGGCCGAGACAGTGATGTTAGCGAGTAGCTGTTCACATATGTTTTAAAATCAGCACAGTCAGTTAAGTTCTATTGAGACTACAATTCGGATAGGAATCATAAAAAGATTATTATTAACTATGGAATTATATGCTGCCTCCCATTTTTGCTACATCTTGTATTCTTGTAGATTGAAAGTTCTACACTCTGATGTAGTTTATATAACTGTATAAATTTAATAGTTGTTTCGACGTCCCATTTGATATTAGCAGACATGGTGTATTGTATTTTATTTGGAGTTGATTTAAACAAAACATATCTCAAGAAAAGGCGCGCGCGACGACGCGACGTAACGACAGTCATGTGGCCGAGTGCCGAGTGGCGAAACAGTGCAGGTTCAGACCTTCCGAGTGTGCGAGCGAGACAGTGCGGGGAAGCGGGAGGGTGGACACTCGGCTTAGTAAGTAGAACGGGAGCTGAGCTACCGTCTCGCCGCATCGCTCGGCCGAGCGGTCGGCCGAGCACTCGGCGCTATGTTTATACGCACCGAGTACTCGGCCGAAAGCACTGTCTCGCCCGTTTGCTCGGTACGTGTGATCAAGGCAAAACACAGTCAAAAGTTGTTTACCTGCACCATTAAGCTCGTATTATATTATCGAACTTTCGGAGCAAACATTAAGTACCTTTATAATATTGTTTATAGGAAGGCGTATCTCCTTTGGATTTCAAACAGCGACCCGAACAAGACTTAGAGAAAGATGCAGAAAAAGCGTATGCAAAGAAAGATTATCAGTGTAAGATTATTTATTGAGTATTTTTTAACGTTTCGTGGTGTTGTTATTACCAAAGCATGCATTGACGACGACGACGCACGTAACATTGAAGAAACTAATTCCTTATAAATTGAAATTCGACTAAACGTTCCTTAGCATAAGAATGTATTGAAATTGATGTTCACTTTAAGTCTTTTTCAACTTGGATGATTCCTGTAACGTTTCAAGTTTGACAGTTTTAGAGATGTCTCTTATTGAAATCCTATCAACTTATCTATCGATTTTTTCTAAGAATCAATGTACCTATTTTTGGAGAAAGTGCAATATATTTTACTACTTTTCCGGCCACGTGGAATCCGGTTATATAGCATAACTTATATCATCCCACTTAAACATAATATAAGATAAAAAGTATTGTATGTGCTTATCTATGTGGTAAAATAAAACATTAAGCTGCCACTGTTAATGTCAGCAGAAACATTTAATTTGTAGCATAAAAAAACTCGCTTTGTTTTGTTTGTTTTAAATTTAAGGTATCTTCTTTTTCACTATTATCGACTAATGAACAGCGGCAGTGGTCGATTCTGTTGTCTCATCTCTACCGAATCGCACATTGGGGCCGTTCAAGTATTATGTAAGCACTACAGAGGGTCGGGAGGGTCTTTGCTGTGCTTATTTTTGATGACATAGTGGGGGGGGGGGAGGGGGGATCTAGATAGTGATTACGCCAGCAGTAATTCTTTACTTTTTTACACATATCGCAACCCACACTTTGTCTATGCAGAATACGAAATGCATTTTCGGGGATTACAGTTCTCTATTCCAAACCTATTCCTTATTTCTAGACTTTTAACTGCTGCTCATAAATCAATCAATTGTACCAATGTTTACGTAAGCATGGGGGGGAGTGGTAAGAGCTTTGCTTACTTTTGCTGACGAGGGGGAGGGGTGGGTTAATAATTGCAAAAAATATGCTTACGTAATACTAGAACGGCCCCATTGCACTGTAAAAATTTTAATAATTTTCAATCGTATTCAATTAAAATGTAATTAATAGACACAGATTTTACCTTATATTTTGAAAAGTGTAGTTTTAAATTTTTTTTACTTAATTGCTACAGTAAATAAAAGATTTTTCAAAATCATTTTTTGCCATAGTACACGCGATTCGGATAATTTTGACGTGGGTCAGGATCATCCCAGCTGAAAAAGACTATAGAGGGTTAAGTACCTGCCACTGAACCCGAATTTCGATCGAATGAATAAGCAGCTAAGGTTGATTTTAAAATTGTCACTCCATCGGTCTTTGTTGATTAAATAAATTTTCTCTTCTCTGGAAAATACTTTTCGCTTATTAAAAAGAACCATTGGCTGTCACACGTCTGTATTTATCAGATCTGGAGCTCTAATTTTGATTCACTCGTCGCGTGTCGAGCGCTTTGTTTCTACTGATTTTCGTTCGACATACGAATTTCCTTATTTTTGGATCGCTCGACCGCAATGAGTCTGCCCCACCACCCACTCCTTGCAGTCGAGCGAAACAAGCGTGCGACTCGTGACTTAACCCAGAACTATTTTTTTCTCCGATTTTTTTGATATGTTGTTACCTGAAGGGTTCTTAAGAAGACTGCAAGTGCAGATTTGAGGTGGCAGTGAGGGAAGTGTGTTTTTTAATGAGTCGAAAACGGCACCTTGGGCAAATATGTTTCTATAAATAAATGATGAATGTAAATGCCAAATTTTTGTTTAATCGTTATTTATCAATATATTACGAGAAAAAAATTCAAGAATGAAACCTGAAATAAGTATTATGCTCCACATTATATTTCCAGCTTGAACATCAAACATAACAGTTTAACTGACTTTAAACGATTACTCAATGATCAAAAGAGAGCTCAAAGAAGATGTGAGGGTCACTATTACTATTATTATTGTCAACAAAACCGGATTTTTATGGCACTCAAAATCAAATCATGACTTTCAATGTCACAAGTAGTGTAAAAATTAAGCGCCAATCAAAGTTATTCATTTGTTTTGGTAAATTATACTTTGATGCATCGAAAGAAGGCGCTGTGGGTCGAAAATTAGCGTTTAGATTCACAATATAGTTCGTTTTTCAGAACCTGTTTTACATTGCATGCGTGTGACTTAAGTTATACGAGCGATTCAAAAATAGAGCTCCTGTAATTATTTCATCATAACTTAAAGAGATACCACTTACATTTATTCATGGAAATCTTCATTAGTAATTTAATTAATGTTTGTGTTTGAATAATTCATAGATACGTATCATCATTTAACATTTGCTTTGTCTTGATCTAACAGTGCCACCGCCTAAATTTGAACCGTTATATGTAGAGGAGAAGAAGATTGAAACGCCAGAAGTGGAAACAGAAGGTTTTTTTTTATTTATATTTAATCTTTCTCTCTCGACGACAACTCTTATAGTCATAATCATATTCTAAAATAATAGTTTCTATATTGTGTTTCAATTGTAATGATCTAGTGGTAACATCGGTATCAGACTCAAAGGTCCCGAGTTCGATTCCAGGGGGGTACATATTGTATTCGGTTTGGTGGGTGGTACGACTTGTAAGTCCGCCTGGCTAGCTACCATTGGTGAGGGGTCGAAATGTGGCAAAGGTGAACCGGACCAAAAATTTCTTCAATATTCTCTTAAACTGTATGGTGGATTGGTGAGGTGGGATTTCTAAAAGGGAAGCGGATAGGAATCGATTTGTATGGACACTTCGCCACTGCTAGCTACCACCATCTTATCTAAGTCTGACGCCATAACAACAATGTTTTCAGTATTGTTGTGTTCCGGCAGTTAGAGATAAGATAGCCAGTTCCTCAGTGATTGAGGATCCCGGGAGAGGCTCGCTTCCATCTTCAGCCTTATCAATAGTTTACATCAGGTATGATGAAGGCGAAGAGTCTCCCCGTTGTTCATAAAAATACAATGATGCAATGATTAACACTGTAGAATCTATAAAAATCACCACTATTGAAGTACAATTGTTACTAAATGCTAGCAGAAGTAGGCCTGTAGGCTAATAAGCCTACAGGCCTACTTCTGCTAGCATAATAACGAGTTTGGCAAACTCGACGTTACAGTAAACGTTAATGTAAAATGTAGCTCTGTCTCTTTCATATTTAGCGACTGTTTTACCGACATGAGCAGTGTATCCGATAGTCTACGCTCACGAGTCCTGTAAATGTCATGTTAAGCAAACTCGTAATAGGGGTACTGTTCAAGGGTCTTAGTATGTACTCTTAATTCCGGACAGTTTTCTGAATAGCTATCAGTGCATCACTTTTGCTCATACAAATAGAAAGGTATGCCATTATTGCAATTCAGAAAACTGTCTGGATATAAGAGGTCACAATTAAGATTAAAATTATTGTTTGTCTGTTTGAAAATTAAATCTTTAATCAGTGCCTTACTTTTATTTATTCAGCATTGTTAATTAATTAGTTTTATTTTTAATTTCAGCAACGTTAATTCAAACGGAGAAATGCGATCCTCAACAGCCGCCCACTATCAAAATCACAAAAGACATGGTTGAACTCGAGCACGACATGCATGAGAACACAAAACTTGCGATAGACAGCTATAAGGAGGCCACGAAACATTGCACGGCTTATAATAATGCACTGTACAAGGTAAAGTTAAAATTATAAAATGATCCAAAAGAAGAACAATTCAAATTAACTTCATGGTGTATTTGAATCACCAATTTTTATTCCTACAACCCATTCAAATGATATGTTGGGCCTCCCTTCGTTGCTCCCTCTCCTCTAAATTCAAACTCAACCAAAGTTAATTAATTAATTAGCTGGGTTTTGTTCAGCGTGACATTCATATGTATGTTATACTGAATTTAGTGTATTTTTTTATATATTAAGCATATTAACATATATCATAACAATGTCGATGGATGTGTGTACGAGAGTAGAGAACGTTGTGTATAAACCTTCACATAACTATGTATTATAACATTCTAATGTTAAAACTTTTTAATTTTGCATTTTACAATGCTATTTTTATGTGATAAATATTAAACAAGAAAATATACTAGAAAAAAGCAACTAGTCTCATGAGACTAGTTGCTTTTTTCTAGTATATTTTCTTGTTTAATATTCGAATGTTACTATTACACACACACGCGCGCGCACACACACTGGGGTATAATACTCATTATGCAACAGTTACACTAACATAATTGTTTTTCCCCAGGTTGTCGAGTTGTCGCTAGATGATTTGGACAAGAAGTACTACACTAATGTGGCTGGCGCAAAGGAATCGCGCGATAAGGCCGCCGCAAAGGGGGCAGAGGCTCTGTCTAAGGCCAGGCTAGCTATTGGTACGTAAATAAGCAGTATAATAACTTATTTCGATTAAATTTTTGCAATCAAAATGCTGTGTTTACAGACTTATATCGAGATAGACGGTAAAAGTGTACGTACCTTGCGTGCCAAAAGTATGATCCACGATCAAAGTTTTACGACTTAAGTCCGCTTGAGACCATTGCCATGAAAACACGCGTCACTCAGAAACGAAAATGGTTAATTGGGCAGTGTTTTCTTGCAAGAGCTCATCAATAATATTTACACGTCACTAAAACTCGCTCGTGACGTCATCGTAGGTACGAAAAATTCGACACGCTGGGTTCTCATACATTTAAAGCGCTCTTTACGTCTTTCTCGATATAGGTCTGTGGCTGTGTTAGCAACACTGCTGACCGCACCGGATCGTGACGTCACTGAATGAGACCTACATGCGATACTTACGTCATACATTCATTCGTTCGCACATCAATCGTTCATCTTATTCTTTGCTTTCTCATCGCATGTACATCTTGTAATTTTAATAAACACATTATATTTCGTAAACGATAAAAAGTCTTAATTTTGTGCCGAGTACATTTATTCGACTCCTGAACTTCGAAACATGCTGAAAACAATTTGTCTGTAAGTTGTTCATACTGGACTCGAACCCGCAACCTTTGGTTTTCTAGTCCAAGCTCAACTGAATAATATTCAAGACAACCTGTTTTGACCAATAAGGTATAGTCAGCACCCCTATGATGATAACTTTTTAATTTTGCATTTTACAATGCTATTTTTATGTGATAAAAATAGCAACTAGTCTCATGTCGCCCTGACGGGATGAGACTAGTTGCTTTTTTCTAGTGTATTTTCTTGTTTAATATTTACCCCTATGATGGGTCGAAAATCGCCGCTTACACTAGCGACAAGGGCGCTCTCAAAGTGTAAAACCTAATGAGCTGCTGACTGTGTTATTTCATCATTACATGACCGCCCCAAAAAAAGGAGTAAAAATAAATCTTAAGAAAATAATTAAAAACTTGACAATCCTGCCAAAAACGAACGAAAAGGGCGACATTACAGTTTGGGGAAATGTTCCACTCCACAGAATTTGATTAATAAAGTCATCTTAAATTAAAATATAACATGTTTATCCGAGACTCCCTCGACCGCATGATAAATGGCTGGCCTCTCCCCGCCAGAAAGCATCGTAGCTAGCCAGCGATACATCACACATACACACCATAGCATTGTTGTGTTCCGGCAGTTCGAGATAAGATAGCGAGTTCCTCAGTGGTTGAGGATTCCGGGAGAGGCTCGCTTCCATCTTCAGCCTTAACAATACTTAACATCATGTAAGATGAAGGCTAAGAGTCTCCCCGTCGTATAAAAAAAAAGCTTAGGATGAAACTTCTTCTCATTTCCGCTGAATTTATGGCAAAAATTCCTGTATCTATTTGGAACAGGGGCCGTACCGCGAAAGTGGCGTCGGAATCGAAAACGGCTTCATTTGACAGATGGCTGTGACACATTGCTGCTTCTTTTTGACACAAATTAATACTTACCAAAGATTAAGAGCAATATGTCATAGAGCATATGCGCGGTAGGGGCCCAGTTCTTTTATCTCTCGACGACCGACCTCCGTGGTAGAGTGGTACGTACACCGGTTTCAAGGTGTCGCTTACTATGAGGTCCCGGGTTCGAATCCCGGTAGGGGCAAATGTGTATGATGAATATGAGCATTTAATAATAATAATAATAATAATAATAATAAAACACTTTATTGCACATAATAAGAACACAAAGAAAAATAAAAAACAGACAGTAAAAGGAAATACACAAAAGGCGGCTTTATTGCTAGGTAGCAATTTCTTCCAGGCAACCTTGAGTGGTAAAGAAATAAGATGAAGAGCAGAAAAGGGGGAAGAGCATTTGTACCTGAGTAATGGATGTTTATATGTATTTCTACACATAAATACTTATATATGTAAAATTATATGTATTTATATCTGTTACCCTAGTATCCCATAACACAAGCCATACAGTGCTTACTTTGGGGCTAGGTTAATTGGTGTAAGTGTAAGAAACATTATTATTATTATTATCTCACAAATGTATATAAATTAATGCGTTTCATTTTTTTCGTATTAAAATATTATATATTAATCCCAGACTCCCTCGACCGCATGATAAAGGCCGGTGTCCAAGCGCCACCAGAAAGCATCGCAGCTAGCCAGCGATACATCAAACAGTTCCGAGCTGACTTAGCGGTCGCTGAGAAAACGTATAAGGATGAGCTCGAGAAGTCCGTGCTGAGCGACAAGTACTGGAATAAGGTAGGTACTGTGAGATATATAGATTATGATATTTATACTGGTATCAATAAAGGTAAGAATAGTACAGTTTAATAAAAGTTAAATCTTTACAAATCTTACGTTTACCAACCAAGTAAATGACCTAATTAATAATAATAACCAAGTAAATAAAAAAATATATAAAATGATAAACTTTTCACCTGTTTTTTTCCACATATATATGTAGCGAGCCATTCTGTTGGCATATAAATTATGCCTATGCCTAGCTTGCACTGGCGATGGGCTGAAATAGGGCGAAGATAAGCCGGACCCTAAATTTCTCCAAAAATTCTCCTAACAATATGGTGAATCAAATTCAAATTAAATATCATTTATATAGTCTAGGCTGTTACAAGCACTTATGAACGTCAAAGAAGCTACGCCGTCGGTTCACAAACCCTACGGCGGGAGACCTTGTAACGAGAAGAACCGGCAAGAAACTCGCCAAGGGCTGTTTTTTTTCTCCCTGTTTTATTTCATACAGAGTCGTCAAATTGAAAAGTGACCTTAATTTATCAGTAAGGTGAATCAGTGGGATAGGATTTTTAAAAGAGAAGCCGATGGGTATCGGTATGTATATGGACCCTTCGCCACTGCTAGCTTGTTTGAATTGAAGTATATCTCTTTTCGCTGAATGTGGTAAAAAGTTCTTTGATCTCACGAAGTTACGAGTAAGCAAGTTTCAACTTTATTGCGTTGGTTTTTAGAGTCCATCAGTGATCGGATAATCGGATGCATATTAACCTAAACTTTGTTTATTGCTAGGAAATTATGGAAGCGGCTTCTTAAACCATATTTTTTTATATACAAATCCCGTGATTCCAGAAACTTTCGATATATCTCGGAAACGGTGCATCGTAGCACAAAAGTAAGATATTTCTCGTCCCCCTACGTTACCCGTTAACCCCCCTCTCAGAATCAATTGTCATAATAAAAAAAACAAAAATCAAAAAATAAGTGCTATAAATTTTTCGAAGTCGCGTTTCCATAGTAATTTCACTCGAAAATTCGGCTAAGTCGCTAACCCATACAAAACCGATCAAAATCCGGATTTGTTATTTTATACAAAAGTGTATTCCATAACACCCAACACCTCAACTTTAGGTAAATATGCATCCGATTATCCGATCACTGGTCATACTATAATGTCATTCGTAGTCTTCAAGATCATTTAGAGTCATAATATAATGGCGTTCGTCAGGTTCAAATGGCTCGCGAAGCTTACAAGAGCGAGCTTCAAGCGTTATTCCCCGGCATCGATCTGAGCGCTCGCAACTTGGACATCAAGGGAGACACTGATCTACTGCTGCTGTACACTTTGAAACAGGTATGTATTACGAACAATATAATAATAAAAATAATGGCTTGGTAAATTGTATCTTATACAGTATAGTTATATACAGTATATTATTATACAGTATAGTTATACTGTATAAGGTACAATTTATTTATATATGTTTATAGTATTAGTTATACTGTTATTTTTAGGTTGGAACTAGGTTGTGAATTTGCTGTTTTTTTAGACGATTATTTTTTAGAAGACTTAAATGATTTCTTATGAGTGGTTTTGGATTGTGATTATAATAAAATGGTTTGCTGGTGAAATTAAGAAGTAGGTATCTTTGATTTTACTACTGTAGTTACTATATTTACTTCATGTACAGCAAGTACAGAGTGCTTATCACTGTATCTTGAATGTCGCCAATCAACTTTGAATTTAAAAACAAAGGCTTTATGGTTTAAGATTATTCACACTTTTGGTGGAACTGATATGTTACTACAATATTTCAAATGCCCTTATTCGATTTTGAACTTAAACACAATTAGTTAAGATTTAAAATAATTTCAGAAGTTTTGGATAACTTGATAATAACAATACTTCATTATTTCAGATCCACTTTCTTCAAAAGGAATTGGCTGCATACCAAACTGTGCGCGACTTAAAAATCAATAGAGCGATCGAGTGTAAGTTACTCTACTATATTTTATTCGCAACTCTATGTTCAAAGGAATAAGTGCTGATTTGGGTTGTCATTACAGGTCACGATGAGAAAGCGATAATTCAAGCTAAAGTTGAAGAAGTAGTCATTAGGGAACAACTGGAAAAGGAGAAGGAATTCCAAAAAAAGGTAAGTTTTTTCTTATTTCAATCACAAAAATACTATCTAAGCCGTTGGTCCCGTTCCCTAATAGGCTATTAAAATCCATTTTGAGACAGGTTTTTAAAATCCATTTTATACTATGAAGTAGAGTTTAAAGAACTGAGTAAAAGTAGTTTTTTTAAATTCTGGTACATATTTGCTGAAAAATATCAAATTAAAAATTAAATATTTAAATAGCGCGCCAAAACGCTACATTGACAATATGGCGCTGCAATGGGGTCGGTGACGTTACTTGCCTGTATTCTGATCTGTGGGACATAATCATCCACATAAGTAGGCAAACGAAGTTTACAAGAAGGTGACGTCATCATAAACTCGACGAATAAGGAGCGTTTTGTGTCACGTGACAAACGTTTAAAAAATGCATTTTTATTTACGACTTTTATAAATAAAGTTATTATTATTTTCAACGTACGTTAATAAATAACCATTTTTAAGGTCTTAATTTATACTGATAACAGTATTTGAAACTTTATTTTTCGCATTGTCAAATAGCCTATTGTCTAATATCAAAATCTATCACAATCCCTTTCTAAGGTAATCACAATGATTGTGATAGTGATTTATGAAATTGTGTAACTTATAGTCGCAATCCCTTTCGGAACGAATGGTGTTTTAAATGACACTTCATTTGACACTTCTCCATACATTTGAAAGATATTTTCGTATGTGATTTTGCTTAGACAGTTCAATTTCGTTTATTCAATACCTTTCAAAACACTTCCCGATCGCAATCCCTATCAAATGTCAAATAGTGACGGCCTGAAGTATGTAAAAATCTTTCAAATGACGAATAGAAAGGGATTGCGATAGATTTTTTAAAATAAGACAATTAGCCCCCCGGCTGCACTTGTAGTCGTTAAAACCCATCAATCCGCATTGGGCCCGCTTGGTGGGCCATGGCCTGTGCCCCAGCAGTGGGGACATTAAAAATGGCTGATGACGATATATTGTTTTGTCGTAGAGTTTAGAAATACAAGCTGAAGCAAACAAGAAACTAAAGGAACAACTGAAGAGGCAATTTGAAATCCAACAAGAAGTTCTTCAGTACCAACTCGACAAGAAAGAAAAGGAGGTATGGTACTTTTCTATGAACGACGGAGAGACTCTTGGCATTCATCATACCTGATGTTAAGTATTGATAAGGCTGAAGATGGAAGCGAGCCTCTCCCGGTATCCTCAATCACTGAGGAACGGCTATCTTATATCAACTGCCAGAACACGACGATGCTGAGAACATTGTTGTTATGGCGTCAGACGGTGGTGGTGGTGGACAAATAAAATGGTGGTAGCTAGCCACGCGGACTTACAAGTCCTACCACCTACCAAACTGAATACAATATGTTCCCCCCGTGTGGAATCGAACCCGGGTCCCCTGGGTCTGATACCGGTGGTTGTACCACTAGGCCACAGAGGCGGTTAAATATAAAAAAGAAATGCTAAAAAATGATATGAATATTTTTCGAAAGGAAAGTTACTTGTTCATAAGGAAACTGGTCCTATTTTTCTTGGAAAAAATTAAATATCCATCGAATTATTGTCAATTTTTTTGTTAATTAAACCTAGTTACCTATTTAAAGTTGTTACTTAAAAATAGATGTTTAAAACAATAAGCTAAAAGAAAGAGGAATGGGGATTAACAACACTCTTAGATTTGTTTGTTTTTATTTTTTCCAAATGTGGTATATTTCTAGAGATATTTAATTTTCTAACTTTGGGTCGGCGTTTTATTTTTGTCGTCACTTATAACACTTTGTATCCAGCTTGCGGCTCACGCTTGACCGATTTGGTCAGAGAGACGCCTACTTTGTATGAAACGGTACAAAATGACGTCACGCAAAGAGCTCGCGAATCTTGAAGTTTGAAAGATCCGAAAATAAAACCGAAACTATTTATCGTATTTGAGTAAAACAAAAAAGTTCAGTTTTATACGTTTATGTTATACTGTAACTAAGTTTCAAGCGATTTAATAACCCCTAACTGTTGTTAATCCCATTCTTAAACTTTTTTTCCATAACTCAATTTTATATTTATATCTAACGCCTAAGATATGAATAGGGCTATCTGACATAGTTTCCTAGGATATTTTTGTTAATATGACCAAAATAACGACGGTTGCTAGGCAATGATCCTAGTATCCTAGGCAACAATCTCAGATAGCCCAATTCATATCTACATATAGGTTATTAATTTCGGGCGTAAACCCGTACTACATAGGTGATGGGCAGGTTCAGCAAAGCTGTGTACGAGCAAGTGGAAAAAGAACGTGTTGTGTTCAAGAAAGAGTTAGCCGCCATGGCCGGCAAGTTGCAAGCTATCGAGCAAACACTGAGGCGTGAGTAGTACCGGTTCTATAATATTTAAAAAGGGCTGTAAGGGTGAGGTTTCCAATTATCGACCTATAACCCTGTTACCGTCTGTTGATAAGATAGTTGAGAAGTACATCTGCGAACAAATTCACAACTTTTATAAACAAAACAACATTCTCTGCACCAGCCAGTACGGATTTCAGACTGGAAAAAGCACAACAGATCTGCTAAGGAAATTTACTGATGAAATCAACAGTTATTTGAATGAAAAACTTCATATTCTTGTAGTGTTTATTGATTTTTCTCGCGCCTTTGACACTCTTAATCATCATAAACTAATCACTAAACTTGAGAGCACGGAATTACGGGGTGGAATGCTGGACTGGTGCATAAACTATCTTGAGGGGCGGTCCTACAGGGTCAAAATAAATGAATGCCTAAGTGATCCGGTGGCCGTGTCAACTGGTACAGCTCAAGGATCGGTAATTGGTCCTCTCCACTTTTTAGCTTATGTTAATGAAATGTCCAGTATCCTCAAGAAATGCAGTTCCTATCAGTTTGCGGATGATACTGTTATCGTTTCTGCCGCAAAAGATCAGCGTGAAGCTCTAAATAATTTGCAGACAGATTTCAACAATTTGTGTAGGTGGTGTCATGACTCAGGGATGGTTTTAAATGCAGACAAAACCAAACTTATGCACGTGAGATCTAATTATATTAGAGATAAGAAATTTAACGGATACCTCATAGCCCATAATCACAATTGTCTTCATAAAAATAAAACGAGCCAACTGTCCTGCGACTGCTTACCGATTCAAACTGTGGACTCTCACGTATACCTCGGGTTACTTATTGACAATTCTTTTAACTGGGGTCCTCAGGTTGAAAAAATATGTGATAAGCTCCGAGCATTTCTTGCAAACCTAATAATAATAAAAAATCGAATAACTTATAGCACTAGATTAGCGTTATATAACGCCTTTGCTAACTCTATAGTAAGCTATGGCCTTTCAAGTTACGGCAGTACTTATAAAACGTACTTAGACAAGATTTATAAACTTCAAATCCGTATCTTAAAACATGTTGTATCACCTACGGTCCGGCAGGAACTATCCTCTAACGACCTTCTGCTTTTTAAACACTGTAATGTATTGCCAGTCCAGGATCAATTCATATTACAGCTCTTTAAGGAAGAATATTTTAACAATTCTATAAAAAAATTAGTCGATCATAACAAAGCGACGCGAGCGTCTGCCCGCGGTAGGCTTGTTACGAAAGTTGCGAAAAATACGTACGGCACCCGTACTTCTGGTTACCTAATACCACGACTTACAAATAAACTAGAACCTGAGTTTCGTGATTCTCTCAACAAAAAAAATATAAAGAAAAAACTAAAGATGTTACTTTTGAGCAAATTGGATGGCAGCGATCGCATTATACTGTAATTGTTTAATAAATCGTGTTATATGTGTTAAATGTACTTATGAAATTATAAATTGTTAAATGTAAAAGCGAACGAAGCACATGCATTAAACCTAAGTGGTTTCTATGTGCTGTTTATGTAATTTTTTATTGTAAATTTATTTGTTAATAAATGAAAAAAAAAAAAAAATAGAAGTAAATAAGTAGAAGGAACATAGATCTATTCCAATACAAAAATATACTGGAAGAAGCAATGTTACCTTACGGTTATTTTATTATTCGGACATTCCAGCATGACAATGATCTTAAACATACTGCACCCACCCTTTAGGAATTTCTCACATTGCAATCAGTTTGTGTCTTAGATTGGCCAGCTAACAGCCCGGATTTTGACGTAATAATAATTAGCATCTTTGGTGCGAAGTCAAGAAAAAGAATTCAAATCGACAGTGTGGCCATTTAAGAAAGCCATCTTACGTTTTTTAGCTAATCTATTGAGAAAAGCCAAAATTTAATGACTGCACATCACATGATTTAGCAGGGGCTTTCGAGCGAGGTAGGCACTGTAGATCTTATCTAGTAACAGTTGCGATTATCATTTTGAAAAAAGTAGGTAAGTAATAATATAAATGCGTAAGTATGTTAGTTTGTTTGTTACTCTTTCACGCTAAAACTACTGAATGGATTTGGATGAAACTTGGCACAAAGATAGTAGATAGCCTGAATTAAAGCATAGGATACTTTTCATCACGATATTCCCGCGGGATCGAGTGAAACATCGGGCGGCGGCAAGTAATGATATAAATTCGTTTGCCACTTTTTTGCTGTATTCTTCAGGCTGTAAATAATGTTATGTGAACTTGCTTTCTAGGTATAAATTAAATTATCCATAGGCGGCTGGCGCCATATTTAAAAAATGCATGAATAATAAACATGACTCTTAAAAAGTCACAAACAATGTGATTCAGATGAAATGATTTTGTTTTTTTCCTTATATAAAAGAGCGAGCGAAGGCGGAAGCGGAAGCGCGTCGCTCACAATCCCTATGGGCGGCGGCGGAAGCGCTATTAGCGGCTACCAGGCGCGGAGTACCAGAGACTAAAATAGACAACGAAATCAAAGCGCTTGAGAAAGCAGGTATTTATTCCAAACCTATTTATAATCAACTCTCGCAACGGTCGGTCTCCGGATGGGTGACCAAAAATATAACTCGTTGTCAGACAAGTCAGGCACCACAGTCTGTGTTTCGTGACACTTACACGGGGTCTTCAAGTCACGAGTAAATGGGTAAGCATTTCAGCATTGTTGCGTTCCGGCAGTTAGAGATAAGATAGCCAGTTCCTCAGTGCTTGAGAATTCCAGGAGAGGCTCGCTTCGATATTAAGCCTTGTGGCGGCACCTACCTGACGCCGCACATACAATTATAGACGGAACGTACCTACCGTGACAACAGATGGCGCTGACAGCAAGTCAGTATGGGATGGAACCACACGTATGAAAACCTTCATCGCGCTTACAGAGTTTCACCAGCCGCTTCACATATATACCAAGTCCGCGCAGATCAGTCAGACCGCAGTCCCCGGACTACCAACACCCAGTCCGGAGGAAGAGCTCACTATTCGATCTTCCTACTAGTGGCTTACTATCAACCACCTTTTCCATACTTCCACCATCATCATCCCTACAGCCTTATCAATACTTATCATCAGGGCCCTAATTCACTATGACCACTTACGGATTCCTTGCTGAAATAACGCCAATGTCGTACTTGGTTTTGACATTTTCAAAATTAGTTTTCTCCATGATACTCACAAATTATGGAGTTATTGTACAAGTAAATGACAGTCACAAATTGTATAGTTAAAATAAACAAGTAAATTATCTTTGTAATTTGTATTGTGTCATAGAGAAAACGTATTTTGCTCGAAACCAAATACGACATCGGCGTGGTTTGAGCAAGGAATCGGTAAATGGTCATAGTGAATACGGGCCCAGGTATGATGAAGACTAAGGCCGGTATTACAAAGCAGTGATCTGTAGGCTTATTACGAGTTTGGCAAACTCGACGTTACAGTAAACGTTAATGTAAAATGTAGCTCTGTCTCTTTCATATTTAGCGACTGTTTTACCGACATGAGCAGTGTATCCGATAGTCTACGCTCACGAGTCCTGTAAATGTCATGTTAAGCAAACTCGTAATAGGGGTACTGTACTTGAGCAACGTTAGAAAGTGACGTCGTTACAATAAGCACGTCCCTTTCTAACATTTCTCAAGTATAGACCATTGCTTGAGTCATGTTATGTAATACGGGCCTAAGACTCCACGTCGTGAATTAAAAAATAAACTTCTAGGCAAGCGCGTCACAACCTAAATCGCATATTTGCTTACCATCAGGCGAGATAGCAGTCAAGCGCTTTACCTGTTAAGATAGTTATGAATGTCAGATCACTTACATTACATTAGAATTTGAGTACGACTTATGAATAATAAAACTTAAAAAAAACATGTTTTTCTCTACAGGAAAAGACGACAAACTGGTGCAGACTGTGTTGAAAGGAATACCAACGGAGATCAGGGAACAAGGAATCGCAACAGAGAAGTCACTGCGAGAGAAGTTTGACTCGGTAACGGTTTTGACGTTTATTAACCTTTCAATGTAAAAAAAAAATGTTTTTATATTACTTATTTTTTTTACAATAGAAAAAAACCAACTTGGATCAAACCCGCAAAGTTTGGTTGCCAGGGCAATATAGAGCTACCGAGACTGTAGGAGAACCTTCAATTTAGTTTTTCTTGTCCTTTTTCTTTGTCAATTTTTTCTCTTTGTTGACTTTACGCTGTTAGCTGTTGCTTGCTATCAAATGACTAGCTACTACTGCAACTTACTTATCTGTGTTATAACTATTACTAGCGGCCGCTCGCGGTATCACCCGCGTAGTTCCCGTTCCCGTGGGAATATCGGGATAAAAAGTATCCTATGTTCATAACCCGGCTATATTCTATCTGTGTACTATAGCGGGGGCGTGCTCTATTGAATTAAATCTATGTTTAATTCTATACTGTTTTTATATTCAGTAATGAAACTCGTATTTTTTACAATATTTTATAATTTATTTGACAAGGCGACCATTCATGTTTACGCACGACGGGCATCTCTTTCTTAATTTTACTTTAAACAAAACCAGCCAGCAACGCCGGTGTAGCGGCCTCCTTGTAGTGCGGAGACATATACGATCTCCACATTCTCCTCCTCCTGGGAAAAAAAAATACAAGCAACAAATTTTTTTCTTGCTCATACAATATTTTCAATGCAAACAAACAATCAATTATTTCCTCTTTATAATATTAGTACAGATTATATCCTTTTTAATGTATACGCGAAACTATCTTTTGTTATCACTTGCGAAAGCTTTATTTATTTTGATTTTATTCATCTGCATAGTATTTTTTGTTCATATGTCTAGTCTTTTGCTTTGCGATGGTAAATTAACTGTGAATGGTCTGTTTGTCTATAAAAACGTCTCAATTATGAATGAGTGAAGAGTGAACATCCTAAATTCAGAAATCGACCATTATTGATATTTGCTTAAATATTTTTTTTTTGATATCCCAATTATCTGGCCTACGTTAAGTTTAATGAAGATATATATATATATATACATCCCGTTACTTATTGTACGTCCGCTATGGCCATTTTTGCATATAAATACAAATACAAATACAAATATTTTTATTTGCTCTAAATAGGGTTACAGTAAATGTTGTTTAGTACAATTGTGAAAACAAAATGGAGCTTAACCTATTTAGCCATTTTACATAGCATGCAAATATATAATAAAATGATTTAAATTAGATTAACATTAAGAAACTGATCGAAATGTCATAAAATAAAATCGAGAAATAACTTAGTAAAAAACAAATGTATGATAATAAATGTCAAATAAGAAATAAAATAAATTAATTTCAATATACAATTAAATTCTCATGTCAGTCTACAATTACAACAATGTCAATACAAATACATTTTGTGCATTTGAAAGTCTCGAAACCTTTGTCAATATAATTGTGATATAGATAAAAAAAAAAAAAAAAAAGTGAAAGAGATATGAGATATAATGTGGCGTCCACCTGCTTTCGACGTCCAATATACGGACGTTAAATAGGAGACCTAGCGCAACGTTCGTAAATTGTCATGCTGATCATAGAAATGTCAAAATATAAAAAAAAAATTGGACGCCATTTTCGTTCCAATCTTGCTGTACTGAATATTTTCGTAGTTCCGCTAATTTTCGTCGCAAAACTAATAGCGCTGCTGTCAATTTGTGAATACTTTCATTCATGGCCGTATTTGACTTCCGCACAAAATTTGGAGATGCGATGTTGCCGTTCCGTGCAAATACGTTGTAAAAACTTGGTTGTGCTTTAATTTAATTTCGCTTTTGGACTGTGATGCCTTCGCTACCGTTGTGACTCTACCTTATCGGGTACCACCGCTAGACTGTCTAGGCGCAACCTGGCCGGTTTGGAACAGTCGTGAAAAAAGTGGGGCTACTACCCATAGGTTTATTTATACTTGCCCTTTGCACCAAGTACATATAATTTAGAAAAAATATAAAATAAAAGGGCATATCAAGCATTTATTATTAATGATAAGAATTGTAGGTATGATTAGTAGTCATTTAGGATTGTTAAATTTATCATTACCAAATTATCATGCTATATTGTTATGATATTTTTTTAATAAATAAATGCTTGCACAAATCTTTGGACGTGGGACTAGAACTTTGAAATCCGGGCCACTGCTCACCCAATTGAGCTACCGACCGAACTTTACCGGATTTCCAAAGCGATGTTAAGTCCCGCCTGAGATCAAATTTTTTGTAGAGTCGATTTTTTCTAATAGGTTAGTTAATTTTCGACTATTGAAAGTTTTGTCTGTGTAAATCTTTATTAAACGCATAATAGTCAAATTATTTGATTGTCACCGGTCGCCTATTTCAGGCCCCGGATTAAGAGACACGATTTTCCGTTGTTTTTTAGATACCGGTGTCCGGTTAGGATTTGATGAATTTACCTTTGTGGTTTTACCAGCTCGTCTTCTGCCTTCTAAAAAACCCAACTTAATAAGTTGAAGTCGTGTCGCAAAACATGTCCCAAATAACCAACCTTTTTGACGGTCTTCTACGATTCCCGCGACATTGCGACACGATGGAGTATGTTATGTTGTTGACTTTTTGAGTCTAATTTACACGCATCATGCGACGGTAATAACATCTCGAAAGCTTCGAGAAGTCTTCTAACATCCTCCTTAATCGTCCACGCTTCGCAACCGAATAGAACCATTGCTGGCCAGACATAGCACTGGAGGATTCATACTCTGAGCTGGATGTTGATGTGTCGGCAGCATATTACTTTTTTCACGTTGATGAAGGCAGTTCAAGCAATTTCGACCCGGGACATAATTTCATGATCTGAGTCACATAATTCATTAACCCAAGCGCCGAGGTAAATGTACTGCTGGACTCGCTCTAGATGTTGAGACACAACCATTAATATTGTCCTGGAGATGTTGATTGTGAGACCCGCCTCTACGCAACTCTGTTGTACTCAATGCAAAATCTCTTGGGCCACGTTCCGAAGAGGCAATCGACTCAGCACTGTCGTCGGCGTAGCGCAAATTATTGATAACTCTGACGTTTACTTTTATATCCAGTCCTTAGCCCTTTCGAGCATTACTGCTTCGGAGTAAATATTGAAGAGGCAGGAGACAAGATGTAACCCTGCCTGACGCCATGACATATTTGGATCTCTTGTGTGATCGGAGAGGCCCACTCTTTTTAGTTCTCGTACAAATTCCTTATTATTCTGATATCTTGACTATCGAGACCAATATCGTTCATATGCCTCAATAGCAGATCGTGAAATTCGTTGGTGTTTTATAGTTATTAGTAATGATTTAGTATTATTTATTTAAAAAAAGGGTGCTGCGTATTACTAAAAATATACTTCAAGCGTTATTTGGCGTCCGTATTGCGACCTACGCAAATTAAGAACTTTTCACGCTTATGTTTGATTGTATCTTACTTTTATTCTTTAAAATAGTAACTCGGGTAAATAAACCTGCTAAAGTTGGTTAATGTGTACACGACATCTTCATGATATGGACATAGAAAGGAGTATTTACCCTTATACGGACGTAAAAATAATAAATATTCACACTAAGTTTTATTTGACGTCCATATCTTCAATATTTGACGTAGTTGTTTTTGATTATTGTGTTTTACTATTAATTTATGTTAATTAATTATTTAGGGCTCAGGGCATATTTTGATGAATTTTTCTCAGTTTATACAAAACTCAGTGCTAGTAGTTAATGCTTAAGCTTAAGCTTGAAAGAAGATTGCGTTTAATAAACGTACACGTTACTCAGGAATCTTCTTCTTCTACTGACTGATCTCAATATTTGTTTTATTTAAATTAGTTTTACTATTATATATTACTCATTTTAATCACTTTATAGTGTACCACGGCTGTAAACGAACCGTAAGCGTGGATGCAGAGTAATAAGGCGGAGCCAGTGGTTGAATCGCTTATAAACAAATTATTACCTTTAAATAAAATGCTACAACGCGGAATAGGTAATAAGAGTGGCAACGTCGCACTATACAACGGAATTGCGTTAAGCAGGAGAATGAATTAAAAATTATGTATATCCCGGGGGTTTTGATAGCTGCTAATATGGATAGGAGTCCTTATTGGTTTCCCTCCGTCTGGCAATATACGTATATTTGTATATCAACATCTGGTAAATATTAAAAAAAAAATAAGCTGAACACTTTTGAAATTGTTAAATGCACCAATATTCGCAGTCATAGTTTAAAATAATTAACTAGAAGTAGTGGACGTTACAATAATGCGAAATGAAAGGACGTAGGATCAGTATTGTGATGTAAATATATATATATATATACTTTTTTCGTAAATACATACATAATATACATATTAAACACCTAGAATAAGATAAATAGACACTTCCATGCACACAAAATATTTGTTTTGTTCGGGGATCAAACCCGGAACCTTTGGCGCAGAAAGCGGGTATAGTACCCCCGCGCCAAACAGGTCGTCAAATGGATTACAAGTTTATTTTGTATTTTATTTTATTATTGTTTTTGTAAAGATTCTTAATATATTTTTCATTTTACAGATGGAAAAGACAGCTGTGAAAGTAGCCCTTATCGGTCGCGAAGGCGCGTCGCTTCCCGTGTACTTCCTATCGTGGCTTCAATCCAAGATGCTGTTCCATAAGGTAACTTATTTATGTACCTTTAACGTATATGGTATCTGGTTGATATTCCACGTCTGCGTACAAAGCGCTTCTCCCCATCTTTTATCATGTCAGCCAGGGAGTGGAATTCCCTGCCTGCGTTTGTATTTCAGGGAGCATACAACCCTGGTATATTTAAAGCTAGAGTGAATAGGCTTTTTCTAGGCCTGTTCGCTCCATCTTCGGCCTTTTCTTCGTCAGAAAGACCTTCGTCAAGAGTAACCCTATTTAATGTAAAAACATAAGAACTTGTTGAGCCCAAAATATGGCTTAAGACAAGACGGAGAAGAAGCACGATGGTCTGATGTGGTGAAGGTTAGTGTGACATAACCTAGGTAACTTTCTCTTCGAATAGATTTTGATCAGGATTATATGATATGAGTACCGCAGGCTGATTATCTAACGAAAACTCGTTTCAGTTTCGTCTCTTTTGGGGCTGTCTTACAGTATGAAAAAATAACGGTAATGACAGCCACAAGCGCAACGAAACTGAAAATGAACTGGTGGCCTGGTGGCCCTCCGGTTTTAAGGTGTCGCCAACTCCAAGGTCCTGGGTTGTTTTGGCTCACAGATAATAGATACTTTTTATAGCGATATCCTCACGGGAACAGAAACCAAGCGGATGAATGGCAAATACAATAAAATATAGATAAAAGTTTCGATAACTCAATGGCTGACCGGATTTGGATAAAATTTGTTAGGTAGATATATTAATATCTGGACTATCATTTAGACTACTTCTCATTCCAAATTAACGCGAAATAACGAACGAAGAAGAACGCAGGCAAAAGCTAATGTTTGATAAAAGTAGTTTTTTCAAAAATGAAGACTTTTCCAGAACTTGTAATATAAAAATGGGTAGGAATGGCAAGAAAATTTTATGACCTTTCGTTGCATAGCAGCTAATTTTGCTCTACGAGACGCTCCGTTTTGAATATATTAGCGAAAAACTGACAAGTGGGACCTTTCCCTCCTCCCCCCACTCACCTCCTAGAAGCGGGGATTTTTAGTATGTTTACTCGGGACGCGGTAGTGTCCCCCGCCAAGACGAACCAAGCGAAGAGCAAGCGCACTACCGACCTTTCATCGAAGAGCTTGGTCGTTTTTTTTTAAATCTCATAACATGGGTTTGGATTATACCAGATAAACAAAATTCTCGGGATATGATATTAGACATATTAACTTAAAGTTTCAATTGTAAAGTTCTTATACTTTAGATTTTATTGACATCGAAAATACCCCGATTTTGTCACTAAATTATCGATTACCCGATTGCGTTACTACAAGAACTATTATATAACAGAAAAGAATAATGCACAGTGAATACATTTTTCACCTTGCGCCCATGTGACGGTAACGAAACAACCAAGCCACATGTTTTGACTTAGGAATAGAGTTTGTGAATTAGGGCATGCAGAGTTAGAAATTTGGCTCTACAAGAGATCTGATAACTTTTTGACAATGCATGCGTTCCATATAGTCTCGTCTTGGCAACACATCCATAAAAATGTTTTTGGTGGGATAGTAGTTAACTTGTAAAATTGTAACACGAAAATACCTTTTCCAGATATCTGAAATTCCCGTAGAAGAATTAGAAGACAAACCAGTAGACTTTACGCAATTGGACACATTCGACATCATTCAGAGAGCAAGGTAACTTATAATATTTTTTATAGGTAACTTTAGGTTGCCCGCTACTTTGGCCGCGCAGACTTAGGTTATTGAGTGGTGGTGCCATCTATCGGAATAAAAATTCCTATGTCCATCTGCAGGGTTTAAGTTATCTCCAAACAAAACTTTATTGAAATCAGTACCCCTATTACGAGTTTGCTTAACATGACATTTACAGGACTCGTGAGCGTAGACTATCGGATACACTGCTCATGTCGGTAAAACAGTCGCTAAATATGAAAGAGACAGAGCTACATTTTACGTTAACGTTTACTGTAAAGTCAAGTTTGCCAAACTCATAATAAGCCTACTGTTCAGTAGTTTACGCGTGAAAAGGTTACATACAAACAAAGTTAGGGTCAATTCATGCTAGCTGTCACTTATCGTAGCAAATTGACCCTTATTTCTACAACGTTAGCAAAATTCGTTAAGAGATAAAAGTACACGTCCGAGCGTGACCAATTCGCTAAGTTCCAGATTGACGCTTAGATCCGATTCGACTCTGCGTTAGTATGAATTTACCTATTTATTTATTTAGTTTGCATTTAAAATATAAGTATAGATGAAAAGTATTTGGGCCCGAGGAGGTACTTATTTATTTAACATTGCAACTTACTATCATACTAATATTATGCGAAAGTCTGCGAGTATGGATGGATATATTTCACGCATAAACTACTGACAGGTTTTGGATGATATTGGCACATAGAAACATAGGACACCTCTTATCCCGATATTCCCACAGGGAACGGTAACCACGCGGGTTAAACCACGGGCGGCCATAAATTACAATGTTTACTTGATATCTGATTCGACGACCTGTTTGGCGCAGTGGTACTAAACCCACCTTCTGCGCCAGAGGTCCTGGGTTCGATCCCCGGACAAGACAAATATTTGTGTGCATGAACATGTCTATTTGTCTTGGTCTGGGTGTTTAATATGTATATTATGTATGTATTTACAAAAAAAAGTATGTATGTTTATCCGTTATCTAGTATCCATAACACAAGTTCTTCATGAAACTTAACGTGGGCTAGATAATTGGTGTGATTGTAAGCAATTATTCAATTATATCTTATGTTTATTCCAACCTCTTTTCAGGTACCACATGAACCACGGTAACTTAAGCGGCGCTCTCCGCTACGTAAATCTTTTACAGGGCGCTCCTAGGGCCGCGGCCAAGAAATGGGCGGACGAAGCGCGACGACACCTAGAGATAAAGCAAGCAGCTGAAGCGGTTATGGCACACGCTTCCGCTTGTGGCTTGCTCTATTTGTAGACTTGTTGATGAAGATTGGTAGTCACTTGTGGCACTAATTTTGCATGAATAAATCATCAAAGATACATTTAAAAATAGTGCTACAAGATATTGCCAATCTACGGTTGTAATCTACAAAATTAGACAGCTGGTTGTTGTGAATGAATTTCTTTAAGAACAAAAATGTTTATCGTTGTCTTGATCGTCGTCATCTTTAGGCAATCGCGATCCACTACGGGAATATAGGCCCTAAACATTGGTTGATTAGCAGAAAGGATTGTGAAATTATAAATGTCTGAATCAATAGTTTTCCTTTATTTTATCAGTTAAACATTTGCCCATGAGTATTTTCCGAAAAGTAGCGTTTTTGTGAACTCGGCATTACAATGATAAAAAAAAAATGATTAGCCATATCATATCATCTGTAGTTTGATACGATTATCATTTTGGCGGACGAAGCGCATCGACACCTAGAGATCAAGGAAGCGGTTATGGCACACGCTTCAGCTTGTGGCTTGCTCTATTTGTAGGCTTGTTATTGAAGATTAGCGGTCGCTTGTGGCTCTAGTTTCTATGAATAAATCGTCGTAAAAGTTGTGCTACAAGAAATTGTCAATCTACGGTCGTAAACTACAAAATTAGACGGCTGGTTGTTGTGAATGAATTTCTTATCATTTGCATCATCAGCGGACCGCAGTCCACTAATCGAAATATAGGCCCTAAATATTAGTTGATCAGCAGACAGGATTGTTTAATTGTTAATTCTAAATCAGTAATTTTCTTTTTTTTATCATTTAACTTGATAGAATAGGAAACTTTTGACCATGATTATTTTCCCAAAAGTAGCGTTTTAGTGCATTACCATCTTAAAAATTTGAATACTTACGGAAGTACGATCCCATAATTCATTTCTAGTTTGATACGATTATTATTTGGGCGGACAAAGTGCTTAGACACCTAGAGATTAAGCAAGCGGCTGAGGCGGTTATAGCGCACGCTTCCGCTTGCTTCTATTTTTAGACTGGTTGTTGAAGATTGGTAGTCGCTTGTGGCGCTAGTTTCTATGAATAAATCATTATATCGTAGTGCTTCAAGAAATTGCCAATCTACGGTTGTAATCTACAAAATTAGTAGATTGTTGTGAATGAGTTTCTGTTAGTACAAAAATGGTGCATAATTTCTGATGACACAGAATGCTAAAATTATAATTCGTACTTTGGGCAGAGCTTTTGTTCCTCAAAATGATTAAAAATAGCTCTTAGCCATGACATAAAAATGTTTAATGAAAAACAAAGATTAATTAATTCGTATAATTTCATCAATTCCTTAGGCTCAACACATAAAATTGAACCTAGTAACAATAATTTTTAAAATGTTTTGAGCTCTATTCCGATCACCGAAGCTACAAACCGCCTTAAACTACAAATTTAAAAAAGGATAGTTCCAATCGATATTTATTTGCACGAAAATGAAAGTTAGTTTTCTTATAAAAATAATATACATTTGTAGTGAAATGTATTCCGATTTTTCCCAATTGACTAACGATACATTAAGTGCTTTAAAATTTTAAATGCGATTTGAATAATTATAAAAAGCATTTGACATCGTTAGAAAGAAGCTAATTAAATAATAAGGCCTATATTTATTATTTTTCGTTTTGGCATGATCATACTGATCGACTCGAAAAATTCATTCGAACAACCAATTAGCGGAAAGAACTCTAGTGTATAAATAGGTGACGATATCGCTACCATGAATACCGTGATAGATGTTGAATAGTTCAAGCAATGACTGACTTAAGGACAGTATAGCGCAATCAATAATAAACTCTCTAAAGATAAAAATAAAGATCAAAGTTGACTGTTGAACAGTTGTGAACCTTCTTTCTCTTATACTGTGACACTAAAAAGGTTCTATAGAAATATTATAATTTAAAAAAGTAATGTCAAGTTTATTTTGTTTTCTTTTTGCTATTGAGGAAGAAGGTTATGGCACGTTATGGTTTAAGTAACAGATTGTATAGTGCCATATAAAAGCATGCTAGTGACCTCAAAAATAATATAGTTGTTTTTTTCTTATGTTGAAAGTATACTTTTTATCTATCACACAAAAGTGTCCGCATTTAAATTCCAAGTCAGTCTTTTGTTAGTATAAAATTGTGGTGCCAGCGATTCAATATGCGATGTTTCTTTAATTTAATTTAGTAACTTATGTAAATAAACTATTGTAATGTAATTTAAATTAAAAGATGATTTTTATTTCAAAATGTGTTTTCTTTCTTTATTTTCATTATTTAATTTCATACAGATATAAGGTCAGTTCAATAGATGCCTTTTTGTTTGGAGAGGTGCTCTCTTCATAATTTGCAAAACAGTAAGTACCTATTTATAACTTTTTAATTTTGCATTTTACAATGCTATTTTTATGTGATAAATATTAAACAAGAAAATATACTAGAAAAAAGCAACTAGTCTCATGTTGCTTTTTTCTAGTATATTTTCTTGTTTAATATTTATCCCGTCAGGGCAACATGAAACTAGTTGCTTTTTTCTAGTATATTTTCTTGTTTAATATTTATCCCGTCAGGGCAACATGAAACTAGTTGCGTTTTTCTAGTATATTTTCTTGTTTAATATTTATCACAGTAAGTACCTAACCTAAGTCGTGAATAATGAGATTAATGAGAGCTTCTTTTGTTTTGGTGATATAATAATTATTTTTGAAAACAAATTGCTCTTTGATTTAAATCTATATTATGTTTGGTCTAATAGTTGTTTGGTAAAAAATAAAATAAAACAATTGTTTACTATTAGAATATTTGTTAGCAGAACTTGTGCTATTGAAATTCGACCTCGGGAGAGAACTCTTTATTTTTAAAATCACTATTTATTTTTAAACTTTTTTATTCTGCCATGGCTTTGGGCAATAGTGCATCGAACACTAAAAAGTTTTTATAGCACAAGTAAAACAACAAAGGATAAATTATTTATTATGAAACAAAACAAATAGAAAGAAATAATATAAACTTAAACAAATTAATTTACAATAAAAATAAACATGTAACTATCCATACTCTATACATTATTTACATAGCATGTGTCCCCACATGTTCTTTAGTAACTATTCTTGCTCTATACCAAAAAGTTACAAATCAAAAAGCTGTCAGCAAAGAAAAATAATATTTGCCACCAAATAATTGTTATTCACAGATCTGTCAATAGATGACACAAAAAAGCAGATAGAAGCAAAATAGATACAATATCCAATATGTTTTAACAGAAGGCAAACACAGCAATAGTTACATGAAGATCATACAAACTGGGATCCATATAGAACTAGTAAGGAAAAAAACATGTACAGAGCAACTTCGAAAATTTTAAGCGGTTGGGTGAGTACCCAAATATAAATCTATACTTTTCCAATATTTTATTATATGGGAATGTAGGGTGCTTAGTTTTGGCCACTCTAAGCACCGGTTGTGGCCTTTTTAACCCCAGTATGTGGCCACTTTATCCTCCTATCTATAATCCTTATTTACATAGTATTAAGGTTCAAAATGGCCACAGCCAGGGCATAATTTTTTATGAACGATTTAGCTCTTAGTTTTCATCATACCTTATGCTAAGTATTGATAAGGCTGAAGATGGAAGCGAGTCTTTCCCGGAGTCCTCAATCACTATGGAACTTCCTATATTATCTTTATCTGCCGAAACGCCACAATGCTGAAAACATTGTTATGGCGTCAGACTTAGGTAAGATGGTGGTAGCTAGCCAGGCAGACTTATAACAAGTCCTACCACCAACTAAACCGATACTACCGATACCGAACCAAAAAAAATACAATGTGTACCCCTGCTGAGAATCGAACCCGGGACCCCTCGGTCAGATACCGGTGGTTATACCACACCACTAGACCACAGAGGCGGTTAAACTCACTTCTACCCTACACTGATTTATGATAGGTCTCTAGTAAATCTATGGCAATGTACTGTTGGTAGTACTTGGAGGACTAAAGAAAAGAACAGATAGTGACAAGGATTGAGAAAGGGAAGATGGTTTGACCATGTAGGAAAGATGTTTGAACAGAACATGAAATGACAAAGAGGATGTTAAAATCAATAGGCAAAGAGGATGTAAAAATCAATAGGGAGTGGATTGTGTGACGAGAAAGATCTACGCGAACATTTCTCGACCAAATGGAGAAATTTTATGTAGGTAGTGGTCAAGTCTAAAGGCTGTCGTGGCGCCCACTGACGGCTTGGCACGGCGTGGCACGGCAGGTTGTGCTGTGGCATCCCGCGGCGTTCCGTGGCATGCCATAGTGTGTCTTCTCCCTCCCTTACCCCCGCACACCAACCGGACTGCGTCCCATTAACCGAAATGACCGCTGCACTAGTTTCAACCTTATTTCAACTAATTTAGCAATCATAATTTCTCGACACAAACTGACCCATACGTCTCGCGGGATGCAATGGCACGCCGCCGGCCCGTGCCGTGCCGGCAGTGGGCGCCGACCCTAAGAGTTCGCAAAATCGGTTAGCATGTTTGAGAATAGAGGTAGGAGAGAGATGTCAGGTACGAATGTATAACAGTGAGAAGAACCATCTATCCCCGCGAGAGGATCATGACTGATAAATGTATAAGTGTAAAATCTGGGCAATGTTTCTGAGTGCAATCGGGGAACTTCCCGGTGGACCAGTAGAGTTCTTTTAGGAAACGTTTATTCTTAAAGTAATAGGATAATAGTAATTATTTATTATTCAAATGAAATTCTGACGACCTGTTTGGCGCAGGGGTACTAACCCCACCTTCTGCGCCAGAGGTCCCGGGTTCGATCCCCGGACAAGACAAATATTTGTGTGCATGAACATGTCTATTTGTCTTGGTCTGGATGTTTATTATGTATATTATGTATGCATTTACAAAAAAAAAGTATATAAGTATGTTTATCCGTAATCTAGTATCCATAACACAAGTTCTTCATGATACTTAACGTGGGCTAGATATTTGGTGTGATTGTATGGAAATATTTTAAAATACCTATGAATGATATATTATTTGTAATCTATTACTTTGTGCAATAAAGCTTCCTAAAAAAACTACTGATCAACCGGGACGTTCCTCGACGATACCTATGCTTCTGGCCATAGATTTATTATTTATAAATGCTTATATGACACTAGTGGGAATAACGTGATAAAGTGTATCCTTTGTTTCAAACCGGATATACATTTTCTGTATGCCAACTTTCATACAAATCTTTTCAGCCATTCTTGCGTGATTGAGTAACAACACCCACATTATGATATTTATAATATTAGTAGGAAGTAGGTTAAGCTATATTCCTGCCCTTGATTTTCAGAAATACCGCCCCACCACAGTGGTCCAAACAAAGTATGTGTGTAAAACCGTTTCAAACGAAAAGTACAGGAAGGCGATAGAAAGAGAGACCTGCCCTCCGATTCCGCCCCCGCCGCCCCCGCCCCCTAAAGACGACAAGCTGTTCTGGGGGGCTATGACTGTGCTGGTTCTTGCTGGAGGGTTCACTTATTATGCTAAGTAAGTCTGGACCAAACAAAACCTGGGCCTTTCTAAAGCAAGAGTGACTATGACTGCACTTTCTGGGCAAGAATGGTCCACAACTTGTGTTCCATTAGGCTAGTTGGCCATCTTGTAAAAAGAAAGAAGAAGGCTAAATTCTCGTTGTTCTCTTTAGTCTATCTATGGGATCAGGTAGTAGTACTACCATGTGTAACAAAATAATACTATTTACTGCATGAACATTGGAGTGGAGGACATCAAACCTTTATAATTCATTTTTTTTTGAGGGTGAATTCTTTGTTCGGAATGGATGAATTCCCGTCGAAAAACATCTCATGAGATGTCGGAAATCACCCTGATCACTCAATCGTTGTGCTCTAATAGGAAACTTACGCATTTTCCTTTATTTCTACCTACAACTCGTGTCTTCATGAAGAGAAGCTGTCCTGTTAAACCCTATTCCATTTGTGTCTTTTGGGAAAGTCTTTTTTAAGAACAACGTGGAGGCTCTAAGCCTTCATCATACCTGATTATCATCATGATGTTGAGTATTGATATGGTTGAAGGTGAAAGCGAACCTCTCCCGAAATCCTCAACCACTGGAGAACTGGCTATCTTATATCTAACTGCCGGAACACAACAATGCTTAAACATTTTTATTATGGCGTCAGACTTAGTTAAGATGGTGGTACCTAGTCAGGCGAACTTAAAACAAGTCCTACCACTACCCATAAAACCATATACAATATGTACCCCCGCTGGGAATCAAACCCGGGACCCCTGGGTCTGATACCGGTGGTTGTTAACCACTATACCACAAAGGCTGTTATAGTAAAGTAATAAGTCTAACTTATATTTTACTTAATTTTCTCACAGACAACAACCAGAAGTCCGTGATTGGCTCTCACTCCACGCTCCCTGGTTCGATGAGATTATAGCAATCATATTTCAGGAGAATCAGTCCTACAGTGATTTTGCCTCAGACCGCAAGGAGAACATTAAATCATACATAAAAGAGCGTTTACGCGAAAAACCGAAGAGGTGCACTTCCGATGGAAAAATCATTGAGATTGTAGAAGGTTGGTTTATTTTGACAGTTCTTCTGATGGCCACCCAAAGATGTTATGCAGGGTCTCCTTTAATTTCAAGTTCAGTCAAGCTGAATGTGAATTTTATCATCAACCATTATATAATGTCTCTGCTGCAGCTCTGCTGAAGTACGGGCGTTATGGCTGAATAAGGATAATGTGCCGTAAGATTTATTAGTGTAACTTCAATTTGGCTATTATTATTCATAATAACTTAGATACACAACTGTTTTGACTAGGCTATCTTCTTCTTATTGTATGAGGATTAGTGGCTACCACTGGTGTCAGAGTTTATCAAACCGCCTTTTTTTTTTGAGAGTGGAAAATTCGTAATGTCGCCTGAGAGAATCCGCCTATGAATTGCTTAACGACTGTTCATATGACAACAGCCGGGACCGACGGCTTAACGTGTCCTCCGAAGCACGGAAGCGTTCAGTTCTGATGCCACTTTGCGGTCACCCATCCGACATCCGTCAAGCGCCCGACACGAGTGCTTATGATGAATCTGTTTGAGGTGTAGGTAGGTAAATATATACATTTTCAGATTGTCATCAATCGTGATTAATATTAAGTCATCAGTCTTATTTTTAACGTCCCCACTGTTGGGGAACTAGCCTTCCTATATATAATAATCATAAGCAGAAGGGGTCATGACCCACTACGCGGGCCCAATGCGGATTGGTGAGTTTTATTTTACGACTGCAAAGGCACCGGGTCCAACAGCTTAACGAGCCTTCCGAAGCACGAGGAGGAGGTGAGATAGTAAATTATTGGTCACCCATCCCGTGACCAACCATTGCGAAAGTGGCTTAACCTAAACAATCGCAGGCTGAGCGCGAGAACCACTACGAAACAGCCTCCTAAATAATAAAACTAAGTAAGTAATATTGAGCACCAGCTGGTAAATCAACAATTTTCAAGTATCGAAACTTTTAAGAATGTGCCCCAACTATGGATATCATCACTCATTGCATGGTACGCCATAAAATTCTTCGCCACCATATCACTTATGTCATGGCACGCCATAAAAAAACCAATAGTCCACCACTTAGACTCTACGTTATCGTTCCAGGGCCTGACGAGAATGAACCTCAGGAAGAAGTTTCTAAATGTGATGGTAAGCGCAATAACACCACAAAGTTTCTTCAGGGGTCCGATTTTCGCGCCTTCGACATTTTTTGGAGTAAAAAATCTGTATTAAAAGCTCACTGAAAGCAATCTTCGATATTATAGGATTATCAAACATGATTGAAACTAAAGGATTTCGACAGTAGTAGAGATTTTACTTACATTTTTAATAAAGAAATTAAATAAAAATGTCGAGCCCGCGAGAATCGCCCTCCAAGTCTTTTGACTTGTAGCAACTATTCCGGGTGTGGCTACTTTGTTGTGCCGGCATATAATAGCAGTACCCCCTATCATCCCGTGGGTATTGTAAAAGGTGACTAAGGAAATCCAGATTAGGAAACAGGCAGCAACGTCACTTAAAAAAAAACTTCCCTTACGCGATTGCTCGCCTGCCTAGCTTGGTGATTATGGTCCCCAGTCCATATGGGAGAATGGCTGAGATGCGATATTTATCGATATCGCATCTTGGCTCTCCCTGCCCCGCCGTTACCATAGCCGCTATGGTAACTAACCTATTGGTAATAATAACGGACGTCCGTGACTTTGTCCTGTTTTGTGGTAAAGGATGATGAAAATAGTAAAAATTATATACTTATATTTAACAAGAAAACATACCAGAAAAAAGAAAGTGAAATACGAAAAGTTGCTTTTTTCTAGTATGTTTTCTTGTTTACTATATATCATATAGAAATGGCATTGTAAAATGCAAAAATATAAAGTTATATTTAGTAAAAGTAACATATAAAATAGTAGAAAATGGAGCTATAACCCGATGAACATTGTACCCCCTCTTTCATTTATTATTGTTCATGAATAAAGATCAGTCGCTATAGCTAAATGGCTATTAAAATATTTTTCTTTTTTTTTATTTGACTGGCTGAGTCTATATTCTTCTTTCTTACGTTACTTTATTTGTGTTTTAGATTTGGAAATAAAGCCAAAGTGTGTGATAGTGCCACCTGTGACAGTTAAAGACATTTGCGAGTTGGATAAATGCCTGAGAGAATTCGGTGAAACGATTCTCAACAACTACTACACGGCTAAGGAAGCTTGCGCTTACTATAATCGAGTAAGTATGACTTGCGTAAATGACATATTAATGACTCTATCATAGCACAGATACATAGGTACCTACTTACATAGTAGTCATATAAAAGTATGAGCATTGAGTAAAAAACAACCCTCATTGACTTTCTTAAGGCCTGCGCAGACGAGGGACAATTTTGTCCGCCGACATAACCTAAATGTGGTAACTTTCGCCGCGAATACCACGTATATCGACGGTCATTCCATTCTTGAAGGTCTCGCGAGGAATCAGGAATCGCTAGATAGCTTCATGGGCAGAATAACCTTAGTTTTCGTTGAATTCGCAGCGACTTTTAGGTTATGTCGGCGGACAAAAGTCCCTCGTCTGCGCAGGCCTTTATAATAAGTCTCAAGTTTCTTATTTTTTGTAGAGAAATAAAATATTTATTTAGCATAAATATTTTATTTCTCTACAAAAATAAAGTAGTAGATTTTTGTAGGCTTTTTATCGATTTGAAACAAGTATGATTCTCAAGAACCTTTTTCTACAGCTTGTCGAGGAAAAGATGCTGAATTTCAAGGTTCAGGATTTAAAAGAGCTAGGCTTTGCTTTGGAAGAACGCCGTGGTTTAGTGAAAACTTCCATTTGCAATATCTCTGAAGTTATGCCGAAATTCGGTGAGTATTTAAATCCTAGGTCTTATTCACATCCATACTAACAACTTTATTTATTTTGATCATTGGAATAAGGTTCGAAAAATACTTGAAAACAAACACACGCACCAGCAAATTAATTTATTAATTTTAACCGCCTCTGTAGTTTAGTGGTAACAACCACCGGTATCAGACTCAGAGGTCCCGGGTTCCCGGGTTTTAGGAACAGAGTGCTATTGAGCTGCATGAGCTCATCCTTCCAGTTCCGTACTGCCTACGGGGTCTAGACGAACTGCGGGCCGGGCTATCACCCTTACCTGGTTGATATTAGGAAGTGCAGAGTTGACTTGTGTAGGAAGCAAACTTTGCTCACCTTCATACTTATAAAAACCCTACTGCACGTATACTTCACAGATGACCTTCCTCGCTACTTCGATGGTGGCTGCAAAGGTCCTAAGAACGTCATAGATGAAACTCGGGGCCTTCATAACGATTATAAGGACAAAATCAACGCGGCGCGGATTCAGTACGAATGGGAACTTGACAAAGCTATCGGGTTGGAGTCACAAGTGGCAAGGGTAGGTTAAATGGAATTCCCATAATAGAGAAGAAAAAGAAAAACTGTTTGATGATGGCCCTTTATACGTTAGACCTACATCACTTTTGAGTTTGTCAGTTTTGTTTTATAAAACGCTAGTTTTATTTCATTATCTGTAACAAGGAGATTGCAATGTCTGGATGTCATAATAGGTTAGGTCTAAAGTACGCAGCGCCTCTGGTAGCGAGTATTGTTAGTTTTCTTCCCCATTAAGGAGGGAGAGAGAGCACTGACAAAACATAAAATGGAAACAGAAAAAAGGTTGATAAACGTACTGTAGCTGCACTATAATTGGGTAGGCAGTACTCTTTCTTAATTTCAAATATTATGATGGAGGAAAAGTTACTTGAATCGTCTTCTTATCGTTTTGACGACAAAATTAAACTGCTTTGGCCACCTCGATAGCATTGTCTGTGGGAGACATTAGACCAGCTTGCGTGCAGATTAGGTCACGATTTGTAGTAGGTTATTGTTAATGCACTTATTAGGGAAATAATTAACGAATATCAAAGTAGACATAGCAGTGGCAAAGAGTCCATACAAGCTGATTCCCATGGCTTCCTTTTTAGGATTCCCACCCCACCGATCAGAATTTTGGAGAAATTTTTGATCCGGCCATATTTCGACCCTTCGCTACCAATACATAGCTATACTCTGCTCTTTACCGCCTCAGTGGAAGCCTATTCAAAAAGAACGGAATCCCGTCCTTACTGTCTGTTAAACAAAATACAGGAAAAAAGGACATACGAAGATTCTATCTATTCTTAACGCCCAAAATTAATAACCTATCTGTAGGTATGGTGAAACCAGTATCCTAGGCAACTATCTCAGATTGCCCTATCTATATCTAAAGTTAGGCTATTCATAATTCTGGCCGTTAATCTTTTCGTTGGAATTTAAATCCAATACGTAAGTAATTTAATGATTTGCCTTACAAAATGATAGGTGGAAGAAATTCTGAAGAAGTACATAGACGAAAATGAAACCCTGTTCTCCGGACTGCGCTACGACAGCAAGAAACCAACTTTAAAAGGCGATCCAGATCTTCTGCTGTATCATACTTTGCGATATGTAAGTTTACACACATCATTTTCTTTAGGCTCTTTGCTAAAATGCTTGATGCTTTTTTATTAACGACCGAGAAACTCTGTTTTATATAATAACTGGGCAGGCATAAGACCACCATCGTGCTTAATAATTTTTCATATTATTCAGCCTTCATCATACCTGATGTTAAGTATTGATAAGGCTGAAGATGGAAGCGAGCCTCTCCCGGAATCCTACTCAGGAACTGGCTATCTCATCTTTAACTGCTGGAACACAACAATGCTGAAAACATTATTATTATTATGACGTCAGACTTACATAAGATGGTGGTAGCTGACGGTGGTAGATGGTGGTAGACTTACCAAAAGTCCTACCACTAACCAAACCGAATACAATATGTAACCCCGCTGGGAATCGAAACCAGGACCCCTGGGTCTGATACCGGTGGTTGTTACCACTAGACCACAGATAAACACATTACTTTCTTTAGTCTCTTTGCTACAATGCTTGATGCTTGCTTGAATGAAGTTAGAAATAAATATAATGAATTGCGTTCAGGCAAAGAAACTGCAAGATGAAGTGACCGATGCTGCGAGTGACTACCAGGAAAGGGTCAATCGCGCTATGGACAGTAAGTTACTAGATGGCTGACCAACATTTTATTATATAGAGTCCCTCCCCCCTACTTGATGCATTGGAAAAGTACCGCATAAGTGTCGTCAACATCGTCGACGCGTTGAATATGGGAGCAAATCTTCACACGCGACCGCTGATTCTGTAGCGCTGTCTGACTCACAGCGTTGAATATTAACTGACTATTGAAAAGGAATCTTATTGTTAGGACGATAACGTTGAAGTTGCGCTGTACGAAAACGCCGTCGGCTGTCAAAATGAAGTCGACAGTGATGCCAATGGCTCTTACGCAGTAGGGCCACTGGTTGAAGTTGCAGTCAACAACACCCTATTTGGGTCTACGTAGTGGGATTTTCAAGAGATCCATCTTTCCTAATCCCTATAAATTCAATTGTTTATTAGTTACTGAGGACTTAAAAATTTTAATGACTTTATCCGCACATTTGAGTGCAGACAAATTTTCATCTTATTCATCATTTACTTTCGCAAAATAAAAAAAAAAACATTTTGATGTTTTATATTCAGTTTATTGATATCTAAGTACATTAGTTAGAAACGCTCAAACTCAAACTGTTTATTTGCAAACTAAGTGTAACATAGGTGTTACATATTGATTGTACTTAAAACTTAGTTACATTGAAAAGGTATCGCCAATATAATAAAAACTAACATTAAAAAAAACATTTACCAAATTTATTAAATATACAATAAGCACATCTTAAGTTTCTTCGCGCACTCATAATTGAAATAAAACAAATTCATAATGTACATTATAACATTTTGAATTAAAATTGATAGTATACAAATTCACCATTTACATCATAAAATAATAAAAAAAAAACAATTTAAGTTTAAGTATTCGAAAAAAATAAGTTCAAATATGTTCTTAACTTATATTATTAAAAACAAAGCACATTAAAGCATAAAAATTTAAATGTAAAATTAAAATTATAAATATACCATAAAAATAAACAATTCATTAAAAATTAAGTATAGATAGTCACAATTTAAATCTAATTTTCTCGCAGCTACAGTCACAATTTATAATAATCTAATTTTCTCGCAGCTCTTCCTCAATCTGAGAAGGCGCTAAAAGAGAGATGCAGTACGTTGGCATATGAAGTTAAAAACAAAAGATATGAATTGAGTAAAGAATACTCGAAGAGGGTGAGTAAAACGTTCTGTTTTGGTGGAAACTAATAAAAGTCAAAATATAAATGTTTAGTCGAGAAAATTCCCAGTAGACTAGTAAAGTTTTTTACGGAGCCTTGCTTAATAAAGTATATGACATTTATGATTTAGAGAAAATATTTATATCACAAATAATAGAACATTAATACTTACTTAAGTATTTCATTTGAATAATAATTATTGTTTAACCTTATTACTTTTCGAAAACACGTTTCCCGAATAAAACTCTACTGGCCGATCGGGAAGTGATTGCTTAGTGCGAGTTTTTTATACTCACGGTGGAACGTGAACGCGTCGATATTTTTATGAAATCAACGGCCCGCCATCTAGCGGATTACGCCACGGACTACACCAACGCCATACAAAAACCTAACGCGCTCACTATCGACCGTGAGTAGAAAACACTTGCACTAAGCACACTGATGCATTTAAGAAGTTATGCTACTTATTTTCCAATAATTCAGTTTCCTATAATAAGCTATTCTACTAGCATTTTTTATTTATAGTACGATGATCAGAGAGCAGAAAACGATAGGATTTTGAAAGAATCTCTAAAGAAACAACAAGACAGGCACGAGGAAAATCTTCGAAAAAAACTAGAGCAGATGGAAAAACAGGTAAAACCTCACAACTTAGGGCCACAGCAGACTTAGGGGATCGCTGATTTAGCCGTAGAAGCTAAATGCAGCGATCGAGTATTTCACACCGCTCATTTAGAAACGCATCAAGTGAGTCGCTTTTCGGAAGCTCGAAACAGCTGCAGCGGATGAACACTACACTTCGCACACATTTGGAATTAGTCGTATTGGCATCTGCGGAACAAAATCGGTCGCTAAAATACGCGATTCCGATACCGTGCCCGCCCGAATCCAGGAAGTCGCGAAATCGCGATGCAGCATCGATAGAATCTCTAAAACTCGTGATTTTATGACTGCGATCGAACGCAGAGAGTCCAAGGCCTAAGTACTTTAGAATGTTACTCTCACGTGCGCTTGCACATTGTATGCCTGAACTCTTCCAGGTTCCAAGATTAGCTTATTCTTTTGTTTCTGATTCAGACAATGGCAAAACTGGATAAGATAGTGGCGGCTAAAGTTGTGTCTGAGAAGAAAATATTAGCCGAATTGTTGGCTGATATGGCTGCAAAGTTGAAGGAGGTTGAAGATAAACTTAATGGTAAGATATAATATTATAATAAGCAGCAAGGATGTTGCGAGAATTATAGAAGGGATTATGAAGAGGAAACAATCCTACTAATATTTTAAATGCGAAAGTATGTCAGTTTGTTTGTTTGTTTGTTCCTCTATCACGCATTTTTTTTTTATCCCGATATTGAAAACCGCCCGAAAAGGGTGAAACCGCGGGTGGCCGTTAGTAAAGATATAAAGGATGAAAGTGATACCTTATTACTACAGCTAAATGGTCATATTTGTGATGTGGACACTTGAAGTGACATTAAGCTCTACATAGACGTCTGACTCTAACAAATCGTTTGAAGACGGCGACGACGAAACATCGTCTGAAACTGAAGACTGGTTACTTTTTTCTACGTAGTATATTTATTTGAGAAAATAAGTCTTACTTTTGGATTTCTTTCTTCAATAAAGAAAAAGCTTCCTCAATATTGTGTTTGTTAGTGCAAGCCGGGCTTCAAGGCTTTTATGGAATACTGCATTTGTATTCTCCACAGCCCGCCTCAAAGCTGAGCGAGAGACGAGACGATCCCAAGAACTGTGGACTGCTGGTGCCTCCCTACTTGCTGCCACTAAGAAAGGAGATCCGGTGGTACCTGTTGACAAAGAGCTGAAGGCTATTGAAAAGGCTAAAGGTGACATTTGCTTGACTGACCCTGGTAGTGTATTTGTTAGTGATCCTTAGTTGTATGAAATTGTTTTTTTTTTATGAACAACGGGGAGACTCTTAGACTTCATTGAATCAAGCTTCTCCCCGAATCCTCAATTACCGAGGAATTTGTTATCTTATCTCTAACTGCCGGAACACAAAATGCTGAAAACATTGTTGTTATGGAGTCAGACTTAGGCTGAGATCTATAGACTTATCTAGCGAGCTAAGACAAAATTGGAATTTATTATCAATATTTCGACGCTGTCTCAGCACAGGCTTAGCACGGGGTAAGTCACCGAAATCGGTGACTTACGAAAAACTCAAATGACATATTAACCGAACGTGAATAATAGCACACTGCCTCAACGGCTCTACGGCGCGTTTCCGTGGCTTTTTAAATTTTACGGGTTATCTTTCTGTCTAAACAGTGTATCTCTTCTCCGCCTGTGGTCAAAACTCTTTCTTTGTTTTCCATGTTTCTTTCTTCGTTTGATAATTATTAAATATATAATTGTAATTTACACCGACCGAACGAAATGCAATGCAAGGAGAGGGAAAGCAGCGTAGGTAGGTTAGAATTTATTTGACAGGCTGCAGTTGTCATGTGCCTTCGGTTTCAATCAATTTGTTATCCAACAGCGACAAAAAGTTTTGGGCTTATTTTAATTAATTTAATGAAAATATTGTAATTTATAACTGTTAGGGCCTGTTTCTAAATCTAAAAGTAAGTTCTGAGTAGCTTACTTTGCAAATCATTTGACAGTTGTGATATGAAAAATATGTCAAATCCTGTGTCAAGTAAGCTACTCAGAACTTACTTTTAGATTGTGAAACAGGCCCTTAATGATTTAAATAAATGATAAAATATTGTGAATAACACTTGGCAGTACTTTTTAAATCAGTAATTTTATTTTCTTTTAAGTTTAAAGAACAATTAAGAACGTTATGCCTGAAATGGAACACTAAGCTAAGCCCAGTCTCAACTTTTGTATGAATATCAATCCGAAATCAAAGCTCGTAATTAGGATCCACTGAGCCACGTTCGACATAAGTAAAGTCAAAGTTACTCGTAAGTACGCTCTATAAATCTCACCCTTAGATCAGATAGTGGTACCTAGCCAGGCGGACTTACAACAAGTCCTACCACCAACCAAAATGATTATGATGATGATGAAACGAACTTGATAGTGTGTATACCCGCTAGCTAAAACCGATTACTTGTTTTCTAGAAGAGATCAAGAGACCTATGCTCAGTAGCACGACTGATATGTTTTGTTTTTGTTAAAGGTGATGGAGATAAGCTGGTGGATACCGTCCTCAAAGCTTTACCTCCATCGGTGCGTCACAAAGGCGTGGTCCCGGAGAGTGTGCTCAGAGAGAGATATCACAGAGTTAGTATTATTTGTTTGCTAATGACAAAATTTTAGAAAAGCTCTCTAATATTTTACAGTAAAGACTTGTTCGGACTACGCTTGTAGGTAGGTACTTTAATCTTGAAGCAAATCCATTGCTACACATGTTTGATTATCATATAGAACCTTCAGTGTTCTTACAAACACTTAGCCATGGATTTCTACTAACTTTTACAACTCGACCAGTGCGAACAAGGCAAAGCGATAGGTCTTCTATATGGTTTTCCATTATGGACGAGTCGATGTTGAAATGAAATAAAATAAGCTGAGTGTAAGGTATTAAGGATTTTCTATTAGAAAGATAACTATATACTTATTGATGGTAAGGGTTATGTATGGCAATTACTATGATATGTAATATAGTCTAAAATACCAATTTTAGGTGAAAAATAAAGTGTATTTTTGATGGATGGCTGTTAAAAAAATCAATATTGGCGTTTGTGGGACGATGTCAACATTCACTAGTGATTGGTGATAGTTCATCCAAAAAATGTTACTGTTTAGTGTGGATTTTGGCCTGGAGGCGTTATTGGGCTTTATTTTTCGAAAACGACGTTGATGAGGCCATCACTGACAATGACGATCGCTACAAATCGGTGATTTTGGCCCACACTTAACAGTATTAACAAGGACGATCTGTCTTCTTAGCAGCACGGCCCTGCGTGCCATACAACATACGCCACAATGGAAATTCTGCAAATGGGGGAAGATTATTTTTTTCAAAGTGTCCAACTTGTCACTTTTTGTGGGGTTTGCTGAAATCGTACGACTATACCAATATGCCACAAGTCACACGAGTAAACATTAACCTGTCGCTTTAAATGTCAAAGGTATGAAAAAGACGCCATGATGTTTAAGAGCTTCTCAAAGCTAAGTAGCGTTAGAGTATTCGGCCTTAACAGTGGGACAACGTTCTTGAAACCTGCCGCTTTTATCAAGACTTTCTTAGTATTAGTTAGTATTTGACAGGGCATTGTCACTGTCCCGAGCGAGCGTATGGCACCTCGGTCTCGCTAGTACCCCCTCTCGCCCCGCGAACCCCGCTCGATTGCTCTGACGTGAATGTGGTGTTGTGTGTCGCGAAACGAGTCTGTGAGACGATTGTATAGAAGAGAAGATAGATAGACTGTCCACCAAGCTCCATTAGAACAATTATAAAGCAAATACATTATAAGATGTATCTTCTAATGAAAGCAGTTTTATGTGGTGGCAGATGGAGAAGGCTGCGTTAGCGGTGGCCATGGTGGAGGCGGAGGGGGGGCCGCTACCGGTCTTCATCCTCTCCTGGCTGCAGTCGCTGATGCTGTTTATGAAGGTAAGGTGCTAAAGATACTCTAGTGGGTGTACCATGTAAATCATTATCTCATCTCAGCCACATCACACTCATCTGGCCACGTTATTAATGAACAACGGGAAGATGCCTATTCTTCATCATACCTGCTGCCAAGTAATGATAAGGCTGAAAGTGGTAGGCCGCGTCCCGGAATGCTCATCCACTGGGGAACTGGCTATCTTATAATCTAACTGCCGGAACACAACAATGTTATAAACATTGTTGTTATGGCATCTGACTTAGATTAGTTGGACCGCTGCCGGTCTACAACTTCTCCTGGCCTTAGTTGCTGATGCTGCTTATGAAAGTGTGCTTTATACAAGGTGTTATAAAAATGGCGAATAATATTTAAGGGGCAGAGTTAAGATTTTGTTGCTTTAATATTTTGTAAGTTTGTAGGAGAAAAATATAAATCTTTAAATCTTTCTCATACTAAATGTGCCCGCTTCCTAATATTATTTAGTTAGAGATATTGGACATTTATTTTAGATCCATAATGATGTTTTTTACAGTTATCGTGCATCCCACAAAGAGAGATCGATAAACCCTTACAAGAACCGTTTAAAGACTTGGACACATTCGATTTACTGCGGAGGGCTAGGTAAGTTTTATTTTACAAAAACTTTGTTGTCAAAAATAAATTAAAAAAAAACCAACGAAATTCGCTAGGTACAACAACAAAACTTAAGTATAAACACAGAATACTATATAGTACAAATAGCATAAATTGCAGTAAAACTCAGCACTTTGAATTTGTCTTCCTTTATTGTAATGTTGCATGTTTACAAATCAATAAGGAGACTTCATTTTGAAACATTCGAATTGCTATTCGCATACGGAATCGTAAGATTCGCGTGAAATTCGATTTAAAATTTAACTTTCTTCGTTTATTTTGTTGCGCAAATTACTTTAAGTATGTAGGTATTAAAATTCGCAAAGCGAGTCGGGTATCGATTGTTATTATTATTATTCATACATGTCTTTTCCTTAGGTATTACATGGATAGGAACAACATAGCGGCCGCGGTCCGCTACGTAGCCTCGCTAGAGGGCGCATCTCGTGCTGCGGCCGAGACGTGGCACGAGGCAGCGCGGTCCTACCTCGAAACAAGGCAGGCTGCCGAGGCGGTACTCGCCCACGCAGTCGCTTTGGGTCTACAGTACATTTAGATTGATCAAACGTTACGTATCGGTTAGTAACTGGAAAAAATTCAAAATTGGTAACGATAGTAAGTATATGAAGTTGGAGTGGTCGTGCGTGGCACGAGGCTCGAGGCGCAGAAGGCTGCCGAGTTTTTGGGCTTACAGTACATTAATACTTATCACACTTTACACACGTATCGGTAAGTAACTTTGAAGTTTAAATAATAATATTTTGGGGAACTGATATGATATGTCTTATAGTTCCGATTAGGGAACTCGTCACCCGTGTCCGGCTTTGTTGGCGTCCCTCCAATGAATAATAATAAGTTAGAAATAATAACAGCTGTTCCGATCATCTGACTAAGGAAACGTGGCACGAGGCAGCGCGGTCTTACTTCGAAACGAGACAGCCGCTTTGGGTTTACAGTACATTTAGACCTTACAGACGTATCGGTGAGTAACTTTATAATAATTTACTGCAATTCCTTACGATAATATATACGTAGGATGAAAAATTCAGCAGTCAAAATTTTTATTTATTCAAATTACATTCGCATGCGATTGTTGCACGATTCGCATGCAATAGCGGTGTTATAAAAAGTAATTCGCATGCGAATCTTGCGATTCCGTATGCGATTGTATTTCGAGTGATTAAAAAATACCTGTCTCAAGATTAGGCTTTAGGGTTGTATATAGCTAGATCTTTTGCATCTCAGAAGTGTCTAGGTTGCCTTTGAAAATCATGTAATCTAAGTAGGTAATTCTAAAGGACTGCGTCGGGCTGCAACGCAAACACCTGTCTATGTTTTGTATGAAATATCGTCCACTAGACACGGATTGGGGCGGGGAGGGCCGCAACGCATTTGTGAAGAGAATGACAGCCCGGCTGCGCGGCCCGTTCCGATGCCACCCGCCGCTAATGAACGCCATCCGTAAAATTCGAGGCACGAGGCTATCGAAGTGCCCTCCTGTGTCTAGACGAGGCAGGCCGTCAAGTCAGAGTTGGCCGAAAATTTACTTTATACCACCACCACCTTTATACTACCAGCCTTTCTTGGTTGATATTCTTAAATGTCACACAAAGCGCTACTCAACATCTTTGACGACCTGTTTGGCGCAGGGGTACTAACCCCACCTTCTGCGCCAGAGGTCCCGGGTTCGATCCCCGGACAAGACAAATATTTGTGTGCATGAACATGTCTATTTGTCTTGGTCTGGGTGTTTAATATGTATATTATGTATGTATTTACAAAAAAAAAAAAAGTATATAAGTATGTTTATCCGTTATCTAGTATCCATAACACAAGTTCTTCATGATACTTAATGTGGGCTAGATAATTGGTGTGATTGTATGGAAATATTTATTTATTTATTTATTTATTTATATTGCGCACAACAAAAGAGTGGAACTCCCTACCTGCGTCTGCATTTCCGAGTACTTATAACCCGTCCATCTGCTAACCAAGGGTCAATAGGCACCTTCTGAGTTAGCTCGCTCCATCGTCGATCCTGTCTTAGATCCTGGGCTTGATTAGAATCAATAACAAACCCATTTATAGTAAAAAAAAAATTATTAACTTTTTTCTATGTTTGTTCCCAGGTATTTTTTTGATTTTTTTGTAGCGGCGTTCAAAACAATAGTACATTTTTGAAATTTGTAAATCTTACAGCAGACTTTTTATATGACTTTTTACTGTATTTTAGATATTTTGTTAATTTAATCGTTATTGAATTATTAAATGAAACATCGAATGACTGGTTTATTATTACAGCATCTCTATATTCCATTTTTAGGGTTTCGTAACCTAATGGCAAAAAACGAAACCCTTATAGATTCGTCATGTCCGATGTATGTCACAGCCACTTTATTCCAAAACTATGAGGATTACACAGTTGAAACTTGGTAGGTACATGTATTCTGTAAACCGCTTTACGGTTTTTACACAAAAATAAAAAAATCCCCATACATGGAACTGAAACTGTTTTTTTTTCATCAAACCTATACGTGTGGGGTATCAATAGATAGATCTTTAAAAATTACATTGAGGTTTCTAAAACAATTTTTTTTAAGTCAACCGTTTGAAAGATGTACACTTCCAAAGTGGCAAAATGTGTGCCCCCCTCTCTTAATTCGAAAGTTAGAGGGGGCTAACTTTTGAATTGAGAGGGTGAAAATAAAAAAAAAATGTATGCTGTAGACTTAATAAAAACTTTCAACGAAAATTGGTTTGAACGAAATATAGTTGGAAGTTTCCCGTTAGAAACACATTTCCCAAAGTGAAATGAAAAAAAATATATTTTTTTCATCAATTGGTATCAGGTATTTATAGATAGGTCTTTAAAAATTACATTGAGGTTCTTAAAGCAGTTTTTCTCAAAGTCAACCATTTGAAAGAAAGAAAGAAAACACATTTATTGACACACACACACACACACATACGATACAGACAATGAAAATAGAAAGGATAGAAAAAAGTATAAATAATTATATTTATACTTTTTTTCTATCCTTTCTATTTTTTGTGATTTTGTTGTGATTATTAAATCACAACAAAATATAACTAAGAAGAATTGTGTGAGGTTAATAAAACCCTATCTCATCATACATCGACGTACAAATTGTTTACATAACTGTTTATACCTTTTAAATAATGAGACTGTAAAGTGAGTATGTTTGTATGAAAATAACGCAGTGGCTCGATTTATTTGCTAACATGTGTAGGTCGGATTTGATGAGTATAGTTCAAAACTCATTTTCGGTCACTTTTCCTGAGCTAATCCTCAGGCTATAACTACCCGTGGTTCTGGTTCGTACAGCAGTAGACCTTGATTGCAAAGTTTGGGTGGATATGCTATAATATCTACATAAAATAATTTGCGCAACAAAAGTAACGAAGAAAGTTCAACTTGACATGGAATTTCACGTGCTTGCATTTGCTAAAAGGCTTACCTATGTAGAACTTTGAGCAAAATAGGGTTAAAATATTTAGTGATTACTCCCGTTCCCTTGGTCCTAGTTCTAGGAGGTCGAGTCTGGTGTCTACGGGTCGTCTTGCGAAGGCGGAAAGTATTGCGTAATTTCCGAAAACATCGTTTCCCCCTCCACTCCCCCCCCTCCGCTTGGAATTTCTTTTTCATAGCATCTTGTGTTGAATGAAGTCCTTATTGTGCCTCTAAAATTTGATTGAAGTCCATCGATAAATAACGCTACAGCAAACTTCCCCCCTTTTTTACCCCCCAATCAAAAATCGCGTTCGTTAAATATTCTTAAATAAATCAAGGAACATGTGTGCCAAATTTGTCCAATCTCGAAAATGAGACGCTTCGTTAGCTCTGTCAAATATAAATGCGAAAGTACCTATATGTCAGTTTTTTTGTTTATTTGATTGTTTGTTTGGTACTCTTTTACGCTAAAACTACTGAACGGATTTGGATAAAATTTGGCACAAATATAGTAGATAACCTTAACTTTTATCCCGATATTACCACGGGAACGGAGGTGAAACCGCGTGCGGCCGCTAGTAATGTATAAAATCATGACATAGCACGGACGTAAGATTGACCGTTTTTGGTCTACCGAAATATAGAGAAACTCAAATACTGAAAAAGTTAAGTTAGTGAAAATACTAATTAATTTAGGTAATTAGGTAGGTACGCTCCTTCGTCACAAATGTTGAATATTTAGATTTATATTGCGAGCCAGGTTCACAATATTTATCAATCAACATTCTGTTCAGTATAAAATCATGTGAAATTGAACTATATTGCGATAGATTACAAATCATACGTAATTAAATAGTATTGCGATAGATTATGGATTGGATCAATATTTTTTTTTGTAAAACTTCTTAATTTAGTAAATGGGATTTTAAAATGAAGGCACCGTATAAACTGACACTATAAAACATTAGGTCAGATCTGTCAGACGAAAAAAAAGACACAGCCCGTGCCACGCTCCAAGTGCGATTCCATACACAAGTAGGTGCGGTCACGGGGAGGGGGGAAGGAGGGTAGAGGACGGAGTTTTTAAAATAAAGGAAAGACAGCGAGATAGAGAGATAGGAAGAGGAAAGAAGAGACAGGAAATACATATATAAAATAATAAACTATAAGATAATAGAAATTCAGCTAAAGGTGGAGCGGAGAGCAAAAGGGCTAAAGCCTCAATCCGCCGAGCCGTAGTCCAGGGTGGACTTCGGCAATTCACTTGGACCTGATTTTCAGGCGCGGGCATGAAGGGGAATCGGCTCTATGGTTTACTTCACCCTTCACTTTGTTTCGGTCAAAATGGGTGCTGCAATTGTTACAGCGCGCCTTGGTGTTGTCATGCATAGGTATCTTCTCACGTTTTGATACAACGAAAAGTAATGATAATCAGCTGTCAAATAGTTATTTGTTATGCAAGGCTGGAAAGTTGGTTATTTAGCGGCGAGTTACCACTATTGAAAGCTGAGCAAGTGAAGGATTCCAGGATCCTGAGCGAAGCGAGGATTTCAAATCAAAGGTACACGACGCTAAAAACTTTTCTGCCGAGCGCAACACACAATTTTTCACCTCACAAAGAGCGAGGAACATTTTATGGTTGTTTCCGCGGTCAATTTCTGGTAAAAAATTCTTTAAACATAAAGTTTAATCTAAATATACCTTATTCTCGTTGTTTTAATCATATAAAAAACTAAAATAATAAAAAAGAGTATTATAGTTAATTCAAAGTTATTTAAAGTAGGAATATATTGTTACTTAAAAATAACAATCAAATCAAATCAAATCAATATTTATTCAGTCTAGGCTGTTACAAGCACTTATGAACGTCAAAGAAGCTACGCCATCGGTTCACAAACCCTACGGCGGGAGACCTTGTAACGAGAAGAACCGGCAAGAAACTCGTCAAGAGCTATTTTTTTCTCCCTGTTTTATTTCATACAGAGTCGTCAAATTGAAAAGTGAGCTTAACATATCAGTAAGGTCAATTTCCATCACAAAAGAAAATACTAATTATAATATTACATTTTATGGTTATCCTAACCGTAAACAATTTTCAACTCGTAAGGAAGGACTTACATTTAACATTTCTCGCATTACAAGGTTACTGTACTGCAAGTTGTGACGTACATAAGTACAGGTCGATAGCAATTTATTTTAGATGAAAATATTTAATCTCTAGATGAGATGAAAATATTCAATAAAAACGATTCCGTAAATGTTGACACTGACATGAGGTACAAGACAAAGACAATTTAAAAATAAAGATTATGTCACGTTCCGAAATCCAATCATAGGTTATGAAATCTCACCCAGCCTAATATATTTTTTTATAACAAATAGTTTAATCTTATTGTTTTTATGATTCAATGAACTAAAATAATATAATTAAACCAAAACGGAGTATTATAATTTATTTAAAATAAGAATAAAATGTAACAAAAAAGTCAATAGGGCGATTCGGAACGCATTATGACGTATTTTTAGGTATTATACAAAAGTACTTTGCCGCGCAAGGCCGCAAAAAGCGATTTTCTACGCCTAAACTGATTGACATATCCTCCTTTTCAGAGCGTGTGAGGTGAAAAAGTTTTTTTTTATGAACGACGGTGACTCTTAGCATTCATCATACCTGATGTTAAGTACTGATAAGGCTGAAGATGGGGGCGAGCATCTCCCGGAATCCCCAGCCACTGAGTAACTGGCTATCTTATCTCAAACTGCCGGAACACAACAATGCTGATAACATTGTTATTATGGCGTCAGGCTTAGATAAGATGGTGGTAGCTAGCCAGGCGGACTTCAACAAGTCCTATCACCAACAAAACCGAATACAATATGTACCCCCGCTGGGAATCGAACCCGGGACCCCTGGGTCTGATACCGGTGGTTGTACCACTAGACACACAGAGGCGGTTAGAAAAGCTGTCAAAAAGTATTGTATTTGGACTGATAGTTTCGATAATTACTTAGCTGAATCATAATATAAATATGCGGTTGTCATGATAGGTTGAATAATTGCTTTGATTTCCGCAAGACCAAAGGGTGTATGAAGGGCGCTAATTCAATATTGCTAAGTGAATTTCCTAACAATTAATTTAATTGTTTATTTTCTATATAGTTTAAGAACTGTGTCAGTGTAGCAGAATTTGCCTTTATAGTTTTTAACGCAAGAAAACACAATAGGAAATAAACAAATGAATAAATTGTCAATTGTCAGTTAATTCATATTGCTTTAGTATTTTAGACCCTCAGAAAAGTCTGTATCCGACCAACTGAACTGTCCAATAGTAACGGATCAACTACCTACCTTTTTTGCTCAGACGCATACCTAGTGAGTTACAAAATAGAAGAAACCTATATGGAGACCTACTCGGTCAAAAATAATCAAAATGTATAGAACAGCTGTTTTTTTTGCGATTTCGTTGTGTTGGTACAGTCGAGGAACTTCCTGGTTGACCAACTAATAGAATATTGAAAGGTATTTCATTTGGATACTATATCGATACCTTGGGGCTCAAAGGGCGTAACCACCAAAACACGACTTTTCAGGAGAGCCAAAAAACTAAAATTTAAATTTTGTATTTATCACAACTTTGTTGTTATTGATCCTATAAATATGATTCTTACACCAAAAGTCGTTAATTTTTGATGTGCATAATGTTAAAACATAACATTTTAAGAAATATTTGTAATTAAAAAGTTAGCTGGTGAATACGCCCCACAAAATCCAACATGAATGTCTTTTATGCCCCATAAAATGACTGCTGCGTTAGTAACGCTGTCTTTTATGCCCCATAAAATGAGTGCTGCGTTAGTAACGCAGAGTGTAACCACCAACTTTCAAAATGAAAACTGTAGTTTTTATCGATCTGTTATTAGTTATTCACCTTTTTGGGTTTATATTACAATACTTAAAACTGTTTTTAGTAAAATAGGTCAATTTGGCAACCCTTAGTCCATCAGAGGCTTGTATTCTATTCTGATATTTATAAGTAGGGAAGTTTTTTTTTTACTTTTGGAATGACAAAATAAATTTAGTATTTTATAGTTAGTTACTAGAAGGAAGATAAGAGTAAAAGGCTACTATTGCAAAAAAATCTTCATTGTTGGCTAGTTCTGACGAAGGTAATAAATATCAAGACAAATTAATTGGAACTACAAATTATTTTTAATTATTATTTTTAACAATTTGCTACACAGCCAGTAAGGTTTAACTAACCTTAAGCTACAAAATTTGCAAAGCTTCACAGCTTTGTCAAATGTTAGGCACATTAAAGCAATGATTGTGGCTTTAAAATTAAACCTAGTTTTGGAGGGCGTTAACATGGGTTATAACTAAACTTTTTAAGAGGAATGTGTAGCAAACGGTCTCCATACAAACGGCGATAACGTTTCCACCCTCTAAACCATAACATACAACAATAAATTATGATGAAATATATTAAATATATTCTTTTTGGCTTTAAGTCGTACAGATATACGCCCTACATTTTCATTTGAGATTGTCGTTTACGCCCAGTACTTTGATGATGCCTAATAATTATTGCTTTTACGTCCAAAAATACAAAAAAATCTGCATTACCAGCCTTGAAATTTGGGGTCGTATTCACCATTGTTTTCCGAATTTGAGAACTTTAAAAATACAGTTCGATAGCGCAGAAAAAACTGAATAAGATGGCATTTAAAACTCATTTTGACCAAAATGGTGGTTACGCCCTTTGAGCCCCAAGGTATCGATATTATTTCTTTAACTTTAAAAAAAACTCTACTGGTCAACCGGGAAGTTCCCCGAAAGTACCACTACCGCAGTGAAAACCCTTTAAGTTTCTCTGGCAACATAAAAACTACGGTTTTGTTTATATTTATTATACGCAATAACTACCAGAAGTTAAAGTCCCGAACTAAAAATCTTAGAATTCGAACGCTCTCAACTCTCAACCCATTAACCCCAGTTCGCAAGTCATGATAACTATCAGACTGATGCTCTATCTATAAAAAGTGTAAAACAATATTAAACACGTGATAAAAGTGACTCGAGCGTTTCATCGGTTGAAGTTAGTAGAGTACGACGAACAATGTTATGCAAAACGCACACGATTCAAATAACGAATCTCAGTGCCCATGGAGGTTAGAGAATGCGCTATGTCGAAATGGTCGACAATGGGCGAGAATACTCGCCATTTTTTTTTTACTTCTATCTAATTTGAAAATTTAATATATTGATATAGAACTGATTAACTTTTCTGAGTGACATATAGGCTTAAACCTGTATTTGATTGACATTATTTCATTTAGTAAAAATCCCGTCAAGTCACCTATACAAAATCTTCCCACAAAATTTATGTGGACGACGATACAATATCTGTCTTAGAAAGAATTCATCAAAAAAAGAAGGTACCGCCGTAACAAGAATCTGCTCAAAACAGCGCAAGGGAAATATTTGTTGCCAGCGAGAAGTGGGCACGGGTCAGCTAGCTAAGTAGTTAGTAAATACCTAAATGTCGGACAACATCAGCAACATTGATCAGATTCCAAGGTAAGTAACATAAGCATTTGTGTTTCGGATGTCAGAACCAACAAAGGTATTACAAATATAGACAATAAACACCCAAACACAGAACAAATAGAAATGTTCGTAACATTTTATTTTGTTCGGTGGGGATCGAAGTAACTAAGCCTCCCACGGATAATTAAACCGGGGGAGTTCGAATTATTTTATCCTTTTTCAGTTACGTTTTAATCGTCGTAGGGGGTTTTTTTTAAAGAAAATTGCAGTCGACAATTGTGACGTAAAGGACAATTTTTTTTCAATGATTTTAACAAATTACCTATTTGAGCGATCTGAGGAATGTATTAGGGTTATGGAAGAATATATAAAAAAAAAAAAAAATTTCGCGGATGGAAGCGTTTGGGGTAACAGGTTGTTTGTTTGTGCAAATCAATGTTGCCATTTATATCCAAAACTAACTAGTCAGATTTAGATGCTGTTTTCAGTGATGGGTTTGGGCTTGATTGGGGCATGTTTTTAGATAAGTGTTACGGTGACAACTTACCAGGGGGCGCTGCAGTAAGCTTTTGCTTGTGCAAAACCAAAACTAATAGTCAGATTTCGATACGGTATTCAGTAATGGGTTTTATGTAGTACAATATACATAATACCTATGCTCTATAAAAAGTTTGAAATAAAACATATTTTTTTTATTGTAAAATCCCACGACGGTTAAAATGTACCTACTTAATTGAAAGTGGATAAAATAATAAAAAAAACCCCGACTTCATTACCCGTCGGGAGCTGCCATCACTATAATAAACTTCAACATAATATAAATAAGTATAGCAATAATTGTATTCACCCATAAGGAAAAACCTAGGGTCCTATTAAGACATCTTATATCCAGGCAGTTTTATGCTATCCATTCGTTATTAATTATACAAAGAATAAAGTTCTATGTAAAAGTACAAGGATAGCAACTCAAAAAACTGCCTGTAATTAAGAGGTTTTTTATACTTAGGTACCTGGTCGTGTACTTAGGTAGGTACGTTTAATAACTTAATACTTTTATGGCCTGCGCAGACGACGGACATTGAAGGACTTTTTGTCCGCGACACGACCTTATTACTAAGAACATAAAGTTGAATAAATAACGAGGACTATCGCGTACTTTTCGCGGATATACGCGGTCTAAGTTGAATCTTATTTGGTTAACAATAAAGACGTGTCGCGGACAAAAAGTCCTCCGTTATCCGTCGTCTGCGCTAGTTCTTATGTCGTCATCGTCCATTACCATTATCGCTACCATAATCGCCACGCTTGGCAGGCGGGTTGGCGATCGCAGTATGACCAAGTTTGTAGGAGACGCTGCTGCCCATCTCCTGAAGGCTGAGTCCCTTAGTCGCCTTTTACGACACCCACGGGATGAGAGGTGGTAGTGCTATTCTAAGCCGACACTACACAGCTGTAAATACGCCATATTATTGAGACAAGATTATTTCTTAAGTCCACAAAACAACTTTCACAACAACTTTTTATTTTAATAAACTTGAGATTTGCCCATGCAATAATTATTACATTAACACAAACAGAAGGTAGGCCTTGAGGCCTTACCTGTCATAGCCGTATTGAAGTAATGTTGATTAAATCCCGGAGCGATACAATGCGTATAGCGGCATCTCGATTACAATATTATTTTAATATTGCTCAATAGCTCAAGCCACTGAATATTTTTTCCACTTTGCTTTGATTGATTTGTTATACCTATTAATAAAAATAAGAGTACTTAAATTATATTTCGTTTAGGATAGCCAATATTGAAATATCTTTGAATCTCCGGAAAAGAAGCGTAGGGTATCTCACTGTCTCAAAATTCCAAAATTTCAAATTCTCAAAGTTTTTCAATTATATATATATTTTAATTAGCGTTATCGAGCTCCAAGCTTTGGAAATGTATGTACATTTGGTTTCATACTATTCTAGGTTTACGCTAGGGATAAAAATTAGAAAATTATTTATTTGAGAAATTACTTTTCAGTAAATAATTTTTGATCTGGGGCCTTACCATCAACTGTAATGCAACTCATTGTAGGTTGTGAATGTGGGATGCTGCCATATGGCGCGTCTAGCGGCGTCCCGCACTTACTACCTGAAAGTAGCCTAAAATGAATCGCATTACAGTTCATGGTGGGCCCCCTGTTCTAATTTAATAATAGTTAGTATTCTTTGGCTACACTGTGTAACTAGAGACAGGCTTTTCCAATGTGACTGTTATTCAAACAAAACAAACTTTTTTTTCCAGCATATAAGTAGGTACCTAATTTAAAATAAATTTATTTAAAACAGAAAACGTATCCCCATACTATTATTTACATTAAAAACAACCCCTGTGCCTTTATAGACTAGGGGATAAGTATTAATACTTTGATACTTCGAACATGAATGATAGAATAAACTGATTCATACTAACGGTAATTAAAAAAAAACTGGGTCGTAACGAAACGGTCGCTGGCCAGCCAAGTTTACGTGCGTGCTATCACGTATGCGTTAAATCGTATAATATGTAAGGAAATGTGACCACAGAGTAATTTTACAGCGGATGCTGAAAAACTATTGAAGGTTCATTGAGTAAATTTCGTGGCGCAAGTCTACAATGTAGCCTAGGGGCCACATACCTATTTCGAGATAGTCGGAAAAAGTGTACCTACCTTGCGTGTAAAAAGTTTGATACACAGTAAAAGTTTTCTGACCTAAATCAGTCCACTTGAGACCATGAAAAAGCGAAAACACGCGTAACTCGAAAACGAACATGGTTAATTGTGCAGTGCTATCTTGCAATAGCTCGTCAATAACATTTCCACATCACTAAATCCCACTCGTGACGTCATCGTAGGTACGAAAAATTCGACACGCTCGGTCCTCATACAGTTTGAAGCGCTCTTTTCGTCTATCTCGATATAGATTTGTGCTAAGGGCTAAGAGATGTTTTGTGTGTGATATTACTTAGAAAAAAGTGTACTTAAAGATACTTTAAAAAATGAAACTAATAACGTACTGAATATAACATAATTTATTGGAGGTTTCGTAATCATTACGTTTGATTTTGATAAATTTTAAATATTGGAAAAAATCAACTCGGCAACGAGTGTCCCATCTGAGATTTGACTTCTGGGCGAGTTGATTTTATTTCCCAATATTTTTTAAACGATTTCAAAAAAAAGGAGGCGGTTCTCAAGTCGACTGTATATTTCTTTTATTTTTTTATGTATGTTTTAATATAACGTCGTCAGTTTTCAACCGATTTTAATAATATTTTTTTTTATCTGAAAGAACATAACTAGTTCAATTGTGGTCCCATATAATTTTTACGAAGATCTGGCTAGTAGTTTTTTATAATCCTGAAAAATATAATTTACTTTTTGGCAAGTAGTCGTTTACCTAGATCATCATAGACATCATTGTTGTGTAGAGGCTGAGTGTAAGTAACGGCACATGATGTAAATAAAAATTGTGAAATAAAAAACTTGGTATAAAAAAAATTAAAACCTTATGGCATTTTGATCACCGTAATTCAGATCACTAAATTCTTTAAAAAGTAAAAAATAAAACGTTTGGAGTCGGTGGCAGCCAAATTTTTCAGTTTTGTGATTCAAGCCTGATTTGGTGATTCGAGTCATGGCGATGTAAATGCCATAAGGACTTGTATCTTTGTGTACTGAAAATATAATGAAAAACTTTTTTAAGAAACCTATAGGCTTAGATTTGGGCCTCAAATATATTATGAAGATAATAACCCGTCCACTCAATGGTAAAGAATGTAAACAGTCCACATATTTCGTTTTCGTAGTAATACTGTTCCACGTCTCTTGGCCTACAAGAATAAGCAATCAACAATAAAGGGTGATATAAAACGGATTTTTGCAATGTCCTGCGCATTTAAGTACCTTCCTTCAGATATGATTCCTGTGTAAAAAAAAATAAGTAAGAAATTTCAATAATCAATTATTTGGAAATATTACCCTGATATTAGTCGACTTTTTTTTCAAGTGAAACTGACTTGTAATATAATAAAGTTTTTTTTTATGTATTATTCATTTAGTGAAAGTGTTACAGTGTTTTTGTTATTCAAAAGTGAAAGGAACGTTAGCATTACTTTATTAGTTACTTTGAGGCCTTATTTGATTATAAGTGACCATACAGCAACGTATATCGTACGTTTCGAAACCCAGTGACAATGGTTTTGGTGCCGATTTTGATTTGTTTCGCAAGTTTTTTGTATGCATATTATTTGTGGCGCAAGAGTTGTCCTGACAGTGAAAATGAGCCCCCGAAGCTTCCTGGAGCCCTACCTATTGTGGGGCATGCTCATCTTCTAATTGGTGATAGTATCAGTAAGTTACCAGTACCAACCCATTTTGTATTATTTAATCTGTGGTGCTGACTTACGGGATAGTGTGCGTTTCATTATATATTCCCTTTTCCGTTAAGTTGGTATCCCTGTATGTCAAGAAGGCGCATACGCGGTAGAAACATCATTTCAAAACCATTTTACTCAGAATCCAAAACATAAAATTGCATCAAATTATCCTTGACTAGCGGCCGCTCGCGGTTTCACTCGCGTGGTTCCCGTTCCCGTGGGAATATCGGGATAAAAATTATGCAATGTTCATTCATAACCAGGCTTTGCACTATCTGTGTACCAAATTCCATCCCAACCCGTTTAGTTTCGGAGCCTATTCAATGCAAACAAACAAACAAACAATCAAATCTTTCCTCTTTATAATATAAGTTAGTATAGTTTGTGGTTTAACCTAACCTTTTGACAGAAATCGACCGACAGGGGTGCCAACGTAGTGGAAAAAGGAATATACGATAAAACGCACTTTACACGCCGTCGATGGTTTTTCCAAGGTTTGTATACTATCCAATTCAGGGCCCTTATTCACTATGACCACTTAGCGATTCCTTGCTCAAACCACGCCATGATGTCGTTCTTGGTTTTGACATTTTCAAATTTTCTCCATGATACTCTCAAATTATATGATAGAGTTATTGTACAAGTACATGAAAGTCACAAGTTGTATAATTATTAAACAAGTTGAATAATTTTAAAATTTGTAAGTGTCACAGAGAAAACGAATTTTGAAAATGTCAAAACCAAATACGACATTGGCGTGGTTTGAGCAAGGAATCGGTAAGTGGTCATAGTGAATACGGACCCTGGCATCCTGTCCCACCCCCTTCAAACACCGCTATGTCAGTCACGCGATATGATGTGAATGTGGCGCATGATGCCGCCTTGCTTACCCCTCTAAATTGTGAGCGAGACAGTGTCATTTTATAGAGCAAGAGCGCTTACGCACTGCGTCCGAATTCGTGAAAAAACGGATCCGTTATACAGAATGGAAAAATAAGACGGCTGTCGGAGAAAAAGTAGGAAGGTATCGCTACATCTCGTCATAGTCATTCGTAGAAGTAGAAACGTGTCAAAAACGGCCACTTTTAGCAGTTTTGCTATCTACTTCTAGCAGTGACTACGTCTAAAAATACTAGACTATGGGCTCTAAAAATTCCAGTTTTATTAAAATTGTGAATTAGAATTACGATATTAAATAAAATTCAACGCGGCGCCACTTTCGGTCAGGGTACCGCCTTAATATGATGAGAGTAAATTATGGTGAAAGGAAACATTCCTTTATTTTCAAAAACAAGTAAAACTGCATTCAAAGATTTTTTTTACTTGCCTGTACCGGGAATCGAACAGGCCTAAATGAAAAAAAATATCACCCGTACATTTATGGCTAGGTACCGATCGATAGTAGTGTCAATTTAGTGAAACATAGTATCTAAAATAATAAATAAATAGTAAAATAAGTAGTTAAAAATCATACGATAAAGTATGGTGAGCTATATTAATGTTATTTTGATCTTTTCATGCACTGTTTTTATAGATACTATGTTACTTAAACTAAATTGATCTTTATGATTAACACTTTCGGTCGGTATCCATAAAAGTACAGGTGATATTTTTTTAATTTTAGCCGGTTCGATTCCCGGTTTAGGCAAGTCAAAAATAAAAAATAATGTTGAATGCAGTTTTACGATGTCGTTACATGCTTTAACAGCTATAGCAGCTTCGACCTAGATAATTTAGTATATACTAAAGTTCACCGCATGTATCAATGAGGCGGCGACCGAAGTCTTTCCTACCCGCAAAAGCGACGGAGTGAGCACTGACAAGCCTACTTGGTGGACCGAAGGTCTCTCCCGTCTCAAGAAGGAATTGAATGTGTCGCCCGCATGGAAACACATCAGGTAAAACTAGACGGCCATGCTCGCGTCTCGTCACAGTTGATCAGCAGTTAAAGGAGAGATTTTCCGAAGGAATCAGAATGGAGTTGACACAGAACAACACAGACAGGAGAATGTGTTGTCCATGACCAACCTTCTGCTTCGTTCTGGCGCATCCAATAGGCCGCCATCCGCTATTCAAATAGACGACGGTGAATTCACTGCCGAAGCCCTCCTGACCCATTTTTTTCGGCCGATCCACCGACACATGACTCTCCCTCGCAGGCACATTTGCGGCAGGCCCGTTCCGAGAATCCGAACTCGCCTTACAACCTTCCGTTTACAGAAGAGGAAGTGTTGGAGGCTGTTCAGGCCATGTCACCGAAGCGAGCCTCTGGGCTGAATGGACTCACTGCCGACATTTGTACCAACATAGTCAGAAACTTCCCTGTTCTTACCACATGGCTAATGAATTGCAGTCTCCGTCTAGAGCACTTCCCTAAGTGCTGGAAAACAGCTGTATTTAAAATCATTTCAAACCAGGTCTCGAAGACAATTGTTCATTAAAAAACCACTGACCCATAGGACTCATGTCGGTCTTCGGCAAAGTCTTGGAAAAACTTTTTACGGGCCGCATAGTCCATCACCAAATGTGGATATGTGTTGTAATTGTAACGCCTTGTTGGCGATAGTTTGTAGAGATGTGGGGTTCTTAGCAGTTACTACCAGAAGCACATCATTTGCATACGCCTGCAGATGGCAGCCCTCCGGAAGCGGCTGGTCCAAATGATCATCTAATAGTAGATTTCAAAGCGTGGGTCCACACGCTGACCCTTGCACACAGCCCCTCTGCATGTCCCTGTCTGCGTGATGATAATACGTTTGTGATTTCTAACTGGATAAAATAAAATTTAACGATCTATTAGAAACGAATCACACCGATACGATATAGACTAGGCAGAATTCCCGGGTTTCGGCATCAAAAAGATGTACCATTCGCACGTTTTAGGTATAGAAAGCGTCCTGCTACCCTGGGTAGACCTGGAACCAGGTCTTCAATAATCGCGATCTGATGGTTCGCAGTTAGTATAGGTAACAACAATACAATGAACGCACGTACCTTGGATACTGCACTCGCTGAATTCCGCCGATTCCGATGATGCACGGTCACTTGCTATAGCTGTATAGCTCTCGAAGCTTCGACTGGATGGTAAGAAGGATAGCAAATGGTGGTGGTGCGTAGACGGGAGCCGGCGGAGTATACTTTTTGTCTTCGTATACCCTAGATACGGCATCCGATAGTTGATATTGTTTACGTGCGCACATAATAGTTTTTTTTTTAATGAACACGATAACGAAACACGTTTGCATTTTGTTTTTATTGAAGTTTGTAACATTTTGACTCACTTTGATTTTTAAGGCGATGATTGATGATTGAGCTATGACGGCACAAAACTTCCGTAAAAAACAAGCTTACTTTAAAAGGGATTACAAGCTTACTTTATCCTGTCAGTGCCACATGAGACAAGTTGCTTTTTCTAGTAAATTATCTTGTTTAATATTCACAGACAATAGATTCATAGTACGAAATAGCATGGTAAGATTGAGACAATACTGCGCTAAGAGATGGCGGCGGTAGGCCCCTGCTCGTGATGTCCATCAACATCGAAGTTTTCTCTCAGGATAAATCTAGATATGGAGGATAAGTCTAAATAATAAATAAACCAAGGTGATCGAAGGCATCACATGAAGAACTGACAGCCGTTGAGGGCGGAGTAGGATGCCCTGACTTCGCAGATCATCACTCTACCATTAGGTAGAGAGAGTGATGACTGCGTAAGATGGCAGGCAAGAGCTGGATGAAGACCGGGCTTAATGGCGTGATCTAGGAGAGGCTATGTCCAGCAGTGGACGTCTTGTTACTAATGCCGATGATGCAGTCTGAAATAATTTGAGATCTCAGCAGCTTACTTAGTTATATAGTGTGCGTGCAGTAAACGCAATGCAACATCACATTAACGAGCTCTGTCTTATTTCTCAAATCCTACACTTCAAATAATTAGAGTATATAAGGTAAGCCGCCGATTAGAAGTTAGTAAGTTCGCTGTCACTCGTCGCCATCCTTTTGCGCGATACACAGAAGCAGTAAACACATTTCATAAGGATTTACGTGCGCTATATAGTGCACATTAATCCGTAAAACTTTTTTTAATTGAATGATGAGTGCGCGAAGAAGCTAAAAGTGTGATTATGAACCATTCATTGTTCTGCCTCTATGGAGGAATGTAGTGGTTTCGGTACTCATTAAAATTGCTAATTGGACAGTCGAACGCTTAACCTAAACATTAGCATACAGATCTTTGCAGAAATATGTTGCCAGCCTCGCAATGTGAAATAGAAATACAATAAGGTCCCAATATTTAAGTCATGCCCGCTACACGTTAAACCGATTTTTAGGCAAACAGAATATTTTTAAGAGAACACAAACATACAATAATTTGAGCAGTGTCGGTATACGCCATTACTCATTATATTTTCTATTGTCATATTATATTTAAGGAGCCCGTGGAGCAGTGCTTCATGCGCTCGGCCTGCAATTGTTGACGTTCAGCAACCATCGCAATGGTCGGTCACGGGTTGGGTGTCCAAAAATTTTGCATTTCGGGCCCCTTCGTGCTTCGGAAGGCACATTAAGCCGTTGGTCCCGGCTGGATTTGGGATCTGGCAGACCAATCCGTTCCCCTTCCTTATCCATCTATAAGGAAGGAAGACCAGTACCATAAAAAAAATTACATAACATTACAAAATCTTAACAAAATCAAATTATCATCATATTTAAAAAGCATAACGGCAGTTTATGATTTTTGAATTTTTGCATTTTTCAATGCTATTTTAAAAAAATTCATAAGCATAACGGCAGTGTTTTATTTTTAAATGTTTCTTTTTTCAGAACTGTGGGATGCTGTATGCGATTTGTCAGAGAAAAGTTACGCTGTGGGAGGTGTGGTTGCGGCTTCTATTGGTCCACGAACAATTTATGGTAACTTTTTTTTATTTCACCGTAAGGCTCACTTGAATTACTTATTATAGGTACTTATTTTATGTGATGACCTGTCTGGCGTAGAGGTACGTAGGTATAGGTACTGTCTTATACGCAGAGGGTCCCGGGTTTGATCCCCGGACTAGACAAATATTTATGTGCAGAACTGTATATTTGCCTTGGTCTGTGTTCATATGTAAGTATATTATGTAAGTGGTATTTACAAAAAATGTATATATTTAGGTATGTTTATCCGTTATGTAGTATCCATATCACAAGTTTTTATAACGTATGTACACTATTAAGTATTATGTGCTTATGTGTCAAGATTTTTATCCACTCAAACCATATTATTTTGTACCTTCTAGATAAATGACAATAATTAATTAAATTATTCATTTAAAGGCACTTCAACAATTTCATAATAATAATAATAAATTTCATATTACCACACTAGTTATCTAGTCCAAGGTGAGTTTCATTAAGTACTAGACAGATAACGGATAAATATATCTACATAGGTATAGTTACATAAGTAGGAAACATTTTACTTACGGAAATGAGCGCGCTACCCCTGCTCCAAAAAGTTACTTATCTTAAAAATATTAAAATAAAAAAATATATTTATTGTTTATACAGTGGTTACGGATCCAGATGACTTCCTCACAGTCGCAAATACATGTTTGCAGAAAGATGACTTCTACGACTTCGCAAAGCCTTGGTTAGGAGAAGGGTTGGTAACGGGCACATGTAAGTTTCTCAATTTACAAGTAAAGTCTACAGAACTTGCATAAATTTTTCGCGTAGTAAGGACGGTCATTTATGTATATTATGAACAGCAAAGGGCCTAGTAGGGATCCTTGGGGAACGTATATATTAATGGGGGCTCGAGTGGACTCAGTTTTTTAATAACAACTTTCTGAATCCTTACCCATAATATAATTTCACAAGGCTAATTGACTTATCAGAGACATAATAATGTTTTGACTTCATCAAAAGCGTTTGGTGATCAAATCAATTAAATGCTTCGGAAAAATATTCTACAAGTTGAGAATATATAATTTTTTCAAATATTTTGTTGATAGTACTTATAGATAATTTAGGTCTAAAATTAGCTAGATCATTTTCGTCACCAGCCTTCAAAAGAATTTTAATTTACTATATTGCATTTAGTTGTGAATGACTACGCTAATGATGGGGTAGTCGATACTTAACATTATGATAATACTTACTTTTACATTCCATTTTTCATAAAAAGAAATTCACTTATTTTTTTCTAGTGTCAATATGGAAGAACCACAGAAAGTTATTGAACCCTGCGTTCAGTCAGACGGTGTTGGATGGATTTCTCGGAGTACTGAACAGTCAGGCAAGGAAACTAGTCAAAGACCTGGAAAAAGAGGTTGGCAAAGGGTTGTTCGATCATTGGACTTACACCAGACATAATGCATTGGAGACTATATGCTGTGAGTTTTACTTTTTTTCTATATTATTGTTTATTTATAGTTTCATAATAAAGATTTAATGCAACGTCATCGCATCGTTCTTAAACCACGATGGTTTTAGCAAAGATGATGGAAGGTCCTCAGATAAATTGTACTTTATGTGATTTTGTCTGATATGCATGTATTTATTAATATTATCAGTAACAGCATTGGGAGTAGACTTCGGTGACCATACGCTCCTGAACAACCAGTACGTTAACGCTACTGAAGAGATCTTCGCTACTCTTGTGGAGCGGTTCCAGAAGTTCTGGCTTCACAGCCGCATAACCTTCAAGTGGAGTGGAGTTAAGAGGAACCAGGACAGATGCCTCAAGATCTTGCACAATATGTCTAATACGGTAAGTTTGAGAATTGATTGCTCAACAATGTGTGCATACAGATGACTATGAGTGTATGAGTACAGGAAGAGATAAATCCTCAATATATCAAGACAACAAATATGATATTGAGGTTGTTAAAGTAAGCATTAATGTTAAAAATATTTTACAGGTACTTCAGAAGAGGAAATCAGAAATGAATAACAATATTCTATGTGAAAGAAACACTGGGATGAGTTCTGGTGAGCATGCTCTATACCTAATAGCACGTCAGGTTTTACACTTGAACAAGAAATAATATAAATATAAGGGCGCTCTCTAGGTCAAATTGTAAAGACTGAACTGCTGTTGTTGACTGTACATACAAACCTAATTTAAATCTAAATAATTTGGTCAGGCTTGCAGTCGATTATGACGACTATGGCATAGAATAGATTTATGGAAACGGATGTCTTGACTGAAGGAAACAGATATTGATATAAATAGATTTAATGAACAAGCACACACGAAAATATTTACAACAAGACGGTTCACGGATTCAGACGGAGAAGAATATAGTTTTACAAAACGATGAATGGCGATAAACAGAGAAACTAATGAAAAACGAAGCAACGGCTATTGCTTTTTAAAATGTCGACCGTTGTGACATAACGCCGCTCAAGCACCACTACACGCGGGCAGCGCGCAGGCGCGTGGGGAGTTGCCTCCGAGCCGGACCATACAATAGACCATAAAATCATCTCTAGACGGACAAATATGTACAATAAAAATTAAATTTTAGGCTTAAAATAAGTAACGCCACATATTCTTTCAATCCAATGCCGATCCAATGCCGGTCTAGGATTACCTAGTGAGAGCCGACTCAAGTGGATATTCAAAAGGAGAGCAGTAGGGTCTCTTGAAAGTTAAAAACACCAATTAGCTTACTTGACAGTTGTTTGACATGGCGGTGACTCTATTTAATATTTTTCAATTAACAATACTTTCAGGTAAAAAATTCAAACCTTTTATGGACTTATTACTGGAGTTGGCGATAGAGCGGCAGGTTTTCAACGACAGAGAGATCCGGGAGCATGTTGATACCATGATAGTTGGAGGTCACGATACTTCAGCGAACGTCCTCATGTATACTCTGCTTCTCTTAGGAGCTCACCCTGAGGTTCAGGAGAAAGCATACAAGGAGTAAGTACAAAGTAATACTGGTTCTGGATACCTTTTTTCCACTCAACGGAGAATCGCTTAGCTTTCTTCATACCTTGATGTGAAGTATGAAAGGACTAAAAGTGGAAACATGCTTCTTCCGAATCCTCAATTATTTTATTATTTTTATCTTATTATTTTTTTAGTATTAATAAAAAAATGATGAAAGAATTGATATCTGTAACCGTGCAATATAATATTCTATTCATAGTTGCCAAAAATAATAATTTGAAACATTGTCATCTAAATTACTTGTATAATTTTGATATAGAAAATAACTTTAATTTTTAAAAATTAAATATTTCTTACACACACCAATTAACCCAGCTCCGAATAAGCACTATAAGGCTTGTGCTATGCGATACTAGGGTAACGTATATAAATACATAATAATCATACATATATGTGTAGAAATATATATAAACGTCCATGAGTCAGGTACAAATGCTCGTATTCATCATACAAACATATACCTCTAACGGGACGAATCCCAGGACCCAGGGCCTCAGACTCTACCACGCTAGAGCTAGCTTTGGGGCTAGGTTAATCGGTGTAGTGTAAGAAATATTCTATTATTCTTTATTCTTTTTATTTTTTTGACGATTTGATCATTTGTGCAGGTCTTATTTTGAATGTACGAGTATTATGTACGTATGATGAATTTTAAATAGAAATATATTGGAAAAATTCAAATCGGCCACAAGTGAATTCTCAGATGGGACTCGAACCCACGACCTTTGGAAATCCGGTCCAATGCTCAAACCACTGAAACATCGGTTGCTCAGTAGTAGTAATTTTTCCAATATATTTATATATAAAATTTATCTTAATATATCATAATAATAGCATTGAAAAATTCAAAAATCATATACAGGGTGTTAAAAGACCCATACTGAAGCCGTGATATATGCGTAGTGTACATCAAACCAATTAAGAATATGTAAAAATAATTGCTGGGAAACGAAATTTATTTTTAGTTAAAAAAAAATGGTGTTATTTTTTACACGCAATGGAACGCGTGCATCAACGTTTGCGTATGTCTATAGAGAACGAGTAGGCGACTGGGGCCCCGTATCATTGAGTGGTTTTGACATTTATTGCGGTTCTGTTACTTAAAACGATTATCTTTAAAAATTAATGTTGACTTTGATTCTCAATAGCTCCTTAACTATCAGTTTCCCAGGTTTGGCCCCATACAAGAAAATGGTAGTAGCGATGGGGAGAATACGTTGCTGTCGTTTTCGTTATGGGTCTTTTAACACCCTGTATTATGTAGGTACGTTTTGTTTTTAGCAACTATTGAACTTCGTATGAATTTAATGAAGTTGATCCTAATAAATATCATTTTTTTATTTTCAGGATAGAAGACATTTTTGAAGGAACATACAGAGATGTAGAAAAACATGACCTGTCCAAACTGGTCTACTTGGAGGCAGTGCTCAAAGAGAGCATGAGGATGTACACCATTGTTCCCGTGACAGCCAGAAAGTTGGATAGAAATATCAAACTGAGTAAGATAAACACTTTTTTCTATAAAACAACGAATGTTCGTGACTTCAGTCCAAATATTTTTTCTGCTAATACCAATGCATTGTTTTCTTTCGTCTGTGATTCGCCTGTGGCCACATTTCCGATTCTCGAATCTCACTCATGCATAAAGACGTTTTCAAATTTAATTCATTTATTAAGCACGATGGTGGCCAAATGCATGCTCAGTTATTATATAAAAAAATAAATCTCAATTTAAAAAACCAACCAATAGTGTATTTTGGATGTAAGCTTCTATACCAACTTGTTTTAATTTCAGTCTAAGTTTGTTTCTCCGATGCGAAGTAGGAGACAGTTTCAATTATAGTCTTGGAATGTCAAGAACAAAGATACTCTAACTAATGTCTCTTTTTTCTGTGACCGCAAGGTGCCTGAAAATAGCTGGATGAGAGCAGCTGTAGATCATTCTCAGTGGTGGGAGAAATATTTCTCCAGCGGACAAATATAGACTTACGATGACTTTTGATTACTAAAACCATTATTATTTCAGAAAACTACACACTAGCAGCTGGCAGGACCTGCTTCACTTTCCTCTGTGGAATCCACAAGCACCCCATGTGGGGTCCGGACGCCCATAAGTTCAACCCGGACAGGTGGCTTAGTCCAGATACATTGCCGACCAGTCAAAACTGCTTCGTGAGCTTCAGTTTGGGCAAAAGGGTGTGCATTGGTAAGTAACACCTACAGGTTTTTATTTATTTGGGATCATTCGCATTACGTCTTACGTTCCACTTTTCTCTGCTACTGATTGACCTCTTTTGCTTTTACATACTATTATGCACACTATGTATTCTTCTTAATAGCGTTTTTCTTCTATCGTTCTTCTGGTAAAATTCCTTTACTCTCACTTTATACAATTTCTACACCAACCAAAAAGGTTTCCTTTTCCACACATGATTGGTGTTTCCACGAAACTTCTTCACTCAGACTACCTAGTTTGTTTTTAATTTGGTCCTCCTGAGATCCACTTCAGCATAGCTTGACTAACGATTATGAATTATCAACCAACCGAACGATCTCCATGCTTGCGGGAAATCACTTTATGATACGAATGTTTGAATTGGTATTACCATTTAGGTATTAAGTTAATTATTAAGTTTCTTGCGGCCGTTCTTCTTATCAGTTAAAAGATGTCCTGAATGGCTGGTAGGAAAAAAAAATTTGACGATTCGAAAGCACTTATATATAAGTCTATTTAAATAAAAATCTTTGACTTTGACTTTAACAACGATCGTTAGTCGTAACACAAGAAAGAGGAGGAGGAGATAGAAGTAAAGTAAGTTGGTGTGATGTTAATTCACCCATTTGCGCGTAACACAGAAGTAGTCCATATTTGTAAAATGCGTTTGTTCCCAACGATTGTTCCCACATTGTTGCACGTTCGGAAAAAAATCCCATCGAGTCACAGTGTTACTCGTTTACAGAGTTTATCGCGCTTAGAGCTAGCGCAGACGACGGATAACAGAGGACTTCTTGTCCGCGACACGTCTTTATTGTTAACCAAATAACATTCAACTTACATCGCGTATATCCATGAAAAGTACGCGATAGTCCTTGTTATTTATTCAACTTTATGTTCTTAGTAATAAGGTCGTGTCGCGGACAAAAAGTCTTTCAATGTCCGTCGTCTGCGCAGGCCATTACGGTTTCACCAGCCGCTTCACATATATACCACGTCCGACGCACATCAGTCGGACCGCGGTCCCCGGACTACCAACACCCAGTCCGGAGGAAGAGCTCGCTATTCGACCTTCCTACAAAGTGGCTTACCATCTACCACCCTTTTCCATACTTCCACTATCCCTACAGAGAACAATTTTATTATTTATAAAATTTATTCCCAACAAGTCACACCCCTAAGATATGGCATATTTTTAGGTGAAAGTACCAGGGTCGCATAGCTAACCAGGAGTTATTTTAGATGTTACAAAAAGTCTATGTTCTTTTTATATGATTTAGAATTTTTGCATTTTTCAATGCTAATTTCTATGGTTCCATCTGAGAATTCACTTGTGGCCGAGTTAGTTTTTCCAATATAATAATTTATCATAAGTCCATGTTCTTTTTTCCCTAACGCCTAATATCCTACCTTCGGGGTGTGACGTTGCGATAATTTTTATAAATTGTTCTTCCAAAGAGTAGCACTGTGATTCGATAAGATTTTTTTCCCAACGAAACGTATGTAACAGTGTGACTCGTTTTGGTGTGACTTGTTGGGAACAAACGGTAAAATGCTCCCGTTAATGTTATTGTGTTCTGTGAGATTTCATTTTTCCAGTTGTGCAATATGTCTTTTTAAAATCTAATGTTTTATATTTTTTTCTAGGAAAGGCCTACGCATTCATGTCAATGAAAACGAGTCTCGTGCATCTGATCCGCAACTATCGCTTCCACGGTGACATTTCAAAATTAGTCTTGAAGATAGACGTCATGCTCAAACCAGCATCGGGGTATTACATTAGTATAGAGAAGAGGAAATGAGTGCAAATGACTATATCCATAATATCCACTAATGTAACTTCAAATCAGAAACCGCGCAAAAGAAAATGTCTCTTTTTTACTTCATCGGTGTTCTAGATTTTAAATTTATTCTTTGGAAATGTAAAAAAAAATGAAAACTAAAAAAACAAAATAATACTAAACTCTATATAGTTATAACCAACCGGTAAGGTTGGAAAAGAAGAAATTATTTTCTTACTAAAAGTGTTTTGGGCCGAGCGCTTCATTCAAGGAGATATTCCTTTGAAAGACTACATTCACAGACCTATACTACATTTGATAGTATTAATTGGAACTTTGTTTATTGTTAAAAAAGATTTGATCCCTAGACACTTCTGATGTGTATATTTTTTATTCCCTCGTCGCGCGACTCGCGCTTCGTTTCTACTGGTTTTCGTACGACATACGCATTTCCAAGGCAAGCGAAATAAAGCTAGCGACGACGAGTGACTTAAGTCGCATGCGTCAACGCTATGTCATACGAGCGCGGTGGGGCTTTTACCTATCTTTGCAACATCAACGCAACAGCAACGCGACAGCGATAAGTCACGCATCATCATAGCAACCGCACGTAGAACCATAGCAACCGTGCGGTTGTTGTTGGTTGGATAGGTAATAGCCCGCCGGTTTCCTAAATAATTGCTAAAACGCCATCGCTTTCTTTTTGTATACTGAGTAAAAGAGAAGCATTGAGAGTAATTCAGAAAACTGAATAAATAGCACTGACTTGTTTTGGTCACGTCACGATATTAAGTATTATATGGAATTCGTGATCAAGATCAGTATTTAAATTAATCTAAAATAGGAAAAAACATGTTAGTAAATGGTGATATATTTTTTAATAATTTATTGCCTATTAATATTAACTTTACATTGTTAAATATTCTGTAAGTTCAGTATGTATCTACGTGTCGTGTAGCATAAAAATATTTTAAGTATTATCTAAGTTTTAATGGATTTGAAATAAATTAATATTAAAAAAATTACATAAGTATATGTTTTTCTTTTACTGCATAGTAACAATAATTTGAATAATTTATTTATCATGTTATAATTTTGAATGATTACCGAAACCATTGAATTTGTCCACAGAGACAGAACAATGAATGCTTCAATAGCACATCTTATGTTAGTTCGATATGACCATATTGGTCATAAAGTAATGCTTTGCTCAAACTAAGGTTTAGAAACGAGAGTTTTTTGAAACTCTTTATACACCACCTGCATCTGTTGCACGTTTTCTCAATTTAAAAGTAAGCTATTAAAGCTCGGAGGGAGCTAACGCTGTATGGAACTTCCCTTGGGTAGGTAATTTAATTATGATAACATTTAAATTTTGTAGTTAATTCCGGAATATAGTGAGGTTGATAAATTATGGTAAGAATCCTGAATTTTAGCGTGAAATATGCTGCCCGTGACAATCTTGAATCTTTAATCTTTAAATAAAAATGGCCAAGTTAATGCAATGGAAATGCATGAGCATCAGGCATAAAAAGCCTCAGATATTGCACTTCTGCCGCAAATACAAACCAGACATCTTTGCCGTTTCGGACTTAAACCGGGATCTTCTTCTGAATATCCCCTTCTGTCAAATTCCTTTCCCCGCCCCCCATTCTGAAGATTACCAGATAATCGGTATAAAAGCAATGGACATATCCTTTATCTCCATTTACATTCCTTATCCCAACCCCAATATTATTTTAGAAATAAAAAATATGATATCGTCCCACATTAAAGGCTTCAACTGCCATCAACCTCTTTGGGGCTCCAAGCACAGATGTGCAAACTCGGTTTCCCTGATAGAATTTATCGACGATCTAAATCTCTGTATTTGTAACGATGTATCCGAGACACGCAGAGTCGCTCCAGGGCAAAAAAAGAGCTGCGTTGACATCTCTTTAGCCACTCCTGAATTATTCTCTCGCTTAACCTGGAAGTCCTTGACCCTTTCACATGGCAGTGACCATATCCCCATCTTATGTACCCTCGACTTCCCTTCTCCGCCAAAAATAGACATCCTCCCCTCCTCAAATATAAAACGAAGCAAGCTGACTAAGAGTTATTTGCCGCCAGTGTAGATTCAAAATTAGACCGGTTCCATAATATTCAAGCTAACACTACATTGAAATGTGTCGTTTACTGGTAACTACCTTAATCGAAGCAGCAGATGAGTCGCTCCCTGTATAGAACTCCGCGCGTGGGTTTATCCCATCGCCTCCGTGGTGGGATGCTGAATGCACCACTGAAATCAAGCTACGCAACGAAGCTGAACAAGAATTCACAAAGGAGCCGAGCTGTATGCTAAAGTACCTAAACTTCAAAAAATCCACTCCAAAATCAAAGCGTGTACTTTGCAATAAAAAGCTTTTGGATAGCACAACTTTTGTGAGTCGCTATCTCCTCGCAACCTAGCCTCCACCGTCTGGAAGAAAATTAACACATTCCGTAGATCGGCAGATACAACTTGTACCTCATCCAATGAGACAAACTCATGGCTCCCTGAATTCTACAATAAGCCTCCCCCTTCTGTCCCTTGTAAAGATTCACTTCCTACTTATTCAAAACCCAATTCATCCGATTCGATGGACTCCCCTTTTTCCTTTTCAGAGCTTATTAACGCTCTTGACGGTTTGAAGGATAGCGTCCCAGGAATAGACAGGATTCCTTACTCCTTTGTTACTCATTTATCTGATAGGGCCAAGAAGGTTTGATTTGACATATTTAATAATATTTTCATTAACGGACAACCTCCCGATTCCTAGAAATCTCAAATCGTGATTCCAATCCTAAAACCGGGAAAGAAACCTAAAGATTCTTCCTCATATCGTCCTATCGCTTTATCATCCACTTTATGTTAATATTTTGAGCATTTAATTAAAAATAGGCTGGAATCGATAGTTGAAAGTAAAGACATCCTTTCCAAAAATTAGTTCGGTTTTAGATGAGGCAAGGGTACCCTAGACAGTTTAAGCATTCTCTCTACAGATATCGGCTGTGCTTTGTCTGAGAATGCCACAGTGGTAGGCGTCTTCTTGAATGTGACCACTGCATATGATAACGTCCAGCTTCCTCTGCTCAGGCAGAAACTGCATCATCTGAGTCTTCCAGTGAGGTTGAACAATTTCATATGTCACCTGCTCATGTCTAGGACCTTTAACCTACGAGTCAACGGAGAGCTGCAGCCACCGAGATCGGTCTGATAAGGTCTACCAGAAGGATCGGTCTTAAGCCCCTTACTCTACAACCTTTATACACACGACCTGGACATAACTGTTTCCGACTTCTGCAGCATCCTACAGTATGCAGATGATTAAACACTTCCTCAAAAGATCCCGAAGAGGCAGCAGTAGGTTAAAATTGAGGATCCTGGATCAGAAGAGCTCCAGGTCCCTCAATTTTACCATTGAAACAAAACATTGAATAGTGATTTAACCATTACTTTTCATGTTGCTTACTTTAAACTACTTTTTACCAATTAATTTAGTTAGTTTTTGAACGTATTGATTGAAGTTAACTGACCTATCGTCTCACTGCGAGGTTACAACAGTTGCTCGGTGTTTTAAATTAAAGCTATGTTCTTTATATGGAAAACAGCACACTTAGCAATACGTGCGTTATACGGATAACAATAGTAGGTACTTAATGATAATGAAGATGTAGCTTACACTTAACCTTTGATGATATAATTTTAAAAGGATGCTAGCTAAAAACTTATAAAATGGGTCTAAAAAATAAAACACGTTACTTATTATGTTAAATTTTATTTATGAAACATACCACTATTTTGTATTACAAACTATTTCTCTCAATAAGCTGCTGAATTTTTGATATTATATCACACGTGCTAGTGTAAATTTCATCAAACAACACCCCCTTCACCACATGTTGTACACACAATTCGGCTTTGCACTTGCATATCGTATCGTCTATACTATCAAATTTTTTCGCATCATAAACTTCAATACGTATGATTTTATATCCTTGCATCGGTGTCTTAATAAAACAAAAGTTAGTCGTTAAGGAATTCTCATCAGATCGTCGCTTACGAGACTCTTGAATGTTTTTATTTTTAGGAAGTTCGCTCAAATCTACAAAGTTGAATAATTCTTCAGTATCCTGCAATAAAATAAAGATATATTTAAGTATAAAAATTAAATACACAAACCACCTCACCACCTTATTTTCAGTTAAGTACCGAACAATACTTTATATTATAAGTGTAAGTAATTGCTACAAACAGTAATAAGTTTTGTAAAATAAATAAATACTTATATTATAAAATCTAATTAAATCACTAAAAACTTACCGACATAATTTATTTGGAATATCAAATCGTGCTGGTCTAGAAGTCTAGAGTGTAAATGGCGAAGTAGAAAAGTGATTGATTTTTTAAATATTACCCCCAATTTATACATATTCAAAATTAATCATAAAGTTCAAAATAGAATAGCAAAACAAGTTATTTATCGTGTTACCATATTAGGGATGACATACAATACAACACTGCATGAATTCTTCGCCATACATCTCTACCTAGGTAGGTACCCACATGATGCACGTGCACTATTGTAAAATAATTATTCTACTCGACTGTTAACGAAAGCAATGTTTTAAAAATACTTAAGTACAGTTAACGGCACGCAGGGATACCACAACAGGGTAATCAAATTCGATCAGTTTTATACTTAAATGTCAATATTTAAATCTTTTTAGGTTCATAATAAATTGCAGATTTTTGTCAGTTTTGTATAACTTAATGTGCTGCTAATAATTTCTTACAATCACACCAATAATATCCCCACGATAGTTTCACTCATGAAGAACTTGAGTTAAGGATACTAGATAACGGATAAACACACTAATATACTTTTTTTGTAAACACATACATAAAATACATATTAAACACCCAGACCAAGACAAATAAATATTTGTCTTGTCCGGGGATTGAACCCGAGACCTCTGGCGCAGAAGGCTGGTATAGTACCACTGCGCCAAACAGGTCGTCAGATAGTACGAATCTTAGTGTACCTAGTTAGTTTTTGTCACTTTAAATTATAATTGTTTTTGTATCACCACTCAAATACTTATTTAACAAGAGAAAAACGATTCTAATAGCTTTGTTTTTTATCGATCAACGTACGTAGGTGTATACCTCCCTCTATGACTGATGGGCATAACCGATTGCTAAACTGAGGATCACGGGTTCGATTCCGTAATGGAATAAAATATACATTTTATTAAATTATTAAAATCCTACTTAGTTTGTTACTCATTCACACAAAAACTCGCTTACGCCGCAGTTTGCGAATAGAGTTTAATTCTCAACCTTATTCCTATTGTATAAAAGCTATGTCTGAAAATGTAACTCTCACTGGATAGTAACGTTTGGACATTTGCAAACTCGCATTAGGCCCTCTGATCGGATCTGGATGAAATTTGCAATAGAGAACTGTGTTCCAAATTTCAACCAAACCAGTTCAGCCGTTTTTACATGATTGAGCAACGAACATCCAAACATCTTAACTTTCGCATTTATAATATTAGTAGGAAGTAAGAAGTCGGATATTGAACTCGACAAAGAATCGGACTACAGACAATAATAGAAAAAAAATCTACATTGGCTCGATCGGAATCGAACCCGGGATTTGGAGGTGGCTAAAGTCAGTGGTTTTTTTATGTTTAATGTTTATAACGGAGTCGAACCCCTAAATAAGGTCGCAAATCACTACGTTACATTTAGGGTACTATAAAATTATCATAGCTTGGTAAAAATCAGTCGATCAGGTTTCTACTTTTTACTTATCTATACTTTTTAGATATAAATTTGTTTTCCTGTTTACTTAAAATATCTAATTAATTTGTAAGTCACCGTATAAAGTACCTATGTCGCGAAATATTGCTTGCGAGGCACTGAGAAACTGAGATCCACATCAATCCATTTTAGGATTATTATAAAGTAAGCATTTTTTCTAAGTGTGCGTCCGTGTCGTTACATGAAGAGTATTGTGTGAAACATAATATTTAAGCCCATCCAACCTGGATCACCTCACATCCAGTTCTCCTGAGGGACCAACAACAACTCTACAAGAAATCATCAACCTAATAATAAAACAAAATGTGAGTACCTACCTACCAAGTATATTATTTAACTAAGTACCTATAGTCATTGCAACTAGTGGGTGAATATGACTACTGAACTTACGATTGCGGGTTCGATTCCTGCAAGAGGAAAATGTTTGCATTTGTATGTGCGTCCCATACAGTACGAAGTATTCATAGTTGCCTGGACCTAACCTAACCTGTCATTGTTGTATTAAATGAATAAGTACTTATTATTTTATTAATAAATATAATTATTTAAGTACCTATTCAAAGTCTGTGTACGGTAGTAATAGTTAATTGATAAACAATATAAGTACTTTATCTTCGAAGTTGTTGTGTAATTATTTCAAATCTTTTTTTTATTTTTCGACAGGTCAAATCATCATGTTACCGCTACTGCTGACACTCTGTTTCCATCCGATGAAGATGTTAGTCATTCAGAAACGGAGAAAGAAACTGCGAAGAAAACTGACAAGCCGAAGAAACGGGTAGCAGCGCCTGCCACCACCGCCCCCGCTACCGTCGCCGGTCCATCGAAAAAGAAGCCCAAGATAAGACCTGTTTCTATGCAAAGTGCAAGAGCTACCGCCCAAGAATTGTTCGGTGACATAAGCGACAGCGATGAAGAACCACAACCACCGCCCAAGCCGAAAGGTAAAACCAAAGCACCAGTTTATAACTATTACACACGACGATTGGCGAACGGGCACTCTCGCCAAATCAATGAGAACAAGAAAGGCTCTCATTATATCGAGATTAAGGTATACAAAACCGAAGAAATAGAGCATGTCCTGCCTTTGAATAGATGGCGTCATGCCATCGTTACAATAAAAAATAAAATTAATGAGGATAGTGACAGTTGGCGTGTGCTATCCCAATTAATTGCGGCAACGCGCAAAGATTTTAAAGACTGCCCGCCAACTTTCGTGAGCAATTATTATTAAAGACCTATAACAGTGTATTTGAATTAGTATTATCGTACTTGCATATTATATGTCTTTATGAAGGGCTGCCACCCAAAATAAAAAGCAGTTCTAACGAACATTATTATGAAACTAATTAACATATAACCGTTTAAAGTGTGTAATTAATTTCTTTGTATAGATCTATTTTTATTGTACTTAATCTATAAGAAATAAAATTATATATTATTAAGTGTAAGGTCTTTTTTTTTCAGCCCCATCCGACGAAATGAAATATTGTGAAAAATGTAATACAGAATTAACAAGAAATGAATATCGATATCATACCAAAAGTAATATACACAAATCTAATTGTTTATTAAAGACCGAATATAATAATATTGACATTATTGCTACTGCTTTTAAAAATCGAATCATGACATATCGTTTAAACCCCTCGCAGGAAGACGAGTACCATAAAATAGAGACGTTCCTGCAGGATAACAAACGAGTCATGATAAAACTGATCGATGAATCTGTAGCTAAAAATGTCTGTATAAAAGTTAACTTTGAATTGTTCGCTCATTTTATATTGTATAAAACAAATGAGCAACAGTTGAAATCATTTAATACAAAATATGAAATTATTTACAAAAATACTGACTTGAATATTTTTTTTATGAATATGATTGATAAAATTAATCAAAAAATTACAGAATTTGAACATTGTGAGTCTGGTTGGTCTTTTGTTGCGATAAGCCATCTAGAAATCAATGTTAACAAATATACCCCTATGAGAGGTGGCACTTATTTAGAATTACCTCCAAGTGTAAGAAATTCTAAAAGCTGTATAAATATAAAAAATTCTGACAACTGCTGTTTTTTATGGAGTGTTGTTGCGGGTATGTTTCCTGCCAAAAATAATGTATGCAGGCCATCTTCATATCCTCATTACTCTAGAGTTTTAAACATAGAAGGGATGTCATTTCCACCTTCGATCAGTGATATAAAGTTATTTGAGAAAAATAATTCTAAAATAAGTATCAATATATACGGTCTAAATAAACACATCGTAGTAGGCCCTTTGTATAAAACAAACACAAAGAAACAGAATCATTTTAATTTATTATATCTGGAAAGTGATGATAAAGCTCACTACTGCTTAATAAAAGACCTGGCACGATTAGTTCGTAAGCAGGTATCATTACACAAGAATAAAGTATATTTGTGTGATAGCTGTTTACAATTTTTTCCATGTGAAACAAAGCTTCATTCTCATGATTGCTCTAATGTGTTGACTGTGTTACCAGAAAAAAACAGTGTACTTAAATTTAATCACTATGAAAGACAGCAAAGAATTAATTTTATTATTTATGCTGACTTTGAATGTTTATTAATAGATCATAATGAAAATCAAACTAATAATACAACAACAAATAAAATTCATAAGCCTTCATGTTTTGCATATTATGTATGTTGTTCTCATGACGACTCCTTAAATAAATATGTATCTTATAGAGGCGAAGATTGTGTTGAAGTGTTTATCAAAAAATTAATTTTGGAAGTCAAAAGAATCCACGCTATTTTACGTGACAAAAAGGATATGCATCCTTTAACCACTGAACAAGAGAAATGTTTTCAAGACTCGAAAAAATGTTACATTTGTAAACAATTGTTATTCGATGACAAAGTTCGTGATCACGATCATGTTACTGGCAAGTATAGAGGAGCTGTGCATTCCCATTGTAACTTAATGCATAGAACCTGTCCATTCATACCGGTCGTTTTCCATAATCTGTCTGGCTATGATTCACATATTTTTATTGGTGAGTTGGCGAGATATGAAGGTACGATCAAGATTATACCAAAAACTAAAGAAAACTATCTAAGTATAACGAAAATTATTAAATCAGACGATAAAAATCACCCAATTCAAATAAAGTTCATTGATTCTTTCCATTTCCTAAGTACAAGCTTAGACACTTTAAGTAAAAGTTTATGTGAAAAAGATTTTGTACATTTGTTTTCAGAATTTAATGATGAATTTAAATGCTCTTTATTGAGAAAAAAGGGTGTCTATCCATATGAATACATGGATTCGTGGTCAAAGTACGATGAACCACAACTTCCCTCGAAAGAGCATTTTTATAATAACTTGAAAATGAATGATATATCCGATGAAGAGTATAACCATGCGAAAACTATTTGGAAATATTTCAATATTCATTCACTCGGTGAATACACAGACTTATATTTGAAATGTGATGTGTTATTATTGTGTGATATTTTTGAAAAGTTCCGAATGTTATGTTTAATATTTTATAATCTGGATTGTGCGTATTATATTACCGCACCAAGCTTAAGTTGGGATGCAATGTTGCTCTATACAGGTGTCCAACTCGAGTTAATTAGTGATTCAGAAATATATCAAATGCTTGAAAAGGGTGTACGCGGAGGCTTGGCACAATGTTCATATCGACATGCTGTAGCCAATAATAAGTACTTACCGGCATTTGATGACTCGAGACAGTCACAATATTTAATATATCTTGATTGTAACAATCTTTATGGTCATGCTATGACGAAAAAAATGCCTCTTTCAGAGTTCAGGTTAATGTCAATGGATGAAATTAAATGTTTCGATGTAATGAGCATATCGGATGATGCTGATTACGGGTATATTTTAGAAGTTGACTTAGCCTATCCTGATAGTTTACATGATTTGCATAGTGATTTACCTTTCGCTCCGGAAAAACTTATTCCACCAGGAGGAAAAACATCAAAGTTGATTGCTAATCTGTACAACAAATACAACTATGTAATTCACTATGTTCATTTAAAAGAATGCATTAAACATGGACTAATTTTACTTAAAATACATCGCATTTTAAGTTTCCGTCAGGATAACTTTTTACAAAAATATATTGATTTAAACACACGATTACGTCAAGCTTCAACTACTTCATTTCAGAAAGATTTTTTTAAACTATTAAATAATGCAATATTTGGGAAGACTATAGAAAACAAACGTAAACAAGTTGATGTTAAGTTAGTAACAAATTGGAATGAACATTGTAATAAAACGAATAAACATTTGGGCGCTGAAAAATTAATTACACGTCCGAATTTAAAAAGTATAACAGTATTCAACGAAAACTTTATAGCTATACAACTAAACCGTGAAAAAATATGTCTTGATAGACCGATTTATATTGGCTTCACGGTATTAGAATACGCTAAACAGCATTTGTACAATTTTCATTACGATTTTATGAAAAGAAAATATGGTGAAAATATTAAACTTTGTTATACAGATACGGATAGTCTTCTTTATTTAGTGCATACTGAAGATATTTATAGAGACATCAAAGATGATATAAATAACTTTGATACGAGCAACTTTTGCACTGAGAATCCGTATGAAATGTCTAAGGTGAACGCTAAAATACCCGGTTTATTCAAAGATGAACTTGGTGGTGATATAATAGTTGAGTTTATCGGGTTAAGAGCAAAACTTTATGCTTTATCATCGATGAAAACAAAAATAATGAAAGCTAAAGGAATATGTAAATCAGTGACATGTAAATTAAAAATGTCACAGTATGCTAAAACCTTGTATAATAATACTAATTTTACATGTAAAATGAGTATGATTAAATCAATTAAACATACTCTGTATACTCAACAAGTAAATAAACTTGTATTAAACAGATGTGATGATAAAAGGCAAATCCTTTCAAATCAAATAGAGACACTGCCTTGGGGTCACTATAGTTCTGATTTTCAAAATCTGTAAGCCAATGAGTGGGGCTTAGAATAAAATAAAAATTAATTTATTATGATGTAAGTATAATTAAAAAATTGTGTATATTATATAATATGTTGTAAAAATATTTGTTCTATTAAAAAAGTTTTTATGGAATACAGATAGCTTTTAAGTTATATACGAGTATACCAATGTTTAAAATCAAATTAAAATTATTTTGTACCTACCTATCTATCGAATTATAGTACTTAAGTAATTTTCTAATTTTAATATGGATTCATTTAAGTATTAATAATAAATAGTTGATAACGATAAAATGTATAAATGAAATATGTTTTATTGAAAATATATAACAGTATGTAACTAAAATAATTTATTATTTAAAATGTCCCATAACATAATTACCTACGCTGAAATAAAAGCACTGCTTTAGTATTGTATTTATTGCTAAAGTACCTGATGCTGACTAGTACGATTCAATAGGTAATTCATTTAAATATTGTATGTGCAATGTTTGAAAATCATTTTATTGATAGCCTTGAAACAAAACAGTCAAATTAAAATAACCAGATATGAAATTTTTAAAACAAAAACAGAGTTTAAAACTAGAGCGCATCTATCTTACCCCATTAAGTGAATGGAAGCGTCATGGCAATTTATTACCAAATAGTATACGTTGTCTTGTTTGTGGTCCATCAAATTGTGGGAAGACTAACTTAGTTATTAGTTTATTATTACATCAGGATGGTCCACGTTTTAGTAATGTTTATGTGTATTCAAAGTCTTTATACCAACCTAAATACATATATTTAGAAAATGTATTAAATATAGTCCCTACAATTTCCTATAACAAATTCGATCACAACAGTGACATTTTAAGTCCACACGAAGCCTTACCCGATTCAATAATTATATTCGATGATGTTGCCTGTGAAAATCAAAGTAGCATCCGAGATTATTTTGCTATGGGTCGCCACAAGAATATCGATTGTTTTTATATAAATCAAACATATACAAAAATACCCAAACAACTTGTCAGAGACAATTCAAATCTAATAATATTATTTAAACAAGATGATATCAATCTAAGACACGTTTATGATGAGCATGTAGGGTCTGACATGTCATGGCGACAATTCCGTGATATGTGCTCAGTTGTTTGGAATAAACCTTTTAGATATCTTGTTATTAATAAGGATTGTGAACGTAATAAAGGCTGTTACAGAATGGAATTTGACACATTTATAGTTGTAGATTAAAATACATAAGAGATTGCTATATCATTGATGAATCACTTTCATTTGTGATATAGAACTGAGTGCTATAATTTATAAAATGGAAAAACACCTTAAAAAACAAATTGTAAAATCTGCAGCAGCTGTTAAGAGGAAGGTTGAAATGTTAAAGGATGCAAAAAATACAAATAATGTGGTCTTAGAAACAATATTTAAACCCATAATTAAGCCTCTAAACCTGTTAGCAAATAAAAATGATAAAAAGAGTCCAACGGAAAATTTGGAACACAAACCAATAATTAAAAAGACTAAAAATAATGAAAGTGTAACATCGAATTCATCTATTGAAGATTTTGATGAATCTGTTTGTGAAGAAGAAGAAGAAGAAGAAGAAGAAGACGACGATGCTAAAAATGAAAAACCCTATGATAAAACCTTAACTATATCACCTTCTGAAAACCACAATGTTAGTGATGGCTCATTTAAATCCCTCCAATCATCACCAAACGTTTCAAATCCATCATTATCATGGTCAACATCATCTGAAGTAATGACTAACATCCCATTTGGAATAAGAAATGAACGGGGGAAACTTATGCTTGGTAAAACTCGCGTTAACGATGATGGCAGGATTCTGAAAATAGGAAATAAATATTTTGAGAAAACAGTTGGTTTAAAAGAATTGTTGTACAAAAAGAAACCTAATCTAGATTTAATCACAGATGAGGATATGCATAATTATAAATACCTTCTCATTGATACCAACGCACACAAGCGTAGTTATGATCCATCCAAACCAATCAACAGCAACAAGGGATTTAAATATATGAATATAATAAAACCAATGTTTAAATTTTCTAGAACTATTACTACTAGTTCGGAGAATCTTCCGCACGGAAAAGGCATCGAAATTTTAAAAAAGGTTAAAAAGAATACGGACTATATTTATTGGGATGATCCAAATGAGTTAGTAGAACGGTTAAAACTATTATATGCATCACGAGATGCTGGAAACACAGGATTAGATAATGAAATTATCGCAATCATCGAAGAACTATACGAAGCTGGCATCATTAAGAAATATAAGTAACATGCAGCGTTAAAAATGAACAGTTGACTTACAGTAAAGATCAGACAAACACTGCAATGAATATAGATAAATTTGGTAATCACGTTCATAAACGTTTACGATTATCAGAATACATTGATACCTTAGACAATACTTTAGTTAAGTCGGAAACAGGTGACTACGACTTAAAATCATCAAAATTAAAAGGTGTATCATCTCCTGAGAATGACGATGAAGCTGTAAATAAAGCATATGTGGATGAAGCTGTTCAGCAATTGAGACATGAAATGAAAAAAAATAATAGTGAAGTTAAAATTTACCTCAATAACTTGGAAAAACTAACTAGTGAACGTTTAAGTACTTTATTTTATTCAAAATCTGAAATTGATAATTTGATTGAATCATACAAAGTTTAAAAAATGAGCAAAAGAGACGTAGTCGACGAACTCCATAGATCAGCAAGGAGAAATTTTCCTCGCCGATGCACAATCATAAAAGGAATAGATGATTTGTGGCAAGCTGACTTAATGGACTTTCAAAAGTACTCACATTTCAACAAAGGGTATAAATACATTTTAGTAGTTATTGATGCTTTATCAAAGTTTGTATGGGTTAGTCCTTTAAAATCGAAGGAGAAAAAATGTGTTACACATTCAATGCAAAATATATTACTAAGTTCATCTCGAAAGCCTGAAAATTTACAAACTGATTTTGGTAAAGAGTTTTATAACGACACTTTTAAACAACTAATGAATAACTATCATATTAACCATTATTCTACCTACTCGGTAAAGAAGGCGTCCATTGTAGAACGAGTAATCAGAACATTAAAAAGTGACCTTTTTAAATTGTTTAGCCTACACGGTCAATATAAATGGGTAAAAAAAAATTTGGAAGACGTCGTCCATTGCTATAATAATACTAGACACCGAATAACAAAATTTAAGCCCTTCGATGTAAATAAAACAAATGAGATGGAGGCCAGATCAAACATTATCAAATCTCAAAGTAACAAAACTGGCAAAAAATCTAAGTTTCAAGTTGGTGATCACGTTCGTATAAGTAAACATAAAGGGGATTTTTACAAAGGTTATACATCTAATTGGTCGACGGAAATATTTAATGTGATTAAAGTCAATCACACAAACCCGCCAACTTACCACTTAGAAGATAAACATAAACAGAAGATTTTAGGTTCTTTTTACGAATACGAATTACAGAAAACAAAGTTTCCGAACATATTTCTAATTGAGAAAGTTATTAAAAGAAAAGGAAATAAACTTTATGTAAAATGGTTAGGTCTTAGTGCTGACGAGAACAGTTGGATTGACAAAACTGCATTGGTGTTATAATATAAATAAAGCGTCTTTATTAACACATTCAGTTCATTTGCATCGATGAAGGAAGGAAGCGGCATTGTTAACGACCTAATAAATAATATACCGTTTGAGTTACACTTACCCGGATATCAATTCTGCGGTCCTGGAACAAAATTGACAAAACGACTGCAGAGGGGTGATCGAGGTATAAACAAATTGGATGAAGCTTGTATGTACCACGATATTGCTTATAACAATAGTGATTTGAGCGTTCGACATAAGGCGGATTTAGAACTTTTGAATATGGCTAAAAAAAGATTAAAAGCGAAAGATGCTGGACTGGGAGAGAAAGCCGCTTCATGGATAGTAAAAAAATCAATGAAAGCAAAACTTAAAGCTGGTGCAGGAATGGGTTCTTTTATGACAAAAGTGAAAAAAATACAATCTCAAATAAAAAAAATAAAATCTAAGAACAATCATGCAGCTATAAAGTGTGCATATGTTGCTGCGAGAAAACTGTTCGGTGATAAGAAAGGAATACGTATACCACGCTTTATTCCTATTCCAAAAAGCGGTGGGGTGCTACCACTCATTCCGATCTTTGCTGGATTATCAGCTTTGGGTGCATTAGCTGGAGGTGCTGCAGGTATTGCCAAAGCAGTTAATGATTACAAGGCTGCTGAAAAAAATCTTAAAGAATCCCAAAGACATAATAAGATTATGGAAGCTATTGCTCTAGGAAAAGGCGTGTATGTAAAGGCTCATAAAAAAGGAGCTGGGTTGTATACTTCAAAAAACTAATTAAGCGGCTACCCAGAAGAGCACTCACTAATGTAGATATAGTTGAACATGCAAAATACATTCCTTATTTTCGAGGTGTTTTTATGAGAGACACATTACCATCGAAACCTAGGAAAATAGAGTGTGCTATTCTAAATTTGGATAGTTCTGATAATCCTGGAACTCATTGGGTAGCCTACGTTAAACGAAATGATTACTGTGAATATTTTGATAGTTTCGGTAACTTAAAACCACCTTTAGAATTAATAAAATATTTGCAACACATGTCTATAACCTATAATTACATACCGCATCAAACATTTGGCACTATTAATTGTGGTCATCTTTGTTTAACATTTTTAAGAGACTATTGGAAAAAACATTTATATAAAGAAAACATTAGAAATCGAAGTTAGTATAAATATGTCTTTCACCGTATCGATAACTGGAAGAGGAGCATCTTTGACAACAAACTACTCACCAACTTTAGAATTATGTGGAGAGTATGAGTGCGGACTTTTATATTTTTCTACTTTTAACTCTATTCCAAATATAGACGAAAAAAACAATAAGTTTTACTATGGTAAGGACAAAGTTATCAAAATACCGGAAGGATCATATGAGTTTCAAGATATTAGTGATTTTATAAAGAATAATGTCATTAATACTACATTGAAAATGACTTGCAACAATAATACTCTGAAAACTCGTATTTTCTGTTCTGAAGATGTTCACTTCAACAAAAGTGATTCACTCGGAATTTTTTTTGGCTTTGGTATGGAAACAGTAAAAGCTAATATAAGTACTGAGTCACGGTATCCTGTTAGCATTTTATCAACACCCATCATACGCATTGAATGTGATGTGGTTAGTGGATCATTCGTGAATGGAAGAAGAAGTCATATAATTCACGAATTTGTGTTAAGTGTACCACCTGGTTATCGAATAATTGATATACCTAAAAATATAACCTATTTTCCAGTTAACCAAAGTTCAATAAATACTATTAACATAAGGTTATTAGACAGTGAAAATAAGAAAATCAATTTACGTGGTGAAGAAGTACAGCTATATTTACATTTCAGAAAAAAATGTTAAATTTCAATAAAAACCCCTCTCCGTCTTGTATTCAAGTCAGTTCTCAAAGATCAGTTAGTAAACGAACACCGTTTCAGCTAAAAAAGAAACTTACTAAAAGTAATAAGGAATTTCTGAAGCTGGTAGGTTTATTAAAATGAATATTTTAAATATAACTCAGCCAGCATCTTACGATAACAGCGTTGAAAGTTTCGAATATCATTCATACAAACCATACGTGACAAGTTTCAACAAGAATGACGAAATACGCATACCTATTAATCAACAAGATTTGTATTTGCTACCATCACTCAGCACATTGTATATAGAGGGTACAGTAAATGTGTTTAAGAGCACCGCTACTATTAAGGAGAAAGTACCAAGTGTGGATTTTGTAAATAACCCTGCGTTATTCTTGTTTCAAGACATTCGGTATGAACTAAATGGTGTAGAAATAGATAAAATTAAGAATGCAGGCATCACTACTACTATCAAGTCTTTGCTATCATTGAATGAACATGAATCCAAAAGCGCAAAAAATTGGGGATGGTCGATTACTGGTACTACAAATGACAATGGCGGAGTGTTTTCCGTTTCAATACCATTGAATAAAGTATTAGGTTTTGCAGAAGATTATGAAAAAATCATCATTAACTGTAAACATGAGTTAGTGCTATTGAGAAATAATACTAATCTCAATGCCTTAAAATTGAAAGCAGGGGAATCAGTGGAGGATATAACGTTAAGTAAAATCATTTGGCGAGTTCCGCATATTAAAGTATCAGATCGTGAAAGAATTAATTTATTAAAGCAATTAGAAAAGGATCGGGCAATAACACTAGCGTTCCGTAATTGGGATTTGTATGAATATCCATTACTCCCTAAAACACGTAAACATACTTGGTCGATAAAGACATCAACACAAATTGAGAAACCACGATATGTTGTTCTTGGTTTACAAACCAACCGTAAAAATAATGCTGAAAGATCAATGGCAGAGTTTGACCATTGCAATGTACGCGATGTAAGAGTTTTTTTGAATTCATCGTATTACCCCTATGAAGGGCTGAATGTTAGTTTTTCGGAACAAAAGTTTTCATTAATATATGAACAGTACGTAAGATTTCAGCAGTCTTACTATGGGCGTCGAGCAGAACCGTTGATGAGTTTGAAAGAATTCAGAGACGTTGCTCCTTTATTTGTGATTGACTGTTCTCGTCAGCACGAAACACTTAAGGGGTCTATAGATGTGCGAGTTGAAATCGAATCAGATATAGAAATCCCTGATCAGACCACCGCATATTGTCTCATACTAAACGATTGCATATTCGAATACAAACCACTAACCAGCATTGTTAAGAAAATATCATGAATATGGATACTATAATTGTAGACTTGCAAGGATTTAAAGATTTTGAAAATAAGTTTATTGTTAAAGAGCTAGCAATAGCGCATAAGGAGCACACGCAAACTTTTCTCATTAAGCCACCCTATGCTTTTAAAACACTATCAAATGAAGAAAAGAAACAAATACGATGGTTGGAAAAGAATCGTGGGCTCACTTGGAGTGAAGGATACATTGATTATTTTGAATTCAGAAGGGTAGTGGTTCCATATCTGAGAAACAAAAAAATATTATTAAAGGGTTTGGAAAAAGTAAAATGGATTCAAGAGTTATGTCAAAATTGTGATTTAATAGAATTAGGTGAGAAAGGGTGTCCGAACTTCAAAGAATTATATAACGATTACAATAATTATAATGAAAATGAAAACAAAGAAATAAATTGTGTTCACCATAAAAAAATGTGTGCTTTAAAAAATGTGTTATGTCTAAAAATGTGGTGTAATAATAATAATAATAATGCGGTATGAATTTTTAATTATTACTGTTTCGTTAATAATATGTACCTAGTATGTGAAAATCAAATTACCGTATAAAAGGCTACACCAATTTTTTATGTAACATTTGTCTCTCCAAATTGTATTGTGAAGGTCCTTTTTGCACTAACCTATCCACAACATTATCATGAATGTGATAGTAGATGTGCAAGGATTTAAGAACGAGCTCAACCAGTTTATTCCAAAAGAAATAGCAATTCTATGGAAAAGTCGATTATTGGTATTGTTAATAAAACCACCATACCCATTTTATGAACTGACAAAAAAAGAACGATTAGAAGTAGCCAGTATCGAAAAAACTAGAGGAATATATTGGAATGAAGGAGTCGTTCCATATTCTAATTATAAAGACTGTATAAACTACTACTTAAACAAAAAGTGTTGTATTTTGACTAAAGGTTATGAAAAAATGTTGTGGATCAAGGAGATGTTTAAAAACGATAACTTGTTTAATTTAGAAGATATTCATTGTCCTAGTTTTTTAACACTGTATGAAAAATATACTTCATCGAATATCGTGAGTTGTATTCATCATGATAAAATATGTGCTCTAAAAAATGTATTTTTTTTGGATAAATGGTGTAGAGAAAATAATGTTTTAACGTCTTTAAGTATATGAATTAAATAATAATGTTATTATTTTAATAACAATGATTTCTCCTTTTATTCTTACTTACTAGATATAACCCCATGGGTAAACATTTAATATAGGTAGGTACATGGTACGAGTAGTAGCACTTATAAGAATTTTTTATAAGTAGGTACCTATGTAATACTTGTGTAAGAATTTTAAATAAAAAATACATATAAAACATATTACTAATAGTTTTATTTACCTACCACCTTCCTGAAAAAAGACAATCCTTTGCTTCACAAACTTATTTTTCTTTGTTGTTCTATTAATAAATTACAAGTAATTACTTGCATCAATAACAGTAGTGCATTCCTGATTGTCATGTGATACTCGTAGATAACTTATTAACAAATCACGGTTCGGTTCCAAGCAGACACTTCCGTTACGTGTGTGCTGGTCGGTCGACTTCTTAGCTTACTGCGACACACATACGCAAAAATAAGGCAGGTGTCGTTGAAAATGAGTCTACATCTTGCATTATTATGTAAAGATGTTAAGTAATGGTTGAATAGTGTTGTTTCGATGGAAAAAATGAGGGTCCTGGATCTCTTCTGATCCAGGATCCTCAATTTTAACCTACTGGCAGCATCTAAAATTAACTTAGCCTTATATTACCTAGACAATTGGCTCTCCGACCATGAATGAATGAATGAATGTCTTTACCCGCCAAAGATTCATTCCGAATCTTGATATTACTATAAATGGGCAGCCAATCGACACCGTCAGACACTGCAAATTCCTGCAACACTGCGTTCCACACTTACAATACATCTGCGATAAGGCGGAGAAAAATGCCAGTATTCTTAGGGCTCTATCAGGTATACACTGGGGATCTCACCCGACCAGCCAAAAACTCCTATATAAGGCGGTTGTCCGAAGTCACTTTGATTATGAAAGCTTCATCTTGGAACCGTGCAACAAAGCCGCACTGAACCAACTTACTTAAATCCAGTCAAGGTGCCTCCGGATCATCGCAGGTGCCATGAAATCATCCCCAATAAAAGCCCTTCAAGTCGAGTGCCTCGACCCACCCTTGAGCCTCAGGCGTCAATTTATGTGCGACAGGTATTTCATTATTGTAGCTCAATATTCAGAACACCCCCTTTTGGACAAACTACAACATCTAAACAGCCTCGTAAATTCTTCCTCGTATTGGATTCACAACCTTTGGTTAAAAGCTTTACAACACTCTGATCTCCCAGCTACTATTTCGAAATTGCCCCGAAATGCACTGTTTGAGGTCCCCTTTGAGGCCCTAATGTTCCAACCCAATGTACTCCTAAATTTTGGCATATCAAAAAGTACCTCCGATGCCAATAATATCTTTCAGGACATTGTAAGTTAAAATTGAGAAGGCTGGTACACCTTATTTACAGATGCTTCAAAATTAAAGGAAAACGGAACTAGCCAAATTGCTATAACTGGTAGGTATAGCAGTTTGGCTCCCCAGGTAATCCTTAACTTTAGGTGTCCCCCTCTGGTGAGTGTTAACACGGGAGAAGCCTTAGCTAATCTTGAGGCTGTCTTATACATTAATTCCCACCGTTTAAATAAATCGGTCATCTTATCCGATTGCCTCAGCTGCCTGCAAGACATAGCCAAACCACCTTTAAGGCAAGGCACAACTTTGGTATTATTCTTAAGATTAGGGAAGCCCTATTACAATATTCTTAATCCAACACTGGGGTTGTTTTGGCCTGGATTTCAGGGCATAAAGAATTTGAAGGCAACGAAGTTGCGGATATGTGCGCCAAAAATGCTATTTCGTGCGGAGCAAAATACCGCAATCAATGTCATGCTCGAGACCTACACTGTAGCGCTACATCCAAAATAAGGCCACGTATGCGCCCCTGTGTTTCTAGCTAAAATCAGAGATAAGGATAATTCCCTCTGTGAGTGTGGCCTGAATGAAGGAACTCTCGAACATATCTTCTTTGACTGCCCGAAAATCACCACCCCACTCTACAACTTACTAAATAAAAATGTCTGCCGTCCTGTCAATAAAAATTATATATTAACAAAAATATAAGACAATAATGAATAAAATAAATATGCAGAATGATAATACACAAATACTAGTAAATAATACATAAAAATGGAAACTTACCCTCCGTCAAAAATTGTAACGCGTAACGTAATTAGTCGCATTGGGTCAGCGCCCAAGAGAGAACCGACACTTACGTACCCGTAGGCTTGCCAACGGCGACGGATTTGCGTTCGCCGCGTAAAGATATGAAGCTAGAAAGGCTAGAGGGCTGTCGCATTCCAAACACGTAATCTTTACTTTTTTTCAATTCAAAATTGTCTTGACCCCGTGCGCCTAATTAAGAGTTAACTAAAGCCATATTATTTTTCAGAAAACTACACACTAGCAGCTGGTCGGTCCTGCTTAGCTTTCCTCTTTGGAATGCACAAGCATCCGATGTGGGGGCCGGACTCCCATAAATTTAACCCGGACAGGTGGCTTAGTTCAGACACATTGCCGGCTAACCCAAACTGCTTCGTTAGTTTCGGTTTGGGTAAGAGGATGTGTATTGGTGAGTACAATTTTTTATCATCGTCATCACAGAGCTATCACAATTTAATTTGTGGTCATGCGCATTACATCTTCCGCCCTCTCTCTGCCTCTGATTATTTCTTAATTAACTTCTTCCAGTTTTGTATAATATAATGGACTAATACACGAGAGCTGTTTGATAAGTCCTTTTACAAACTATTTGTAATAGGTTTTTTTAATTGGCATTGCCACTGGCAGGCATAATATTCAGAGTTTTAGTGAGATAGAATACGAAATTGTCGTTTTACTGTTGCATAAGTGACATCTGCCCCCTAATTATGTAACTTGTTTCTATCAACATTGGTTGGATTGAAAGTGCTGTCACAGTGCAGCTTTAGTAAAAAGCAAAGTGACAACTATCTTACTAAAACAGCAATGTAACTGCACTTTCAATCGATTTCAATCAAAATCTGTTAGCAACAGAGTTAGATAATCAACTAACTGGTATATAACGGTGACGTCACACCACTTCCTTACGTCGGCGCACCGCCCTACGATAACTATAACATTAACGGTGGAAAAACATAGGATTTTAAAGCTTTGACCTTAGTCTAGATTTTCGCAGCCAAAGAATTTCGTGCCGATCAGGGCTCTTAGCCAAAGTAACAATTCATAAACGATAACGAAGTTCGAGAAATATTAAATGTATGTGATTGGCGGATTGGCATAGGCCGCGCTAAGTCACGTTGTCTTACCGCAAGTTAATTGGCGAATATAGACAATAACGAATCGAATTATCGTTTCGCTACGTAACGATGTCACTTTGTCTACGGGCCCTGGTCCATAATATCCCTTTCCCAATTGTACCTTTCCCGAAATGTCCCTTTCCCAAAATGCCCCTTTCCGGAAATTTCCCTTTCCCAAAATGTCCCTTTCCCGATATTTTTTTTAATTGAAGTCGGCCTTACAAAATAAAATAAAAACCGATTGTTATCAAACATTTCTTTATTTCTTGTGAAAAAATGTTTTTGTCATGAAACTAATTCACTGACGTTGCAGACTATTTACATCTGGATAAATGAATTTAGGCCGCCCTATCGAAGTCACTGCTGAGGATACTATTGAAAATGTCCATAATTTGGTACTTGACGACCGCCGAGTGAAGATGAGCGAAATAGCTGAAGCTATACACATCCCCACTGAGCGAGTACACAAAATCCAGCACGTAGATCTGGCCATGAGAAAGCTGTCTGCTTGATGGGTAACACTTTGTTTAATAACGATCAAAAACATGAACGAAAGCACATTTCAGAGCTGTGTTTGGACATGATGAAGTCCAATCGTGGGGACTTTTTGGGTCGATTTATTACTGTGTGACTTTTACCTTTACCCAAACTTGAAAAGATGGCTTGGAGGACAAAAAAGTTTGACAAATAAACTCTGCATTGCAGGCGTGAACAGCTATTTTGCAGGCCTTGAGAAATCATAGTTTTTGAAGGGGAGTAACCCATAAGAAGACTATGTTGAGATACAAAAATCACTTTTTGTAAAAAATATTTTTTTTACTTATTATAAAGACTTATCAAACAGCCCTCGTATATATAATGACCAATGACTAAACGAAAGCATTGTCATAATAATCATTGTAACAATTATAATTAATAATGAATACCTAAATGACTGTTTATCGTATTATTCAAAGAACACAATAAGGAGGTCAAAAGGAATATGTTGGCTGTAAAGCATTGCCATTTTGCGCGAAACACAGAAGCATTACATAAATTTCAATTTGTAAAAATGCTTTCTTAACTTTTTCTTGCATTTTGTGCTATTATGTATAATCCACAATCGACAAGTTTTTTTTTATTAATATAAGTAAAATTAAACATAAGTGTGAAAGAATCATGAAAATATCTTTACAAATGAGGGGTTATCGTATGACGTCACGCCACTTCAGACCGCTGGTAATTTTGTAGGGCGGTGCGCCGACGACGTAAGGAAGTGGTGTGACGTCACCGCTAATATGTAATTCAATATGTACTTAATTTAAATAATTATTTTGTCAGTCATTTCATTGTCAATTAAAAAAGATGTTTTTCTTAGTACGAGTAGTTTTGATCTATATTTTAATCCCATTCAGTGGAATATAATATTTTCAACATCAGGAAACTTCTCCATTGGCTTTAAATTTCAATTGATTTTATTTAGTGCCCAGTCCTTTTCGTAATCTAACACTATAAAATTTAACTTTTTTTTAGGAAAGGCCTACGCATACATGTCAATGAAAACCAGTCTCGTGCATCTGATCCGCAACTATCGCTTCCACGGTGACATTTCGAAGTTGGTCTTGAAGTTAGACGTCATGCTCAAACCAGCATCGGGGTATTACATTAGTATAGAGAAGAGGAAATGAGTGCAAAGTAATTAATCCATAAAAAACAGCGCAAACATGTGGAAAAAGAATGTTTAGATGTTTCTTTTTTTTACTGCATCAAATAAAATGAACATCTGTGTTACACATGTTTTGAACAAATAAATTATCTTTATCTAATATTTTGACAACATTATTCATTTCTTTTTATTAATAAAATTCTTATCCAATATTTATGAAACTTTAATTTATTATGCAATGTTTACATACATATGCATTATCTAAAAATGCTCTTAACTCTCTTTTTTATTAGAGACGCAGCTCACGCAGCAAAAACCCTTATGATTTGGCAAATGACTAGAGATAAACAAGAAAATTATGGTTATATCAAGTACCTACATAGATACTTAGTAATAAACTTCAAAGCGAGTGATTCTTGAAACAATTTCCAATTGGGATTGTTCAACTTACTTTTGTATTAACTTGAGTTGAAGTTCGGGCGCGTAATTAATCATTGGTTACCCAGCAAAATTCCTTCTGGTCTGGCTGTCTTCCATTCGGACAAAATTACCCTATTCATGAGAGGCAGCGATTTTTTAATCAACAAGATGTAATAATAACCGTTCTGTCATGTATGTCATTATTAAATAGGTATCGAAAAAGTTTTGTTTTTTGTAGAAAATCGAATCACAATTCCTGAAACTCTATTGTTCATTCACTGGTCTCGAATCGAGCGCTTAGAATCTATTTGAATTTCGTTCGACATATGAATTTCCAAATTTTTTTAATCGCTCGACCGCTTTCGTTGCATTACGAGTAATTAAAAAAAAAATGGAAAAAAATAGCATACCTACGGCGGACGGTTAGAAAACGTAATTGAAAAAGGCTAAAATAATTTAAAAAACCCCGTCTTATTCATCCATCGGGGGCTGCCATTAAATGAACTAGTTTTGCTATTTTATAGTAACGTAATTAATTGAAGATATTTTTTATACTTATTTATATTCATCTTAAATGTGATGCATGATTAAAATAGTAATGGCCCGACTTAATTATTCGTCGGGGGTTTTAAATTATTTTATCATTAGTCAATTACGTTTTTTTAACGACGGCGTCGTGGGTTAGTAACCTACCAATAGTAATCTAAATTGTTAAATTTGATAATTTATCGATTTTCGTTTTGTGGTTTCATCGCAAATAAACGTGATCGCTCCTGCTGAAAAAAAGTATTCGCTACTTCTTATGATTCGAACTAAGGGTGATTGTCACATCTGCCTCGCCTGTGTAGCGACCTAAATTCGTTCCAGATAAGTGCTCACTGTGCACGAATCCGTGCAGACGAATTTGAGCTCAAATTGTTCTGAGGCAAGGTTCATCTTAACTTTTTCTCTTTTAAGGCATTTTGTTTCTACAAGGTCCGTAAGTGGACCTATTTTTTATGTCGCATGCCTCACTTAGTCACTTAGCATCTCTGTATTATCATGTGCTACCTGCATAGTATGTGATGTCAGTATATCAATTTCACAAAACATTTATGTACTTAAACAAAGTTATTTTGTTTTTACGGAAAACCACCAATTTTGACCAGTTATGGGGTCTAGTGTTAACAACCACCGGTATCACACCTTGAGGTCCCGGGTTCGATTCCCAGTGGGGGTACATGTTGTATTCGGTTTGATTGGGGCGTAGGAAGCGTTGTAAGTCTGATCTAAGTCTAACGCCACAATTACAATGTTGTTTGCATAGTAGCATACTAGTTACAGATAAGACAGCCAGATCCTCAGTGGTTGAGGAGTGCGATGGTTGAGGTGAACGGGGAGGTTTGCTTCCATCTTCAGCCTTATTAATACTTAATACTTATTCTTGTATGGAAGCAACCTTAAAATCTATAAAAAATATAGCTGATTCATAGCTGTTAGGTATATGTAGTTTAAGTCTGTTTCTTTTATTTTAAAACTGGAATGCATAAGTTATAAACAGGCGATTTTTTGGCGATTTCAGGATTGCATCCACAAACAGTTGTTTGTAATGATGAGTACCACAAATAGTTTTGAGATTTTGTGTGGCACGGTTAGTACGCCTTTGCCTAATTTGTAAAGTCACCTGCTAACCATAATTGCACTACTGTCTTGACTTTTATAACATAAGTTTATAATTACTTTTTGTGATATAATGTATGTATTATTTTAAAAAGGTCGCTAGTTTTGTTTTTCATTTAAATTGTTTATTTGTTTCTGTTGTCTTTAGCCTTGATTGGATAAGGTTGTTCCTTCTTCTTTGCGTATCGATGGCAGATACTTAAGTGTGGTGGCCCAGAATTTAGCCACTTTGACAGCTTTGTCATGCGACATGCTCGTGAACGGGTGCTGCCAGCAGATGGGTCTGCTCACGTCTGCTTGTGTTAAAATGTGTTGAGATATATATTTTTGGTTTGGTTTTATGTTATTTATGATGTTTTGAGTTGAGATGCGTGGCACTGCTTGATCAGAATAAATACAAATAAATAATGTTATCCCAATTATTTCAATTATATAAAAGTTTTTTTTTAACTTTTATTAATTACGTTTTGTGATTGTGACCGAGCTGATGCGTCTTCTAGTAACATTGTAAGTTGTGTCTTACATTAATGCACTTTTATCTTTCTTTTTTTTGCTGTTGCCATTGTATTTTTTATATTTATACAGCTTGACATAAGTACCTGAAGTACGTCATGCTCACTCAAACGTTTCTTCGGCGGTGTCGTGTGAGGCGGGTCGTTACGTTCCCTAAAATATGGTTAACTGTAGCGATGGCTGGTTCATGCGTCATGGGTCTTCTTCAGTATGGTTATAAATAATAAATAAGAACTTGTGTTATGGATACTAGATAACGGATAAACATACCTATATACTTTTTTTTTGTAAATACGTACATAATATACATATTAAACACCCAGACCAAGACAAATAGACATGTTCATGCACACAAATATTTGTCTTGTCCGAGGATCGAACCCGGAACCTCTGGCGCAGAAGGCGGGTTTAGTACCCCTGCACCAAACAGGTCGTCTAATGCTTATCTTAATGTTGTGCTTAAAACTTAAATATTTCTCTAAAATAAATTGATACTGACCTATATGTACCTCACAACTTGCAGTAGGTACAGTAATCTTGTAATGCGAGAAATATTGTAATGTATGATAAATAAATCTTTATTTGCCTGTTGAAAATTGTTTACGGCTACAATAACCATAAAATGTTATATTATAATTAGTATTTTCTTTTGTGATGGAAATTGACCTTACTAAAATGTTAAGGTCACTTTTTAGTTTGACGACTCTATATGAAATAAAACAGGGAGAAAAAAAAACAGCCCTTGACAAGTTTCTTGCCGGTTCTTCTCGTTAAAAGGCCTCCCGCCGTAGGGTTTGTGAACCGATGGCGTAGCTTCTTTGACGTTCATAAGCTTGTAACAGCCTAGACTGAATAAATGATATTTACTTGACTAGACTTGTCGGATGCTATCATGAGATCCTGCTGCGTGCGTGTCAGTGCACGCAAGGCACGATGACAGATGGGCCATAGCTTGGACTACACATATATTCTGTGATTGCAAAGACATTCTTCGGACCCATCCGAAAAACCCCACCTGGCCATATTTTCTTCGGCCGCCGGCCGGTCTAGGTCCGAAGCCTAGTTAAAGACTTCCAGATTATTCATGATAGATCATTGTTCCTGTACCTATATTGTATTTTGTCCTAAAATATGTAATTGTAAGGTAATTATTGTCCTCATATAACGTAATTGTAATCTATCGACTGATATATCCTATTTATTTTATACTAGCTGTGCCCGCAACTTCGTTCGCGTGAGAATCGGAACAACGTGTGCAATCCTTCTCGACTAAATTGTTGGTAAGGCGGTCATTTTAATCAACTTCAAAAAAGGAAGAGGCGATTGAGTTGCCTATATTCTTTACTTTTTGAAGAGAATACTTAACACATGATGCCATTTAATTACATTCTTATCATATTTTACAGCCTTTAATAGAAAAGCTTATCAAGTCGTCAGTACCTACGTACTTACCTGTATTTTATAATAGAACTAAAAGTACCTATTAGAATGCAAAGTAGCATCTTTTTGAAGTCGTTTTTTTTGTTGTGATGATAATAATTATATAGCCGATGCCTGTGATTTAGTTTCATCAGTCATGTTTCAATGTGGTTTTGTAACACGCCTTCGAAACTAACAGATTAGCTCAAGATTGTTATCTTTTGTCACCCACCCCGCGAACGACCTTAGCGAAAGTGACTTAACCAATATAATCCGCATAATTTCCCATACGTTGGTTGTATTCCGTTGTATACAACTGGTAAAACAGTATACACGTATTGAGATATAGGTAACACTCCTTAAGAAAGTCTACTGGTCGACTGGTAAGTTTTCCGACTGTATCTAAGTAATACTTAATAACTGCGCCTGTCTTTGCTGAAGAGCATCTTTAATTCATACCATCATAACTATTAGGATTGGACAACATGAACCCATTCTTACCCCCTGTACCATTTGCTTTATCCACAGAACAAAACAACTTTACGGGCCGCTTTAAGCACGTACTAATAAGTTCTGGATTGTTTAATTGACAGATCTTTTGACAGTTGTTATATAAAAAAATGACAACTTATATGCCACATAAGCTATCCATAACTTGTCAGCATTTGGTGAAACCGACCCTTAATGTTATAACTACATTTCGATTCGTTATTAGCCATTTAAAGTGCTGAGGCCTGTTAGTAAGAACAAAAAGGACATGCATGACGGCCATGTCAAAAATCCATTTACAAAAAATACGCCAGAGTTGGTGCCAGCGTGCTACTTACGTACCTAAGTAGGTAGTTAAAGTTAAGGTTAAGAATTATTAAGTTCATATAATTTTAAAGGCAAAGAAATTGACAGCGTTTACAAGATTTTCTGAAAACTGCTGTATGAGGAGGCGCAGGGGTTCACGCGCTCGGCCTACGATTTAGTTCGCAGTGCTCGGTCACGGGATAGTTGACCAATAATTTACTATCACCTCCGTGCCTCGGAAGGCACGTTAGTCCCGGCTGTATTTGCGGTCATGGAAACCCACTAATCCGCATTGGGCCAACGTGACGGATCATGTCATGGCCCATTCTCCTTATCTTATGATTTATCCTTCTATAAGAAAGGCCAGTGCCCCGGCAATTGGGACAGAAAAATGGGTAATGACGACTGTTTAATCTGGTTATAGGTACTGAAACATAAAGAAAAATGAGACAAATTTGTGTAATAACGTTAGAAGCACAGAACTCTGTTCTGTGGTTAGAAGTGTTAGAACTTGTATTACGAAAACCGCATCTAAAATTAACGACTTAGGTAAAGGGCAATCTCAAGCAAAAAGTATAAAACCTGACCTGCTGTTGATTACATACAAAATACCACTTAGCACTACAATGCTTGTACTTACATAAAAAATTCTGGTATTTGCATTTGAAATTATAAAAAAAATACTTCATACAATGCTTGTACATAAAAAAATTGTGGCATTTGCATTTGAAATTATAACAAAAAATATTAGTAAGTATAGAAAACGAACTTTCTTTGAAACTCTTCATACAAATCGGCAATTTCATAGATAAAGACATAATCTAATATATTTATTTATAAAGTAATTTTGCCCGCGTGTTTCATGTTCCCGTGGGAATCGGGTTAAAAAGTAGTTTATGTTACTCTACCTACGTCCTTTCAACTAACTCTATGCAAAAAATCAAGTCGATTGCTTGCTTAGTAGGCATCACCACCACGGGCGAGTGTCTCACAGCAATTCCCACAGAACAGAAAAAACTGTTTTTTCTGTTCTGTGGTAATTCCGCCCAACTATCGTCGGGTAATCTCCGCCAGCGTTTCGTTACGAGTTACAGACGTCATAACAATAAAAATTCTATTGTCTCGTTAACTGTCAGTGGAAATATTAAATAATTATGAAGTCAATAAGTGAATACAATTGTAGAACTTAAAAATAGATTTATAAATATGAATGCTAACACCACTGTCACACACTTGTCATTGTGACAGTTGCAACAATCTTACTGAATATTTAACAATGTAAAATATTATAAATAGGCAATAAATTATCATACCACCTAAACACCCAAGACAAGACAAACATACATATTCATGCACGCAAATATTTGTCTTGAACGGGGATCTAACCCGGGACCTCTGGCGCAAAAGGCTCGCATTCGCACCTCCGCGTCAACGGTCGTCAAATAAATTTAAATATTGATATTGATCACGAATTGATTGTATCGCGTCAAGAACAAATCAATGCTATCTTATTCACTCACAGCCTGTGAGTTACAGAACACAGGAAAGACGAGAAAATAGAAAGAGCATGTAATGTAACGCATGTTGAAATTCGAAATCGTACAAAGGCACAAAACCGACTTCAAAAAATAAAAAATAAAAATGAAAACCAAAAAAACCGGACAAGTTTGAATCGGACTCGCCCACCGAGGGTTCTGCACAAATTTGTAGGTACCGGCGAAGGATCCATACATACCGATTCCAAAAAACGAAACCCTTATAGATTCGCCCAAATCGATGTTATGTCACAGCCACTTTATTCCAAAACTATGAGGATTACACAGTTGAAACTTGGTAGGTAGATGTATTCTGTAAACCGCGGTTACGGTTTACGGTTTTCAAACAAAAATAAAAAATATATTAATTAAGGGGGGGTTCCATGTATGGGGGGGCTCCCCATACATGGAACTGACACTGAAAAATTATTTTTCATCAAACCTATACATGTGGGGTATCTAAAAAGGTCATTAAAAATTGCATTGAGGTTTCTAAAACGATGTTTTCTCAAAGTCAACCGTTTGAAAGATGTACACTTCCAAAGTGGTAAAATGTGTGTCCCCTCCACCCCCCCCCCCTTTAACTTTTAAATTAAGAGAGTGAAAAATTTCAAAAAAATATATGCTGTAGCTCTTAATAAAAACTTTCAACGACATTTGGTTTGAACGAAATATGGTTGTCAGTTTTAGAAATATAGCATTTTTCCCGAAGGGATTTGAAACAATTTTTTTATTTTTTTATCAAACCTATACTTGAGGCATCAATAGATAGGTCTTTAAAAATTACATTGAAGTTCCTATTTTTTCTTAAAATCAACCGTTTGAAAGATATACACTTCCAAAGTGGTAAAATGTCACAGCCACTTTATTCCAAAACTATGAGGATTACAAAGTTGAAAGCTGGTCAGTAGATGTATTCTGTAAACCGCTTTACGGTTTTTATACAAAAATAAAAAATATATGAATTACGGGGGGCTCACCATACATGGAACTGTTAATGAAAATTTTTTTATTCATCAAACCTATACGTGTGGGTTATCTATAGATAGGTCTTTAAAATTACATTGAGGTACCTAAAACAGTTTTTTCTCAAAGCCAACCGTTTGAATGACATACACTTTCAAAGTGAAAAAATGTGAAAGTGAAAAAATAATTAGAGCATTGGACCGGATTTCCAAAGGTCGCGGGTTCGATTCCCGTCTGAGAATTCACTTGTGGCCGAGTAAATTTTTTCCAATATTTTTCTATTTAAAATTTACAATAGTATAAAAATAGCATTGAAAAAAATGCAAAATTACAAAATCATAAATTGTTGGCAGTTGCATCTTAATCGATCGTTAAACACCTGAAAAGATGTTTCTTTCGAATGCAAGGATATTCCTAGCATTGATGTGACAACACTGGCCTACAGCGTATTAAAAATATAAAAGTATTGGAGAATTTCGACGGTGGTTCGCAAGTCTCGGTAGCACAGCGGTTAGAGCATTGGACCGGATTTCCAAAGGTCGCGGGTTCGATTCCCGTCTGAGAATTCACCTGTGGCCGAGTTAATATTTTTCTATTTAAAATTTACCATAGTATAAAATATTTATTGCCGAGAGAATTGTTGTGATTTTCGGTGTCCAATTCTCGTCTCCCTTCCACCTCAAAAATAGAAAGTTCTAATTGGTATAAACACTGAAATGGTCGTATTTTGAATCCAGTGTTCTGTCTACTCCATCCTTTCCTGTGTAAATCGCAATGACCAGTCCAAGTGACCATTTTACTCTTCTTTCTTCCGACTCAACTAGAACTATATCTCCTATCTTTATACCGCCACTTTTCTCCCTTCCTCTTTGTACAAGTTCGGTAAGGTACTCTTTCTTAAAACGTGTGCAAAATTCATCTCGCAATCTCTGAAGATACCTTAGTCGTTGATTCATACTGGTGGAATCTATAATATCAAATTCGGTTACCTGTGATTGCGGTAGAGGTTGTAAGAAGCATGAAGGTCGCAGCGGCTCAAGTGAGTTCATATCGTCAGCCTCTACATATGTAAGCGGTCTGTCATTTACCACAGCCTCGCAGTCGCATTGAACAGTCTCCATTTCTTCATAAGATACGACAGATGTACCTAAAATACGTCTTAATAAATTTTTAATTTTTTTTATCATGCGCTCGAAGAAACCGCCCCACCATGCTGGCATTTAACTTCTATTTTATACGCATTATGGTAGATACACGTTGCATTTCATCCCAGTCAACCGAACGGTTGACAGCAGATTCTTGGTTCCTAAAAAGTTAGTACAATTGTCGGATATCACTAATCTAACACGACCTCGTCTGGCGATGAACCTGCGAAACGTTCTGATGAAGGCTTCTGTGGACAGCGATTGCGTCAGTTCTAAATGTATTGCGCGGTACACGGCACATGTGTATATTACATTGCCGCGTAGATATTGGACCAGCAATATCTACTCCTGTTACTTCGAAAGGTGCGGTCGGTTGGATTCGTTCAATAGGTAATGGTGCCGCGGACACTTGAGTAGCTTTCGCTCTGTGCCTCTTACGCATTTATCTATGACTGATTTTACTACTTTCCTGATACCAATAATCCAGAATCGCTTCCTTAAATCTGTTATCATCATATTAGTGCCAGCATGAAGAAGTTGTGTGTGGCTGTTCTACCAGTCTTCTTATGATCACATTTGATGCGGATAACACCGCTGGAGTTTTCAAATCATCAGTGTTAGTGTTTTGACGGATCTCTTTGACACGGTTTCCCACGTAAGTATTCCAAATCAATTCTCGTTTTATCTAGCATAATGCTACACCCGAATCACTCCAACAATAGTCTTTATAATTATTCAATTGTAATTTCTATCTCGCCCCCATAATTAATCGTGAACCAATGAGTGCTGCTAGCAATTCTAGCCGTGGTATGGTAATTTTCTCTGGTGGTGATATTCTTGACTTGGCAGATATTAATCGAACTGTCACATTACCTCTGCTGTCTTCAGCTCGCAAGAATACGCAGGCAGCATATCCGTCTTTACTGGCGTCACAGAACATGTGCATTCGTCGCATTGACGCAGCTCTGTAGTGGCTCAGTTGACAAGCGTCTTGGTATTCTGCAATTTGCCAGTAAATGAACATTATCATACCAGTCATGAAATTGTGATTCAAAATTAGAAGGCAACTCCTCATCCCATGCCAATTTACTGTTCCATATTTCTTGTAATATTATTCTAGGAACAAGTGTTATTGGGCACAGAATTCCCACGTGGTCAAACATTTTCTCTGTGTCAAGGATAATATGCTTATTTTATTTAATTTACTTATATCTGAAGGAGGGGGCAAGGCATCTAGGTTGCAAAAAAGTTCATCTGTGACAGTATCCCACATTATTCCTAAAACTGAGATAACACGTTGCTCGATTTCATTAATTTTCAATGGGGAAGTTGCCCACTGCCTCAAATCAAACTTTGCCTCTTGCATTATGCTTTTTGCTTCTTTTAGGAAGTTTAGTGTCGCTTCTTCTAAGTCTTGGCTGGTAACTAAATTATCGACGTAGAAGGAACTAGTATAATATATCAGCTGTATTTTTGTGCTCACCTTTTGTCTGCTCCAAGTGGTGTCGTATTGTCGCGGACAGCAAGAATGGGCTCGAAGTCAGGCCAAAAACAACTCCATGATCTATGGGGAGGTAGTACTGATGCTCCAAGTCTATTGACTAAGCAAAAGAAACTTATAAGAATCATAGCTAATATAGAAGCCACAGTGAGTTGTAAGCCTTATTTTGATAAATACAAAATTTTAACACTACCGTGCATATATATTTTAGAACTATGCAAATTAGTTACTACGGCAGATTTTCGCATGGTGGGCAATTCTGAGGCATAGTGCGCAAGCTTTCTTTTTCTTCAGGTGTTCCCGTCTTTCGTCAATAGACATTTTGGCGATCTTGAAACACTCTGTGCTCGCGTGTCATTTCTCACACCAAATGCATTTTGCCTCACATTGTTTCTGGCTATTGGGGCTCACATTTGCCGCTAGGCACCCTCCCGCATCTCAGATGTACCGTTGCTCTGAGATGCAGGAGGGTTTCGATAATCGTTTCTATTAATTGATGGTAGAAAACCCTCCCGCATCTCAGACGTACTCGTACTGTTGCTGTGAGATGCGGGAAGGTTTCGATAAACGTTTCTATGAATTGATGGTAGCAAACCCTCCCACATCTCAGATGTACCGTTGCTCTGAGATGCAGGAGGGTTTTGATAATAGTTTTTATTAATTGATGGTAGAATACCCTCCCGCATCTCAGACGTACTCGTACTGTTGCTCTGAGATGCAGGAGGGTTTCAATTATCGTTTCTATGAATTGATGGTAGCAAGCCCTCCCGCATCTAAGATGTACCGTTGCTCTGAGATGCAGGAGGGTTTCGATTAACAAGTTCATCGGAGCGGTCACACGCATCCACGCCACTATAACACGTGAAGAAAGAAGCGGTGTCTATATTTTGGCATGCGGTGTAATTTTTATTCAAATTGCTGACAGGAGCGTCACCTATTAGAATATAACCAAACACGGTTTCAATAGCGGATGGTGCAGGGGGAGCGGTAACCCTACCACCTAACAACAAATGCGGGAACAGCTGAGCGCCGAGTATCAACTCGACCTCACCCGGAATGTGCCAATACGGATCAGCGAGCGGTAAGTCAACCAAATGTTGAATCACCGAAGTGTCAACTTATTCGGAAGGCATGCGGTCGGTTATGTTATCCAAAACCAAAGCGGTAATATCATAAGAATATTTCCTATCTATCGTGGTCACACGCATCTGAATGTAGCCACGAACCGTTTGTGAAACGGACCCGATACCCTTAATAAAGGAATTTGAAAGCGAGATAGGTTTTAATTTCAGTTGTTCACAACATGCGTAAGTAATCAAGTTATTTTGCAAAGCATTATCAATCAAACATCTAACCGAAATATTTTGTTTGGCATTATTTAAAATATTTACATGCGCAGTTGAAAGCAGTACAGTAGAACGCAGCGAGTTTATGGTTTTATCCGAGCGAGCACATAGCGACACAGCGCGGAACGGCAACGTCGCGGATTCGGCAGCGGGCTCGTGCCGCGAGGGCGGCGCAGTGCTCGTAGTCGTAGCACGCGATTTTGCGATTTTGCGCATTGCAATATTTAAAAGAATGAAATCTTTTAAATCATTTATTTTTAATAGCTCTAAAGCTGAAACAGCAGCGTCGAAAGTTTCAACATAACTATTTAAAGACGAGGAAGTATTAGCGGCGGGTTTTATCTTGAACAGTATTGACATGTAATGACAACCTAAGGCTCTCTTATCTTGATATTTTTTAACTAAACTTTCCCAAATTGATGAATAGTTTTCGCCTGATGGAATGCGATTATTTTTAAAGCGGGACCGGTCAATTTACCTGTTAAATATTGAATTCTTTGGGCATCATTTAATGATTCATTTAAATGAATGTTAGCTTTAAACGATTCATAAAAAATGGGCCAACTGTCCATCTTTCCATCGAACGAAGGAATATTTATTGGCGGTAGCTTTAACGGTGTAAACGCACCTTTATTTTCGCACGATCGCGAGTTTCGCTGTGGCGAGATCTCAATGATACGGGAACGTACCCTCTGAATCCTAGCATAGACATCTTCAAATGCATTTAGAGGTTCGTAATTAGGCACAAACTTAGGGTTATTATCGAATCCTATCTCATTGATGGAGTCTAGATTAGCGATGAATTCCTGACGGATGACCGTCAATGTTTCGGATTCCGCCATGAATGTTTCCGTGGAACGAAGATCTGCGGTGGATAAAGGTAATTTCTTAGCTAAATCACTGAGATTAGTCAAGCGAGCGAATATTGCATTGTTTTTCGCTTGTGATATTGCTATTTTAGCTGCCATGGTGAGCTAATGATGCGTAGGTACTTTAGGTACCCAAGTTAAGCGGTTTCGATTAAGTAGGAATACACAAGATACGTGTAGTATGCCCACTAATACTGATTAACGGTAGTCCCGATAGGTAAATAAGTACCGATTTTTGGGGTAAATACACCTCTACACAGCAGGTAGGTTTAATGAGTAAGTATAGTAGAATGCGGTGTAAAGTATGTAAGTAGGTACCTACGTAGGTATATGCGGTAAACTTTTACGTTTTCTAGCACGGTTAGCGTGTGAAAACAACAAAATAACGAAGTATTTGGTAATAAGAGAACACTTGAATAACGAAATAGATTAGTGCTTAATAATCATTAGCGGCGCGGGAAACAAGCGGGAGACACGAAGCGTCGTGTAGGTAATTACAAGATGGCGGTACATTTACGTGCAAAACTATCGGAGTTTTGCACCAAATAGAAATGAAATAAGCGGGTTGAGTACGTGTAAACTATCAGAGTTTATCACCAAAACAATGAGAACGCGAAATTATCCGGTTCAAAGTCAGACCAACAGAATGGGATGGCGGTAATATAAGTGGACTGTATAGCGGCTAAGCGGGGCGGTTTGTGATTTGTGGTTCAGAAAAAAAAATGATGTGGACCTTATATATTATGGAGAGGGAAGGGGACTCACCGAGCGCGATTCGATTCAGCTTCTGGAGTATCTTGCCTTCAGGAAACGCCACTCACTGTCTCACACATGCCGGATGGACAGGAACCCTAGGCCTAGGTTACTCTACCGGCCGGCCAAGTTCCACACACTTTAGAACACTGAATCACTCATTACACAGATTATAGTTAATTCAAGCTGCGGTTAATGCATTTTATTTTACATTATATCAGGAGTTTGTAAGGACTGACGCGACGAATCACGATGCACTTCACTTGCTTGATTAGTTCTCTCACTCTGCGCACGATGGTGTAAGTAGGAAAGGGATAGAAGTAAGGAACCACATCATGAAGCTCGCGAATTTAAAATAGGGAAGCCGGAAATGGCGTAAACACTTGGGTCTGATATCGGTGGTAGTACCACTATACCACAGAGGCGGTTAAAATTGGAAGAAATAAGATTCTAAGAAGAAAATACTACTTTTTTATCGAACCTCGCCGGAATTTTTTTAATTGTTACATTTTATAAACACAACATGGCCAACTTCTGGCAAATGTTAATAGTATGTCAGAGGTGTGGATTGTTCGAATAAGTGTTAACAGTTGCATTAAATCACTTGTCATCATCATAAATGTTAACAGTTGCATTAAAACACTCACAAGAATTTGTTACAAATGTACACATTTGTTTGTTTACAGCATTGGAGCGTAGTCCACGATTGGGGATTTTACCTTACATACATATAAAAAAGACATACCAAATGAATTGAGAACCTCCTCCTTTTTTGAAGTCGGTTAAAAACTAAAACCAACTTCATCCCGAGGGTTGAGCGGTAGGAGTCCCGCCACAGTGTGAACTTCAACTCATTTGTGGTGAGATTAGCGACTGAACGTATGTCGACCTTCATGAAGGAAGATTTTTGGCCGAAGGCTGTCCGGAGGGCATATCTAACAGAAACTCGGTTCAGTTTCAGTTTTGTCGTTGTTGTAGCTCTTATTCAGTATACAAAAAAAAAAAAAAAAAACTTTATTTGTTCTCTCACACAGATAAATACTTAAAACTAGCAAAATCTTAAATAGGTACAGTGTTTAATTTATCTATGTAAGAGACTGGTTTCTGCGCTAGGAAAACCTGTATGACAGATAACCAGCCTCTCCATCACTGGACCTGGTGTACAAAAGTACCTTAATATTTATTTTTATGACAAATATATATATTTTTGTTCTTTTTGTGAGAAACTTATGTAACCTAGTGTGAATGTGAATGCTGTTTCAAAATCGTATTAAGCACAAACAGTTGCCTTACAGTAAGAACATCGGATAGGCAGTACAGCAATTTGGTTGGAAAGCGGAAAGGAAGGAAGTTACATACTTTTAAAACGGCTCTTTGGGCTCTTTCGAGCTTAAGAAGTTTGGTTTTGGAGGAACCACCCCACACAGTAATACAGTAGCTTAGTATTGACTGTCACAATGCTAGGTACATTATTTTCATGACGCTTTTGTCGGCAGTATGAAAATGTGACAGTAAACTGGAACTGAATCCAGTTTCTATTAGATTATCAGCCTGCAGTTCCGTTCGACTAACGGACTGGTCCTTCGTTTGTCCTGTGGGCGGTCGCCATTTCATAACATTACCGCCCCAACGGCCATCGGTTCTTCTCGCTATGTGTCCAGCCCACTGCCACATCGGCTGAGCAATTCCTCGAACGATGTCAGTTACTTTAGTTCTCCTACGGATCTCCGCATTTCTGATTCGATCACGTAGAGAAACGCCTCTCCATTACACGCTGGGTGATCTTGAGCTTTCTTATCAGACCCAAAGTTAGCGATAATGGAACGCGATAGTTTAAAATCTTATAGTGTACCAAGGTTCTAAGGATAGGAAAAACTATTGGCATGTATTCAATACATAAACTTACTGAAACTATTTCCGATTAGTTGATGAGTATGCCCCACAATTGGTAGGGCTCCGGGAAGCGTCGGGGGCTCATTATTACTGTCAGGAGTCTTACGCCACAAATAATACGCAAGCAAAAAACTCACGAAACAAATAAAAAATTGCACCAAAACCATTGTCACTTAAATTTGTAATCGTATGTCGCTATGTCACTATTACCCAAATAAGACCTGTACTTAAGTGTGTAAAGCTATCGTTTTTTATCACTTTTTAATTACACTTAAAACACTTTTTATCTCTTTTAAAAACCGTAATAATTGAAACTAACGTTTAAAAGAAACTCCGGCAGCTTTACTTATAATTAAAAAGTCCACTAAATATCAGGGTTTTTTGCTGCACTAGAAATAAAAAGTCTATTAAATATCAGCGTTCTTCTTCTTCTTCTTTTTTTTTTTTTTTTTTCATTTATTACCGTATAAAAATAATTTTACAATAGTTGAAATTTAACAGCGTAAGAAATCCACAGAGGTTTATAGCAACGCTGTTAGAAGCTCGCGTTGGCGTTATATAACATAAAATTTACTAAATATCACTTACAAATAGGATAAGACTATAATATCAAAGAAACAAGCTAGGCGCATTCGAAGGTTTCAAACAAAAATTCCTTCACTTTGGACTTTAAGTTCGACTTGGTTATACTTTCAACGAAATCTGCAGGTAGATGATTAATAAACCGCGGTACTAGATAAGCGGTAGTTCTTTCGCCGTACACGTTATTCGCCCTAATCATAATAAGTTTTTTTCGAGCGATGCCACGAGTAAATGTGGGGTGATTCAGTTTTTTAAGGTTTTTATTGAAAAAATGTTCGTTTAGAATATTGTTTTTAAATTGAAGATGGATTGGTAATATTTTACAAAGTTTAAATAATTTATATTCATCTGAAGAGTATTGTTTTTTAATGTTTTTACTTACTATCGTCTTAATTATCTTTAACTGTAGATTGTAAATTAGGTTAGTGTATGTCTTGTAAGTTCGCCCATAACTGCTCAACCCATATCGAATGTACGAACCCGCAAGTGCGTTATATAACATTACTTTCGCCTTAAACGGTATTCGAGCTTTGAGAATTTTTATGTTAGCCAGAAACTGTCTGAGTTTATTGCAGACATGAGCAATGTGGAGACCCCAGTGAAATTTTTTATCGATTTTTAAACCAAGATAAGTGTGAGATTCCACATTTTCTATAATTGGGCAGCTACAAGGACCCACACTAGACTCGCAAGATAACCGAGAACAGGAATTGTAATGGGCTTTTAGATTATCAACAGGTGCTGTTCGAATATAAGGGGATGTGATACGTAGTAGTTTCGTTTTACTAGGGTTGATAACTAATCCAGAATCATGACACCATTTGGTTAGAGCATTAAAGTCACATTGTAGTTCGTTAAGGGCCTTTTTCGGATCCCTGTCCGCCGATATAAGACAGGTATCGTCAGCGAACTGGAAACATTTACAATGTTTTATACATGAGCTCATATCATTTACGTAAGTTAAAAAGTGGAGAGGACCCAATACCGACCCTTGAGCAGTACCATGTGTTACTTTGACTGGGTCACTTAGCTGGTTGTCAATTTTAACAGCAAGGGTTCGGTTACACATATAGTTTTCACACCATTTTAATAGTGGCCCTCTAATTCCACAGTCTAATTCTTCATTCAATACGGGCGGTTTCCGCAACTCGACGACTTTTTTGCGCCTATTTTGCGTCCGGAGGGTGTCAGGCCGGATCACTCCAGCCATCCCAGCTCAACCAGGAATGCTCCCAGCGCCTTCACGTCAGAGACGGCTTCCCGGAGACTGCCTGGTGAGCCGAGGTACTTCGCCCGGTAAGGGGCTACTCCGTCACAATCCATTAGGACGTGAGCAGCTGTCTCTTCTTCCTCCATGCAACCTCTGCATAGTGGGCTGTCAGTGACACCTAAATTGAAAAGGTGCTTGTTAAAGTTACCGTGGCCAGTGATGGCCCCTGTTATCAAACGTAACAGCGGTCTATTGAGTTTAAGGAGAGCTCTGGAGAGACGAGCGTCTGCGCGCGGTAGTGCTTGTTTCGCTTGTCTGCACGTCTCCAGTGAGTCCCAGTAGTTTTGATGCAAGTTAGCTGTGTGCTCACGGATCTTACCATCATACCAGCTAGCCGGGATGGGAGCAAAATATCAGCGTTATTTTCTTTTAAAATAATTGATTATTGGGAAATCTTATTTTTTACACAGGAATCAGTGTATGAAGGAAAGTATTTAAATGCGCAGAATATTGCAAAAATCCTTATTATATCACATTTTGTCGGTGATTGCTTATTCTTGAAGGTCAAGGGAAGTAGAACAGTATTACTACGACAATGCAATATATGGACTGTTTACCATTTTGCGTGAACGGGTTCCAAAAATTAAAAGGTAAATGATATCATATTATCTTTATTAATATGTGCTTTCAAGGCGGTATACAATTTTGGTAAGGTGAGCAAACTATGTCAAGTTTGAACTTGAAGGGTTAATGGTGAAAAAGAAACAACTTCCTGAGATTTCACGAGATTTACTATCAGTATAACTTAACACAACGGCGGCCATAACAGGAGAGAGAGTAAAGTACAAAACTCAAAACTGACATTAGATTGTCAACTGTCACTTACAATGTGACAGATAGGATTTGACATTAGCTGTCATTCACAGATGTCTTTAGTTTATTATTCATAACAGAACTATAGTAAGATCTTTCTTTAGTGCATAAAATTCATTATCGAGGGCAACTACTTAATTACCTAGTTATCATCAATATTAGGAAGTATAAGCTCATTTTTCTTTTAAAAAAATATACTCACTGGCACATCGAACCGCTCGCTCCGTTATTTTCATACAAACATAACTTTGCGATGTATTTACATAAAATTTTTGACACATTTGCTATCTACTACTACGAATGACTATGACGAGATGTAGCGATACCTTCTAAAAATACAAGACAATGGGCTCTAAAAATTTCACGTTTAGTTTTATTAAAATTGTGAATTAGAATAACGATATTAAATAAAATTCAACGCGGCGCCACTTTCGGTGGGGGTACCGCCTTAAGTCATTCGTCGCTAGCTTTATTTCGCTCGCCTGGGAAATGCGTATGTCGTACGAAAACCAGTAGAAACGAAGCGCGAGTTGCGCGACTAGTGAATCAAAAATATACACATCAAAAGTGTTTAGGGATCAAATCTTTTTTAACAGTAAACAAAGTTCCAATTAATATTATCAAATGTAGTATAGGTCTGTGAATGTAGTCTTTCAAAGGAATATCTCCTTGAATGAAGCGCTTGTCCAAAAACACTTTTAGTAAGAAAATAATGTCTTCTTTTCCAACCTTACCGGTTGGTAACTATATACAGCCTTATCACAAAAAAAATTAAAACACTGTTTAATTTAGACAGTGTTTAAATGTGATGCTGTCTCTTTCAAATAATATTGTCAAAAAAGTGACAACATCACATTTAAACACTGTCTAACTTAGACACACGATAAACACTGTTTTGTAGTAAGACCATTAGAGTTTAGTATTATTTTGTTTAATTTTTTTTTACATTACCAAAGAATAACTTTAAAATATAGAACACTGATGAAGTAAAAAAGAGACATTTTCTTTTGCGCAGTTTTTGATTTGAAAGTACATTAGTGGATATTATGGATTTAGTAATTTGCACTCATTTCCTCTTCTCTATACTAATGTAATACCCCGATGCTGGTTTGAGCATGACGTCTATCTTCAAGACTAATTTCGAAATGTCACCGTGGAAGCGATAGTTGCGGATCAGATGCACGAGACTCGTTTTCATTGACATGAATGCGTAGGCCTTTCCTAGAAAAATATTAGATTTTAAAAAGACATTTTGCACAACTGGAAAAATGAAATCTCACAGAACACAATAACATTAACGGGACTGGGAGCATTTTACCGTTTGTTCCCAACAAGTTACACTAAAACGAGTCACACTGTTACATACGTTTCGTTAGGAAAAAAATCTCATCGAATGACAGTGCTACTCGTTGGAAGAACAATTTATAAAAACAATCGCAACGTCACACCCCGAAGGTAGGATATTAGGCGTTAGGGAAAAAAGAACATGGACTTATGATAAATTATTATATTGGAAAAAATAACTCGGCCACAAGTAAATTCTCAGATGGAACCATAGAAATTAGCATTAAAAAATGCAAAAATTCAAAAATCATATAAAAAGAACATAGACTTTTAGTAACATCTAAAATAACTCCTGGTTAGCTATGCGACCCTGGTACTTTCACATAAAAATATGCCATATCTTAGGGGTGTGACTTGTTGGGAATAAATTTTATAAATAATAAAATTGTTCTCTGTAGGGATAGTGGAAGTATGGAAAAGGGTGGTAGATGGTAAGCCACTTTGTAGGAAGGTCGAATAGCGAGCTCTTCCTCCGGACTGGTTGTTGGTAGTCCGGGGACCGCGGTCCGACTGATGTGCGTCGGACGTGGTATATATGTGAAGCGGCTGGTGAAACTGTAAGCGCGATAAACTCTGTAAACGAGTAACACTGTGACTCGATGGGATTTTTTTCCGAACGTGCAACAATGTGGGAACAATCGTTGGGAACAAACGCATTTTACAAATATGGACTACTTCTGTGTTACGCGCAAATGGGTGAATTAACATCACACCAATTTACTTTACTTCTATCTCCTCCTCCTCTTTCTTGTGTTACGACTAACGATCGTTGTTAAAGTCAAAGTCAAAGTCAAAGATTTTTATTCAAATAGACTTATAGATAAGTGCTTTCGAATTGTCCAATTTTTTTTTCTACCAGCCATTCAGGACATCTTTTAACTATCAGTTAAAAGAAGAACGGCCGCAAGAAACTTAATAATTAACTTAATACCTAAATGGTAATACCAATTCAAACATTCGTATCACAAAGTGATTTTCCGCAAGCATGGAGATCGTTCGGTTGGTTGATAATTGTTAGTCAAGCTATGCTGAAGTGGATCTCAGGAGGATCAAATTAAAATCAAACTATCTGAGTGAAGAAGTTTCGTGGAAACACCAATGATGTGTGGAAAAGGAAACCGGTTTGGTTGGTGTAGAAATTGTATAAGGTAAGGAATTTTACCAGAAGAACGATAGAAGAAAAACGCTATTAAGAAGAATACATAGTGTGCATAATAGTGTGTAAAAGCAAAAGAGGTCAATCAGTAGCAGAGAAAAGTGGAACGGAAGACGTAATGCGAATGACCCCAAATAAATAAAAACCTGTAGGTGTTACTTACCAATGCACACCCTTTTGCCCAAACTGAAGCTCACGAAGCAGTTTTGACTGGTTGGCAATGTATCTGGACTAAGCCACCTGTCCGGGTTGAACTTATGGGCGTCCGGACCCCACATGGGGTGCTTGTGGATTCCACAGAGGAAAGTGAAGCAGGTCCTGCCAGCTGCCAGCTGCTAGTGTGTAGTTTTCTGAAAAAATAATGGTTTTAGTAATCAAAAGTCATCGTAAGTCTATATTTGTCCACTGCTGGAGAAAGATTTCTCCCACCACTGATAATGATCTACAGCTTCTCTCATCCAGCTATTTTCAGGCACCTAGCGGTCACAGAAAACAGAGACCTTAGTTAGAGTATCTTTGTCCTTGCCATTCCAAGACTATAATTAAAACTGTCTCCTACTTCGCATCGGAGAAACATACTTAGACTGAAATTAAAACAAGTTGGTATAGAAGCTTACATTCAAAATACACTATTGGTTGGTTTTTGAATTGAGATTTTTTTAAATATAATAACTGGGTATGCATTTGGCCGCCATCGTGCTTAATAAATGAATTAAATTTGAAAACGTCTTTATGCATGAGTAAGATTCGAAAATCGGAAATGTGGCCACAGGCGAATTACAGGCGAAAGAAAACAATGCATTGGTATTAGCAGAAAAATATTTGGACTGAAGTCACGAACATTCGTTGATTTATAAAAAAAAGTGTTTATCTTACTCAGTTTGAGATTTCTATCCAACTTTCGGGCTGTCACGGGAACAATGGTGTACATCCTCATGCTCTCTTTGAGCACTGCCTCCAAGTAGACCAGTTTGGACAGGTCATATTTTTCTACGTCTCTGTATGTTCCTTCAAAAATGTCTTGTATCCTGAAGATAAAAAATGATATTTATTAGGATCAACTTCATTAAATTCATACGAAGTTCAATAGTTGCTAAAAACAAAACGTACCTACATAATATATGATTTTTGAATTTTTCAATGCTATTATTATACCTAAGATAAATTTTAAATAGAAAAATATAAGAAAAAGTCAACTCGGCCATAAGTGAATTCTCAGATGGGACTCGACCCACGACCTTTGGAAATCCAGTCCAATGCTCAAACCACTGAAATATCGGTAGCTCAGTAGTAGTAGCATTGAACCGGATTTCCAAAGGTCGTGGGTTCGAGTCCCATCTGAGAATGCACTTGTGGCCGATTTGATTTTTTTCAATATATTGCTATTTAAAATTCATCATACGTACATAATACTCGTACATTCAAAATAAGACCTGCACAAATCGATACCTTGGGGCTCAAAGGGCGTAACCACCATTTTGGCCAAAATGAGTTTTAAATGCCATCTTATTCAGTTTTTTCTGCGCTATCGAACTGTATTTTTAAAGTACTCAAATTCTGAAAACAATGGTGAATACGACCCCAAATTTCAAGGCTGTTAATGCTGATTTTTTTGTATTTTTGGACGTAAAAGCAATAATTATTAGGCATCATCAAAGTACTGGACGTAAACGACAATCTCAAATGAAATTGTAGGGCGTATATCCGTATGACTTAAAGCCATAAAGAATATATTTCATATATTTCATCATAGTTCATTCTTGTATGTTAAGGTTTAGAGGGTGGAAAACGTTATCGCCGTTTGTATCGAGACCGTTTCTACACATTCCTCTTAAAAAGTTTAGTTATAACCCATGTTAAGGCCCTCCAAAACTAGGTTTAATTTTAAAGCCACAAACATTGCTGTAATGTGCCTAACATTTGACAAAGCTGTGAAGCTTTACAGATTTTGTAGCTTAAGGTTAGTTAAACCTGTGTAGAAAATTCTTAAAAATAATAATTTAAAATAATTTGTAGTTCCAATTAATTTGTCTTATTATTTATTACCTTCTTCAGGACTAGCCAACAATCAAGATTGTTTTGCAATATGAAAAGGTTTAGTAGCCTTTTACTCTTATCTTCTGTCTAGTAACTAACTATAAAATACTAAATTTATTTTGTCATTACAAAAGTAAATAAAAAACTTCCCTAGTTATAAATATCAGAATAGAATACAAGCATCTGATGGACTAAGGGTTGCCAAATTGACCTATTCTACTAAAAACAGTTTTAAGTATTGTAATATAAACCCAAAAACTTGAATAACTAATAACAGAACGATAAAAACTACAGTTTTAATTTTAAAAGTTGGTGGTTACACTCTGCGTTACTAACGCAGCACTCATTTTATGGGGCATAAAAGACAGCGTTACTAACGCAGCAGTCATTTTATGGGGCACAAAAGACATACATGTTTGATTTTGTGGGGCGTATTCACCAACTAACTTTTTAGTTACAAATATTTCTTAAAATGTTATGTTTTAACATTATGCACCTCAAAAATTAACGACTTTTGGTGTAAGAAATATTGCAACAAAAACGTTCTTTACTAAATTAAAATTATACAATTAATTTAGATGACAATGTTTCAAATTATTATTTTTGGCAACTATGAATAGAATTATATTGCATTGTACACATGTCTACCAGGACCACGGTTACAGATCAATTGTTTCATAATTTTTTATTAATAATAAAAAATTAAATAAGAGATAATCTCAATAGTTGAGGATTCGGAAGAAGCATGTTTCAGTCCTTTCATACTTACATCAAGGTGAAGAAAGCTAAGCGTTTCTCCGTTGAGTGTAAAAAAGATATCATCCAGAACCAGTATTACTTTGTACTTACTCCTTGTATGCTATCTCCTGCACCTCAGGGTGAGCTCCTAAGAGAATCAGAGTATACATGAGGACGGCCGCTAAAGTATCGTGACCTCCAACTATCATGGTATCAACATGCTCCCGGATCTCTCTGTCGTTGAAGACCTGCCGCTCTATCGCCAACTCCAGTAATAAGTCCATAAAAGGTTTGAATTTTTTACCTGAAAGTATTGTTAATTGAAAAATATCAAATAGAGTCACCGCCATGTCAAACAACTGTCAAGTAAACTAATTGGTGTTTTTAACTTTCAAGAGACTCTACTGCTCTCCTTCTCTCTCACGAGGTAATCCTTGACCGGCATTGAATCGGCTAAAAGAATCTGTGGCGTTACTTATTTTAAGAATAAAATTTAAATTATAAATATTTAAATTATAATAAAAATTTGTGCATATAGATAATTTTATGGTCTCTCAGGCAACTCTCCACGCGCCTGCGCGCTGCCCGTGTGTAGTGGTGCTTAGCCGTAAAAAGCAATAGCCGTTGCTTCGTTTTTCATTAGTTTCTCCGTTTATCGCCATTCATCGTTTTGTAAAACTATATTGTTCACCGTCTGAATCCGTGAACCGTCTTGCTGTAAATATTTTCGTGTGTGCTTGTTCATTAAATCTATTTATATCAATATCTGTTTCCTTCAGTCAAGACATCCGTTTCCATAAATCTATTCTATGCCATAGTCGTCATAATCGACTGCAAGCCTGACCAAATTATTTAGATTTAAATTAGGTTTGTATGTACAGTCAACAACAGCAGTTCAGTCTTTACAATTTGACCTGGAGAGCGCCCTTATACTTATATTATTTCTTGTTCAAGTGTAAAACCTGACGTGCTTTTAGGTATAGAGCATGCTCACCAGAACTCATCCCAGTGTTTCTTTCACATAGAATATTGTCATTCATTTCTGATTTCCTCTTCTGAAGTACCTGTAAAATATTTTCAACATTAATGCTTACTTTAACAACCTCAACATCATATTTGTTGTCTTGATATATTGAGTATTTATCTCTTCCTGTACTCATACACTCATAGTCATCTGTATGCACATATTGTTGAGCAATCAATGTCTCAAACTTACCGTATTAGACATACTGTGCAAGATCTTGAGGCATTTGTCCTGGTTCCTCTTAACTCCACTCCACTTGAAGGTTATGCGGCTGTGAAGCCAGAACTTTTGGAACCGCTCCACAAGAGTAGCGAAGATCTCTTCAGTAGCGTTAACGTACTGGTTGTTCAGGAGCGTATGGTCACTGAAGTCTACTCCCAATGCTGTTACTGATAATATTAATAAATACATGCATATCAGACAAAATCACATAAAGTACAATTTATCTGAGGACCTTCCATCATCTTTGCTAAAACCATCGTGGTTTAAGAACGATGCGATGACGTTGCAAAAAATCTTTATTATGAAACTATAAATAAACAATAATATAGAAAAAAAATAAACTCACAGCATATAGTCTCCAATGCATTATGTCTGGTGTAAGTCCAATGATCGAACAACCCTTTGCCAACCTCTTTTTCCAGGTCTTTGACTAGTTTCCTTGCCTGACTGTTTAGTACTCCGAAAAATCCATCCAACACCGTCTGACTGAACGCTGGGTTCAATAACTTTCTGTGGTTCTTCCATATTGACACTAGAAAAAAATAAGTGAATTTCTTTTTATGAAAAATGTAATGTAAGTAATATCATAATGTTAAGTATCGACTACCCCAGCATTAGCGTAGTCATTCACAACTAAATGCAATATAGTAAATTAAAATTCTTTTGAAGGCTGGTGAAGAAAATGATCTAGCTAATTTTAGACCTAAATTATATATATATACCATAACAAGTTGAGAATATATATTTTTTTCAAATATTTTGTTGATAGTACTTATAGATCATAAGTACTATCAACAAAATATTTGAAAAAAATATATATTCTCAACTTGTAGAATATTTTAGATTAAATACACGAAAAACAATTCGATATATCTATTCTAAAATTTAAAGTACAACTGACGCAGGGGTTGCACTTCCTAGATATATTTGATGCCTGGGAGGAAAAGCGAGACATAATTGGCGTTTTTTGTGATCTTTCCGAAGCATTTAATTGATTTGCTCACCAAACGCTTTTGATGTAGTCAAAACATTATGATGTCTCTGATAAGTCAATTAGCCTTGTGAAATTATATTATGGGTAAGGACTCAGAAAGTTGTTATTAAAAAACTGAGTCCACTTGAGCCCCCATTAAATATATACATATAATGTTCTTAATATACATAAATGACCGTCCTTACTACGCGAAAAATTTATGCAAGTTCTGTAGACTTTACTTGTAAATTGAGAAACTTACATGTGCCCGTTATCAACCCTTCTCCTAACCAAGGCTTTGCGAAGTCGTAGAAGTCATCTTTCTGCAAACATGTATTTACGACTGTGAGGAAGTCATCTGGATCCGTAACCACTGTATAAACAATAAATAAATTTATTTATTTTAATATTTTTAAGATAAGTTACTTTTGGAGCAGGGGTAGCGCGCTCATTTCCGTAAGTAAAATGTTTCCTACTTATGTGACTATACCTATGTAGGTATATTTATCCGTTATCTGTCTAGTGCTTAATGAAACTCACCTTGGACTAGATAACTAGAGTGGTAATATGAAATTTATTATTATTATTATGAAATTATTGAAGTGCCTTTAAATAATAATTTAATTAATTATTGTCATTTATCTAGAAGGTACAAAATATGGTTTGAGTGGATAAAAATCTTGACACATAAGCACATAATACTTAATAGTGTACATAAGTTATAAAAACTTGTGATATGTATACTACATAACGGATAAACATACCTAAATATATACTTTTTTTGTAAATACCACTTACATAATATACTTACATATGCAAACAGACCAAGGCAAATATACAGTTCTGCACATAAATATTTGTCTAGTCCGGGGATCAAACCCAGGAGCCTCTGCGTATAAGACAGTACCTATACCTACGTACCTCTACGCCAGACAGGTCATCACATAAAATAAGTACCTATAATAAGTAATTCAAGTGAGCCATATGGTGAAATAAAAAAAAAAGTTACCATAAATTTTTCGTGGACCAATAGAAGCCGCAACCACACCTCCCACAGCGTAACTTTTCTCTGACAAATCGCATACAGCATCCCACAGTTCTGAAAAAAAAAAACATTTTAAAAATAAAACACTGCCGTTATGCTTTTTAAATATGATGATAATTTGATTTTATCAAGATTTTGTAATGTTATGTAATTTTTTTTATGTCCCTAATGCTGGGGCACTGGTCTTCCTTCCTTATAGATGGATAAGGAAGGGGAACGGATTGGTCTGCCAGATCCCAAATCCAGCCGGGACCAACGGCTTAATGTGCCTTCAGAAGCACGAAGGGGCCCGAAATGGAAAATTTTTGGTCACCTACCCCGTGACCGACCATTGCGAAGGTTGCTGAATGTCAACAATTGCAGGCGCATGAAGCACTGCTCCACGGGCTCCTTAGATAGGCAGGTGGCGAAGTCGCGGACTTTCGTGACCGTGTCTGTGCCGGAGGACATCATCCCCGCCATCATGGCGAAAAGGCGCCGGCTTGGGTTTGAGCTCGGGTCGGTGTACCAGCAGTTCCGCAACGCGAAAGGGAAATATGTCCCGTCCCCACCCGCTGACGATGAACGGGACATGTCCCACGGCATCGACACGACCGCAACGCCACCGACACCTACAGTGGCACCCACATCGGCGCTGATCGTGTCACCCACGCCGGCACGGACGGTGACACCCACCGCTACCTTGGCTGCACCGGCACCAACACCCGCTCCTGCACCCACTCCTGCACCCACACCCGCACCCGCACCCTCACCTACGCCGGGTACGTCAAAGGACGTCAGCATGGCCCCTCCAGGAATGATGGTGGACTTCTCCGATCCCTCTGCGGCCGAAGCCTCACCGGATAGTCTGCTACTGGAGCTGGGCGATATGGGCCTAGGGGTACGACATCTGCGAAGATGGCAACCTCCTCTAAAGGCCAAATAGTACTGGCAAACCTCCAGCACAGCATTACTGCAACGGCTCAACTTCGGCGCTGGCTGGAGGTCAATAACACAGCAGTCGCCCTGATCCAGGAGCCGTGGATCAGAGACGGCACCGTGCGGGGATTCTCCAGTTTGGGAGGTAAGCTCGTACAAGCCGCATTGGACGACGTAAGATCCTGTATTTACTTCTCAAAAAACATATGTGCACAACCTCTACTGAACTTCTGTTCCAGAGACCTATGCACCATAACATTATCACTCAAGGATGGTGATATCAACCGGCAACTGGTGATTGCATCAGCTTACATGCCGGATGACAGAAGTGCACCACCGGATGAAGTAGCGGCCCTATCCCGCTACTCCAGAGACAACAACATTGAACTAATCGTCTTAACAGACTCCAACGCTCACCATGCTCTGTGGGGGATGGAAAAATGCAACAACAGAGGTATTCAATTAGTTGAATACCTTTTAACCACTAACCTGGATATTATAAACGAAGGAAATAAACCAACCTTCGTAACCAAAAGGTTTAGAACAATTATAGACTTAACACTGGCTACGCCCTTAGCGGCAGCAGCAATCACAAACTGGCACGTCTCAGATGAGGCATCGTGCTCAGATCACAGGTGGGTCCGCTATGATCTGCAGATACCGACCCTTACAGTCGTCCCGAGGAGGTATCCCAGGAAAACAAATAAACAGCTGTACAAAAAACTCCTGGTGGGGAAACTAGACCTGCAGGAGTGCGATTTGACAACAACCACACAGCTAGAATCACAGGTAGAAAAATTCTCAAATACCATAACACACTGTTACGAGGAGGCATGCCCCCTCAAAACTCCAGCGTCGGACGACTCTGGCCTGCTGTGCTCTAACTGGATGCATGAGCACTGCCCCGACAGCAGCACTTGAGGTAATGCTTAATATTAAACCATTACACCTCAACATCTATCAAGAGGCTGCTAAGACAGCGTTAAGGCTTAAACACTTGGGTACACTGCGGTATCAGAAGGTAAGGCATCTTAACGGCTTACTGGAGGAATGGCTTGACACCCCTCTGATAGAGGCAGCGTGTGACAAAGTCACGCCATCCTTCATCTTCGACAAAAGATACAGGGTACACCTGGAGGACGAACTTGACTCCAGACAGCAACACAAGGCCCTCCTAATATTCACTGACGGTTCCAAGACTTCATCGGGAGTAGGTTCGGGGGTATTTTCAGAGGACCTTAACATACAAATTGCCTCTCCACTTAGTCCATACAATACCGTTTTTCAAGCGGAATGTGTTGGTATTACATTGGCAGCACAGGCAATTATATCCAGAGAGGTAACAAACTGCGACATTTATATACTCTCTGACAGCAAGTCGGTACTACAGGCCCTGAATAGTAGTCGCAGCACATCGGGCCTAATACAAGAATGTTACAACACCCTAAACAAGGTAGGTGCTTCCAATAATCTCCCTGTCCAGTGGATTAAAGGCCACAGCGGCGCACGAGGTAATGACATGGCAGATGAGTTAGCGAGGCGGGGTTCAGATTCTACCCCTCTCGAACTAGAATCTTTTGCTCCCATCCCGGCTAGCTGGTATGATGGTAAGATCCGTGAGCACACAGCTAACTTGCATCAAAACTACTGGGACTCACTGGAGACGTGCAGACAAGCGAAACTAGCACTACCGCGCGCAGACACTCGTCTCTCCAGAGCTCTCCTTAAACTCAATAGACCGCTGTTACGTTTGATAACAGGGGCCATCACTGGCCACGGTAACTTTAACAAGCACCTTTTCAATTTAGGTGTCACTGACAGCCCACTATGCAGAGGCTGCGTGGAGGAAGAAGAGACAGCTGCTCACGTCCTGATGGATTGTGACGGAGTAGCCCCTTACCGGGCGAAGTACCTCGGCTCACCAGGCAGTCTCCGGGAAGCCGTCTCTGACGTGAAGGCGCTGGGAGCATTCCTGGTTGAGCTGGGATGGCTGGAGTGATCCGGCCCGACACCCTCCGGACGCAAAATAGGCGCAAAAAGTCGTCGAGTTGCGGAAACCGCCCGTATTGGATGAAGAAGAAGAAGAAGAAATATAATGAGTAATGGCGTGTACCGACACTGCTCAAATTATTGTATGTTTGTGTTCTCTTAAAAATATTCTGTTTGCCTAAAAATCGGTTTAACGTGTAGCGGGCATGACTTAAATATTGGGACCTTATTGTATTTCTATTTCAAATTGCGAAGCTGGCAACATATTTCTGCAAAGATCTGTATGTTAATGTTTAGGTTAAGCGTTCGACTGTCCAATTAGCAATTTTAATGAGTACCGAAACCACTACATTCCTCCATAGAGGCAGAACAATGAATGGTTCATAATCACACTTTTAACTTCTTCGCGCACTCATCATTCAATAAAAAAAAAATTACGGATCAATGTGCACCATATAGCGCACGTAAATCCTTATGAAATGTGTTTACTGCTTCTGTGTATCGCGCAAAAGGATGGCGACGAGTGACAGCGAACTTATTAACTTCTAATCGGCGGCTTACCATTTACCAATTATAATTATTTGAAGTGTAGGATTTGAGAAATAAGACAGAGCTCGTTAATGTGATGTTGCGTTGCGTTTACTGCACGCACACTATATAACTAAGTAAGCTGCTGAGATCTTAAATTATTTCAGACTGCATCATCGGCATCAGTAATAAGACGTCCACTGCTGGAGATAGCCTCTCCTAGATCACGCCATAAAGCCCGGTCTTCATCCAGCTCTTGCCTGCCATCTTACGCAGTCATCACTCTCTCTACCTAGTGGTAGAGTGATGATCTGCGAAGTCAGGGCATCCTACTCCGCCCTCAACGGCTGTCAGTTCTTCATGTGATGCCTTCGATCACCTTGGTTTATTTATTATTTAGACTTATTCTCCATATCTAGATTTATCCTGAGAGAAAACTTCGATGTTGATGGACATCACGATCAGGGGCCTACCGCCATCTCATGTGTGTGTCTACAGCTTCCTCATAAGACATAGAGAAATTCTAAAAATGCCATATTTTAGTGCATATTAGGAGCAATCAAATGTGTCTGTGATATTTTAGGTGCAACCATAACTTCGTTACTAGGAGTTTTTTTTGTGTGTTAGCTGGAGAAACGTGTCCCCAGACACATGCCGTTTTAAGGCAAACCAGTGAGGTTAGGGCTTTAGACTATAGTCAGAAGTTTAGTGCACAATAGGGGCAATGAGAACCAAAAAAAGTAACCGTCACATTCAAATACTGTTGAAACTACGATCATTAAAGTTTGTGTTAGCTGGAGACCCGTGTCTCTGGCTTACACACACCTGATGTTTTATACCTCAAATTTTTTAGTCGAATTGGAGCAGTAAGCTCCAAATTTTTGTAATCTCTAGCTCGAATAGTTTTTAAGCTACGAACCGATAAGCATGTGTAAGCTGGAGACACGTTACACGTTTTGAATCACTGTAACTGTTTAAGTTAGAGTCTCGTATTAAGAATCAAATGATACCTTATAATAGGTGCACACGGCATGCAAAATTTCAAATCACTGGGCTTCTTAGTTTCAAAATTATAGGCAAAAAACTGGTTTCCCGCCAGAAAAATCAAAATAAAAGGCTCGGACGCAGCTAAAGCGCCGTTGCCGTTCCGTGCGCTACACTGTTGCAATCGACTTTGAACCTAACGGCTGGTATTAATTCGAGTCACTTTAACTTGCGCTTTCGATCGTTTTAATTTCTGTTTTGATTCTCTTATGAAGTAGTTTTTAAATGTTAGTGTTAGAAAAAACACAACATTTGTTGATATAGGGCATGGATGATGGGCAATTTTCTATGAAACTTGGGCGTTAAACCAACAGAAAGGAACTACTATTTAGTACTTAGTAGAAAATATTTTCTTGTTTATTAACTACTAGCTGTTGGCCGCGACTTCGTCCGCGTGGAAAAATGAACATTACAAACAATTCATTCAATTCTATAAGTGATACTGGCCGGCGGCGGTTAAACGTTCCTCGCTTTGCGTGAATGTTTCAGAGGCGCGAGACTCAGCGTGACGTTCACTATCGGCGGTTGAACTTTCCTCGCCTTGCGTAAACGTTTCAGAGGCGCGAGACTCAGCACGACGATCACGTTCGGAGGTTAAACGTTCCTCGCGTTGCGTAAACGTTTCAGAGGCGCGAGACTCAACACGACGATCACGTTCGGAGGTTAAACGTTCCTCGCGTTGCGTAAACGTTTCAGAGGCGCGAGACTCAGCGCGACGTACTCTGTCGGCAGTTAAACGGTCCTCATGTTGCATAAACATTTCAGTGGCGCGAGACATCGGATTCTTGAGACCTAATCGCCATCAACCTTTTGGCACGTCTAGATATCTGGGAAAGATTTGATCTTTTTCTTCCTGGCATTGTAAGAACTTATGGCAATTATCCACAAAATCTGGAAAGGAAATTGTGTCTGTTATAATTGTTCATCATTATCGCTACCCTTATCCCAATTTATTTGTGGTCGGTGCAGTGCGACCTTCTCTTCCATTCTTCCATGTCACTCGTCATCTCCTCATACACTCCCTTCGCATTCATATCATTCCGCACACAATCCATCCATTTTTTCTGCGATTTTCCTGTTGCTTTCCAGCTATCAACGTCCATATCCATTTATTGTTGTTACTTAGGTACATGAAATAAAAAACATTCTTTAGTACCTAACACTTCATATAGTTTACATACCATCTGTTAGATATGTAGGTAAGTACAAATAAACCCAGTGTTCCAGTAACTTCTTATCTATTTACAAAATCTGGAAAGAAAATTATGTCAGGTAGGTACTTATTACAATATTATTGTTACACATGCACTAAGGCATATTGTACTAACGTACCTACGTTATGTGTATAAAAGTTTGTGAATAATAACGCGGCACGGTACATGACACCGGCTCCACACGCTCATCCAAGCCTCGGCAAATGTATAGTTCGTTGCTGCTTTTAAAAAGGACCTCTTTGATACATCCGTTACAAAACCAGAAATGAACGCCATCGCTCGACTCACTCGGTGAGCGTGAAGTGCCGTTTAGAAATAAATTTAGTAGATAGGTACACTTCATGGTTTACACGGTTTACATACCTTCTGTTATGTATAATAAACAAAATCATGTAAAGTTTTTTTTTAATAAGCAAACCGTTGAAATCGTTTGCAAATTGTAAACACCGTTATCATCAAATTAAAAATAATACTTATTTTATGGCTCCTCTTCACAATGGCCCATGATGGGCGATTACAGACACGCACGATTGTGTAGATGGCGTGATTGTCTGTGATCGGCCATCATGGCCTGTAATCGTGAGTATTTGTTCTCTTCCTCCCTTTAGTTTTCACAATCCTTTTTTCGCGCACATTAAGTAAATGATTATAAGAGCTAAGTAAAAACATTGCCGCAGCCTTCCATCTTCGATAGAAGCCTTAACAGTAGACAGTCAGTAAATGAATGTGACACGATTGTGTGGAGAGCTGCCCAATCATGGCGGCGATCATGGACGATCATTTGACGGGCCATCATGGCTCATTGTGAAGAGGAGCCATTACATTCAGCCTTTAAAATTAATGTCATAGAGTAAAGTAATTGAATCTTCTATTACCTCCTTTTTCGGAAGTCTATTCGCCGGTGCGCCACGTTTTTTTTTTCAGAGCATAGATTTAGTAGTTATGGTAATTTCTCTTTGGTACCACAGGGTACTTAACCTAATAACTTTTTAAAACTTTACACTATGCTGACTACTCTTTGATGTCCTCTATGATTAAAAAAAAAAACAAATCTAGGAACCCCCTGGTTTTAGTGGATCTCTGAGGAATGCTAATCTTGTAGTATACACTATGATCATTCTGAGCGTAGCAAAGGTTTTGGTTGCTGGTTTACTATTTATCGGCCACTTTTCGAGTTTTTTTTAGATATTTGGTTATTCCGGGATAGACACTGTTGCTATACAAAGTTTCGTCAAAATCCGTTCAGTGGTTTTGGCGTGATTAGCGTACAGACAGACAAACAAAAAGACAGACAAACAAACAAAAAACTTAAAAATTGTTCTAAAATGTTCAGTTTCTGATTTTAAGTCGACCTTGTTTGTTTTTTTTCCGAATCTATTCAATGTACAGACTTTCTTGGGTTTACGATTTTATTATAGGTATAGATTATTATTAAAATTAATATACTAACTGCTATGCTAAAAACTACTATATCATAAATTTTATAAACTAAAATCATTATTACTTATTCTTATTATTTACTTACTTAATAATTTACTCACTTTACTTAATAAAATAACAATATTAAATTTTCATATTTTTATCATGCTATAATCATACTTTTATTCAAATATTATTTACTTACAGTAATTCCTATGGATTACTTACAATGATTCCAATGGCTGACATGAGTCAACTAGCGCCGCCAATCGATTTTATTGTATTTCTTATAAATAAGCCCAATTTTGGATAAAAAGGAATTAGTCAAGGTCTTGTGAATAACGTCTAATATTTAGTAAATAACTTGGCAACTGTGTAAAGTTATTCAATAAATATTAGACGTTAGTCACACACAATACCTTGACTGATTCCTTTTTTAGGAATTGGGCTTAATTAGACGAAATAAAATCGATTTGCGATGCTAGTGGGCTCATCACAGCCTCTTAATGATTATTCATAACTAAAACTTCATACATCTCGCGACACCTTAGGTACTTATGTCAACCGAATAAATTTTATTTTGCGATATTTAGTTTAAATGTCTAGTTATTATACCTATCGTTTGTTAACTATCACTGTATTATTATTATTATGACTATGTTAGATTATTAAGATAAGATTTCTTTATTTGAAATAAATAAGATTTCAGTAGTTACATAAGAACCTAATATAATTTCTTAGTTTCAACAAATATATAACAATATATAATTTGTGATGCTTTGTTTTTATTTTTATTTTCACAGTACAACATACCTCCAACTCAATAATGTATCAAGTCATTATAAAATGTGTATATTGTCAAATTGAAATACCTAAAAGTCAATACCGCTATCATTTGAGAACAAATATACATAAATCTAATTGCTTATTGAATCAAAGTTTGAACACATTGATATTATTGCTACGGCATTTAAAAATAGAATAACTACATATCGACTAAATCCGTCATAAGAGTATTTTATGCCAGAGGTATTCTTGATGGATAGTCAGAAACATGTGATGGAAGTTGTAAATGACTGTCTAAAGTGGCGTAATTGTATTAAGTTGAACTTTGAGCTGTTTGCTTATTTTAAAAAGTCGATATCAGATGAGCAACAGTTAAAGTCATTCAATACAGAAATAGTCTACCACAATACAGATATTAATACATTATTCATGAATGTTATAAATACTTTTGATAGAAAACTCTCTGAATTTCAACACTGTGAATCAGGATGGTCTTGCATTTCTATCAGTCATTTGGAGATTAATGTAAACAAATATAATCCATTCAGAGGTGGTTCATATATTGATTTGCCTAGTGATTTAAAAAATTCGAAAAGTTGTATAAATATTCAAAACAAAGACAATTTCTGTTTTTTATGGAGCATTGTTGCGGGTTTATTCCCTCAAAATAAAAATGTATGCAGAATTAGTTCATATCCACATTACTCAAGAGTATTAAATATTAAAGGTATGAGTTTTCCACCATCATATAACGATATTAAAATCTTTGAAAATATTAATCCAGAAATAAGTGTGAATATTTACGGATTAGATAATAAAAATAGTGTAACTGGCCCTTTATATGCAACATCTTCGAGGAAAACAAAACATGTAAATTTGTTATATATTGAAAAAAATGGTCATAGTTAATAAAATACCTTTTACGACTGGTTGAACGTCAAGTATCAAATCATAAAGGCAAAATGTACTTGTGCGAATTATGTTTAGGTACAATGTTTTGTCAGTGAAGAAAAATACAAATCACATATGTGTAATAAAATACTAATCGAGTTACCTGAAAAGAATACCACTTTACAATTTAACCACTACGAAAGACAACAAAAAATAAATTTTGTTATATACGCCGATTTTGAAAGTATTCTTATAAACCGCAACGTACACCAAACTGAAAACACTATCATACAAAGAACACCAACCTTCTTGTTTTGGTTATTACATTTCTTGCTCTTACGATACTAGTTTGAATAAATATGTTTCATATAGAGGTTCGGATTGTGTAGAAATATTTATTCAACGTTTGTTAAATGATATAGAACAGATTTATAACATATTATCTACTAAAAAGCCTATGACGTAAATTATTGCAGATGTAGCATTTTTATAGGCTTCCTCTTGTTCTAAAGATAATTTAGAACAAGAGGAAGCCTATAAAAATGCTACATCTGCAATAATTTACTATTTGATGACAAGGTTAGAGATCACGATCATATTACATCGCAATATCGAGGCGCTGCACACTCGCATTGTAATCTAATGTACAAAGTGTGCCCATTTGTACCTGTTGTTTTCCATAACTTGACAGGCTATGATTGCCACCTCTTTATTCGTGAATTAGCAAAGTATGAGGGTTAATTCAAAATAATACCTAAATCTAAAGAAAAATACTTATCTGTCACTAAAGTTTTAGAAAATAAAAATACTTCTTGTCCTATTCAAATAAAATTTATCGATTCTTATCATTTTCTCAGCTCAAGCTTGTATAAGTTATCTAAAAATTTAAGTGAGTCAGACTTTATGACCTTAGCAAGAGAGTTCCATGAAAAAGAACGGATTAAATTAATACGTCGTAAAAGTGTTTGTCCATATGATTATATAGATTCCTTTTCAAAATATGAGAGTAACGTTCTCCCGTCAAAAGAATGTTTTATAACAGTTTGAAATGTGAAAATATAACTTATGAGAAATACAGACATGCACAAAATGTTTGGAAAAAATTTGATATTACATGTTTGGGTAAATACACAGATTTATATTTCAAAACAGACGTACTGCTGCTTTGTGATATTTTAAAAAATTTTAGAAACACTTCCTTACGGCATTATAGACTCGATCCAGCCTACTATGTTACTGTTCCAACCTTGAGTTGGGATGCAATGTTGCTTTATACAGGCGTACAGTTAGAACTCATTCATGATTTAGAAGTACATGAGATGATAGAAAAAGGAATACGTGGAGGTTTAGCACAATGTTCGCTACGAAATGCTACAGCAAATAATACATATTTACCAAATTTTGATGAAAGTCAAGAATCTACTTTTTTGGTATACCTTGATTGTAACAACCTTTATGGTTATGCAATAACAAAAAAGCTCCCAATATCAAATTTTCGTTTTTTAAGCACTCAAGAAATAGATGCACTGGACATAGAAAGTATAGACAATAATTCAAATGATGGGTATATTTTAGAAGTTGATTTAGCTTATCCTAATTATTTACATAATGCACATCGTGATTTACCTTTCGCAGCTGAAAAATTTGTACCCCCAGGAGGCAAATCTCTTAAATTAATCGCAAATTTGTATGATAAATTTAAATACGTTATTCACTACATTCACTTGAAAGAATGTATGAAAAATGGGCTTATTCTGAAAAAAAATCATCGCGTTATAACCTTTAAACTCGAAATCTATTTACAGAAATATATCAATTTAAATACTTGCTTACGTCAAGCTTCAAAAGATTTCAGCTTTCGAAAAAGATTTTTTTAAAACTTTTAACAATGCTATATTCGGTAAAACTATTGAAAATAGGCGAAAACAAGTTAATGTCAAATTAGTAACAACATGGTCCGGTGGGAATAATAAGACAAACAGAGTGCTCAGTGCTCAAAAATTTATTGCAAAACCTAATCTGAAAAATATTACAGTTTTCTCAGAAAACTTTGTAGCTATCCATTTGAATCCAGAAAAAATAATTCTCGACAGACCTATATACATTGGGTTCACGGTTTTGGAATACGCTAAACAGCATTTGTATAAATTTCATTATGATTTCACAAAAAAAAAGTATCAAAATAAAGCGAGACTGTGTTACACTGACACGGACAGCCTTTTATACTTCATAAAAACTAAGAATCTTTACCAGTTTTTAATTTTTAATAATCGATATCTCGAAATTTGACACTAGTAATTTTGAAACCAATAACTCATATCAAATGCCTAAAGTTAATGCAAAAGTACCTGGTTTATTCAAAGATGAATTGGGGGGTGATATCATTACCGAGTTTAAGAGCTAAGTTGTATTGTATAACTAGTTTGAATAGAGATATTAAAAAAGCTAAAGGTGTATCTAAATCTGTACAAAAACGATTACAATTAAAACATTATAATAAGGCATTACTTAGTGATAAAAGTTATAAATGTAAGATGAATTTAATTAAATCAATAAAACATGTATTATATTCCCAAGAATTGGATAAGATAATACTTAATCGAAAAGACGATGAAGTACAAGTACTTCCAAATCAAATCGAGACCTTGCCTTGGGGTCACTGTAGCAATATATTTTAAAATAATTGTAAATAATATTTCATAAATCTATTTCTATATTTTTATTGTATGTAAGCGACACCTACCTATTTATGTCGTTGTATGTTTGTGTTGGTAATAAATAAATTGTATTTATTTATTTTTCTTCTTTCTTTCAAAATACCTAATGTGCTATATAAGTACTCATCAGATTTAAATAGTTCATAATTCATAATGAAGTTAATACAGCAACCCGACACTTTAGAAGTTAATAATATTAAACTAGAAAAGATATCGCAAATTGTAAAACATAGCATAATGACATAGCATAGCGACATGAAACTTGTTGCTTTTTTCTAGTATATTTTCTTGTTTAATATTTATCACATAAAAATAGCATTGTAAAATGCAAAATTAAAAAGTTATAATTAAATGGCTGTTTCATCTTAATCGATAGTCAAACATCTGTAAAGATGTTTCTTTCGAATGCGAGGATATTTCTCTCATTGATGAAGCGACGGTGGCCAACACCGTAGAATGGTGAATATACTAGAAAAATTCGACGTGTCCTCATAGGTCTCTGTAGCATAATTGGTTAGTGCATTGGGCCGGAATCCCAAGGATGCGGGTTCGAATCCCGTCAGGGCGACATGAGAGTTGTTGCTTTTTCTAGTATATTTTCTTGTCTAATAATTTATCACATAAAAATAGCATTGTAAAAGGCAAAATTAAAAAGTTATAAACAATTAAGAAATTCAGTCCAAAACATAAAAAAGCAAAATAAGGATGATAAAAAATGAAGAAGACGAAGCAAATCTGAAGTACAAAAAAGTCTTTAAGCCTATAACAGATCAACTTGCAGTAGTAATAAAAAAAAAGATCTTACAGTTACAAATGTTTCCAGTGTGAAAGATAATAATGATAGTACTAAAGATTTGGATTCTTCTATATAATATGAAGATTTTCAAGATTTAGCGGCAAAGCGGTCATCGAGCTACGATGACTCAAAATATTTTGACTCGGCTGAAGAGGACAGTCCTCTCAAAGAAAGAAAAAAATATTCATTCAAGTCACTCAAAAAAGATGATGTAATGGATATTTATGATAACATAAATGTTCCCTTTGGAATTCGAAGTAAAAATAATAAGTTAATTATGGGTAATACAACAGTGTATCTTTCTACTGCAAACAATGCTAATAAAGCAGAAAAATTATATATTGTTACTATTAAGGATAAAAAATATACTTTAACACCTGGATTAAAAGAGCTTTTAATACGTAGTAAACCTGATTTGAATGTGATAACTGAAATGAATAAAAATCTTTATAAAAATATACTTAATATAAAAAACGAGACTTTAATCGAAATGGACAAATAAAAGGAGACAAAGGAATAAAATATAAGCATATGATAAAACCCTTGTTAGTCAGCAAGCCAAAAAACTATACCGCAAGCAAATAGATAGTAAACAAATTGGTGGTTACTTACCTCAGTTTAAGAATTACAAAAGAAATACAGATTATGTGTATTGGGATGATCCCAATGAATTAGTTGAAAGATTAAAGCTATTAATAAAAGCTGGTAATAATATTCATGATAACGAAATTATATCAATAATTGAAGAGTTAAAAGAAGCAGGCATTATAAAAGAATAAAAACTTTGAATATTTCAATTTACTGTTAGTAATTAAAAGCATACTAAGCATGAATGACGCCAAATCATTAAGTTATATTAGTGTGGAACATTTAAAAGAAGAAGACAACGAAGGAAGTGGATTAGGAGAAGATATTCAAGTTTATCAAACTATAACTATACGTGAACAAACTGAAATCACTAGTAAGGATTATGTGGACAAAATTGCAAGAGATTTATCGCTTCAAATTAAAAACTTAAAAACCAAATGATAAATCTGAAAGAAAATATCGAAAAAGTTCAGAAAAACATTTTTATTAAGGAAATCGCTGCACAGTTAAATAAACACTATGAGCAAAGCAGACATCGTAAATGAAATTCACAAAAATGTAAGGATTAATTTTCCTCGAAGACGGATAATCTTAAAGATATAGATGACCTTTGGCAAGCGGATTTAATAGATATGCAGGCAATGTCAAGCGTTAACGCTGGTTATAAATATATTTGAGTTATAATAGATTGTTTTTCAAAATTTGCTTGGTCGATGAAGGTAAAACGAAAAACTAAAGACTATGTTTCAGAGGCATTCCATAATTTATTAAAAAATGGACGAGTTCCCAAAAATTTACACACAGATTTAGGAAATGAATTTTATAACAAATTGTTTAAAAATATTACAGAAGGTTATAATATCAATCGTTATTCCACATACTCAACAAAGAAGGCGTTTATTGTGGAACGATTTATAAGAACATTGAAAAGTAAATTATACAAAGATTTTAGTTTAAAAGGAAATTATAAGTGGACAGATGGCACACTTGAGAGAAAGCTTAATGAATACAACCATACTTTTCATAGAACTAGTGGACGAGCACCCGCATCAATTCAACATAGTAATAAAGAAACTGTAATTCAAAGATACATAGTTGAACACGTCAGTTGATAAAGGCACTATGTAACATTTATGCAAAAACTAATTTTATTATCTGGATAAAGGTGTTAAGGGCTGTTGTAACAGTTGTTGTTATTTTAATGTTATTATTCCGCTAAAAAAAATATTAGGATTCGCTGAAGATTACAACAAAATTATTATTAACTGCAGACATGAACTTATATTGCACAGAAGTAATTCTGTGTTTAATAGTGTGATTATGGGAAAAAATGAAATAAATATTCAAAAAATTCATTGGCGTGTACCACATATAAAGGTTTCAGATCGAGAGAGACTCTTGCTACTTAAACACTTAGAAAAAGACCGTCCAATACAATTAGCTTTCAGGAATTGGGATTTATATGAATATCCATTATTGCCTAAGACAACAAAGCATGGTCAATTAAAACAGCATCTCAGTTGGAGAAGCCGAGGTTTGTCATATTTGGACTACAGACTGATAGAAAAACAAATAAGTCAAAGAGTTCCTCTGTATTTGATCATTGTAAAATTAACAATATATAATTATTTTTAAATTCACAATACTTTCCTTATGACTCACTTAACTTGAAATTTGAAGAAGAAAAGTACAGTATATTATATGACATGTATGCTAAATTTCATCAGTCTTATTACACCTCAACGTTGATCCATCGCTTGATTTGGCTGCATTCAAACAAATAGCCCCGTTGTTTGTTATTGACTGCTCAAGACAAAACGATTCTATAAAAACCGGACCAGTTGACGTTCGCTTAGAATTCCAGTGTTCTGAAGATTTGTTAGACACCACAACTGCTTACTGCTTAATCATCAACGATCGGCTTTTTGAAAATAAGACTATGAGTAACATTGTTCGGAAACTATCATGAATGTTATCGTGGATGTTCAAGGTTTCAAGAATGATCAAAACCGATTTATACTGAAGGAAATAGCTATCAAGTGTAAGAATCATATGCTTGTATTATTAACTAGCGGCCGTGCGCGGCTTCACCCGCGTGGTTCCCGTTCCCGTGGGAATTTTCTGATCATTTATAGCCTATGTTACTACTTGGGGTCTAAGGATTCTCTATACCAAATTTCGTCAAAATCGGTCCAGTAGTTTTTGAGTTTATTCGTTACATACAAAAATACAAATCTTTCCTCTTTATAATATTAGTATAGATAAAACCGCCTAACCCATACTATAATTTAACAAAAAAAGAACGTTCGCATGTAAGTTGTCTTCTATCGTAATATATATAGTAATCTTTTATTACTATTATAAGGATTGAGATCAGACATTGTTAAATATTTTATGTGCATGGAACATACTTTTTTTGTTATCTTTTTTTTAATAGTATAATAAAGTAGATTTTCACAAGTACCTAATATAATTTATAGCATTATTAAATATAAAATTTATTACATATTGTATTTTTTTTTAAGACGCAAAGGGACTTGCTCTAGCAGGATGGCCGAGCTGTAAGGATAATGCTAATAATAACACAATTTATAATTACAAAATAAAGATGATTACGAATAAGTTATAGAATTAATAGTTATAAGTATTCTTCTTGATTCATATTCCCAGAAATAAATTATAACGGTCGACTGACTGACCACTGACATTCACTCATTCACCCCACTTCTTTTTTACTTGCGGTCGGAATGACAGCGAGTAGTCAGTCGTGAACTACTTCTCGTCGAGATCAGACGTAGAATCGGGGCAGTGCTAGTGATTTATAAGTGATCATTCTGCTGGAGCAAGTTAAGGTCAGTAAATATTCCTATTTAATCTTAATTGTTAATAAATGTGAAATAATATGTCGTAAGCGTTACTGTTCGCGTCATTATGTCGAAAATGCTGTTAGATCCGCAATCGATTGAATTCCACTGTAAATTAATAACGTGTCATCGATATATTTTGTCAAATAAACGCTTGTTATCATTGTTTAGTCGTTTTACTCCGGAATGAACCTTGAACTCCTTCAGTTGGATAGAGAAACACAGAGGAATATTATGGAATGAAGGTTTTGTACCATATTCTAACATATTCATACGTATCATAAGTTGTTAATAATGTTTTTTTTTAAATAAACGTGTTTTTACTAAAGGTCATGAAAAAATGTTATGGTTAAGAGAAATATTGGAAATATTGGAGTGATAATGTATTTAATTTAGAAGACTTTAACTGTCTTAATTTAGAAACACTTCACGAAAAATATTCATCTTCATCATGTATTCAAAGTTGCATATATCATCGTAAAATGTGTGCTCTAAAAAATGTAACTTGTTTAGGTGTATGGTGTCTAGAAAATAAAGTTTTATGGAAATGAAATAATGCTGTTTTATTTAATGAATACCCATTTTTTTTTGTTTACGTGGTTATTTAACAAACCTTTCGATTTTATTTTGAGTGTGTGAAAAGTATTTTATTGGTGCATGGGTGACTAAGAATGCTAAATAATAAGATTTGAAATATCCTTACCCTATTAAATGCAAATAAACATTGAGTATTCCCATTGAATTTATGTAAGTATACCTAAATAAGGAGTAGGTACTTAACTCTTTCAATTTTTTTATTCACACATAAAACAGAAGTAAGTACCTATACAATGTACAAAGCGATAGTGGGCACTAATTACAATCGATCGACTTAAATCAATTATCAAGAATGCTTTAATAAGATTTGAAATATCCATATTGTATTAATAGCTAATAAACGAGTAGGTATATTCATATAAATCCAATTTATCTATGCTTGATATTAGGTAGGTAACTTATTTATAATTGACAGAAAGGCTGTCATTTTTATTTTATTTTTATTTGAATAAATTGATGAAAAAAAAAGTTGTAAAAAAGTTCTTATCTGAGCTAGAACCCCCAATTACAACCTACTGACTTCAAAAAGGAAAATATAAAAATAAAAAACAAAAAATATTAAATAATAAAACCCCATAATTACAACAGAAACCGTCTTCAAAATATACTTTTTCGCCTAATTTTCAAAATCGGTTACTCTCCCATCCGCGTGTTTTTCTCATTGCTATCTCGTTCCATCGTATAGCGCCTTAAGAAGCTAGGCTAATAAACTCATTTGCAAAAAAAAGCATTGTCGTCCATAAAAATCGAGTCTTCACCTAGAGCGGCCAATGCGGGTTGTGCATGAGGAATTAGAACTTCCGTTATGTATCGATGCCCAGTCAGTGAGCCGTTTTCAATGAAGACTAACTCTGTACGATCCATTGAATTTATTCCTGCCCAAAACATAACAGAGCCCCCACCATAAGGTGTGATTTCTTCGAAACATGCCTCTGCAAAGCGTTCTCCTTGTCTTCTTAGCACTCGCCGACGTCGATCTTCACCGAACAGAGATATCCTGGCTTCATCAGAGAACAAAACCCTATTCCAATCTTCTTGAGTCCATGATTCACAATTTCTAGCGAACCTAAGCCTGTGAACTCTGTGCTCACGGAGTTAATTTGGGGCCGCGGGCCGGGCGGTGACTGCGTATATTGGCAGCGAGAAGCCTCCTCCTGACCGTCCATAGACTAATATGCACATTTCTTACTTCTTGGAGGTTGTTCTTAAGATCCACATACGAAGATTTGCGATTTCTCAATGCGCGACTCACAAGAAAACGATCATCCCGTGGTTGGGTACATGGTTTCCTTCCAGAACCAGGCCTTCTCTCGTCGGAACCAGTCTCCTGATATCGCTGCCAGGTCCTTTGGACTGTCGAGCGACTAACATTTAGCCTCCTAGCCACGAAACACTGGTTGCAACCCTCTTCAAGCAGCGCGATAATTTTGGTAGCTTTTACCACTTTATCTACCATTTTTGATACAGCCAAACAGCAATAAATAAAGCTTTGACAGTCAAGGATATGAAATTTATCGATAAAAATTGAATAAAAGTTATGAAAGTCGATGTTAACTTCTGGAACTTCGCGCCAAAAATGTAGGATAAAAAGGGGTTTTCTGTAAAAATGAGCATCAAATGAAAATTTGAATTTAGAACGTACTTTTTTAAATACCACAGCATTTTTAAAACCGGCCAGTAACGTGTACAAACGATTGAAACCTTTTTGGTATTTTATCTTTTTAAAGATGAATGAAAATCAAAACCGCCCGTTTTTTTTGCAAATGAGTGTATAAAGGTTCTAGCTAGAAAAAACTGTCGGCATAAACTTACCGATACTATTTCCGATTAGTCGATGAGTATGCCCCACAAGAGGTAGGGCGCCGGGATGCATCGGGGGCTCATTATCACTGTCTGGAGTCTTTCGCCACAAATAAAATGCATACAAAAAACTCGCGAAACAAAGCAAAAACAACCCAAAAAACATTGTCACGTTTTTTCAAATTCTACGTTATTCGATGCTGTGTGGTGAATATAATTAATAATGGCCACAAAGTGTGTCAAGCTAACGTTTTTATCACTTTTTAATATTACACGTTAAACACTTTATTTTATTTCTTAGAAACCGTTAATGTTATTTGAACTAACACTAAATCAAAATGAAAATGAAAACTCCTTTTAAGTTTTACACCACACGGCAGCAATCAGAATGGAATAAATATCAGGGTTATATTTTAAAATAATTGATTGAAAGAATATCTTAGTATTTTTTCAGGAATCATGTATGAACGAAAGTAGTCAAATGCTCAGGACTTTGCATAAATCCGTATTATATCACCTTTTGTTGATGATTAATTATTCTTAAATGGCAAGAGACGTGGAACTTCGCAATATTACTACGACAGCGCAATATGTCATGTGGACTGTTTACCATTTTGACTGAACGATGAGATAACGTAAATAAAATAAGGAAGTAAAATAAATTAACATATTATACGAGTATTGTATGTATTTTCAAGCTCTAAAGTTTTGTTAAATTGACCAAGCTAAACTTTTGATAAGCTGGCGGCCACCCTCAGTTCCACCCGCGTGATTCCCGTTCTCGTGGGAAACATCGGGATAAAATGTATCCTATGTTTTAAACCAAGTTATCAAATATATCTCCACCAAATTTCATCCGAATCGTTCAGTAGTTTAGCGTGTAAGAGTAACTTAAGTAGGAATTCAAATAGAAAAATATCGGAAAAAATCAACTCGCCCACAAGTGAAATCCTCAGATGGGATCCTCACTTGGGGAATCCGGCCCACTGCTCTAAGGTACCGTCACTTGCGGACTACCGTCGAAATTCTCCAATTTATATTTTAATACGTTCTAGGCCAGCGTTGTTACATCAATGCGAGGAATATCCTTTGCAATTGAAAGAATGATTTTTTCAAATGTTTAGTGATCGATTATCAATATTTGTCATGGTACCACGATATAATGGAACAACGGTGAAAAAAAGCCATTAATTTATGATTTTTGAATTTTTGCATTTATAATGGTTTTACTTGAGTATGATAAATTTTAAAAAGAAAAATATTGGAAAAAAAAAAACAAACAGGCCACCAGTGAATTCTCACATGGGAATAGTTTCGGACAATTGTCATCAAATAGTCGGACCGATCGAAACTCACTTTTCTTAAAAAAAAAATATTATAAAAATAAGTAATATTAGTAATTCGTTTTTAAATTTGTAATTTATAGTTTAAGTTTCACCACAAGATTATTATTATTAATTTGAGTTGCTGATAATTATTAAGGGTTTCTAAATGGAGTAAAGGAAATCAATGTTTTTGGTAATTAATTAATTAATTTTATCCAATATTTTTCTATTTAAAATTTACCAAAAGTATAAAAATAGCATTGAAAAATGCAAAAATTACAAAATCATAAGGAAATCAATGGCTTTGATATCAACTTGGTGTTAATTTCCAATAGTGTAAGTAACCAACCATTTGAGAATAATCATCAATTTTCGTATTTTTAGAGGTCTTTTCGTAAAGAAAAAGTGTCGAAGCAAAAATCATGAAATCGTGTTTCTGAAACTTTACAAATCTAAATAAAGGTATGAAGAAATATATATCTCATTACCAGATTTGTAACAGCTCTAACCGTCCTATAGTTTGTTACCAAAAAATCCATACTTTTTCCGAGTATCGCCTTAAGTTACAAGGTGGCGGATGGTTTCTTCCATCTCCTGTCTTAATAATTCTGTCATTAAACAAGCCACGCTTTTTGTTAAAAGCTTCAAAGGTCGCTATAGCCATAGCAAATATTAAATCATGGAATTCAAAGTACAATAAATTCGTTAAGAATTATATACTATTTTTTAAAATAATCTCTAACGGCTGTCAAGCGTCACTTCAGGGCGTCAGCAGATGGAATATAATTTCAAAAATATAAAACTGTGGTTGGTGGTAGGACTTGATAAATAAGTAACTAAGTCCGCCTGGCTAGCTACCACCATTTTATCTAAGTCTGACGCCATAACAACAATGTTTTAAGCATTGTTATGTTCCAGCAGTTAGAGATAAGATAGCCAGTTCCTCAGTGATTGAGGATACCGGGAGAGGCTCGTTTCCATCTTCAGCCTTATCAATACTTAACATCAGGTATGACGAAGGCTAAGAGTCTCCCCGTCATACATAAAAAAATAAAACTTCTACCTACCAGAGCAAGCGAGAGGTCGAAATATGGCAAAGATAAGCCGGGCCAAATATTTGTACAAAAATTATCTTAACTGTGTATCTTAATATCATAATTATCTTAACTATGTATCTTAATTGGCGTGGTTGGATTCTTAAAAGGGAACCCGATGGGAATTGTGTTGTAAGTATGGACTCCTCGCCACGGCTACCTACTATAAAAATATAAATTTAAATGCAAATCATATATTATTATGTATTTCAAATCATGAAAATATAAAAAACAGATTGCATAAACATTTCACATAGGCTCCATATTGGTCGTTCCAAAGCTAGTAAGTTACCAAGTCTTTAAAATTTAAGGAACAATTACCGGTTCTGTCGCTTTATCATTGTTTTATGGAACAAATTTAATGGGCTCTTCAAAGTACAGTCGTCAGCAGGTCAAGGTCAGCAGTTGCTCTACGAAAATATCCTTAGTTCTGTGTAGGATAAAGATGAGATCAGGGTTGCTTGGTAACTAAGATGAGTGGTCGATAGTACCTGTAGCAGATAAGAAGTTTCAATGGGTTGAGGGGCTTTTGGTGATAACGGTCGCAGTTAACATTAAGACATGTATTGTCGATGAAATTTTGGTGGGGAAATTTCAAAACGGGATACGTACGAGTATATTTATATTAAGGGGGAAAGATACTCGAAATTAAATGAATTTTGCGTTGTTTTTAATTGTACATTGCTGTAAAGATACGAGGATGAATCAAAATGTTCTTAGAATGGATAGTTAGAAAGTAACTATGCCACGTATCATTTGATTCAGTCTTGTCTTTTTATTTTATTCATTACTAGCCTTCCGCCCGCGACTTCGTCCGCGAGAAATTAGGTGATCGCGCGGATTTAGGATATCGCGTGGTGGTGCCAATTCGTCGTATCAGCCACATAACACCCATTGCTGGGTAAAGGCCTCCCCCAAGGATGTCCACAACGATCGATCCTGCGCTGCCCGCATCCAGCGGCTTTCCGCGACCTTCACTAGATCGTCGGTCCACCTTGTCGGGGCGTCGTCGGCAGGTGCGCAGTCGCCATTCCAGAACCTTTTCGCCCCAACAGCCATCGATGTCCATCTATGTGTCCCGCCCACTGCCATTTCAGCTGATCAATCCTTGGTGCGATGTCGGTTACTGTAGTTCTCCTACGGATCTCCTCATTTCCCTCTTCGAGCATAGCCATCTCCATTTCACGCTAGATGACCTTGGGCCTTGTTATCAGACCCATAGTTAGCGACCACGTTTCACTACCGTAAGTGTGAAATTTATCAGCATTTATCAGATAAAAAGTATTTTATATCCATCTCCACGGTTCAAGTTAAGTCCATATCAAATTTCACTAAAATCAATTCAGCGGTTTACGCGTGAAAAGGAACAGCCAGACAGACGTGCAGTCTTTCTTTAGCATTTATAATATAAGCGCATGGATAAGAGTGAATGGAAAAGTAGTAGATAATGCTCCAAAGCTATCGCGATCAAGTTGCTATGTCTATTTAACATTACTTTTCTATACAAAATTTGAACCCTTTTCTTAAACCATTAAATGTTGATTAATGTCCACCGCATGGGACTTCAAAATCAAAGACATTTTTGCTATCAACATCCCACAAAACCTCAATAACGACACCCATCGACTTAAAATTACAATGACACGACATAAACATTATGACGACATAAACAACTTTGGGGGTAAAATTTACAAAAACGTCGAGATAGGTCAATGTTCATTTTTAATCGACAAACTAAATACAAAACTTGCTGATCCTATTTTCAAAACTGACAGACTTTCATACAAACTTTTATCCCCTATTCACCCCCTTAGAGGTAAACCCACGACGACGGTTAAAACGTAATCGAAAAAGGATAAAATAATTTAAAAACCCCCGACTTATTTATCCGTCGGGGGCTGCCATAATATGAACTAATACTAGTTTTGCAATTTTATAGTAACGTGAATAATTGGATTTCTTTATATTCATGCTGAAATTTATAATAGTGATGGCAGTGATGGATAATAAAGTCGGGGGTTTTTTTAATTAGTTTATCCTTTTTCGATGACGTATTAACTGTCGTGGGTTTAAAAAAATTATTTACCTCGTAATGACGAATATTGTGTTTGAAAATTTTTAAGAACTCTGCATTATAAGATATTATTTTATTACATTTATTTGTTGACTAGCTGTGCAACGCAACTTCATTCGCGTTTGATTCGGAACATCATTTGCAACACTTCCCGGCAATATGTTTATGCTTGCCTACCACTCGAGTAAGATTCAAAATGAAAAGATTGAGAGATGGAGATTAGAATTATCTTGCTTCAAGTTCGACGTCGTGTACAGACCGTATAAACAAAATGTGGTGGCTGATGCTATGGCTCGAGTATGTGCCCATGTACACACAAATTCTCTATCTATCAGACTTGCATAATGCACTAATGCATAATGCACACCCGGGGATAAAAAATTATAATAAAAAAATAGAACAAAAAACACAATTATAAATTTTGGTGATGCATTACAACAGAAAGACTGAAATTATCTCTGACCTCCGTGCTAGATTTTCAAAAACCTGTATGACAGAGGTCAGCTGATTCCCTCAAATTGACACGAATTAGTCTAACTAATGTATTTGATAGACACATGTAAAATTAAAACTTAAGACAAAAGCATGCGATGGACTAAACAAGTTATAGTTACAATAAATATTACAAATACACCAATAGTGTGGTGATAACTAAAATTCGCTTATGTTAGGACTGAAAGTAAGCTTTCAGTGGAATCATAACTTAAGCGAGGGGATAACCCGAATGACGCATTGGATCAGAGTTAAAAACTTGCAATATTCTATAAACGATATAAAATCTGTGACTTCATCGTGTAGAATTTGCGCAGTTTTTTTTTAATAAAAATTGTTTTTATTTCAAAATCAAACAAAGTATTTTAAATAAATAAAATAGTAAATATTTTAAATAGTAAATTTCTTTTGTACTTTTTCTATTGCCAAATGGTACCTACTATTAGTGTCTCCAGCAGGCCTAGCATGAGCGGCTTTTATCGACTCGATAACTCGATAACATGTCACTGTCCCGCTCTCATCGTAGCGGAGTAAGCAAGACAGCATGGAGCGCTATATCATATCGCGTGATATAGCGGTGTTCATGCTAGGGGGTCTATTACGATGGACTCCAAGCCTCACCGCTCACTTGTTTACGGTGGAAGCGCTTTCATGAAATATAATATGGCGTGTATCGACATCGCGAGGCTGCTCGGCGAGCCGGCGTCATTACACGTCAGTTTTGCTTTGTCTTACATGTCACAAGTGCGAGAGGCAAATACGTGACTTCCAGCTCATGAAATTCTGATCGTTTGCTCTTAGCACTAATAAAAAAAACAATTAGTGTGCACACTGCACAATAGAACATTTTCAAATTTTTCCACTCAGTGAAAATATAAGTAAAATTAAACAAAAGCGTGAAAGAATCATGAAAATATATCTACAATAGAGAGGTTTAAGTTGCGCTTAACGGCTCAATATGTCATGAGCAATACCAGGCCTAATAAGCTTATACCAATCATATCTAAAGTATTTGAAGGCATAATAACGGATAAACTTTACAACTTTGTTGAGTCCTTTGATGTTTTATCTAAACTTTTCTTAAAACCATATTTCAGTTCCACTTATCTGGCCTGCTTATTTATTTATTTATTTTCGCATAAGCTTATCACTATTTTTACAGGTCAAGACCTAATGTAATAGAGAAGCCACAATATTCATTAAATTAATACATTCTTTCATATACAATATTTACATTAACAAACAAAATTATTCAACAATATTATTATTACAAAATTAATTACCATACCAATTCATACCATCCAAATTTAAATAAATTCTCATAAAGATTACATAAATTGTTGATTGTATAATGTTTTAAACATCACCGGGCCTACCAAAATCTATTAGAAACCATCATGTCATAAGAACGTTTTGTTTTTATTGAAGTTGTCACGTTTTGACACACTTTACACTTTGGAGGCTATGATTGAGAAGACGTCCCAAAACTTCGTCAAAAAAACAAGCTTTATTTAAAAGATTCTTAGTACGAATAGCATGGTTTGATTGAAATAATACTGCGATAAGCGATGGAGGTAGGCCTCCAGGAAACTTCTCCATTAAAGTTTCCTGTCTACTTCTATTCTCACTTCTTTTTTGTCTTGTGGGTGAAGATAGCACTGACTTGTTTTGGTAGCGATATGAAAAAGTGATCAAGATCAATATTCAAAAAAATATCTAATATAGAAAAATTTTATGTGAGTGATAGTAAAAGGTGATAAGGTTTTAAATAATTATTGTCTATTAATATTTATTTTCCATCGTTAAATATTCAGTAAGATAATACAACTGTCACATTACAAAATATGGACATATTTTAAGTAAGTATTAAGTTTCAATTGATTGAAATAAATTCAAAAGTAAAACTATGCGTCTCTTGTATTCAAATTAATAATAACACTATAACGTATCAAGATATCAATTAGTTGAATTTACATTACAAACAAGAGAAAAAGCTATTTTCTAGTCTTGAAACTTATTCAGTAATACACTGAAGTATGACCATGCGGTTTTGACAATCTGTAAGTAGAAGGGATATAAACTTTAGCGTTAACATTATACTCTATAGCTTAAAACACATGAAGCGTGGGTGCGGCCCCCTACCGCCTAACGGTATCGCTATCGCTATAGCTACCAATTTTGCAAACCCTAACGCTATCACTTTCATCCTAACATGCATTATTGAATACAATAGATCAATAGACCCATCCATCCAATACGGGTTCCGCAACTCGACGAGTTTTTGCGCCTATTTTGCGTCAGGCTGGATCACTCCAGCCAGCCCAGCTCTACCAAGAATGCTCCCAACGCCTTCACGTCGGAGACTGCTTCCGGAGACTGCCCGGTGAGCCGTGGTACTTCACCCGGTAGTGGGCTACTCCCTCACAATCCAACAGGAAGTGAGCAGCTGTCTCTTCTGCCTCCATTCAGCCTCTGCATAGTGGCCTGTCAGTGGCACCTAGATTAAAAAGGTGCTTGAAAAAGTTACCGTGGCCAGTGATAGCGCCTTTTGTCAATCGTAACAGCGGTCTAGAATAGAAACATGTAGAAATTTGATAAAAAACATATTTTGAAGGATTTTACGAGAGTTTAAAGTTTGATAGCTATAGCGATACCGTTAGGCGGTAGGGGTACCGCTCGGTGTGTTATAACCTTTACATTTACGGAAGTGTAGCTGATCAGGCTTATAGTACTGAACACAAATGTTGTGATCTGAACACTTCTCTGAAACGGTATAAAATTTATCAAAACATTGGAGTCGGTTCGTACCAATCCAATTATTTACATTTCAGCACTAAAATTTACAAAACGTACATCTTATGTTTTGGCGCGCACTGTTCATTGAAATAAAACAACTTTTACGGATATCAAACGCGCTATATTTCACGAACTAAGTTGTAACTTTAAAAGCAAATATTCGGTAACTATTTAAAATTCTAATGGCTTTTAAAACAACAAAATATACCAAAAAATATCAACTTGTCGTATATCACTCAGACGGGACATGAGACAACTTGATTTTTTCTGGTATATTTTATTGGTTATAGTACCCACTTAGTTATTGCCTATCTGCATATACCTATCATTCAGCCAAATTACCTACTAACTATATAGTCAGAAAAGTTCGAAGTTCAGAAACGGGCAGAAGCTGTTTTTATATCTAACCAAATTATACTGCATGTTGTGGTGTTGATTAAAAAGTTCAAAAATATATTTCTTCTAGCGACCGGTTTCACCCGCGTGGTTCCGGTTTCCCTGGAAATATCGGGATAAAAAGTAGTCTTTGTTTGAATTCAGACTATCTACTATCTGTGAACGAAATTTCATCCAAATCCCTTCAGTAGTTTTGGCATGAAAAAGTAACAAACATCTATCTATCCTAACATCCTCAAAAACGTTTGCATTTAATACCCACCTGATACACACATCATAACATAGGTAAGTGTCTAGGGATCTAGCACATTTTTAGAGTACCTATCGCCGCTATAGAGATTTGTTTTTTTGGATCGTTAATAATTATTTATTGCAAATTTTACTATTAACGATAGAAAAAATAATTAAGAAGTCAGTCTGAAAACTACATTTGGTAAAATAAAGTACTAATCTCTAGACACTTTTGATGTGTATATTAGTAGAATGATATGATATTAGCATAATTAGAATGAAATATGATTTTATGAAAATATTTACAAAAATACATTAAAGAATATCCCTGTTAAAGAAATTGTACATTTTATTACGGAGTTCATTATTTTCATGTTGAAATAAATTGCTATCTACTCGTATCATTACGCTATTTTGACATCATAATTTGTAGTTTACAGGGCAATTCAAGGTATTTACAAATAGGTAACTGCTTTCAATGTCGAATGTTAAGTAGAAAGCGATAACTCATAAATAATTTATAATCTCAGGCTAATCATTGTTTCAATACGTAAATTAGATACTTACTCGGCAAATAAATAATGATGAAATACATGTATTTTTAATTTTTATATTTACAATGCTATTGTAACGAGTACATATAGTTTTTTTTATTAACAACGGGGAGACTCTAAGCTTCGTCATACCTGATGTAAAATATTGATAAGGCTGAAGATGGAAGCGAGCCTCTGCCGCAATATTTAACCACTGAGAAATTAGTTTTCTTAAATCTCACTGCCAGAACTCAACTTAATAAATAATAAATATTTCTTACACTCACACCAATATTGTGTTATGGGATACTAGTGTAACGGATTTAACATATATAAGTATTTATGTGCAGAAATATATATAAACATCCATAACTAAGGTAAAAATGCTCGTATTCAAGGAGCTCGGGACCTCAGAGTATGCGACACCTTGAAACCGGTTTACGTACTACTCTACCATGGAGGTCGTCAATGCTGAATGTTGAAGGCGTCCTTCAGACTTTAAGATGGTGATAGGCTAGCTAGGCGGACTTACGACAAATCCTACCAACCAAACAAGGTTGCGGGACCTTGTGAGACGAGTCGATATTTTTCACTAGTCATAATTCTGTATCTAGGTAATACTAGACCCCAAAGGCGGTTTATTTTATAAAATATGTCATGTAGCGAGCTTAAGTACAAATTTTTCATATGACTGAAGCTCGGAATTGCCCTGAAGGTGTAATAAAGAGTACAATGTAAGAGACAAGACTGCCTCCTTTTGTTACGAGTCGGTTATGAGGATGTGAAAGAATTCTAGGGTCGGTCTTAATCGTTGTTAAGTTTAAATTTTCTTTAATTGGCTTTATTTCACATTGAAATTAGCTTGATAAAATTATGTTAAAACACATTGGAAGCCGGACTGATAAAGAAGCATAGAGAAGTACTTGTCATTCTTCCCCGCTGAGATATTTACAACTTGTCGCCCTGACGGGATAAGACTAGACGCGACATGAGACTAGTTGCTTTTTTCTAGTATATTTTCTTGTTTAATACCTACGTATTATTTTATAAGATTATCAAATAGTAGAGCTAACAGACATTTGGCTCCTTTTCCCAAAAGAAAAAGTTTTTAGAAACAGTTCAACCGCAGAAATTGACGTACGAACAATCAGCGAGTCAAGGCAAAACTGAGACAGTTCCAATTGAAGACCAGCCTGAAACATTTGAGACTCGTCAGTCAGGCAGGAGTCGCAGACCACCTGGCTACTTAGCTGATTATATTTGCGAGTTGTAAATATCTCAGCGGGGAAGAATGACAAGTACTTCTCTATGCTTCTTTATCAGTCCGGCTTCCAATGTGTTTTAACATAATTTTATCAAGCTAATTTCAATGTGAAATAAAGCCAATTAAAGAAAATTTAAACTTAACAACGATTAAGACCGACCCTAGAATTCTTTCACATCCTCATAACCGACTCGTAACAAAAGGAGGCAGTCTTGTCTCTTACATTGTACTCTTTATTACACCTTCAGGGCAATTCCGAGCTTCAGTCATATGAAAAATTTGTACTTAAGCTCGCTACATGACATATTTTATAAAATAAACCGCCTTTGGGGTCTAGTATTACCTAGATACAGAATTATGACTAGTGAAAAATATCGACTCGTCTCACAAGGTCCCGCAACCTTGTTTGGTTGGTAGGATTTGTCGTAAGTCCGCCTAGCTAGCCTATCACCATCTTAAAGTCTGAAGGACGCCTTCAACATTCAGCATTGACGACCTCCATGGTAGAGTAGTACGTAAACCGGTTTCAAGGTGTCGCATACTCTGAGGTCCCGAGCTCCTTGAATACGAGCATTTTTACCTTAGTTATGGATGTTTATATATATTTCTGCACATAAATACTTATATATGTTAAATCCGTTACACTAGTATCCCATAACACAATATTGGTGTGAGTGTAAGAAATATTTATTATTTATTAAGTTGAGTTCTGGCAGTGAGATTTAAGAAAACTAATTTCTCAGTGGTTAAATATTGCGGCAGAGGCTCGCTTCCATCTTCAGCCTTATCAATATTTTACATCAGGTATGACGAAGCTTAGAGTCTCCCCGTTGTTAATAAAAAAAACTATATGTACTCGTTACAATAGCATTGTAAATATAAAAATTAAAAATACATGTATTTCATCATTATTTATTTGCCGAGTAAGTATCTAATTTACGTATTGAAACAATGATTAGCCTGTGATTTTAAATTATTTATGAGTTATCGCTTTCTACTTAACATTCGACATTGAAAGCAGTTACCTATTTGTAAATACCTTGAATTGCCCTGTAAACTACAAATTATGATGTCAAAATAGCGTAATGATACGAGTAGATAGCAATTTATTTCAACATGAAAATAATGAACTCCGTAATAAAATGTACAATTTCTTTAACAGGGATATTCTTTAATGTATTTTTGTAAATATTTTCATAAAATCATATTTCATTCTAATTATGCTAATATCATATCATTCTACTAATATACACATCAAAAGTGTCTAGCGATTAGTACTTTATTTTACCAAATGTAGTTTTCAGACTGACTTCTTAATTATTTTTTCTATCGTTAATAGTAAAATTTGCAATAAATAATTATTAACGATCCAAAAAAACAAATCTCTATAGCGGCGATAGGTACTCTAAAAATGTGCTAGATCCCTAGACACTTACCTATGTTATGATGTGTGTATCAGGTGGGTATTAAATGCAAACGTTTTTGAGGATGTTAGGATAGATAGATGTTTGTTACTTTTTCATGCCAAAACTACTGAAGGGATTTGGATGAAATTTCGTTCACAGATAGTAGATAGTCTGAATTCAAACAAAGACTACTTTTTATCCCGATATTTCCAGGGAAACCGGAACCACGCGGGTGAAACCGGTCGCTAGAAGAAATATATTTTTGAACTTTTTAATCAACACCACAACATGCAGTATAATTTGGTTAGATATAAAAACAGCTTCTGCCCGTTTCTGAACTTCGAACTTTTCTGACTATATAGTTAGTAGGTAATTTGGCTGAATGATAGGTATATGCAGATAGGCAATAACTAAGTGGGTACTATAACCAATAAAATATACCAGAAAAAATCAAGTTGTCTCATGTCCCGTCTGAGTGATATACGACAAGTTGATATTTTTTGGTATATTTTGTTGTTTTAAAAGCCATTAGAATTTTAAATAGTTACCGAATATTTGCTATTAAAGTTACAACTTAGTTCGTGAAATATAGCGCGTTTGATATCCGTAAAAGTTGTTTTATTTCAATGAACAGTGCGCGCCAAAACATAAGATGTACGTTTTGTAAATTTTAGTGCTGAAATGTAAATAATTGGATTGGTACGAACCGACTCCAATGTTTTGATAAATTTTATACCGTTTCAGAGAAGTGTTCAGATCACAACATTTGTGTTCAGTACTATAAGCCTGATCAGCTACACTTCCGTAAATGTAAAGGTTATAACACACCGAGCGGTACCCCTACCGCCTAACGGTATCGCTATAGCTATCAAACTTTAAACTCTCGTAAAATCCTTCAAAATATGTTTTTTATCAAATTTCTACATGTTTCTATTCTAGACCGCTGTTACGATTGACAAAAGGCGCTATCACTGGCCACGGTAACTTTTTCAAGCACCTTTTTAATCTAGGTGCCACTGACAGGCCACTATGCAGAGGCTGAATGGAGGCAGAAGAGACAGCTGCTCACTTCCTGTTGGATTGTGAGGGAGTAGCCCACTACCGGGTGAAGTACCACGGCTCACCGGGCAGTCTCCGGAAGCAGTCTCCGACGTGAAGGCGTTGGGAGCATTCTTGGTAGAGCTGGGCTGGCTGGAGTGATCCAGCCTGACGCAAAATAGGCGCAAAAACTCGTCGAGTTGCGGAACCCGTATTGGATGGATGGGTCTATTGATCTATTGTATTCAATAATGCATGTTAGGATGAAAGTGATAGCGTTAGGGTTTGCAAAATTGGTAGCTATAGCGATAGCGATACCGTTAGGCGGTAGGGGGCCGCACCCACGCTTCATGTGTTTTAAGCTATAGAGTATAATGTTAACGCTAAAGTTTATATCCCTTCTACTTACAGATTGTCAAAACCGCATGGTCATACTTCAGTGTATTACTGAATAAGTTTCAAGACTAGAAAATAGCTTTTTCTCTTGTTTGTAATGTAAATTCAACTAATTGATATCTTGATACGTTATAGTGTTATTATTAATTTGAATACAAGAGACGCATAGTTTTACTTTTGAATTTATTTCAATCAATTGAAACTTAATACTTACTTAAAATATGTCCATATTTTGTAATGTGACAGTTGTATTATCTTACTGAATATTTAACGATGGAAAATAAATATTAATAGACAATAATTATTTAAAACCTTATCACCTTTTACTATCACTCACATATAATTTTTCTATATTAGATATTTTTTTGAATATTGATCTTGATCACTTTTTCATATCGCTACCAAAACAAGTCAGTGCTATCTTCACCCACAAGACAAAAAAGAAGTGAGAATAGAAGTAGACAGGAAACTTTAATGGAGAAGTTTCCTGGAGGCCTACCTCCATCGCTTATCGCAGTATTATTTCAATCAAACCATGCTATTCGTACTAAGAATCTTTTAAATAAAGCTTGTTTTTTTGACGAAGTTTTGGGACGTCTTCTCAATCATAGCCTCCAAAGTGTAAAGTGTGTCAAAACGTGACAACTTCAATAAAAACAAAACGTTCTTATGACATGATGGTTTCTAATAGATTTTGGTAGGCCCGGTGATGTTTAAAACATTATATTTCTTTGAATTTGATTAAAATATAGATCAAAAAACTAATAAGGCAATTGATTATTTTTATAATCCATAAAGAAACGGCTGAGAAATATATTATTTAAATTACATATTTTCTCGCGGAATTGACTGAGGCCTCGGTGACGTCACGCCACTTCCTCACGTGTCGGTCGCGTCGTCGTCGGCGCACCGCCCTGCAAATTACCTGCGGGCCGATGTGGCGTGACGTCACACGCTGATTCAGATTCATTTATTCCTCAGAAAATGGTTACAAAGTTGGTGTACAGTTCATAAGTCAGATTATATTAAAAGGTTAAACGTCAAGTCATCAAATACAAAATTTGGTAATTATATTATGAATGTACATAATATTAACCTAACCTTAACCATGTTATTAGTTTGTTCCTATTCTTCGTGAATATAAAATTAATTCAACAACCATGCAGAGAGTAACGGAAGTAAAAGACTTAGGAGTTCATTTTACCGTTGAGTTAAATTTTAAGAAACACGCTATTGGTATTTGTAAAAAAGCTTATAAAACTTTGGGATTCGTGCTACGGAGGGCTAATGGATTTGACTAATATAAAGACAAAAATTGCATTGTACAATGCTTTGGTTACAAGCTTACTGGAGGGTAGTGCGGCTGTTTGGGCTCCGAGTAAAATTAAATATACAAAATTTACCAGATATATTTTATATTTGATTTTATATTTGAGACTGTATGGAGTGTATCCTTTTTATCCTCTGATGTATCTCAATTTGTTTGTTTTGGGTATCGTCGGATACAATGAGCTGAGGGTGAAAAGGATCCTAGCATTGGTTTTGTATGTTCAAGTTGTTGAGAGGTAAGACATCTAATGGGGAGGTGTTGAGTCGCGTTGCATTTATCTGTACCCGATAGGTATGTGGAGCGTCGTCGTCGGCCACCGTTGTTCGCGATGCCTCGGGCCCGAACTAATTTATTAAGTAAAGCCACTGACACGATGTTGACAGTTTGTGAGATTTCTATTTTTACTTTTTTTTTCTTGAATGTATTTAATTGTAAGTAATGTAATTTTATTAATAATAATTTATATAAATCAACAATTTATGTAATCTTTATGAGAATTTATTTAAATTTGGATGATATGAATTGGTATGGTAATTAATTTTGTAATAATAATATTGTTGAATAATTTTGTTTGTTAATGTAAATATTGTATATGAAAGAATGTATTAATTTAATGAATATTGTGGCTTCTCTATTACATTAGGTCTTGACCTGTAAAAATAGTGATAAGCTTATGCGAAAATAAATAAATAAATAAGCAGGCCAGATAAGTGGAACTGAAATATGGTTTTAAGAAAAGTTTAGATAAAACATCAAAGGACTCAACAAAGTTGTAAAGTTTATCCGTTATTATGCCTTCAAATACTTTAGATATGATTGGTATAAGCTTATTAGGCCTGGTATTGCTCATGACATATTGAGCCGTTAAGCGCAACTTAAACCTCTCTATTGTAGATATATTTTCATGATTCTTTCACGCTTTTGTTTAATTTTACTTATATTTTCACTGAGTGGAAAAATTTGAAAATGTTCTATTGTGCAGTGTGCACACTAATTGTTTTTTTTATTAGTGCTAAGAGCAAACGATCAGAATTTCATGAGCTGGAAGTCACGTATTTGCCTCTCGCACTTGTGACATGTAAGACAAAGCAAAACTGACGTGTAATGACGCCGGCTCGCCGAGCAGCCTCGCGATGTCGATACACGCCATATTATATTTCATGAAAGCGCTTCCACCGTAAACAAGTGAGCGGTGAGGCTTGGAGTCCATCGTAATAGACCCCCTAGCATGAACACCGCTATATCACGCGATATGATATAGCGCTCCATGCTGTCTTGCTTACTCCGCTACGATGAGAGCGGGACAGTGACATGTTATCGAGTTATCGAGTCGATAAAAGCCGCTCATGCTAGGCCTGCTGGAGACACTAATAGTAGGTACCATTTGGCAATAGAAAAAGTACAAAAGAAATATACGGCCCCTTCCCTTACATTTTTGTTTTTTTATTATCAAGACACTTTTTTCAACATTTTAAAGACAAGTACTTGTCAATACAGACACCCGAAAAATTATAAAATAACGAACATAAATGTAGTAGCTTCGAAAGACCGTAGGTTATAATCCTTTCCATATTTTCTTTCGCTCAGTTTCGTTGTTTTGCAAGAGCTGTAGTATTTATAGCAATAAATGAGTTAATTACTTTGCACTAATTTCCTCTTCTCTATACTAATGTAATGCCCCGATGCTGGTTTGAGCAAGACGTCTAACTTCAAGACCAACTTCGAAATGTTACCGTGGAAGCGATAGTTGCGGATCAGATGCACGAGACTGGTTTTCATTGACATGTATGCGTAGGCCTTTCCTAAAAAAAAGATAAAATATTCTATTGTTATTTCTATTGTTATTTTATTTACCTGAAAGCATGTCTGCATAAACCGGTTTGCGCAGGCAAGATGGAGCATGTAGCCGGGACAATCCGCTACATCTTACCTGCGCAAACCGGTTTGTGCAGGAATGCTCTAATAAGACGGATCGTGTGGCCGGGCCAGTAGATTAGAAAAAGACGTACTGCACGCGTAGCATGAGCGCACGGGACTCGACTTGGGAGTAGCTCGACAACCGCTGTCTTGTCTAAGTCCCGTGTCGATTTAGCGAGCACAGTTTGACAGCGGGACTCGTTTTATAGGGTAGAGAATGCCTTTTCTACCGCGAGAGTGAAATAATTGCCATTTTTAAATACTGATTATTATTTAAATATAGTAACACCGAACCGGTAATTTGCCGGTAAAAAAAAATCATACATTCTACGCATTGGATGACTTGTTCCTGTCATGTTTGGCTATATTTTAATCTGTGATTTAACCAAGGCGATAAAGAAAAAAAAAGTCGATATTGACATGACATATTATTTGTTGATTGTTTTGTTTTATGTGAATTTAGTTACGTTAACTATAAAACTATCTTTTAAATACGAAAAAATATATATATAAACAAGAAAAGGAATGATATTGGGCAGATTTGGATGTGTAGTTGGCGGACAATAAAGAGAATTGTGTATCTTGTTCATTCCAATACATGAACTATAGATTCGTATCTCACTCAAGTGTTTTCTCATTATATTTTAGCATTTTATTCTGCTTGAAAGCTATTTCATCTATTCTTTTTCTTATGGAAGAGACTGCACAGCTCAGCAGTCTGCAAAGATTTATGAAGCACACGTAATATTACAACAAGCAGTCTAAGAAGAAGAAACCGTCATCTTGTCATACTTGTATGAAAACTCTGAAAATGCAAACTTAATACCTAATTAAACAATAAAATTATAAAAAGTTGTCATGTTATTTAGTTCAAAACTACTTTACAGTAGGGTCAGTAGTATAAAAAAAACCACCACCTTTTCATATTTTCAGTTTCATAGTGGCTTAGGATTTAAATTTAATTGAGTGTAGGAACCTACTCCCCTTTTTGCACAGGAAAGTACCTAATCTATCTCATTAGGTACTATTATATGTAGATCACTTATTATCAAACCATATTAAGATAATTGTGATGAACAAGTTGATTAGTTTTCTGCATCTACGTCGCAGGGAAATGATAAAAACAGGGATTAGATTAAATCTATAAAGGATTTGGTGTAATGGTGGAAGATAATAAAATCACAACTCCATGGGGTCATTTACCAAACCGAAATCAGTGATTTCATAAAATCTCTAAACCATTTCAGCTAAATGATGAAACAAAAACTGCGAAATCAAAATTTATTTTATGTAATATTAATTTGGTGTCTGAAACAAAGTTAAAGTAGTATTTGTAGATACTCTTTAGAATTGTAGTTAAGCGATGTAAAAAGTTCATTATTATAATATATATTTTTTTATCATTATAATCTACAACAATACCTATTCATAAAATGCTATTATTTAAGTATCTACTTTATTATATTGTCTAAAATCACTGGAAACAAATATAAGTACCAATCGTACTCAAATAATTAAATGAAAAATATTGTTTTAGGTTAAATAAATTGTCTCAGCAGCCGGGCAGGGGTGGGAAAAAGATTTAATGCAAGTTACAACTTATCTATTTAATTTCACTGTAACGGTTTAGATTTTTGATCAAATCACTGATTTCTATTAGGGGAATGAAGTTGTGATTTTAGTAGTAACTTCATCAAATTTCTTAGAGATTTGATCACATTCCTGTTTTTTCATAAATTTTATGGGATACCTATCTAAGCATAAACATATCTGAAAAAATAAGTCTTTGTCCAAAGTTTCTAGAAGTCCAGAGTTAATCTTACGAATATTATAAATGCGAAAGTATGTCAGTTTGTTTGTTGATTTGTTACTCTATCACGCAAAAACTACTGAACGGATTTGGATAAAATTTAACACGTAGTAGATTAAAAAAACGTAGGATACCTTGTATCCCGATATTCCCACGGGAACGGGAACCACGCGGGTGATACCGTGGGCTGCGGTGCCGCTAGTTACCTACCTAATAAACTTACCGTCTTTACTTACCGTCTGACCCACTGGGTCTTAGAATTATTATTATAAGGATGGCATAGAATTTTGCCCAATGTGTTAAGTTATGTTCACGTTTTTTGCGTGAAATTCGTATTGCTAAACAAGTTTTACAGTAAGTTTATTTATGGTCTTTTCCATGAAAAGGAGTGGAAGAGGTTGAGAAAGATCCTATCTTAATAATTCTAGTGATGGAATTCGTATTTCATGAACAAAGCAAACAATTAATCAACTTGTTTTCTTTCTCGACTACTCAGTGGGTAGTAGACAATATCTGGGACTCAACTGACATATTATATGTCAAGTGAAGATAATAAATGGTCGTCGTGCTCGCAGCAAAAGATTATTGTCGGCTCCTGACGTTACCTTGAGACCGCGATTGTTTCTCGAGTACGTCGTGCTCATGCCTCGCGAATCTCACTCTCAACCCGACTCAAATGACATTTGGGAGTAGATATAGCTTTTCTCGACGTCGTCATGCTACGCGTGCTGGACATTATACTATAGAAATAATAGCAATCTAAGCAAGAAAAAGTAACAGCATTTTTACGAATTGAAATTTATGAAATGCTTTACAGCCAACATATTCCTTTTAACCTTTTTATTGTTCTTTGGATAATACAATAAACAGTAATTTAGGTATTATTTTTTATGAATCCTACTATAATATAATAAACGTGACAGTTTGGATGTTTGTTACTCAACCACTCAAAAACCGCTGAAGGGTTTTTGATGAATTTTGGGATACAGATACTTGAAAGCCTGGAGAGGAACAACGGATAGTTTTTATCCCGATATTCCTACGTGAACGGGAACCACGTTGTTAAGTTTATACTTTTACTGCAATTATTTGTTACAATGGTTATTACAAGAATGCCCTCTTATATTGGTCATTACAGTAATCAGTTATCAGTCATATATTGCTGTTGGAAATGTCCTTATAAAAAGTAAAAAAATAATTTAAATAAAATTAAATTTCGTCGTCGTCGTGGCAGAATTAAAAAACTGACACTTTTGACAAAAATTAATTTTTTCATCCTTCTTGAATAATATTTTTATTAAAATAAAATAGATAAAAGTTTATCTATTTTATTTTAATAAAAATATTATTTAAATAATTATTGGTGGTGATCATTTAACCACAAATGTAAAATGTTTTATATTTCCTTTGCAAGTTTGTTAAGATCTTTTAAACAATGCTTTAGGAAATATTTTTATAATTTAAATATTGAAATATTTATATAAAATACTTTCATAATAAGGTTTAATATATTAGAAACAATATATTTTAAGGAAAGATGATTAAATTTGGCCAAATTAAAATAGTGATCGACTGGAATGGTTAGGATTCCTACGTTGTGTAATTTTTTGTTTTAGTAATCCAAACTTCTTTAAGATGTGGTATGTCTGAGGCAAAGCTATAGGTCCAACAAGGTAAATACTGTGTCTAACCTAAGTTTTTTTTTTTTTTTTTTCTCTTTATTTGGGTCAACAAACAACTACATATTACATACAAGGGTTTAAATCATATCTTCTTAGGTAACTTAAACAAATATGCAGTCAAAGACGTTAACCACAAGTTACTTAAAAAAAAATAAAAAGTTTATAAGACAGTGTGATGCTAAGCAACAACAAAATATAAAAATACAAAGCATAACTACTTTTATACTAAAATAAAAATAATAATAAAAAATAAAAAAAGATAGAATTACTGCTGAGCCGAACATCATAAGTTCCTACGTATTTCACTTAATTTAATGAACCAGATGAAACAAGTCGGTCAAAATATTGTTTGCCTATACAAAAAAAAACAATTATATATTAACTAAAATTATATAAGTGATTCCAGTAAGATACGGATGGACCGCTTAAATTGCGCCTCAGAAAGCGAAAATATGTCAGCATCCAGGAACAGCGAATTATAATTATCAGAGATGCGCTGCAGAGGTGAACGTTTACCAGCATTCGTACGACACCTCGCAATGGCGAACAACTTACGAGCACGAACTTCCCGCGCATGAATAGTTCTCGGAACAACATAACACAGCCTGCCAGTCAGCTCAGTACAATCGAACTTATTGTGAATAATTCCATGAAGTACCATACACTCTAATAGCTTACGTCTGGATTGCAGAGTAAGTAGATCATACTTATGTAGAAGTTGGTCATACGATAGATATGAATTATAACATCTGTAATGCATAGATCTTAAGTATTTACGTTGTACACTTTCTAACATGTCGTTATACTTATTATATAGTGGATTCCATACGGGTATAGCAAATTCTAATTGGGATCGCACTAAGGTCTTATAAAGATACAAATATGTATAAGATTTCTTAAAATCTTTAGCAGATCTCATGATAAATCCGTACATTTTATAGGCCTTATTTATTATATTTTCAACATGAATGTCCAAATGCAATTTATTATCCAAAGTGACACCAAGGTCGCGTATCGAAGAAACTTCATTAAGAGTTACGTTACAAAGGGAGTAGTCAAAGTTGATATTTTGTTTTTTCTTTGAAAAACTAATAAAGCTACATTTGGGTACTTATTATTTAAACAATAAGCAGAGAGCCTGTTTAAGTCTTCCTGAAGCAGAATACAATCTAAGATATTCTTGATGGGCTTGAAAATTTTGAGGTCATCTGCATAGAGCAAGAAATTGCAGTTGAGGAAACACTGCTCAATATCATTTATAAACAATACAAACAGGAGTGGGCCAAGTATGGACCCCTGAGGAACGCCAGATGTCACATGAGTAATCTGTGACTGAAACCCATTAATAACGACCTTTTGAGTTCTATTAGTTACGTATGAGATGAACCAACGCAATAGATTGCCACGTATGCCATTAAAAGATAGTTTCTTTAAAAGAAGTTCGTGGTCAACCCTGTCGAAAGCTTTTCGAAAGTCTGTGTATATAGCGTCTGTTTGGGTATTATTATCCATGTTTTCAAATAGTGATGAGACATAAATCATTAAGTTGGTAGTAGTAGACCTTCTCTTTACAAATCCGTGTTGTTCTTTGATAAAAGTTCTATGCAAAACAGGGTAAATTTCATTGTGAACAAGTCTTTCGAAAAGCTTCGCAGGGGCACACAAAATAGAAATGGGTCTGTGGTTCTCCACCTCATGCTTAGAGCCATTCTTATGTACAGGTACTATATTTGCACGTTTCCAGATCTCAGGGAAAACTCCCTCGGAAATACATTTATTATAAATTAAACTCAAAGGCTTATAAAGGCCTTTAGCAGCATGGACCAGAAAATATGCCGGGAGCCCATCTGGACCAGGTCCTTTTGAAGGATCCAGTGCTTTCAATTCGGTAAGAACCTCATTTTCGCTAAAATGTAAATCGTGCAAAATTACATCACTAGTGTCAAGGTCAGTAGGAGGGTCAATAGACGGCATATCAGAAGACAAAGTGGAAGGCCCGTAAACTGAGTGGAAAAACTCTGAGAACATATTACAAATTTCATCAGGATTGTTAGATCTTGCGTTTTTATAGACCATGTAAGAAGGTATATTAGATGACGTTTTCTTATTGGCTATGAAAGACCAGAAATGTTTAATGTTACTTTTAATACTGTCTTCTACTGAACTGACATAATTTGCATAACATTTGCTACATTCCGATTTAAAACGCTGCCTGTACCTTGAGAAAATCTCATAGTCAGATTCATTTTTATACGTTTTCCATCTGACCCATGCCCTCTCCTTGTTTTTTGCGATATGGACTAAGGACAAAGTATACCACACGGGATATCGCGAGGATCTAGACGTTACTGTATTTGTGTGTCGTTTAATAATGTCAAAGAGCCTGTTATAAAATAGGTCAACCATTGCCTCCACACTATGCTTATAAAATAAGGAAGACCAGTCAACTTTATCTAAGTCTGCGATAATGAGGTCATACTTTGCCTTATAGAAGTTATACTTTGACAATGATTGGCGGCGCATAGGAGAATACATTCCCTTAAATGTGAGTTCAGCGCAAAAAGGTGGATGAAAGTTATCACTTGGTAAAAGACTGTTAGTAAGTTGCGTGATATTACATTTAATGTTAGTCATCATTAAGTCAAGTATATTACCTTTAACATTTTCAATATAATTATACTGATAAGCACCGTGAAAATACATAAAGTTCTTCAAGAGTGTACAAAGCAAAGACGATCCGCTGCAGTCAAGTATTCCGCTAATATCACCCCTAGATACCCATTTAACCTCAGGCGAGTTATAATCGCCAAAGAGAGAGAAATCTGTAACAGAGCTTCAAGAATATTTGATAATGAATCCAAGTATGTAGCGTAGGTATCATACGAGGATTTAGGCGGTATATACACGACAGCCACGGTATGTCTCCTTGAGCCACAGGAACTAGGAAGACTCACACACACACTTTCGACACCACTAAGCATGTCATTGTGACACATAATAGGCACAGGCCTAAGACTTTTTAGAACTGCAATCATGACCCCGCCACCGTCCTTTTTACCAGTAAGACTGCGATTCCGATCGCAACGGTAAACAGTATAGCGTTGGTCAATAAACTCACAATCATAAATTTCAGGTATTAACCACGTCTCTGTGAGTATAATGAGGTCGTATTGGTGTGCCAATATATTCATGTATAACGTATGTAACTTGGTGCGCACACCTCTGCAATTCTGATAATAACACACCAAATTAGCCATTCTCAAAATTAGAAAAACAAACTATTGTTACCCTGAATGCTGACAGATTCACAACAAAACTACTGAGATTTATAATAATACAGTTAACCATTAAAACCCCTGAATCAACGATAAAAATAATTTTATAAAAATTTACAATATGTATTAAAGGGTAAAATACCCCACTAAACCTGGCATATTTTAATTTAACTAAAAATATTACTAAATATAAGTGCATATAAAAGGAATAACAGATATACAAAGTTTTTATTACAAATGACCAACTAATAATATTACCTAAAATAAGTGCATATAAAAAGAGTAGCAGATAAATAAAGTTTTTATTAGTAATGAGTATGAACACTGTCAACTGGCATGCAGACATAATGTGTTTGATAAAAAAAGGCCCTTAACTGGCAAACAGACATAATGCGTTCGCTCAGCTATTGTTTCATAATTCAAACATAACTTATGGATATTGGTGTAAAATAAAAAGCATGCAAGAAAACATTTATACTCTAAATATATACAAGTACAATTACGACTTGTTGAGTAATTTACTGGCTCCTTTTTTAATTTTAGATATATCTTGATGAGAACGTATAGCGAATGCTGCGTGATTGTCGGATTCGCGCACAAGTATAGTCGCATGTTTGACCCATACGTGTTGGTAGTTTTCTTCCTTCTTAGCTTGACGACAGTCTCGAAACAGCTTTTTCCTTTGTATAGTTAAGTGCTCATTCATGTAGATTACGTTTGATGACCCGGAGATGCCTATGTCATTCGAGGTAGTATTTTTCACCTTACGGAACGCACTTAATATGTTGTCTCTTAATATGCGGGAACTCATCTTGACAATAACATTTTTAGGGCGATTTGTTTGACGTTGAGCTTGCGCAACACGGTGTATAGAAATAACATCTCTAGGCTGAATAGGAAATTTAATATGATTTCCAATATTCACCATAAGCTCTAATAGATTTTCATTCCTTTTTTCGGGTAACCCATTAATTTCAATGTTACAACTTCTAGCCTGTTGCTCAAGAGCTTCAATCTTCGATTCGAGGGACATTATTATAGCGGAGCTTTGTTCATTATTTTTTAACTGATGTTCAAGTTTTTCAACGCGTTGTTTCAATTGATTATTGAGTTCACAGTTAAAATCAAGTGTATTCTGAACGTCAGTTACCTCTTTGCGCAGATTATCATGCTTGTTATCCAGAAGATGCAGTTGTTGCTTTATATTAATTTGTTCACCACGTAAAAGTGTCAGTTCTTCCTTTATATCCTTGGTGGTGGTAGCTAACGTATCTAAATCTATGCGTAGAGTTTCGATACTGTTACCAATTTTAGAGATTTGACCATGGAAGTCATCCTTTAAATCCTTAAGTGTATTTTGTACGATCTTGGTAAATTCTTTAAAAGATTCTGTTATTTCACACTCTGGCTGTTTACGTTTTCTAAATGATACATGTTGGTCTGAATGTAAATCAGTACTCAAACTCAAATCCGGATTGGAAGAGAATTGTTTGGATGGGGAAGACATCGTAATAACGTAATTATATTGTTGAAATGAATATTTCAAGTATAATTATTTACGACAATGGTATTTAATTATGAGTATGTCGTTTTCTTTCGTTAAACTGTCGCAAGTACCTTGGTAGCGGCAAGATTGGTGCGAAGTGAGCAGGTAGCCGGTTGACGTGACGTATGCGATCCTTTTGTTTGTAGATCACCGATGCACGGTTCCAGTTACGTTTTTTGCGGTAGGTCAGGGTCGGTAATAACTTGCAAGTTTAATACACTGATTTTTCTTCAACCCGTGAACCGAATGCAACAAATCATAACTTTTTATAAATGTCTAAATATAATCTTGCTGACAAATAACACTTTAACTTTTAAAACGTTAAAACATTAATACACAGAGCTAATCGAAAGTGCCGTTGCTTAGCGAACACACGGCGCGATACTGTATATATATCTTCAATTAAAAAATATATTAACCTTTTTATTATACTTAAACATAAAACTATAGTTTAGACGTGGATGTGTATGTTGTAAAGTGTACAAAGGACAGGAATAGGAAAGGGACAGGATAAAAGAGGGAAGTAACCGGGGCCCTCACGGGCCCCGGGGGTCCGCTCCGACCTGCCCTTCAGACCCGTCATAAAACCAAACCAATCAAGGATAGGATATAGACGGAGAGAGTAAAACCCTATTCCATAAGTAAGTAAGTTTGGAGTAAATTCTTCCTATCCCATCGATGCTTGCCCAAACACCCCGTCTCCATGTGACCCGCACAGATCAAAAGTAAATAGACGACATACTAGCAAATTAATATTATAGTGAAATTGCCTAGCTGCAAGCAGACATGGTAGGTATAGTGTATAAGCTCCCACTTGAATGACTGGGTGACAAATCCACAATATTTTCCATTATGTAGTCTCTTCTCATATAGTGAGCCTCACAAACTAAACATGTATAATAATATATTTTTCTATTTAAAATTTATCATAAGTATAAAAATAGCAATGAAAAATGCAAAAAATCATAAATTATTGGCTGTTGCATCTTAATCGATCGTTAAACACCTGAAAAGATGTTTCTTTCGAATGCAAGGATATTCCTAGCATTGATGTGACAACGCTGGCTTACAGCGTATTAAAAATATAAAAGTATTGGAGAATTTCGACGGTGGTTCGCAAGTCTCGGTAACTCAGCGGTTTGAGCATTGGACCGCATTTCCAAAGGTCGTGGGTTCGATTCCCATCTGAAAATTCACTTGTGGCCGATTAAATTTTTCCAATATTTTTCTATTTAAAATTTATCATAAGTATAAAAATAGCATTGAAAAATGCAAAAATTCAAAAATCATAAATTATTGGCTGTTGCATCTTAATCGATCATTAAACATCTGAAAATATGTTTTTTTCGAATGCAAAGATATTCCTAGCATTGATGTGACAACGCTGGCTTACAGCGTATTAAAAATATAAAAGTATTGGAGAATTTCGACGGTGGTTCGCAAGTCTCGGTAACTCAGCGGTTTGAGCATTGGACCGCATTTCCAAAGGTCGTGGGTTCGATTCCCATCTGAAAATTCACTTGTGGCCGATTAAATTTTTCCAATATTTTTCTATTTAAAATTTATCATAAGTATAAAAATAGCATTGAAAAATGCAAAAATTCAAAAATCATAAATTATTGGCTGTTGCATCTTAATCGATCATTAAACATCTGAAAATATGTTTTTTTCGAATGCAAAGATATTCCTAGCATTGATGTGACAAAGCATTGAAAAATGCACAAATTCAGAAATCATAAATATAAGTACTTCGAAATACGAACCGCTACAAACTAGGAAGAACCAGTCTCACGTAGTTTAGTCATCCAAGATGTGAAATGATAGAGATAACGGTGGTATGCGAACATACCACTATAGTGTAGAGTGATTATTATGTGAAGTCTATGCGTAGACACATAGAACACAATATCTTGAGAAAGCATCGGTGAAACCGGATGAATAGATCAAGTTGCAATAACATTGAACTTTTATCAATATATTAAATATGAATGTTATCAATCAGGTATACTCACAAGGACAGGGTAAGGAATATGAAAAAGCAAGTCAAAACCATTAACCATTACCGCTGCTAGAGTTTCCCAAATCATACAATGTAGCAAAAATCATAGGTATATCTGTCCAATATATGGTTGCAATATATTGCATCCATATATTGCACAAGATATGATAACTGTCCTCTTGTGTTTCAAAATATATTTGAAACACAAGAGGACAGTTATCATATCTTGTTCTACCACGAATTCTGAATTAATGGCATTACAAAATACGATTTTAAGCCTGAGTGAGTACGAACACTAAATGCTCACAAGGATCCATCTAGTCGAAGCCCATGGATAGCATTGACCTGAACAAATATGAGCATGTCAGTTTACACAAGACTCCTCAAGTGTAAAAGCCATGTTTCACTCCATCCATTAGCCACTACTAAACATGTTGCCGCAAACATAAATCACTGTTGACAAATAATCAGATTTGATTATTGTTCAAAAGCAGTAGAATAAGTATGGCACATATCCAAGCCGGAAATACTTCCACTGGCTGGCACGGTATTCACTCGGGGGAGCCCTATAATAAAACACAATTTGTTTGCAATCATATACTGGACCATAGACTCAGATAAGTACAATCATTTTGAATGTTATAGGTAGGTAATTATTATAATGATTATAAAATTTTGGAAGCTCAGCATTACCTGATTCCTGCAAACTAATGCCAACCAGAACCAAGACCTACAGAATTACCTTACAGAAACTACCATTCCTCACAAAATTACCTCGCTCTGAACTTCCTCAGCTCGCTGGAAAGCTTGCTCTATGTCCATTCAGAACTACACCATAATCTGTAGGTATTGTAAATGTTTGTAATGAGTGTATATGAAGTGTGAACAACGATAAATGCTTAAATACAAATAATTTATAATAATAAATATAGTGAGTATGGCAAGTTACATGTGACTGCTAAATATTGTTTGAATGGACAATGTCATGCTCAATTGGACAGATTGAACTACTCTCTCCCAGCTTAATAGTTACTTTAACGAATAGTGCATAGTTTAGACATAAACAAGTACTACTGTTTGTAGTCTCATTCAATGGAGCAAAACACCATGCCATTCACATAACACATACAATAATATTTAAACGAATTTTCGTCTGCAGTGCACAATTTTCTCTAGAATAATAATTAGGTAGCTAGGTACCTAGTGTAAAACCTAGACGTTTCCTAGATAATGTCCTCCTAACCTATACTAGACTGTAGAAAAATCTAGTCTGTAACTTATGCAACAGTATCTTGCTGAAATTCTGACAGTATTCGTCTAAATATTACGCCTGCCAGTGCCAAAGACAATTAAAAAAAAACTATTACAAACAGTTTTTAAAAGGACTCATCAAACAGCCCTCGTATATTGTGCAAATAATCACAGTCCATTACATTATATGAAACTGGAAGAAGTGAATTAAGAAATAATCAGAGGCAGAGAAGAGAGGTGCGGCAGACGTAATACGCATGACCACAAATTAATTGTGATAGCTCTGTTTAATAATAATAATAAATTTAATAATAAATTTTATTTCAATAAAAAGTTTTGAGTTACAGTTATTAGTGGCCGGAGTCCCCTTTTAAGCATACAATGCCTGTAACAAGAGACTCCGCTCTTCCATGACATTATTTTATGTATTTATCATTACATTAAGTAGTATAGAACAACTTATCATAATTATTTTTAAATTTACAATAAACAAGGATAGATTATTTTGCGCGCGCGAGTGTGAGTGTGTGTGTGAGTGCATGCATGAGTAAATATAGGTATATATTATTATATGTATTATATATGTATGATAGAAAAACAATGTGAATGATGCGTTAATAAGAGGGTTTTTTTTTTTTTTTTTTTTTTTTTTTCTTTTTAATAGTATTATTTTATGTCTTGTAAGAACAGCTCTGTCATGTCATAGTCAAGTGATTCCAACCATGTTAGTACCGACTTTTTGCATTCTTTATAAGGTTTGGAGTAAATGTCTAGTTCCTTATTAATTTCATTATAAATTTTGGCCGAAATACTATTATATTGTGCTCCAGCAAACTTTGTTTTAGTTGAAGGAACTAAAGCCACATTATATTTTCTTCTACTTTTTTTTTTATTTTTCATATACGGTAAATTCTTGTGCTTTTTCAAAAGTACATGTTTTATATATAGTTTCCTAACTGAAAGCAACCCACAATCAAGATAAAGTTGTTTAGTAGGGTACCTAAAGCGTTTAAAATACATTGTTTTTATCAGAGCACGCTGCGAACGCTCAACCTCTATAAACTTAGTTTTTGACGCACCACCCCAAATAGGAATGCAGTAAGCCAAGATGGACTCAACCAGGGCAATGTATATTCTATTCAAGAGATTGTTTTTTGGATCTCGATCTATAACAGGTTTCTCATCCCTTGGGATCACATGTCTTAGTGAGCGGAAGATCCATGTTAATTTCCTCACTCTTCCAGCAAGTTGGTCAAGATGAGGATACCAGGATAGCCTCTGATCCAGGATAACGCCCAAATACTTATAATTGGTGACTTTGTCAATAAGTGGACAGTTACAGTTATTCATAGAATCATTGCAGTTGTGAACCTTCAGACTGTAGTTGTCAGCAGGCTGATTATTGTCATAAATACTATAACAGATGTATTTGGTTTTAGATGTATTCAGTGACAGTAAATTATTCTTCAACCAAGTCGATATTTGAGTCATTCCTATTTCAGCATTATTTCTCACAGCTTCCCAGGAGTTTCCAGAGAAGACAACAGCTGTATCATCGGCGTACGAGAAAATATTGGCGTTATTGATTTTTAAATTACACAAGTCATTGATGTATATTAAGAACAAGGTAGGTCCTAATACACTGCCCTGCGGTACGCCATATGTTACTTCTGCGTCTTCACTGGAATACTGTTCCAATTTGACTCTTTGCTTTCTCTCAGAAAGGTAATTTTTAAAAAGAGCTAATGGCATACCCCGTATTCCAATATTTTGGAGCTTGTTCACAAGGATAGGGACAGACACAGTGTCAAAAGCTTTTTTGATATCCAAAAACACAGTTAAACATTTATTATTTTTATCAATATGTTCTGTTACTAATGTACTTAATGCAGTTACAGCATCCTCTGTAGATATACCTTTCCTAAAGCCATATTGTGACGGAGACAGAAAGTTATATTTATTTAGAAACTGAAGAAGGCGATTGTTTAATAATTTTTCCAAAATTTTTGATATACTAGGTAAGATGGATATAGGCCTGTAATTATTAACATCTGTTCCATCCCCACCCTTGTGAACTGGAGTGATAATGGATTGTTTGAGTGGGGCAGGGAAAACTCCCTTGCTGAAGCAGAGGTTGGCAAGGTGGGTTATAATAGGAACTAGATCATTTCTCATGTATTTTAAAAACTTGGTAGGGATCTCATCCCAACCAGGTGCACTGTTTGATTTAAGATTCATCAAAATATTATCTACTTCATCACAGTCTGCATCTAGAAGAACAAATGAGTTTAACTGTGTTGGTTGTGTAATAGATGGATAACTGGAAGTACACGATTGACTGGGTTGAATTTGTTGAGCAAGTTGTATACCAATGTTTGCAAAGAACTCATTCACAAAGTTTGCTGATTCAGATGGGGAATTTTTAGCATTCAATAAATCTGTGTTCTTGGTTTTAGATCGATTTGAATATGTAATTTTTTTTATATTGTGCCAAAGTAATTTATTATCAGAGACTGATTTTGAAAGTAACTCTCTTTCATATTTTCTTTTCAATTTTTTTATTAAATTATTACAATAATTCCTATATCTAGTATAAGTTATTTTCAAAACTTCATTATGAGGATCTTTTTTAAAATTTTTTTGTAACTTATTTCTATTATTTATGCATCTAAGAATACCAGTGGTAATCCACGGTTTTATAATACGTTTGTTCTTTGGTATTTTAACAGTAGTTGTATTAAATTTAATGGTATCTGTTAGTCTTTGCAATAGAAGATCAGTTAACACGTTAGGATCATTGCAGTAAAGTAACTCGGCTAATTTTAATTTTTGTAAATATTTTTGAGCTTTTTCATAGTCTATTGAAGTTGAAGTCTTATTTGATCTATGAGAGTATTTTATTTTAGATAAACATAAGAATGTTGTAAGGTGGTCAGTGGTACTTGTATTTAATATTGCAATAAATGCCGAAACTTTTCTAATATCAATTTTCAACATGAAGTGGTCCAAACATGCGAGTTCCCTTGTAGGTAATGTGTGACCAGGAAGAATACTAAATTCTGAAAGCATGTTAAGATAATTAACTCTATTCCTGTATTCCTGAGCAGGCTCTGGATTTTTTTGCTTTAGGTTAATATTTATGTCTCCAGTTATTATAATATTCTTGAGTGTCCTAATAGTTTCAAGATGTGCGCCAAGAGAATTTAAGAATATTTCAGCATTTGTGTTTGAAGGAGAGCGATATATACACAATAGTATATTATTTAAAATATCTACTTGAATGCAAGAGGCATGTGACATTTTTATCTCCTTTAATTTAGCATTTAATGAAGACTTGACATAAACAATAACTCCGTCATTTTGATTTAATTGATTACTAGTAAAATATGAGTCGTAATTAGATATTTGTGGTATGGGCTTGTTACTATCAAGTCTACATTCGGTTAGAACTAATACATCTGGTTTAAAATTGAGACTCGACACGGTTAGTAAAAAGTCATCAATATTACAATAGACACTTCTTATATTTTGAGAGATGATAGTAAGATCATTCTGCTTTACTTGTATATGATTACCTAAATCAACAGTATCACATTCAAGAGCACGAGCTATTTCTAGTTTGTCTAATTCTTGAATATTTTGAAAAGACTCACCCATTAAATAATATATATGTATATAAGTAGATTATTATGTATGACATAAAACTATATGTGTTATTCATAACAGCTATTGAAGAAAGCTTGTAATAGTGAGAGAAAGTTAACTTATGATAATACGAGTATTTATAATAAAAAATATTTAGGCAACTTTTAATATACTTGCCTTTTGGTAGTATATATATTGTGTATTGTTTGTATGTATTATTGCTATTTAAGTATGTGTAAATACAGCAAAAGTGAGCGTGCGCAAAACTACAATTCATGAGCTTTGTCAAACTAAGGTACTGATAGGATATAATTAAGTGAGCAAAATAGATAATTAAAGCATGCAAAGACAGACTATATAAACTCGGCATAGGCTTCAGAAACTGGTATTGTATACAAGTATTAAGTACAATTAGTCATTTTTTCAAGAGAAGCTGGTGTACCTGATCTTCGCTCCTGATGATGATAATCGGCGAATGTTCATCTTTCCTTATGTAAACTTTGCCGTAGGAAGTCCAGCAGAACTTATAGGCATTGGACTTGGCAAGGTCTCTGGCGAGAAAGTAAAGGCGAGAGCCTTTCGGAGTAAGATGTTCTGATAGAAATATAGGTGTATCTTCCTGCACCATAAAACCTAAATGTTTAGCACACAATTTAGTCTTATGTCTTATGTTGAATTCCTTTGCCTTTTTCAAAAATTCAGCCTTAAGAAGCGTAGATCCCGTTTCTATAATAACTGTTATGACGTTAAAAACCTGTACTCACCAATACACGCCCTCTTGCCCACACCGAAACTAGCGAAGCAGTTTGGGTTGGCCGGCAATGTGTCTGGACTAAGCCACCTGTCCGGGTTAAACTTATGGGCGTCAGGACCCCACATGGGGTGCTCGTTTATTCCAAAGAGGAAACTTGTGCAGGTCCTACCAGCTGCTAGTGTGTAGTTTTCTGAAAAATAATTGGGTTAGTTAACCAAAAGTCATCATCATCATTAGAACATCATTGCCCACTGCTGAACGTAATATGCCTCTCCCGCCATTGAGAACGTTGCGCGACTACTTATTCAGTTCTTGTTAGCTACTTCGCGATGATCGTCGTCGTTCATGTAATCTGAGGGCGTCATAAACTACGTTTGCCGACACTTGGTCTTTACACCGGAACTCGTTTCAATCAAGTAAGACGCAAACCGATAAATCAAGCGGTTTTTGTTTCTGCGGTTACTTGCTAAAAGTGTAATTGTGTGGGGACACCTTAAATACACCCTTGTGCAAGGAGCATCAAAATCTGACCTGGCAGTTTTGAAAAAAAACGGTTCTTTAGAAATACCATGGGTTTTGCTTCATTATTTGTTTTTGTAACAATAGCAATATTTATTTTATAATAATAGCCCCATCAGGGCGACATGAGACTAGTTGCTTTTTTCTAGTATATTTTCTTGTTTAATATTTTTCACACAATAATAGCAATATTGTTATGATATAAGTACGAGGACACCTTAACTACACCCTTGTGCAAAAAGACATCATAATCACTTGGCAGTTTTGAGAAAAATTGTACTTTACAGTTCTATGATTTTGGTCAGATTTGGACAGTAACCACAACAACATCGCTCTTGATCCATAGACAAACAAAAATGCAGCAAAATCCTGGGATTTTTAAATTCAATTATTTCCCAAAACTGCATAAGGGTGTACTTAAGGTGTCGCTATACAAATACCACAATAGTATAAAAATATAATAAAATTTTGATGCCACTTTGCACAATTATTTGAGGTGTTCCAAAAAATACAGTAACGCTATTGGTCCGTAGACCACTTAAGTCACCTTTATCGCTCATTGGTCGGTTTTTGAATTAACAATTTCATGTTAAGAATGTCTTAAACTCAACTGAAAGGGACAGATATTGATCATGTTCATATGTGATTGGCATTTTAGTCGAAAGGAATCGATTGCATTGGACGTAGACTCAGTTCTGAGGCTTTCGCAGTAAAATTATGAGAGTTTTGATTGATATTGAAACGGCAAGACTAGTTTAGTTACTTTCATAGTGTAATGTCCTATGGCCTCTTGCTGTGGGGCTCAGCAGCCAATATAAAAAATGTTTTTATACTTCAAAAAAAGAGCTGATCATGACATATTCAATCTATGTCGGAGAGACTATTTAAAAGGTTTGTTTAAAGAAATTAATATAGGTACTTACTTTTACGGGACAATACATCTATGACAATATAGTATATGTAAGAAAACATCTCAATTTATTTACAAAGCGTAGCGATGTTCATCATTTTAATACCATAAATAAGAATAAGCTTGCCGTTCCAAGATTTCGACTTGAAAAAACGAGACTCTCGTTTGTGGGGAAAGGCATATGAAAAATTTTGTAATAACTGAGTATGATAAAATTTTCCTTTTATATTTATATTACAATACTGTAGATTTGTGTATGGCAACAACATGTAAAAGATGTCCTGAATGGCTAGCACTGGCACAGAGCTGAACGGATAGCCTAAATGGTAGGAAAAAAAATGGACATTCGGAAGCACTTATCTATATAAGTCTCAAATAAAAATATTTTGACTTTGACTTTGGTATTTGTTAATTAACGGTGCACTTGATCCAAGCCTTGATCATACGTTGTTTCATAACAAAAAGCTGACAATCTTACTCAACTTAACGTTCCTATCCAATTTTCTGGCCGTTATTGGAGCAATAGTATACACCCTCATACTCTCTTTGAGAATTGCCTCCACGTAAACCAATTTCGATAGGTCATATTTTTCTACATCTTTGTCTGCTCCTTCAAAAATTTCTTCTATCCTGTAGACAAATAAGTAATCTTCTTTGGGACTTGAGACTTAATTCACACTTATTGGATACTAGATATCGGATAAACATAATGGTACTTAAAAACTTTTTTGTTCTAAATACTATGGTAACACGGGGCCCAATAGGCAAATAAGCCTGCACCATAGTTACCGAAATGAGATACTTGCGGTGGGACAGGTATAGCTAGGAGATAATATAGTTAGTTAGTTCCTCGGTGGTTTAGGATTACGGAAGAAGTGTGATTCTATGACTATCATTATTAGGGTTTGTGAACCGATGGCGTAGCTTCTTTGACGTTCATAAGTGCTTGCAACAGCCTAGACTGAATAAATGATTTTGACTTTGACTTTAGGTATGATAAAGGCTAAGCATTTCCGCCGAGTGTAAAAAGACGTATCCAAAACCAGTATTACAGAGTACTTACTCTGTGTTAGCTTTCTCCTGCACCTCAGGGTAAGTTCCTAATAGTAGCAGAGTATACCCGAGGATGTTTGCTGTAGAATCATGACCTGCAACTATCATGGTATCAACATGCTCCCGGATCTCCCTGTCGTTAAAGACCAGACGATCAATTGCCAATTCCAGTAATAAGTCCATAAAAGGTTTGAATTTTCTTTCTGGAAGTATTATTGTTTAAAAAAAACAAAAACTAAAGATAACATGAAATCTAGAATATTCATAGCTTTCCAAAATTTTAGTTCCTTTGGGTAAATTAAGTACTGACATGTTTATAATACGTTTGTGAATTTAGAGCTCCGCAGTTATATTAAGGTAACCTGACATTTCCAGACGAGCGCTTCGCTTATTAACTTTTTTATTGAATGTCACAGAAGCATTAGTTGGTTAGTACACAGATTGATGTGCTGCTAACGCCTGACTTTCTTTTCTTTTATTTCTATCCTCTCTAGTCTGTCAATCTTACGACTGAGACTTATTAATAAATAATTCTAATTTTAAATCGTAATCAATATAATTAACAACATGACGGTTACGCATGTCAAAAGCTTGACCTAGGTAAATACGTACGTAAATAATACGTTTATCATTAGGTATATCAATACTTGTACATAATAGCAGTATAGATTTACAAATTTCTCACCAGAAGTTATTCCAGTTCCAGTATTTCGGTCAGTTCGAATAATGGCATTGATTTCGGATTTCCTTTTCTGAAGTACCTGTAATTATATTTTTGTTTCGCTTTATTTTCAAATCAATCTGAACGATGCTCCGATCCTTTTCAATATAAAGCATTTGGAAAACTGAAAACTAGCACTAAAAAAACTAGTAAGAAATTACAATCTATATATATAACGGAATCGAGTCAGGACAATCGTTATCAGTGGGCTCAGACATAATGAAAATGCAAAATTACTATTCACGAATGTATTTCACAATGCTTTTCTATCTTAAAATAGGAAACGCGGTAGTTTTGACACGGAGCTTCGTTATTTCGCTTCACGGTTCCACAGTTCTAAAAATAGAATCCCTCGATCGCAAAAACAACAAGTCACCCGGCCAATCTCGCTACCCCAGCGCCGTGCCAACTCCACCCAAGCAAAACTGCTTGACGTTTCCAAATAGAATTAACAGATGGCGCCGTTTAACACTGTAGTTATTCAAATCAAATAAAGGTGGCGCTTATTTTCGTAATAGTTTCTTTAAATCAAACTAGATGGCATTTATGTTAAATAATTAAATAATCAAATAATCTATAGAGATCGCTGGTAATGCAATGCTTCGACACGGCCATCATGACACTTCACACGTCCTCGTGTGCAAGATCTGAAAGAAAAGAAAAATAGTCCAAACAGAAAATGTTTATTTCCGCTCGGCCAACCTGGCCAATAAAATAATAGTGACAGCCTTTGATTTAATCTCTCTTAATTTCATCACAAAATGACAAATACCCAAACAATCATTAATAGTAAACAAAATTTCGTTTTTACTAACAGCTCACAAATTTCAATTGAATTTTAGCCTTATTTCATCAAACACAGTTAAGTAACAAGACTACCAATATGCAGTGACGTCTATCCCGCCACTAATTACAATATTAATTTGCCTCCATCCGGCGAACCGCACATAATTATGGTATGCCTCTATCCGGCAACCAAATCATCACATAGCCTCTATCCGGCAACCAAATCATCACATCGCCTCTATCCGGCAACCAAATCCATCACATCGCCTCTAGCCGGCCATTACAAACATCACCTCCCTCCGGTGCTAAGTCCAGACCAAACGCATGCCACTCACAGACGTGGCCGCACTGCAACGGGTTGAATCAAAATCACACCCGAATTTTACGCCTACGATTACGAATGGTCAAGGACTGTTACAAATTCCAACAAAACATCATCATCAACATCGTGGTAACCAATAGAAATAAAACAATACCAGTGGCTAAGTTGTGTTTGACAAATTTTTGCTTCCTTAAAATCAACTAAAAGTAGGATTCGGAGTCAATGTCTAGATCATGTCTACCTGAGTACTACTATCCGGCATTTTTCTCAACCGGTCGTGAGCATATTTGTAGGTTCGGTTTGAATTGAGTGCCTTAAGAACGTAACGATCACCATCTAACTTTTCGATAACTTTAAAGGGGCCTCTGTACTTGCGATCGAGCTTAGTTTGATTGCGCTCTTCATTTTGAAGTAATACTAAATCATCTATTGAAAACGGATTAACTTTGGCCTTAGTACTATCAAATCTTGCTTTGTCGTATTGAGCTGCGTTTTCGATATTAGCAATAGCCTCAGATCTAACTTGTTCGATATCTACGTCAGATTCTACAGTGTCAGACAGCATGATTTCTAATGGCCTTGCTACCTTACCTATGAGTAGTTCTAACGGGCTGGATTTAGTGACTCTGCTTTGAGTACAATTTATTGCGAGTTGTACATCCGGCAGCGCGTCTTGCCAAGACTGGTTGCTTGTCTCTACAGCTGTCAGCATATTCTTAAGCGTGCTCATTACGCGCTCCACCTGACCATTGGCTCGTGAGCTACCTGTAGCTATCAGATGAAGTTTGATATTGACAGAGTCGCAATAATCTTTAAAGTCTTTGCTAGCAAAGCAACGGCCCTGATCGGCGATTACTCGCGTTGGCGCACCAAATAGAGAAACACTTGCCTTTAAAGCCTTAATGCTACTAGCAGTATCGATATGCAAGGTGTGATGCAATAAAACGTATTTCGTGAAGGCGTCAATTAAAACAAAAACATACTCTTTTTTATTATTTTTACCACTCAATTTGCCAGTGGCGTCGATATGGATCGTGTGCCAGGGTGTTGATACCTTTGGGATGGGATGCATCTCGGCTGAAACTTTACCTGAATGCGATTTGGACACTTTACACGTAATGCAATTGTCGACAAATTTCCTTACATACTTCGACATATTCTCAAACCAGTAGCTCTGATAGATTTTCTCAAGAGTTTTCTCCCAACCTAAATGCATCAACCCTTCGTGCACGTTATTGATTACAGACCATTTTAAGGCCCGTGGGACAATAGGCAAAGTCAAAGTCTTACCATTCCGCTGTATTTTGCGGTGTATGATGCCAGATCTTATTTCATACGTTTTAGCTGTATCCTCTGGAAGATTATTTTCATGCAAATTGATAATCAAAGATGAAAGCTCCCCATCTCGCTGCTGCTCTGCCATCAGCCAATTATCAGTTAGCTCGGTAATATTAACATGCTTTACCTCTTCCTTATGTACAATTTTATCCACTTTATCAGCTTCCACAGGGTTCCTTGAAAAGAAATCTGCATGATTCATGCGCTTACCGTCGCGGTGAATAATGTCAAAATCTAAACTTTGTAAAAAGGCCCACCATCTGTGAACACGTGGCGTTAAGTCCAGCTTTTTGCGAGTGTACTGCAAGGAGCTGCAGTCAGTAAAAACAACAAATTTACGACCGTGAAGATAATGCCTAAAGTGTTTAACTGCATTTACTACTGCGAGAGTTTCCAGCTCGTATGAGTGGTATTTGGACTCCGCAGCAGTAGTGCGTTTGCTAAAATAGGCAACAGGATGTATTTTACCATCTTTTTTCTGCATCAGAACTGCGCCATATCCTAAAGCGCTAGCGTCGGTGTGCAGTTCCACTCCTAGTTCTGGTTGGAATATCATCAACACTGGTTCTTCCGTAAGGACTGATATTATTTTCTGCCTAATAGATTCGTGGTCGGGTTTCCAATTGACTTTACCGTTTCCAGCCGTCAGTGCATGCAAAGGTGCCATTATTTGCGAAAATTTCGGTATGAACTGACGGAAGTAAGAAGCCAAGCCAATGAACTGACGCAGCTGGGTCACCGTTTCTGGAGGTGGTTGGGCCGTCAAAGCTATGATTTTTCTAGGATTAGGACGAATCTCTCCTCGGCTGACCTCGAACCCCAGATACTCTACCTTTTGCTTTAAGAACTTACATTTTTTAAAATTCAAGGAAAATCCTTTAACTGTGAGAACCTGAAGAACAATTTCTAGTCGACGAAGGGCTTCGTCCACGGTAGTTGCCACAATTAAAAGGTCATCCATATAGACCACGACATAGCTATTCACCAGTTCCCCTAGAGCTCTTATTATTGCGCGTTGGTACACGGAAGGCGCATTACGCAAACCGAACGGCATTTTCAAATATTCGAACTGGCCATCCGGTGTGACAAATGCTGTTCGCTCTATTGACTCTGGGTCCAAGGGGATCTGATGAAAGCCAGAAGCCATATCTAGAACAGTGAAGAAATTACCTCCATGCAGCCTCGCTATCTGGTCGGAGATGAGAGGAAGTGGGAAACGGTCAGGTACAGTGTTGTCATTGAGTTCCCTGTAATCCACACATAACCTGTCCGTGCCATCTTTCTTTTTCACCAGCAGGATGGGGCTGGCGAAAGGAGAGGAACTAGGTCGGACCACGCCAGCATCTAATAGCTCTTTGATCTTACCTCGGACTACTTGACGCTCCTCAGGGCTCAATCTATAAGGACGCCTGTTGACAGTCCTGTGTGGGTCCTTAAGACGTATCTGCATAGGCTCAGTGTCCGCCGATCTAATGGCTAAACCGGTAGTAAAAGATTTTTCGAAAGATTTCAGTAAATTCACTAAACTACTCCTGAACTCATTTGGGACATCGGTATCAATAGACTGAAAATTAATCTCACTGTCCTTCGAAAAGTCTATGCAGTAAACCTCATGAGCAACAAAATTTTTCCTTGAAAAATGCAAATTGTTGGCAGACATACTAACAGCCAGCCTCTGAGCTAATATTTCACGACCGATCATAATGTCATATTGTAAGCAATAGTCAGGTAAAACATGTAGCAAAAGTTCAACAGTTATATCATCTATGTGCACTATAGTTAAAACTTGAATAGTTGACTTTACGGAAGTTTGTCCTATACCAGTCATAGTGACAATATTATCAATTCGTTTACCCCTAAATTTTGCTACTACACATTCCTTAACTAATGAACATTCTGCTCCGGAATCATAATAAAAAGTAAACAGCTCACCAAAGTGACGGAGTTGTCCTGTTGGTGCATTCACGACGCACAAGTCAACCCGCTTCGAAGTGCTTGCTCCAGCTCCACCATCACTCTTCTCCGTAGCCCGGCGCTCTGGACAATTCGATGCATAGTGTCCCCGTCCTTGGCAGTTGAAACAGGTGATAGTAGGTTGGGCAGTCGGCGGCGTCTTCGCAGCGTTCGTATTATTAGGGTACATAGTCTTCTCATTTGCACGAGCATCGCGTTGATTAGAATCCCTCTTGTAGCATTGTGAAGCCCGGTGGCCTGATTTTCCACAGTGGAAACACTTGATAATGTTGTATCCTGAAAGACGTATCCTCTTCGGCTCAAAGCTGTCGTATTCGGTACCAGATGGAACCTTTCTTTTCATGAAAGAAACGGCCTTAAGCTCTTGCTGCAGCTGGGTGCGAGTCTTCACATCAGTGGTGAAAGCAAGTCTTTGGACACGTGGCTCAAATTGAGAAATATGCGTAAGCACTGTGGCGACAGCTATTTGTTCTACAGTCACCCCTTTCCATCTTGCCATCAAAGAAGTCAATAAAGCAGCAGAATAAGCAGCAAGATTTTCTGACTCTTTAGGTCTACTACCGTTGAGATTTATTAAAAACGAAGCTAAAGTTTCAGGGCAGTCGTACCTTGCTGTGAAAAGTTCCTTGAAATCGCTCCAAGTCATCCCCGGAAAAGACACACTTGCTAGCCATGTAGAACCTTGCCCCTTCATGGCGCGACTCAACGCGATCATAAGCGACGCTCCTTGTTGATTTTGCTCGTTCATGCACATATCAGCTGTTGTTATCCATGCGCGTGCGTCAACATCCTTCTTATCCGGGTCAAATTCCGGAAGTCGAAAATCAGCACTTGTTGTCGGCGGCGGTCTCAAAGCTTGTATCAAAGTCATAAGGTTGCGATTTTGTTCTTCCATTAATTTACGCCATCGGTCGTCGTTAGAATCACGCACGTCATGGTTCGATGCACATGGGACGTTGAGATCACATCCCACTTCTGATAACGGAATCGAGTCAGGACAATCGTTATCAGTGGGCTCAGACATAATGAAAATGCAAAATTACTATTCACGAATGTATTTCACAATGCTTTTCTATCTTAAAATAGGAAACGCGGTAGTTTTGACACGGAGCTTCGTTATTTCGCTTCACGGTTCCACAGTTCTAAAAATAGAATCCCTCGATCGCAAAAACAACAAGTCACCCGGCCAATCTCGCTACCCCAGCGCCGTGCCAACTCCACCCAAGCAAAACTGCTTGACGTTTCCAAATAGAATTAACAGATGGCGCCGTTTAACACTGTAGTTATTCAAATCAAATAAAGGTGGCGCTTATTTTCGTAATAGTTTCTTTAAATCAAACTAGATGGCATTTATGTTAAATAATTAAATAATCAAATAATCTATAGAGATCGCTGGTAATGCAATGCTTCGACATATATATATTTAGAATAAGTCAGTTAAAAAAGCAGCCGATGGAAAATTTACTGTAGTCTATAGATGTACAACAAATTCTTTAGACATTAATTTTTAAAAATTGGCGGCATGTAAAAAGTGACTGTTCTGCTTCAAAATAGATTCGACTGGAGAACATTTTCGCTTAATGAGTTGTTACGACTTTCGTTTCGGTCTTATTCAAAAACAATTTTACGATAGACTTTGATTAGCATTTCATCCCGTGACACTGTTTACCACTGATTTAATGATCTCCTGCGTGGTCTAAGCAAACACACTGACGGAGTTCACCAGACGGACTATCGAATATTTGTCTATCGAAAGTGTGGAGAAAGTGAATCGTTCTGCTTTGCTTGTACTCCCCACGTGACAACATGTTACTTTTATTTATTTCCAAAAATAAAAGATTAGGTTAGAAAAATTCGTTTAATTAACCCTGAAGATGCCTACGCTACGTTTAAAAAAGGCGAGAAAAAGATCCCTCAATAAGAGGGGGTTTCTGCTTCAGTCAATAACTCCATCGTATGTGACGGTGCTTAGAATGGAATGGAGATTACTTTGAAAAACATTAAAAATATTAAGTGGTCTCAAATCGTTCCATTTTTTATTTTCTAAAAACTTTCTGTTTGACCCACGTATATATAAAATTTAAAGTCCAGACTGACTGACTTATACATATATCAACGCACAGCCCAAAATACTAAACCTTGGGACTTAAAATATTGTACATAAAGACCAGTGTAGACATCCAATAGGAAATGATTTTTCAAATTCTATGGGGTCGAAATAGGGGATTTAAGTTTGTATGAAAGTCTGTCAGTTTTGAAGTTAATATCTTCAAAAGTTGTATTTTTACCTATCTATCCAATTTTGATAATTCCACCCTCAAAAGGGTAAAAAGACGGATGAATTTTTGTAATGTCCTCTATTTTCAAAGTAAAAGTGACTTATATTTCTTATTAGGCTTATACATAAGTTAAATACAAATAAACAAACATTTATTTTGTTATTTTCTGGAAATCAAGCCCTTAAGGGGCAAAAAGGGGTAAACAATTATAAAATCGACACGGATGACGTTATTGAGTTGACTGAGTATTGGGACGTTGATTGCAATAATGGCATCGATTTTGAAGTCCGACGCGGTGGTCATTAATCTACCCTTAAAGGTTAAAAAAAAAGGATTCAAATTGTGAATTGAACAATTATGTAAAAATTTTAAAAATAATTTAAAAAGCCCCGAATTCATTATCGGTGAATAATTGGAGATATTTCATTGCTATACTTATTGATATTTATGTTGAAATTTAAAGTAGTGATGGCAGCCCCCAACGGATAATTAATTCCGGGGTTTTTAAATTATTTCATTCTTTTTTAATTACGTTTTAACCGTCGTGGGTTTTTCAAAATGTTTAATTTTGCTTTTTATTTCAAACTTTTTAGAGAGCATAGGTATCACAATATATGTACATTGTAATACATAAAACCCATTACTGAAAACCGCATCAAAATCGGACTAGTAGTTTGGGTTTTACTCAAAAAATTTTTTACTGCAGCGTCCCCTGGTGAGTTGTCACCGTAACACCTATCTAAGAAGATGCACCAATCAAACTCGAACCCATCACTGAAAACCGCATCAAAATCGGACTAGTAGTTTTGGAGATAAATGGTAACATTCGTTTGCACTAACAAACAACCAACCTCTCACCCCAAACGCATACTGCAAGCCCAACGCGTTGGTAAAAAGTAAGGAGATTTATGAATAAACGAAGCACTTATACAAATTACCGTATTAGACATATTATGCAAGATCTTGATGCATTTATCCTGGGTCCTCTTCACTCCACTCCACTTGAAGGTTATGGAGCTGTGAAGCCAGAACTTCTGTAGCCGCTCTATAAGAGTACCAAACATCTCCTCAATAGCTTTAACGTACTGGCTGTTCCGGAGCGTATGGTCGCCCAAGTCAACCCCCATTGCTGTTACTATAATAATATTAAACACATGAAAAAATACATTATCAATAACATTTGACATAGAGCATTATAATAACATCTTTTCATAAAAACATGACGACGTCGCCGAAATACAAACAAGCAATTTTATTTTAAGAAATTGGTGCAGTATGAAAAATAACATGATAAAATTATTTTTCTTTTTTTCGAGTGAGGATTAGTGGCCACCTCTGGTGTCAGAGTTTATCAAGCCGCCTATAAGGCCTCTGCCTTGGCTTAACGACTGTGATCAAATGACAACAGCCGGGACCGACGGTTTAACGTGCCCTCCAAAGCACGGAAGCGCTCAGATTTAATGCCACTTTACGGTCACCCATCCGACACCTGACCGGGCCGAACTTTGCTTAACAAACGTGATCAAATACGATCAGTCTGTCAAGCGCGGCCATGAGCGCTACATGATAAGATTGATATAACTAATACTGAGCCCTGGATTTCAAGATTGGAAGGTCAAGTATTACAGGAATAGAAACACTCAAAGACAAAACTAGTCGCTCATCATACTAATATTGATTTGTTCTGGGTAGGGATGGTTCGGAATCGCAAAAAGCCCATGACCCCGGGATCACAGTACCATCATGAAAAAGAAGAAAGGTTTAAAGATGGTTCCAGTTAAAGTCACTTATGGGAAAAGAATAAAATATAAATTGAACTACTTTAGAAAGTCTAATTTCCACCCAAAAACTAAATAACTATTTAAGCTTAGATATAGTTAGGATATTTATTATTTATAGAAATAAAATTATATATTTTATTTATGATATTCGTGAGTTTATGAAACTTTTCATAATAGTCAAACTCACAGCATATAGTCTCCAATGCATTATCTCTGGTGTAAGTCCAAGGATCAAACATGCCTTTGCTAACCTCCTTTTTCAGGTTTTTGACTAGTTTCCTTGCCTGACTGTTCAGTACTCCAAGAAATCCATCCAACACCGTCTGACTGAACGCTGGGTTCAATAACTTTCTGTGGTTCTTCCATATTGACACTAGAACAAAACAAATATTTTTAGGCAATTCTGTGATACACCGTCTTCTTCTTTTTTCAATTTGGGCAGTTTTCGCAACTCGACGACATTTCTGCACTTATTTTGCGTCTAGATTGATATACCGTCACAAAACTAAGACAATTGCGTAACGTTCGCACTTGGTGGCCTGGAGAGGTGCACACCACGAGCACGATCCGAGGCTATTCTCATTAAGCTCATGCCAGCCACCCTGAGAAGATAGTCGCTCCACCTGGTCTGGCGAAGTCCTACACTACGTAGGACTTATATTAAGTACGCTAAATGGGCGCTCAACGTCTATAAGTAAAGCTGGACAATTCTCCAGAAACGCATATTCTGGTCACACACATGCCACTATTATCCTATTGCAGTTATGGCTCTACTATAAATTCTATATGGTTAATACTATACAAAACCTTTTCTTGAATTTAAATGAAAGTAGCAAATAGCTTTCAAAACTCGGTCCGAACTCTGAAACTCTGAAATGAGTAATTTTGGCATCATCCGAATGTCATACTTCTCTTACGGTTGAAAGAACCGTCTTTAAATCAGTCTGGTTATGAGATGTATATCAATGTTATAAGAATCGTATTTAAATGCTTATTAATAAAAAAGCATTTACTTATAGCTATTGGCCTAGTTTTATATAGACATGACAATATGTGTTGGCCACAGGTTCCGAGCATTTGTCGCGTGCTCTGTAATAATTTCTTAGTAATTTTCTATTAAGATTTAAGCATAAATGTTGCTATTTACAGATGCACCAAGACTGCATCAAGAGCCGAGGCTTTAAAACTTGCGTCTCTAAGTAAACTGCAAGGATCTACAGGTATTTAAATTTGCAAACATTTTTTTACGGATTTTGAGCGTGAAAACCTGGGCAAGTTATAATTAATTTGAGAAATAATTAGTAGTTAATGACTCTTTACATTAAATTCAGGCTTGTTTAAATCCGATCCAACAGTTATTCTTAATATCCCGCATAGATTATTCCGTAATTGAATTAAAATGTGCTCGAGCCACTATTTTCATTACCAGCGTGGCGTGACCAGCGTGGAAAAGTTGCTTACGCTGGTTACTTAGCAAGCCACGCCGGTGACGTTTGTATAACAAATTTGAACCTGAATCAAAGTAAAACAAAAACAAAAGAATTATTATTCGCTGAATTAAGAATACAAGTGGCACCACTCCCTTACATGCCTGGGATGTCGTAAGAGTCGTTTAAGAGGCTCGACGCATTGGAAACCTGTGCGAGAGAAGGAAAACTGGAAACAAACCCTCTACCAACCCGTCTGGCCACCGTGGTAGCAGTAGGCTAATAGCCTCCTATGAACGCCACAATAGGCGTGAGCTAGGAGAGGCTTATGTCCAGCAGTGGATGTCCACAGGCTGATGACGTGTGTGTGATGTGAATATAATATTTAAACATACATGCAGTTCACGCCCAAGTCAATTAGGAGGGATAGGCAAAGACTATAGACTGCCCACTTTACTCTGGCCCTTAACACTTAACATATTTTCCACAGACATCTGAATATCACAGCAATCACTTTTATCCTTTTTCTGCCACACACACCCAATATTCAGTACTATAATTTTATGTATACCTATGTATCTATATATTACTTTTAACGTCTTTTCACACTTTCCACCCCTTAAAAAACATACTTCCCAGACACACAAACTCGTTAACTTCCTCGATCTTCTTACCTTTTATTTCTAACGAACACACTGTCCAGCTCTTATCTTTTTTAGATACTAAAAACATCTTCTTTATGTTTATTTTCATACCCTTCCTTTCAAACAATTCATTCACATTCTCTTACATCACCCTTCGAGTGTAGAAGAAGAACTTGGTTATCGGCATACAAAAGGAATAAATATTATTTACCGTGTTTTACAGTCATCTCTTTGAAAAAGACATCCCTCCCGCAATATTTTGAGACAGCTTTCGACACATCCCTCTCTGTCACTAGTCTGTCTTAGAGATGGCAAACCTCTCTTACTCATATTACACAATTTGTATTCATCATATCATATGATAATTCAATCTTAGTTCTCATGTGGAACTTCAATCACGCAGGGAAACGACGAACATGGCTCTATCCATTGCATGCTGGGTGACCTAGAGCCGTCTTATGAAACCCATTTTTACTGACCACGTTCCACAGCCGTAAAATATTACTGGCAACTCACACTGCTGGTTTTTGTTTCGAAAAACCGATGACCAGTGTGTCAGTGTGACAATTTGAGTTAAGTACGACTACGACAAAAGATATCTTTCTTTAAGTTGGATTTACGTAACTAAACTGTCTGTCCTAGGTCGACAACTTCGAGTGTAGTGATCCCAACAGAGGAAAACTTCATGATTTTCGTATAATCCATGTTCATTCAATTTGGAGCTAACAAGCATTGTATTTAGATTCCAAATATAGGCCATAAGAAATATATCATCGGCAAAGAGTGTTAATTAGGTACTACCCATGTCTGACTCGGCGTCGTCATTTTAGATAGGGATAATATCACCCCTCGCTTCAGTCATATTCGGATCGATATGGATGGTAGCGTATTCGTTTGTGACGGGGCTCCTAGTTCGGCAGCACTAGAGTCGCCGGAACGTCGGAACCGCCGCACTCGTTTAATAAATAAAGAAACGAAAATAAAAGAATCGTTCCAGGAGACTTGACTTTTTATTTATGGAAATAAGGAAAATAAGGAAAATAAGGAAAATAAGGAAAATAAGGAAAATAAGGAAAATAAGGAACCCGTGTATCGGGTTCCTGATGTATTAAGAGAATAATAATTATTTACACCAATTTTAAAACAGTACCGTTTAGGTAGCTGGTTTCTGGAAGATTACGTCAAAAAGAGCCGAAAAGGAAACGTGGAACGGAGAAAATTTGAATTTAGACAGAACAGATAAAAATACAATTTGATTACCATAGAGTGAGACTACGGAGTTTCTAGCCATTATAGAGGTTTCATCCATCTATAAGGCTAGAACGAAATGGCATCGTTACACGTTTAAGTACTTTACTACCTCAAATACACGTAGCCCTATCACCTCTGGAGTGACTGCAGCACCACCTAGATCTCTATCAAACCAAAGGTTTTTTCATAGTCCACGAACGTTAAACTTTGAGTGTGGCAAAGAAAGTGAACACTCAGCCTTCTTTCATTTTAATTTAACTTATTTGCTGGTATTGTATGATTCATGCATATGTAGTATTCATTTAATTTATTTGTATATTGTAATATCTCTATGTGTGAAGTATGTATTAATTTATTTTAAAATATCAATTTTTATGACGGTTGTTAAGAAATGAAACCTTCTTTATGGTAGTTATATGGTAGAGAGTAGATATATACCGTGCAATTTTTTTATTGACCCAAGCTTAAGGGGATGGTCATGTTAAGTGTTAAGAATAAAATGCATAAGGAATTTGATTTTTTAAAAATACTTTTATTTTTGAATAATTTTTGTTTTTATAACTTATCGTCAATCATTCGGATATAAAGCCCAAACAAAGGCAAAAATAAAAAAATAATAGCAGAAATAAATTAAATAAGTAAAAATACTAAAACAGCTGATCGCCAGCGCGGTAGGTGCTCGGGCGGTCATTAGCCCACGGCGCGACCTGTGTTGACCCCGCACAACCACACGCTCTCCTATGCCCTCTGATTACCGATCCATTGCTACAACTGAGACGAAACAAGCAAAATGAAATAATTTTTCAAATGAGTTAATGAATAAATAAACGTCTGTTGATAAAACCAACTTACGATTACGGTCACATCACAGTACCAACCGTACTACCTACTGTTATTTTCTCGGAAAGTTATTACCAATTTTTTATTTTGTCAAAACAATGTAATCGTTGATTTTTCGGATACTTATTAAATTAAAACGTAACCCAAATAGTCAAACAAACCACTGTTTGCAACTTCTAACTTAACGATCTCACTGCCTACCTACTGTTACTTACGCGGGAAAGTTGCGTTTTATCTTAAACCAACATCAGCAAAAAAATTCATAATTACAAACGACTTTCGAGATAAAATAGAAATACCAATTTAAAATCTAAACTGTGTAGGTTCAGTTTAAATACTTACATACTTAATGTCGAACGAGTCTCCTTCAACACTTCCTTCATTAATAACACTAGAAAAGTGATAACTTTCCATCACACTTAACAGGCTTTGGAATGACGAACTAATGCAATAATAACTAAATCATGACTTTTTTTCCCTGAATAACGTTATCATTTTAGAATTCTTAGGTTATCTTGAAATAAGTAGTTAAAACACGAAATAATTAAACGGCTCTCAAAATTGTGCGATGCTCGACTCGTACACAAAACCAAACCTTTCATGATAGAGGTGCACCGCAGCTCTAAGCACTTCATTGCTTTCCCGATAACAAATGACCATCTCCAGGTACTCCTGGTTGGTATACCGACGAGGCATGTTTATGTTTGCAAACGCGCGCGACAAGCAAGAGCAACATGCAAATGCAAACTGAATAAATAAAATCAGAGCGCGATATAATTATTTTTATTCTGTGCTTTAGGCCTAGTTCACACTAACTACATCTTAAGTTTTGGCCCGCACTGTTCATTCAACTCATATCGAATTGAATAAATATCAAATCAACAAAGTATTTTTTATCAGTAAAAAATTTATTGCTTACTACGAATAGAAATTAACTTTTAGGGGCAGAGTTTTAGTTCTTCTACTAGTATCGTATTCTTCTTTAACTATGATTCTCTAGGGCGGATAGCCGGATAGTGATAAGTAAAATAGGTACCTAAGAAAAGTAAAAAAAACAACTATCAAAAATTTACTAAATGCAGATAGCATTGCGATATACTCACATGTTTTTTTAAACGAAAATTATTATTATTAGATATTTCATCCAGTGGCTGTGTCCACGTGGTTCTGTTTCAATGGGGGAAAGTATTCTTTGTCCCTAGTCCGACTTTGGATAATGGTCTGCAAATTGCAAATTGAGCAACAAAAACAAACCCGTACCATTACTTTTGCTTAAATCCTACTAATATTATAAATGCAAAAGTATGTCAGTTTGTTGGTTTGTTACTATTTCACGCTAAGATTTCTTTAAGCGTGATAGAGTAACAAAAGTTAAATTTGGCACAGAGATAGTAGAACATAGGATACTTTTTATCCCGATATTTGCACGGGAACGAAAACGACGCAGATGAAACCGCGGGCGGCCGCTTGTGTCTAATAATGTCTTTCAATAAATTATTTTATTTTCGAGATTGAACTTTAGTAAGTAAAGTTGAATTACAGAATTTACACAGTTCATCGAAAAGTATGTATGCACCCTTATTAGAACGGTCATTTTTGATCACTGTGGTACTTTGACACAAAGTCATGCCGCCGCCCCGTGCCGCCTTTCGGCAGGCGCACCGGCAAAACGCAAAGAATCAGTACACCTACACTGCATTATGATTAACGATTGAAAGTTTTAATTTCGCTATGACTTTTAGAAGAGAACAAGAATGCATCTTACTTATAATTTTTTTTGTGCGTACCATTATTGAAATAAAACATTATTTAATTGTAATTAATTAATCGCGTTTTCTTTAAAAAAACAGTGTGTTTAAATGCTGTACCTATTTTTGTTGATGAATTCAAATTAAATTAATCTTATTTAAATTATTCCTTGGAAGGATGGTGCCAATTCTGGACCCACCCTTTTTTATTGAATAGGATGAAGCTAGTTTTGGACCCACCCTCAAACAGCTACGTGGGTAATATACGGGCTGTGGGCTTTCATAACAAATAATTTTGTTATGAAAGTTACTAAGTTCCAAATCTTAGTCCGTTCAAATTTATTATTTATTAAGCATGTCAGTTTATTGGAATTTTGTACACACAAGCGCAAGTCTCAATCACACTCATCAGGTATTTGTGGACCGTCAATTTAGACAACAATTCTGCACTGGGTATGCTAGATTATTCGTTTTGTATGTCTTTGGTTTTATTTAAATCTTACTTTTAAACTACTACTAAAGAATCCAGGTTTTTGTTATTTTATGAAATAACACTAAGCGTAGTATAATGTTTAATACACTCTAAAAGAAGTATCTGACGACATGTCACATAGCTATTGAAGGGTAGGCTCATCGTTTATACAAATCGTTGAATAGTCTTTTATTATTACTTTGATTTAAAACATGTATCCAAACTCTAAAACACCAATTTGCTATTTAAATGTATTATAAACCTGTGAGCATTTTAATCCGTAACAGTAATTTTATTTCAGTATCGCAGCTGCCTGCCTAGGTACTATTAGTTTATAGTAAAAAAGGGCGAAATGTATTTATTAAATGTTACAATAGTCTGTAGGTGTATCATTTGAGCGGAAGAATTGCTAAGAAACGGAGCGGCACGATACGATTTATGTACTCGCGTCCGTCGCTGGCGCTTGCTTGTATGCATCCCAGATTCCTGTGCGTAACTTCTAAGCACATCAAGAGTAAATAAAAAAAAATATAGGATTTTGAGAATAATGCCGAAATTGATGGACAGTTCACATACACTGTTTATTTACCTTAAACACCAGGTTAGCTGCTTGTAAGTACTTACATTCAGGTTTTTTTTTTATAAAATTTATTTTATAAACAAACGTTTGAACTTTTACGGGGTTCGTCTCAGTTGTAGAAATGGATCGGTAGTCAGAAGGCACATGCGAGCGTGTGGTTGTGCAGGGTCGACACAGGTTGCGCCGCGGGCTAGTGACCGCCCGAGCACCTACCGCGCCGGCGATCAGCTGTTTTAGTATTTTTACTTATTTAATTTGTTTTTTGCTTTTATTTTTTTATTTTTGGTGTTGTTTGGGTATTATATCTGAATGATTGTCGATAAAATATAAAAATTAAAATTATTAAAAAATTAAAATATTAAAAAAAAAAAAAAATTTTTTTGTTCATTTTATTCTAAACACTTAACATGACCTTCCCCTTAAGCTTGGGTCAATAAAAAAATTGCACGGTATATTGGTTGTCAATGTCTATTAAAAAAACTGATGATAAAATGTAAAGATTTGATATACATTTTTCGTGCCGTTTTTCTATAATTTGCGACCCTGCGAAAAAAGGAATAATGGCCGAAGAAAATAAAGATCTGAAGCAGAAGGTAAGAACGGTCACAAGGAGACATTTTACCAAATCGGCGAATGCGTTCGAAATTTTATTAAGCTCATCCATAATCGATCAGAGCAAAAATGACGAACTGCAAGCAAGCTACAAAGTTCTCAAAGAGATTTACATTGAACTACATAAATATGACGACCAAATAAAAGAAATTCTAATTTCCGACGAATCATTCGACGAAGATAAGTTCGAAAAAGAATTGGCCGAAGTTGACAAATATAAAACAAGATGGAGTCGGCTAGAAACAATATACTTATCCCACAATACGAATGGAGATTTCGAAAAAAAAATGCACAAAATTAAGTTGCCGATTCTAGAAATTAAAAAGTTCGATGGCAGTATTAAAAACTGGTTAACATTCTGGGGGCAGTTCAAGAAAATTGATGCCGACCCAACTATTACCGAAATCGATAAATTGCAATATTTGAGCCAAAACATGGAACCAGGCTCAGAAGTTAAACAATTTGTGGAGAATTTCCCCATTACTAACCAAAGTTACAAGATATGCCTAGATGAGCTAAAATCCCGATATGCAAGAGAGGACCTACTAATCCAACTCTATGTTCGCGAGCTGCTCTCTTTAGTTATGAAAAGAGATAATAATATCGACCTGACGACGCTTTATGATAGCATATCGAGCCACCTCCGATCACTGGAGGTGCTAAGGGTAACTTGTGATAAATACTCACCTTTTCTTTTACCCCTCGTTGAATCAGCCCTGCCAAATGAAATTTTGAAAGCTTGGGAGAGACAAAAACCAGATAAGGTTGGAGACGAGCTTGCCGGCTTACTAGAGTTCGTAAAGAAGGAGGTTGAATCAAACCAAAGAATTTCCCTAGCAAGAGGCTTCGCCAACTCTACACACGTAAATCCTACAAGCTCGGAACCCACAGCAGCTTGCTTAGCGGCAAATGTGAGCCCCAATAGCAAGAAACAATATGAGGCAAAATGCATTTGGTGTGAGAAAAGACACGCGAGCACAGAGTGTTTCAAAATCGCGAAAATGTCTATTGACGAAAGACGGGAACATCTGAAGAAAATTAAAGCTTGCGCACTATGCCTAAGAATTGGCCACCATGCGAAAATCTGCCGTAGCTTTGTAAAATGTTTTATATGTGGCCAAAGACATACCTACCTACGCTATGTACATGTGGACTGATGCAAAAAGAAGTGAAATCTCTACCAGAACCTGTAACTACAGTACAAAACTACACCGCTCAATCCACTTCTACAACTACACTACTACAAACTGTTGCTGTGAATGTATGCCATGGAGTTAAGTCAGTTACTGTCAGAGCACTATTCGACAGCGGCTCACAACGCTCATATGTAAAAGAAGAAGTTGTGAACACTCTCAATGTGACGCCAACTGGTACTGAAGGACTTACACATTCTTTGTTTGGAGGTAACACTGTATCATACAAAAATTATAATACTTATGATCTAGAAGTTCAAAGCTTAGACAAATCTTTTAAAATTAATATGAAGCCAAACAACGATTTGTAAGAATGTACCTAAAGTCAATATGAATAACATGTCTCTCTCTGAATTGTTAAAAAAGAACCAAATCAAGCTGACAGACACAAATGGTAGTTCAGGCGCTGATTATTCAGGTTTACTACTCACTAACGCCTTGGTACAGCTGGAAGAAACTGGTTTGAAGGCGATCAAAACAAACCTTGGATGGACATTACAACATTGTTGCATCTTTATTTTGTTTACAGAGCGTATCAGATTTTTGGAATCTTGAGATTTTGGGCATTCAAGATCCAGTGCACACGCAATCCAAACAGGAAAAAGAAGAGGAGGTCCTGAAAAGCTATGAAGAGACTGTCCGAAGAAACGAAGAGAACAGGTATGAAGTGCAGCTTCTATGGAAGGATGGTCATGATGATCTGCTGGACAACCGCCAGATAGCCACTCGCCGACTGGAATCTGCAACAAATAAATTAGTGACTTGCGGTAAGTTACAAGATTATGACAACGTGCTACATGAATGGGAGCATGCTGGCATCATCGAACCTGTATCCTCACCAATCCGCGACAAGGATAAAATACACTACTTACCTCATCGAGCTGTGTTTAAGGAGATGAGTCTTACAACCAAGCTGCGACCAGTGTTTGACGCATATGCAAAAGATAAAAATGGCAAATCATTAAATGCATGTCTTGAGAAAGGTATGAATTTTAATGATAAAATACCTGATTTATTGATTTGTTTTCGCAGAGGTTTAATTGGTATCTCTGCTGATATAGCAAAAGCATTTTTGAAAATTTCGGTTAACCCAGGTGACAGGGATCACCTTAGGTTCTTATGGTGGAAGGATGACAAGCGGCGTGTGATCATGGAGTACAGGCATTGTCGAGTTGTTTTTGGCCTGACTTCGAGCCCATTCTTGCTGTCCGCGACAATACAACACCACTTGGAGCAGACAAAAGGTGAGCACAAAAATACAGCTGATATATTATCTAGTTCCTTCTATGTCGATAATTTAGTTACAAGCCAAGACTCAGAAAAAGCGACACCAAACTTCATAAAAGAGGCAATAAGCATAATGCAAGTGGCATAGTTTGATTTGAGGCAGTGGGTAGCTTTCCCATTAAAAATTAATGAAACCGAGCAACGTGTTATCTCAGTTTTAGGATTAATGTGGGATACTGTCACAGATGAACTTTTTTGCAACCTAGATGCCTTGCCCCATCCTTCGGATATAAGTAAATTAAATAAAAGAAGCATATTATCCTTGACACAGAGAATCTTTGACCCCGTGGGAATTCTGTGCCCAATAACACTTGTTCCTAGATTATTATTACAAGAAATATGGAACAGTAAATTGACATGGGATGAGGAGTTGCCTTCTCATTTTGAATCACAATTTCATGACTGGTATGATAATGTTCATTTACTGGCAAATTGCAGAATACCAAGACGCTTGTCAACTGAGCCACTACAGAGCTGCGTCAATGCTAGTCTTCACATGTTTTGTGACGCCAGTAAAGACGGGTATGCTGCCTGCGTATTCTTTCGAACTGAAGACAGCAGAGGTAATGTGACAGTCCGATTAATATCTGCCAAGTCAAGAATATCACCACCAGAGAAAATTACCATACCACGGCTAGAATTGCTAGCAGCACTCATTGGTTCACGTTTAATTATGGGGGCGAGAAAGAAATTACAATTGAATAATAATTATAAAGAATATTGTTGGAGTGATTCGGGTGTAACATTATGCTGGATAAAACGAGAATTGATTTGGAATACTTACGTGGGAAACTGTGTCAAAGAGATCCGTCAAAACACTAACACTGATGACTGGTACCACATTGCAGGTCCTGAAAACTGGGCAGACTTACCATCCAGAGGCTGCAACTCTCATCGTTTGCTCGAAACCAAGTGGTGGGAAGGCCCGCCGTGGCTGCGTCAACATTCCGAAATGTGGCCGCATTCTGCACTGGTGGTGGATGAAAAGGAAGCCTGCAAAGAACTGAAAGAAAAATCTGTAGTAGTGAACACATGCTGTGACGATGGTATAGTAGACCATTTATCCTATTTTTCCAAGTATTCTAAAATAATACGAATGTCAGCATGGATATTAAGATTTATATACAATGCTCGTAACAAAAACAATAATAAAAAAGGAGAATTGTCGTTCGAAGAACATGAAGCAGCTGAAAAGAAAATAATAAAGATTATACAGACAGAAAACAAGGAATATATACAAAAACATACTGCAAAACTAACTACATTTTATGATGAAGATAATATTCTAAGAATAAAAACAAAACTGATACTTACAGACTTTCCTGATGATGTAAAAACTCCAGCGGTGTTATCAGCAGCAAATGTGATCATAAGAAGACTGGTAGAACAGCGACACACACAACTTCTTCATGCGGGCACTAATATGATGATAACAGATTTAAGGAAGCGATTCTGGATTATTGGTATCAGGAAACTAGTAAAATCAGTCATAGATAAATGCGTAATATGTAAGAGGCACAGAGCGAAAGCTACCCAAGTGTCCGCGGCACCATTACCTATTGAACGAATCCAACCGACCGCACCCTTCGAAGTAACAGGAGTAGATCTTGCTGGTCCAATATATCTACGCGGCGATGTAAAGAGTTGGATTGTAATATACACATGTGCCGTGTACCGCGCAATAAATTTAGAACTGACGCAATCGCTGTCCACAGAAGATTTCATCAGAACGTTTCGCAGGTTCATCGCCAGACGATGTCATCATCATCATCATCATCATCAGCCTGTCGCAGTCCACTGCTGGACATAGGCCTCTCCAAGTGCACGCCACTGAGATCTGTTTTCGGCTTCTCTCATCCAGCTCCTACCAGCCGTCTTGCGCAAATCATCACTCCACCGTGCCTGAGGACGTCCTATACTACGTTTGCCGAGACGCGGTCTCCACTCTAGAACTCGTTTACCCCAACGGTTATCAGTTCTACGGCTAATATGGCCAGCCCACTGCCACTTCAGCTTGCTAATCCGGTGGGCTATGTCGATAACTTTGGTTCTCTGACGGATCACCTCATTTCTGATACGATCTCTCAGAGAAACGCCGAGCATAGCCCTTTCCATAGCCCGCTGAGCAACTTTGAACTTGTGGACCAGCCGTGCCGTCAGTGTCCACGTTTCGGCTCCGTAAGTCATAACGGGTAGGACGCACTGATTGAAGACTTTCGTCTTTAGGTACTGTGGGATCGACGACGTAAGGACTCGACGTAGCTTCCCAAATGCAGCCCAACCCAGCTGAATTCTCCTATTCACCTCGTCCTCAAAGTTGTTTCTACCTAACTGCAATGTCTGCCCGAGGTACACATATTTCTGAACAACTTCGAGAACGGCGCCGTGTATCGCAATCGGTTCCGGTAGAACATGTTCGTTGAACATGACCTTGGTTTTGTCCAAGTTCATCCGTAGGCCGATGCGTAAAGAAGATTCAGCCAGGTCGTTCAGCATCTGTTTTAGGTCCTGCAGCGTTTCTGCCATTATGATGATATCGTCAGCAAATCGCAAGTGAGAGATGTGTTCGCCATTGATGTTGATACCACGTCCTTTCCAGTTCAGCGTCTTGAACATATCCTCCATTGCATTAGTGAACAGTTTCGGGGAAATAACATCCCCCTGTCTCACTCCTCGATGCAACGGTATGGGCCTCGTTTGCTGATTCTGTACTTGGACGGACATGGTGGCGGCTTCATACAGACACCTCATCACTTGGATGTATCGCCAATCTACTTGGCAACGCTGCAGGGACTCCAGAACGGACCAGATTTCAACCGAGTCAAAGGCCTTCTCATAGTCCACGAATGCTAGACATAGGGGCTGATTATACTCTTCGGTCTTCTGTATAATCTGTCGCACTGTGTGGATGTGGTCTATGGTGCCGTATCCGCTCCGAAACCCAGCCTGTTCCGGTGGTTGGAATTCGTCGAGTCTTCGCGCAAGACGGTTCGTGATCACTCTTGAGAACAGCTTATAGGCGTGGCTTAGAAGGGATATGGGTCGATAGTTCTTCAGCAGGGTCTTGTCTCCCTTTTTGAAGAACAGTACGACCACACTCCTACTCCACGCCTCTGGAGTTCTCCCGTCGAAAAGGACAGCGTTAAAAAGCTTCTGGAGCTCCCTCAGTACGGGTTTCCCTCCTGCTTTTAATAGCTCTGTCGTAACACCATCCTCTTCTGGGGCTTTTCCATTCCTAAGCTGCTTCAGAGCGATCTCGATTTCGCCAATGCTGACTTCTGGCAGGTCTTCGGTGAAATGGCGTGTTAGTGTGGCTCTAGACTCGTCATTTTCGGGATCAGGTCGAGATGCATGCGATGCGTATAACCGGCCATAGAAGTCTTCGACTTCCGAAGTGACTGCCGGCTTCGAAGAAACGACTTCTCCACTTGCTGTGGTCAACTTCGTCAGGTGGCTTCTTCCAAGAGATTGTACGAACACCTTTGACCCCCGATTTTGCTCGATGGCAGACGAGGTCGTGTTAGATTAATGATATCTGACAATGGTACTAATTTTGTAGGAACCAAGAATCTGCTGTCAACCGTTGACTGGGATGAAGTGCAACGTGTATCTACCATAATGCGTATAAAATGGAAGTTAAATGCGCCTACAGCAGCATGGTGGGGCGGTTTCTTCGAGCGCATGATAAAAATTGTTAAGAATTTATTAAGACGTGTTTTAGGTACATCTGTCGTATCTTATGAAGAAATGGAGACTGTTCTATGCGACTGCTAGTCTGTAGTAAATGACAGACCGCTTACATATGTAGAGCCTTACCGAGCTTGTACAGAGAGAAAGGGAGAAAAGTGGTGGTATAAAGATAGGAGATATAGTTCTAGTTGAGTCGGAAGAAAGAAGAGTAAAATGGCCACTTGGACTTGTCATTGAGATTTACACAGGAAAGGATGAAGTGGACAGAACAGCCAAGGTTAAGAAAGCCACTGGTTTCAAAATACGACCATTTCAACGTTTGTACCAATTAGAACTTTCTATTTCTGAGGTGGAAGGGAGACGAGAATTGGACACCGAAAATCATAACAATTCTCTCGGTTATAAATATTTTATAGTTGTAAATCCGAGCACCACAGTAATTGAGGAAAAGGGCGTTACAGAGCCAACAAATACTGTGCCAACCAAAAGAGAGAATGCAGTTCAGGCTACAAGACTTGGGAGGATTATTATAGTGCCAAGCAGGTACAAAATATAATTTTAATTTGATAATCTTCTTTTTTTTTCAGGGTAAATTTTGTTTCGTATTCTTCACGCTGAGTCTCGCGCCTCTGAAACATTCACGCAACGCGAGGAACGTTTAACCGCCGATAGTGAACGTCACGCTGAGACTCGCACCCCTGAAACATTCACGCAACGCGAGGACCGTTTAACCGCCGAACGTGAACGTCGTGCTGAATCTCAAGCCTCTGAAACCTCCACTGAATATGAGTTGCGATTGCAGTTTTCTAGGGAGAATTATCACCGGACGCAAAACGAACTCACTGCTCAAAGATCGCAGGAACGTGATCGTGTCGATCAAGTACGTCGGTCACAGTCTACTGAACAGCGTGATGAACAACTCGAATTAGATCGCCAGCGCCACGTTGTTTACAGATTGTCGAACAGTGACAACGAATCCTTGATTTACGAACCTGAAGATGTGCCCTGGACAAATAAAGAAAAATCAGGGTTCAGATACAACCCTTACATTATATACAACAACGATACACATATTGGCTCCATGACCGAAGTGTGTCGCCATTGCCGGGCGTTGAAGTGGAAGAAAGAGCCCAACGGAATGTACTGCTCTGGTGGAAAAGTACGCTTGGAACCGTTGACGGAATCGCCCCAACCATTAAAATCTCTATTGTACGGAGACCACCTTCAGTCCAAACAATTTCTTAGTTCTATACGAGCGTACAATAGTGCATTTCAAATGACCTCATTTGGTGCCAAACAGGTACGTGAGCACGGTTTCATGCCAACTTTTAAAATACAAGGCCAAGTGTACCATCTCATCGGATCATTGCTACCTACAGATGCTCCTAAATTCTTACAAATTTATTTTGTAGCTGATTACCAGGAGCAGGCTAATGTCCGGCAGCAGCATATTCCGAACTTGAACCCTGTAGGCTTATTACGAGTTTGGCAAACTCGACGTTACAGTAAACGTTAATGTAAAATGTAGCTCTGTCTCTTTCATATTTAGCGACTGTTTTATCGACATGAGCAGTGTATCCGATAGCCTACGCTCACGAGTCCTGTAAATGTCATGTTCAGCAAACTCGTAATAGGGGTACTGATCTCATTACTGGGCTACAAAATATGCTGCATGACGTGAACACTTACGTCAACAGTTTCAAAGCAGCACTAGAATCTGTGCCCGAAGGTGATCATAGTAACTTTAAGTTCGTTATTAGTGCCGAACGCAGACCAGCTGCAGCGCATGCAGATCGCTACAACGCCCCTACGACGAATGAAGTGGCGGTCGTCTTGATGGACCAAGAGTGTGACAGGCGGGACGTTGTATTGCACACGCGTGATGAACATCTGCAACGTATCAGCGAGACGCACCGCTCTAACGATGCGCTACAGTATCCGCTAATCCCCTGTCGCGGAGAAGATGGCTATAACTTTGCAATTTATAACGTAGACCCGCCGACCGGTGGTGCAACGAACTACAATAAAAAAACCTCCGCAATGCAGTTTTATAGTTACCGTTTGCAGTTGCGGCAGGACGAACACGTATATTTGCACCGCTTCAAGGAGCTATTAAGTCAGTTATTAGTAGACATGTATGCCAAAATTGAAACTGAGCGGTTGGTTTTTATCCGCACAAACCAGGTCAACTCAGAACGGAGAACTATATCACCCTACGTGACGCTATGCAGCATGACTCGGATGTGGAAAACGTGGGCCGCATGGTCATACTCCCCTCCACGTTCACTGGTGGCCCGCGGTACATGCACGAGCGGACGCAGGATGCGTTGTGCTATGTGCGTATGTACGGAGGAGCCGACCTGTTTATCACGTTTACCACTAACCCGAAGTGGCCCGAAATTACGTCCATGCTCCTACCCGGACAAACACCTTCCGACCTGCATGACTTGGTCGCTCGAGTTTTCCATCTCAAGCAGCAGCGTTTAATCGAGCTTCTCACAAAAGGTAAAGTGTTCGGCAATGTCCGCTGCTTTATGTATTCAATTGAGTGGCAAAAGCGTGGTTTGCCACACTCGCATAACCTTTTGTGGTTTAATGATAAGATCAGACCCAACGATTTTGACCAAGTCATCAGTGCAGAGCTCCCGGATCCAGATGTTGACCCACGCCTGCACAATATTATCAAAGCTCACATGGTTCACGGACCCTGCGGCTCTGTAAATCCAAAGTCACTATGCATGAGCAACGGGCGATGCTCTAAAAGGTTTCCGAAAAGTTTCTTCAGCGAAACCGTGACTGGTGAGAATGGGTACCCAAGTTATCGACGCGGTTCGCCTCAAGAAGGAGGATTCACAACTGAGATAAATTCGTGCGGCCGATTGTTGCAAGTCGATAACAGATGGGTAGTTCCGTATTCACCAGTGCTATCTCGAGCCTTTGAGACTCACATAAACGTCGAATCGTGTGCAAGCATCGCTTCTATTAAATACATATGTAAGTATGTCAACAAGGGAAGTGACCAAGCAACGTTTGGTATACAAAGCGAAAACCGAGACGAGGTAGCAACCTACCAGTCCGGTCGGTATATCAGTACCTCTAAAGCTGTGTGGAGAATTCTGGTTTTCCCTATTCATGAACGGCACCCTACAGTCGTGCATTTAGATGTTCATCTGGAAAATGGGCAAAGGATTTACTTCGACCCGCAAAACGTTAGGCAACGTCTTGAAAACCCCCGACAAACCACACTTCTGGCGTTTTTCAGACTGTGCCAAGAGGATGATTTTGCCAAAACTGTAATGTATGACGAGGTGCCGTCTTTCTACACATACAACAAGCAAACAGGTGTATTTAATCGTCGGCGACGGGGTCAACAGGTGGAGGGGGTACCAGGTGTCTTCAAAGAGCATGCTTTAGGCAGGGTGTACACTGTTCATCCCAGTAACAGTGAATGCTACTACTTACGATTGCTACTGCACACTGTCCGCGGTGCTACCTCATTTGCATTCCTCAAAACGGTCGATGGTGTTGAACATCTTACATTCCAGGCGACCTGCAGCGCAAGGCATCTCCTGGATGACGATCGAAATTGGGATGAAACTCTCGCTGAGGCAATCTTAAGTGATTGCCCAAAACGTCTACGCCATTTGTTTGCTGTGATGCTGGTATTCTGTGGGCTTTCGAACCCTGTGCAACTGTGGGAGAAGTATCGTTTCCATCTTTCTGAAGACGTTCTGCATGCTCTGAGGAACACTGAACAGGACGTGGACGTCTCTGACGAGAGGATAATAAACCGCTGTCTTACTATGCTCCAAGACGTTGTAATTACAATCGGCGGCGATACACTGGACCGTTACGGCTTACCTGTACCGCAGCAACTTCCAGACGAGCCGCGAATAAACCGCGAGTACGCGGCGGAAACAGATTACAGTTTAGCAGTAATGTCCGCGATCGTAAGTGATAACATCCCAATACTCACAGTTGAGCAAAGAGTTGTTTTTGATAAAGTAGTAAGAAGCGTGGAGCTTCAGCTCGGAGAAACATTTTTCCTTGATTCATCGGGAGGCACTGGAAAAACGTTTCTCACTGGTATACTTCTAGCGGAAATCAGGCGACAAGGAAAGATCGCCCTCGCTGTAGCATCAACAGGGATCGCTGCTACATTAATTCCTGGCGGTAAAACGGCGCATACCACCTTTAAGATTCCCATAGATTTAGAAAGCACGGAAATGCCTGTGTGTTGTGTGTCACGTAACAGGTGACAAAGCACGGGTGATCCAGGACTGCTGTCTAATCATATGGGATGAGTGTACTATGGCGCACAAGAAAGCTGTAGAAGCTGTTAATAGAATGCTCCAGGATATCCGGAGAGATAATCGTACTATGGGTGGGATCACGTTTCTTTTTTGCGGTGATTTTCGCCAGACGTTGCCGGTGGTGACGCGGTGTTCAAGGGCTGATGAAGTGAACGCCTGCCTCAAGCGTTGTGTCCTATGGCCAGGAGTACAGAAATTGCACCTCACGCAAAATATGCGGGTCCAATTTGGAGGTAATTCTCACGCTCAAGAGTTTTCCGACGTGCTGCTCAAGATCGGAGAAGGACAATTACCGAACACCAACGGTCTGATACACCTTCCACAGTCTCTGTGCCAAATCGTATCGTCTGTTGAGGAACTGATTCACAGTGTGTACGGTGATCTTAATCAAATAGCGCACCAGAAAAACTCTTGGATGTGTGAGCGAGCAATACTCACCCCTAAAAACGAGCAGGCGGCGGCAATAAATGATCGCATACTCAGCGAAATCGAGGGGGACACGGTTGTGTACACGTCAATCGATACCGTAATCGACCAGGGCATTGTCACAGTATATCCCACAGAATTCCTAAACTCTGAGTGCATCCGGGCTCCCAGCACACTCTATTATCCTGAAAGTTGGAGTTCCGATTATACTTTTGCGGAATTTAACCCCTCCAAAACTGTGTAACGGAACTCGGCTGAAGGTAGTGTCGCTACAGAGGAACCTCATTGAAGCAGAAATTCTGACGGGTTGTGGCGCTGGTGAGTCTGTGTTGCTACCGCGAATCCCCCTCATCCCGAACAACTTTCCGTTCCAGTTCAAGCGCGTGCAGTTTCCTGTGAGCGTCTGTTTCGCAATGACAATCAACAAGTCGCAGGGTCAGACGCTCCAGGTCGCCGGTGTTGATCTGAGGACGGGATGCTTTTCACACGGACAGCTGTACGTCGCCTGCTCACGTGTGACGAGCTCTGAGGGCCTTTATTTACTTGCTCCCGACCATCAGACCATGAATATCGTGTACAGAGAAATTCTGTAAGTAACAGGAGTTCTCTTTTTGCCAAAGGTAAACGGTAAACCTCTTTCAGATCATAAGGCTTACAGGCCAATTACATTACTTGTACATTCTTGGTAAAATCATGGAACATCTAATTATCGTCTGCGCTCCCTGTCTGTACCGACACCATAATCTGATTCACAGCACGGTTTCACCCTGAGCTTTCCACGGTCAGGACGCGGGCGCTGCAGTTTATAAATGAAATAACAGCTAACAGTGCAGTACGTACAGCGGATCCTTCTGGACATCTCGGGTGCGTTTGCAGGCTAGAGTTTTAGGCGTGACCCTAGACGATGCAAGGTCCTACGCGCCGCATGCGCGAATTATCGCCGAAAGCGCCTCGAACTGTTTTGACAAGGTTTCGCGAGTTACCGCGTCAAAAAGGGGAATTCGATTCTGTGCGCTCAAACTTTTAACCAAGGAACTTATGTTACGGTCCTGTTCTACGCTGCAGCCGTATAGTACTAACAGTTATTACAGTTATTATTGCAAAGAGAGCTTTGCTCAGTACACAGAGGCCAGCGCTTTTTTTATTGACGAAAGCATAAAGGACGTGCAGTTCCGTAGCATTATTCGTGTTTGCTGGAGTTCGCCCTGCCGACCTTGAGGTTTTTCGCGTGGGACGATTTGAGTAGGAGGGGAACCTATTGGCTCCCAGGAAGCGAGACGAACCATTAGAGAGGAAACCGTCGCTTTTTGGCAGGAACAATGGGACCAGAGCGATGACGGACGCGAACTCTATTGATTCATTCCCGATATCGCAGAGGTTCTCCAGAGACTGGATTGATCCAGATTACCTCATCTCTCAACTACCGGGCATGGGTCCGCCAGTCCGCGGTCCGCCAGTGTGACACCTTTATAGAGGAGAGTCAGGATTACGAGAGTAAGCAAAAAAGAAGGGATGGAAACAGAATTTGCAGGAAGTTATAGAAAAGTGCAGACGGAGAAGGACTTTAGCAAGTACCCCATACGCCCTCCCAAGATTCGGTCCGTATACCGAGAAGGTAGATAGGACCATGGGTTGGTGGAGGTCATGTACTGTAGGTCCTAGACTGTTTATTCTGTAAGTAAAATGTTACCAATTTTTGTAAAAATCTGTATTCTGTAACTATAACCTGTACATAATGTGTAAATGTAACGTATTTCTGTTAAAGCTGACAAGTTTCTTGCGCCCGTTCTTCTTGTCAGTTAAAAAAGTCTGGAACGGGTGGTAGAAAAATATAGACGATTCAAAAACGCTTAATTTTTAAGTTTATTTGAATAAAGATATTCCTTATGACTTTAATTGATCTTTAAATAAATTATGTAAATAACAATTTTATTAGGAACATAAATCTTTTCGGAGCTTAACCAGTCAGTTAAACGATTTAGACCGATAAGTATATACAGCTGATTAATTTTTAACAGCTGTTAAACTTCTGCCAGTATCACTTATAGTATTGAATGAATTGTTTGTAATGTTCATTTTTCCACGCGGACGAAGTCGCGGGCAACAGCTAGTGATACATAAGAGACAAAATGCACACAAGACAAATCCGAAGATATGTGACGTCATAGTGGTTGACGGTGAACAAACGGTGGTTTTTTTATTTGAAAATCAATAATAATTGATGATTATATAATTTTTTTTATAAAACAATTACAACCTGTGTAGGTAACTCAATAAAATATTAGGTAATAAACTTTTGTACTATTTATTATAAAAAAGAATTATCAAAATTATAAATCAATCACATAAGTCCATATCAATATCAGTGGAACTTGATTCTTCACTTTCGAAGCAGCCGTCATCGGAATCATTAGAGTCGTCCTGACTGTTGATAATAAAATCAACAGCATCATCCGGAAGTCCGTCATGTTTGCAGTACTCGTCCTCGATTTTAATTACATGGTTAACGCAATGCTTCCACTTCTCTATGGAATGTTCAGAAAATAATTCCTCTAATGTTATTTTTTTTTATCCGAATTAGAGTCGATTCTTTTTTGTGCTAATTGTTTCTTAATATCACCACAGATCAACTCAATCGGGTTGAGGTCTGGGTGGTATGGAGGCAAACGCAACACTTCATGTCCGTTTCTCTTCAATATCTTTGGTTTCTGTCTTTTTAATTAATTTAAATAAGTCATCCTTTGTAAACTCATCATGTTTGCATAACTGCCTTGGTAGAAACCATAGTCGGCATTTTCTCTTCTCGAACCGAATGGTAAGCTGCATTATTTAAAACGATGATAGAATTTGGTGGTATATTAGGCATTAGCTTTTAATTTATAAATTTACTGAAATTCATAGAATCATGATAGTCACCTGTATTACATTTGGATTTAATTATCACAAATGCTCCGTCTACCAATCCAGTTTGACCTCCACAATGTACAATGATCAAACGGTTCCCTTTACCGATGTGAGATAGCACGCCATGTACATCCTTTGATTGCCAGCATTTTGAAACGGTATGAGACGCATTTACATAAGTTTCGTCAAGATATAAAATATGTCATCCATCTCTACGATATTTTTTATTAGTCTTTAAGTATTTCCACCTCCACGATGTTATATTTGGCTGTTCAATAAGACGTTTCCTTTTAGAATCGCATTTCTTAAATATAAAACCTAGATCATGTAATAAGAGCTTTAAATATTATATACAGCCTTAATTATTCCCTGCCGCAGTGTACTGCGGCAGGGAATAATTAAGGCTGTATATAATGTTATATACTACAGTATTCTCTTTTCTAAGTACAGCATTTAAAGTTTTCAGAGTGGGTATATTTTTTATTCAATTGTGTAAAACTGGAGCAATTTTCTTCTTGCTTCACTCCTTTTGTGAAATCGTCTATTTGTACCTGTTATGGTTTTCTCGGTGAGGTGAATCTTTCGTTTTCTTTCAATAATTTCCCTTGCTGTACAATTATAAATACAGTCTTTTCCGATAGCCCAGTAACTTCTGCTACGATTTTGTTTAAGGGTATGTCTTGTTGATATTCAACAGAATTTGGGTCCATTTTTTCTAAAGTATTAGTAAACGTTAAAAGCATTTGCTTGCACTGACTATTAACTTTCTGTCCGAAGATATTGCAAATCATCTTGAGAATGAAATCTCATGTGTCTTACAAAGCCAATATGGGCCCAATAATGCGCCCGCCACCCACATCTCTCCCCTTTGTCGTCATACCCCCGCGCCCCTGTACCGCGCAGGCGAGGACTTAAGCGGTTGTACTTTAGTTACTGAACAGGTCTACAGGTCCACTTCCGGCTTCCAACTTTATAGATTTTATATTTCGGAGTTACGGCAACCATAATATTTTAAGTTTATAGGTACATATTAGGTAGAGGCTAGATAGTTGATGTGATTGTATGAATTATTTTATATTATGTACATATTATGAGGATATATAGCCTACTTCTGGTGGTGTTCAAATGAGATTTTTAGCCAGAACGCCAATTGAAGTTTACTTTGCGGCGCCCGTATGTGTAAACTATTGATGTTACAAAAAATATAAATCAATATATTGTAGGATATTTTATGAAGTTTAATTCTGTATATGAACGTTTTTATCGTAAATTGAGTCGGAAAGAAAATATTGATAAAAGAACTGATATTAAACTAAAGTTGAAATACGTTGAATACAAATTGAATACTTTAGTTGAAAAGAGCACTAAGAAATCTATTATAATAAAACTTTTCAGGTAAAATTACCACATGATTATACTATTATGCAAATCACCGCACAATTTTTTTTATATTTAATTTCTGCAAAGAACTTGTATCGTATTAACATGTGTTAGATACTATTTTGATCGTAAAACAAGGTATTATCGTATAAATCTCTCAGATATAAAAACAAAATCACAAATATTGGTGACGCGGAGAATGCCAATCCGGAGAACGAACCAGCTAGTAGACTGTACTTAAAAAAAATGACACTTACATTTGCTTGTTACTAATCCTTCTCCTAACCAAGGCTTTGCGAAGTCATACAAGTCTTCTTTTTGTAAACATGTATTCGCGACTGTGAGGTAGTCATCAGGGTCCGTAATCACTGCATAAACACACATTAATAAAATTAATTATTGTACTTTGTGCACATATATTTTTCAGTGATGTTTTAAAACAAAAAAAAACGCTGGTGTCCGAAGTAGCAAGAATAAAAGAAGATGTATGAAGATAATAAATTGTCGAAGTATCGACCGAGCTCTTCCAATCCTTGCAGGCACGTTTTCATCCGCTGGCCCGCGCGCCAGCGCCGCGAGGCTGGGCGCGGGGCCAGTGCCAGTGGGTGATTCGCCTAACATCCAGCTTGGGCTGTCTTAGCCCATCTTTTTTCGTCAATATGGAAAGCTTTTTACTCTATAATTTATGTAGGTACTTATTCTTAACCATGTGGAAAGAAGCATCGTGTCAGCATCGTTTTAGCCAGCCAACCATATTTTTACCTTTTATAAAACTTTGCAGTATTTTTTTATTTTTTTTTACAGTTTTACATGAAAAGTGAGCCGTATAGTAAAATAAAATAAAAAACTTAAATTGTTACCGTAAATTGGCCAAACGGGGCCAATAAAAACCGTAACCACACCTCCTAATGCGTGACTTTGCTCTGCAATTTCGCGTACGTTATTCCACAGTTCTGAAAAAAAAAAAAAGATCTTTAAAACAAGAAAGTCTGGAAGTTTATTAAATACAACATAAATAATACTGGCGGCCGCCCGCAGTTTCCCGCGTGATTCCCGTTCCGGTAGGAATATCGAAATAAAAAGTATGTTCTAAGTTTTAATCCAGGCTATTGTTTATTATACATATATCTGTGTACGAAATTTCATCTAAATCTGTTCAGTAGTTTTTGCGTGAAAGAGCAAAAAATAACTAAAAACTGACAAAGGTACTTTTGTATTTATAACATTAGTGAGATTATATTATGTTGTCGCCAGAGCAGCATTATGGCGCCAAACTACGTATACTAGCGCCTCCAGTCGGGTTTTTCTAAGTATAAGGTGTACTCAGTGCACTCTGTGACTCAGTGTAATAATATGTCTGATCTGTGTGTTATCTAATCTGGGTAAAGTATCTAATCTGCGTACAATGTTAAACGAACCTGTGCAGTATTGTCTTATCTGTGTAGAATGTCTAATCTGTGAAAAGTGGCTAATCTGTGTAAAGGTAGCATAGAAGGTGGTGCGCGCCATTGCTAAGGGCTACAAGTTATCCTCCAGCAAGTCACTACCGGCATTGACCTCCACTCCGCCATCAACCAGGCCATGCACTATTTTATGAGTCTCGCTCCCCCAGCGTACACATGTGAAAAGTGGCTAATCCGTGTAAGGGTAGCATAAAAGGCGGTGCGCGCCATTGCTAAGGGCTTTTTGTAAGCTAAGGGCTTTTTTTAATCGGAACGAGCTATGAATTTTGCATTGGCCTAGCATCACTGACTAGGGTGCCTCGGGAGAAAAACTATTTGATATTAAGTAGTCATGTGAGGGTTTAGAATTTCTGAAAAAGCACTGCTATGGTGTTTGACTGGTGTAGAATATTAAAAAATGATATTAGAAAATATGGCGTAAGCAATGGTGTAAGTCTTTAAAAAAAAACTTACTGTTTTTTTAAACTTTTAATAAAAAATCCAAAAACGTAAAAAATAAGCCTTGGAGTCGTTGCCAGCCAAGGCATCATAACTAATCAAAAATTCAAAAAAACATTGCACTTCCATACTTTTATTTTTCTTGTTTTGGCTGACTCCGCCTCCAAAAGGCTTATCTTTTACAGTTTCATAAACTTACTGATACTATTTCCAATTATTCGATGAGTATGCCCCACAATAGGTAGGGCTCCGGGAAGCGTCGGGGGTTCATTATCACTGTCAGGAGTCTTTCGCCACAAATAATATGCGTACAAAAAACTCGCGAAACAAAGCAAAAACAAAAAAAACATTGTTTTTTTTCAAATCGTTCGTTATTTGATAGTGTACGTTCAATAAAGTCAATAACGGGTCAGAGTGTCGTCTTAGGGACAGTTGGAGTATAGCCTTAGGGGCACTATAGGCAGCCCAAAACACATGAAAAAAAATCCCTTTAAAAAAATTTTTAGGACTTAGAAAAATGACTTGTAAAATTTTCGCCAATTTTTTTTTTCATTGCTACAAAGTGTGTGAAGCTAACATCACTTTTTAATTACACGTTAAACACTTCTTTATTTCTTAGAAACCGTTAATAAATAGTTAGGTAATAATTTTAACTAACATTAAATAAAAATTCCCTTTAAGTTGTACACCACACAGCAGCTTGACTTAAAATGAAAAATCTACTTAATATCAGGGTTATATTTTTAAATATTTGATTATTGGAATATCTTAGTATTTTTTTACACCGGAATCATGTATGAAGGAAAGTAGTTAAATGCGCAGGACTTTGCAAAAATCCGTATTATATCACCTTTTGTTGGTGATCTCTTTTTCTTGAAGGCCACGAGACGTGCTACAGAATTATTACGACAGCGCAATATGACATGTGGACTGTTTACCATTTTGAGTGAACGAGTAAATAAAATAAGAAGGTAAGGAAGTAAAATGAATATATATTAAATTGTTTAATTATACGAATATTGTATGAGTATTCAAAGCTCTATATAGTTTTGTTTAAGTGAGCAAGCTATACATGTAAATAAATAGATAAACTAGTAGCCACCCGCGGTTTCACCCGCGTGATTCCCGTTCTCGTGCGAATATCGGGATAAAAAGTATTCTATGATTTAATCCAGGTTCTCTGTGCCAAATTTCATCCAAATCCTTTCAGTACTTTCTGGCGTGAAAGAGTAAAAAACAAACAAACTGACATACTTTCACATTTAAAATATTAAGTAGGATTTTAAATAGAAAAATATTGGAAAAATCAACCATGTTTCTCGTTCCCGTGGGAATGTCGGGATAAAAAGTATCCTATGTTTTAATCCAGGCTATCTAATTATCTCTGTGCCAAATTTCATTCAAATCCGTTCAGTAGTTTTAGCGTGAAAGAGTCACAAATAAACAAACAAACTGACATACTTTCACATTTATAATATTAAATAGATTTTTTATAGAAAATTTATGTCAAAATTCAACTAAACCAAAAGTGAATTCTCAACCTTACTCTAACCTCTGAGCTACCGAGACTTGCGGACCACCGTCGAAAAATTCCAATATTTTTAATACGTTGTAAGCCAGCATTGTTTCATCAATGCGAGGAGATCTTTTGCATTCGATTTTTTTTTTCTTTTCAATTGTTTAACGATCGATTAAGATGCAACAGCCAATAATTTATGAATTTTGAATTTTTGCATTTTTAATGCTATTTTTATACATGAGTAATTTATGATTTTTTTGAATTTTATAAAAAGAAAAATATTGGAAAAAAATCAACTCGTTATCATCAAATATTCGGAAGTAAATAGAAGCTCACTATTCTTAAAAAAAGTTTATTTAATAACTAGCTGGTGCCCGCGACTTCGTACGCGTGGAATTTTATGTAGTACTTACATTTTTTAATTTGACGTTATAGATCGACCATTATATGGTACTTACAACAAAAATGATTATTAAATTGTTTTATTACATTGTTAAAGCAAGTGTAAACCACTTCATCCGGAACAATTTTCGCAATTTTTTCTTTTATTATTGCAGTTGCTTGATTATTTTTAGGGTTCCGTAGCGTAATGGCAAAAAACGGAACCCTTATAGATTCGTCATGTCCGATGTATGTCACAGCCACTTTATTCCAAAACTATGAAGATTACACAGTTGAAACTTGGTAGGTAGAAGTATTCTGTAAACCGCTTTACGGTTTTTACACAATAATAAAAAAATATATATATTTAGGGGGGCTCCCCATACATAGAACTGAAACTGGAGTTTTTTTTTCATCAAACCTATACGTGTGGGCTATCTATAGATAGGTCTTTAAACATTACATTAAGGGTTTCTAAAACGATTTTTTTCAAAGTCAACCGTTTGAAAGATGTACACTTCCAAAGTGAAAAAATGTGTTTTTAACTTTTAAAATAAGAAAGTGAAAAATCTAAAAAATATTTATGTTGTAGAGCTTTATAAAATTTACAACGAAAATTAGTTTGAACGAAATATATTTAGCAGTTTGAGAGCTATAACACATTTTCCAAATATAACTTTGTTATTCATACAGACACTATGAAGAACAAAGTTATTTTTTGCAGACGAAAAATTATAGTGGCATTTTGGGTAGGTGTATTTAATATAATAATAATAATAATAATAGAAACTTTATCGCACACGACTCAAAAACAAACACATACAGAGAAAATGACCTTATTGCTACATAGCAATCTCTTCCAGGCAACCTTGGGCGAGAGACGGAACCCTTCATGTGAGAGTTCAAGTCGCAATTGGCCGATTTTTTGGTGTTAATGTGGCGCGTTCACATAACCAAGAATTCTCCTAACTTGCGATACACTGGAGGTCCCCGAATATTGAGTGTAAAGTCCTCTTCTAAGGCAACGACTTTTGTCAGTATAGTATTTGGGAAAGACTTACCTGACCCTGATCTACAGGGAGGAGTCCTTCTCTAATTTTTGATAACATGCTGAAATTTCTTGGGCATGTAAATAACCGCCAAGCTGCGCTTTCATATCGGTTGTCAATCCCAGCTTATGTATCTGAGGCCTGATGGTTGAGATGGCCTTAGAATATTTTAATGAGGTGTTAATCTCATCGGCTCTTGTCCTCCGACTTATAATAGGAAGGGTCTGTCTAAATAAAGGGATGTGACATTACCCATGGGTCTGTTTTATCAAAGTCTTCAGAGAGGAATGTTTTGTATTTTTTCCACAATACTAAAGTATCCAAAAGACCACAAAACACTTCAATAATTGCGATCAAATGTCGTAAGCAGCGGGGGCTGTCACTGACATAGGCTTCCTCGAGAGTCTTGTCCCAGTGTTGATCATCGTTATGAAGATGAAGTGCCCTACAGGTTGCTTGAAACGCAGGAAGCTCTACAACATCAACTGTCTTTAGAAAACTAAGAGAATCGTTCCTCGAATAATATGGAGCAACAGGTGCAAAAATTAGCATTCTTAATTTGTTTTTGGTTATTTTTTCATGTAATGAAGAAAACGTGTCCTTGATTTTCATATTTCAACAGAAAATGCCCAAACAAATTTGCTAGGCTAGACGCCATTTCCAATTTCCTACATTGGGTTATAATATAATATAATATATAACCCTTGATTCTAATTTCAACAGGAAATACCCATCACGTTAAACAACTTTTGCTAAGGAGTCATTTCCATATCTCTAATAGTTTAGCTGGTCTAGTACTTTCTGCCACTTCCATTTTCCTACATCAGGTTTTACAGATATCAAAAAAAAATATAGCCTATTTTATGGACCGAGCTATTAGCTACATATCACAAAAAAAATTATTCAAATCCGTTCAGTACTTTCGGAGATTAGCGTGTACATACAAACAGACAGACAAAAATTTAAAAAATCGTCTTAACGTATTCTCTTACTGTTTTTACGTCATTCCCAATTGGTTTTTGGTAAATATATTCAATGTACAAAAATTATAATTTTACAGTTTTATTATAGATTCGTTGAAATTTAGAGTTGAAGTTTCGCCACAATATTATTATTTTTAACTTGAGTTGCTGATATTTTTTAAGGTTTCCTAGATGGAGTAAACGCAATGAATGGCTTTGATATAAAGTTAGTGTTAAGGTGCTATACGACTGAAGTGAGATAGCAATGAGAAAACGACGCGCACGGGAGCGAGACCGATTTTGCAGATTAGGCGAAAAAACCACAAAGTCATTTCGTAGTAAATAAATATTGCGATTTATAAATAAATGAATCTACACAATGCTAAATATTATTGGTGTCCACGATGCTAAATACTAATAAACCATTTGAGAATAATCTTGAAATTATGGACGCTTGGGTGGCATATATCCTCCCATATGCTATGCTCTGTTTGCGCAATTGGGTTTTAGCATTTCAATCATTTATTTGCATATAACATGGTATGGAGATAACAAGCAGGTTTAAGTAGGTAGGTACTACATGTTAAGCCATACTGGCATGGCATACAACTTTAAATTTACATAAATAAAAATTCAGATACTTATAGACAATCATTAATTTACATAAAAATATAGACAAACATGGATTCAATTGTATTTTGAAAATTATTGCTACATATGTCGTTGGATTTATTTTATTTGTTTAGTCATGTAAAAAAACCAATAAGGCTATAAAATTCATTTTCTATTAGCAACATTTTGTCATAAATACAGGGTGGAAATTTAAAACGGGGCACGAAGGGCAGGTACCTTAACCGATGTAGATACATGAAAACGTTCTTAGGAAACCATCTCTAAATTTTTGAGATTTTTTTTACTGCATTCCCCGATTTTGAAAAAAAATTACAGTAAGCAGAATAATAAGGCATTTTCAAAAATATATTGTTTGATGGCAATCGATTCTGTTCCTTATGAGGATCAAAACACTCTATGACACTAACTGAGGTTTGAGCACTAGAAAAGTCAGAAATCGCTAAAACTATTGTAATTTTTCTTCAAAATTGCTATATGCAGTTCAAAATTTCTCAAAAAGTTAAGGATGGTTTACAAAGAACGTTTTTACGCCTCTACATCGGTTAGGGTACCTGCCCTTCGTGCCCCGTTTTAAATTCCCACCCTGTATACTTGATTTAATATATTCAATACTAATACTATTGTAAATTTTAATACACATACTCATAAAACGTTTAACATATTTTTGGTCATTTAGGTATTTCAGTGTAAACCAATCTATTTGGTTTTTAATTTTGCATTTTACAATGCTATTTTAATGTGATAAATATTAAACAAGAATACAACAAATCAAAATATACTAGAAAAAAGCAACTAGTCTCATGTCGCCCTGACGGGATTCGAACCCGCATCCTTGGGAGTCCGGCCTAATGCACTAACCAATTATGCTACAGAGACCTATGAGGACACGTCGAATTTTTCTAGTATATTCACCGTTCTACGGTGTTGGCCACCGTCGCTTCATCAATGAGAGAAATATCCTCGCATTCGAAAGATGCATGATCTTTACAGATGTTTGACTATCGATTAAGATGAAACAGCCATCTAATTATCTTAATCGATTGTCAAAAATCATCTTAATCGATAGTCAAACATCTGTAAAGATGTTTGAATCCCGTCAGGGCGACATGAGACTAGTTGCTTTTTTCTAGTATATTTTCTTGTTTAATATTTATCACATTAAAATAGCATTGTAAAATGCAAAATTAAAAAGTTATAATTAGATGGCTGTTTCATCTTAATCGATAGTCAAACATCTGTAAAGATGTTTCTTTCGAATGCGAGGATATTTCTCTCATTGATGAAGCGACGGTGGCCAACACCGTAGAACGGTGAATATACTAGAAAATTCGACGTGTCTTCATAGGTCTCTGTAGCATAATTGGTTAGTGCATTGGGCCGGACTCCCAAGGATGCGGGTTCGAATCCCGTCAGGGCGACATGAGACTAGTTGCTTTATTCTAGTATATTTTCTTGTTTAATATTTATCACATTAAAATAGCATTGTAAAATGCAAAATTAAAAAGTTATAATTAGATGGCTGTTTCATCTTAATCGATAGTCAAACATCTGTAAAGATGTTTCTTTCGAATGCGAGGATATTTCTCTCATTGATGAAGCGACGGTGGCCAACACCGTAGAACGGTGAATATACTAGAAAAATTCGACGTGTCCTCATAGGTCTCTGTAGCATAATTGGTTAGTGCATTGGGCTGGACTCCCAAGGATGCGGGTTCGAATCCCGTCAGGGCGACATGAGACTAGTTGCTTTTTTCTAGTATATTTTATTGTTTAATATTTATCACATTAAAATAGCATTGTAAAATGCAAAATTAAAAAGTTATAATTAGATGGCTGTTTCATCTTAATCGATAGTCAAACATCTGTAAAGATGTTTCTTTCGAATGCGAGGATATTTCTCTCATTGATGAAGCGACGGTGGCCAACACCGTAGAACGGTGAATATACTAGAAAAATTCGACGTGTCCTCATAGGTCTCTGTAGCATAATTGGTTAGTGCATTGGGCCGGACTCCCAAGGATGCGGGTTCGAATCCCGTCAGGGCGACATGAGACTAGTTGCTTTTTTCTAGTATATTTTCTTGTTTAATATTAAAATATCACATTAAAATAGCATTGTAAAATGCAAAATTAAAAAGTTATAATTAGATGGCTGTTTCATCTTAATCGATAGTCAAACATCTGTAAAGATGTTTCTTTCGAATGCGAGGATATTTCTCTCATTGATGAAGCGACGGTGGCCAACACCGTAGAACGGTGAATATACTAGAAAAATTCGACTGGTCCTCATAGGTCTCTGTAGCATAATTGGTTAGTGCATTGGGCCGGACTCCCAAGGATGCGGGTTCGAATCCCGTCAGGGCGACATGAGACTAGTTGCTTTTTTCTAGTATATTTTCTTGTTTAATATTTATCACAATCTATTAGGGTTTCTTATATTGCGTGGATATACTTCACATGCTCTTTTAAAATTTTACATATTTTATGCTGTATTTTATGATTATGTATTTATTTTTTGCATTTTTCAATGCTATTTTTATACTTATGGTCAATTTTAAATAGAAAAATATTGGAAAAAATTAACTCGGCCACAAGTGAATTCTCAGACGGGAATCGAACCCGCGACCTTTGGAAATCCGGTCCAATGCTCTAACCGCTGAGCTACCGAGACTTGCGAACCACCGTCGAAATTCTCCAATACTTTTATATTTTTGATACGCTGTAGGCCAGCGTTGTTACATCAATGCTAGGAATATCCTTGCATTCGAAAGAAACATCTTTTCAGGTGTTTAACGATCGATTAAGATGCAACTGCCAATAATTTATGATTTTGTATTTATTTTTTGCATTTTTCAATGCTATTTTTATACTTATGGTAAATTTTAAATAGAAAAATATTGGAAAAAATTAACTCGGCCTCAAGTGAATTCTCAGACGGGAATCGAACCCGCGACCTTTGGAAATCCGGTCCAATGCTCTAACCGCTGAGCTACCGAGACTTGCGAACCACCGTCGAAATTCTCCAATACTTTTATATTTTTGATACGCTGTAGGCCAGCGTTGTTACATCAATGCTAGGAATATCCTTGCATTCGAAAGAAACATCTTTTCAGGTGTTTAACGATCGATTAAGATGCAACTGTCAATAATTTATGATTTTGTATTTATTTTTTGCATTTTTCAATGCTATTTTTATACTTATGGTAAATTTTAAATAGAAAAATATTGGAAAAAATTAACTCGGCCACAAGTGAATTCTCAGACGGGAATCGAACCCGCGACTTTTGAAATCCGGTCCAATGCTCTAACCAAGCTCTTTCCAAGTTAGTTATTTGTCTGACTTGCCTGAGTGCGTATACAAATTTATTAATTCTATTACTAACGTCTTCAATTTGTAGTTCCCAGTTAATGTCCTAAACTATTATAATATCTAAAAAAAAATTTTGATCCACCTTGCTGATATTTATGTCATCATAATTATAATTGTCAAATTTTATATAAAAAGTCTTTTGTGTCAAACCATCCAACTATTTGTTTTACCCTATTATTTATGTCAATTTCATGTTTTTCTATAGTATTTGTTTTCCTGTCTGATGAAAAAACTATTGATATATCGTCAGCAAAGAGAATACATTTATGTTTTGTAACTGTAATTATGTCATTAATGTATATCAAGAAAAGAATTGGTCCCAGCACGCTTCCCTGAGGAACCCCACATAAATTGTTCTCAAAATATGAATAATGGGAAATGACCTCATTTTTAGCGTTAGGCTCTGAGATAACGACGCACTGTTTTCTATTTATTAGGTAACTAGACATCCAGTAAAATTTTAAGCGTTTTGATAAGATTCCAATTGCGTGTAATTTATTTAAGAGTATATTATGGGACACATTCTCAAAAGCTCTTGTAAGGTCGAAAAATAGAGACGACGTAAAGTTTTTTTTATTGATATTGGTAATAATTTCTTTTAGAAGGGAAATCATAGGAAGCAGTTTCGATTTTTTCTTTGTAAAACCATATGGTTCTTTCGTAATAATATTAAACTTTTCACAATATTCAGTCAGTCTCTTGTAAATATATTATATTTTTCAAAAACTTTACCTAAAATGGGTGTTAGTGTAATTGGACGAAAATTATTTATGTTCCTTTTAGAACCTTTCTTAAATAGTGGTTTCACAATAGATATCTTTAATAGTTCTGGAAATGTTCCTGAGGAAAACGAAAAATTTATCAGGTATGTCAAGAACTTTAAAAAAACCTCGACACTATGCTTTATTACTTTAGTTCTAATTTCGTAATGACCTTCGGAATTAGTTGCATTTAATGACATCACTTCTCTTTTAGCTTCATCTTCAGAAAAAGGCGCTAAAAACATAGAATTTGACAACGTTTTGAGATTATTACTATATCCTTTATTATTCTTTGATATGGTTCATTCAATTCAATAAAGTTATTATTAAAATCGGCAGGCGTGTACAACGGCGAGAAGTTCTGCTTGTAGCTGTAACTACACAAACACTACAATCTTTGTGTAGTTACAGCTTCTTACTCACAGAGGGGCTGTCTGTGCCTGGGTTGAAACAGACGAAAGCAGCGCCGACAGATCCGTCCTCCTGCTTGCTGGAGCTACAGTATAGATGTGATGCGCTGTGCCCTGGTTTCTCAAACGTCGGTGATATGCCTAGGCTGGGATGCGGTAAGTCGCTATGAGGGATTGGTTTTTCCAGAACGATGTCACTGGGAAGCTCGGAGAAAGTGACCGTGAGACGCATCTGCTCTATTGCGTGTACTTTTTTTACCCTGAGTTCGAGAGGGACAAATTGTGCAAGAGCTAGTGCAGCTGTGGTTGAGACTGTCCTAAAGGCGCTGATGGCCTTGATGGCTGATTAATAATACAATTTTAGTACCTTACGGCATTTGTATTTTATTGAAGTGGCAGATTGACAATCAACAACACGTTGTTATGGCAAATACCAAAAGGAGTATATCTGCATATCCAAAGAAGTATATAATAGTTTCTCCCTGCCTATTCAATGTTGCGGCGGCAGAGTGGTAAAAATGTACAAAATAACTCTTTGAGTTTCTGTATGCACCAGGTTCTTGTTGTCAGTTTGGTGGGAATTATCTCAACCCATTTCGAGTAAGCATCAACTATAATTAGTAATTGATACCCATAGATCGGGCCAGCGAAATCTATGTGGACCCTTTGCCATGGCCCCTTCGGGTATTCCCAATGATGTAACGGGGCCTTTTCAGGTTCGTTTTGTTAAAGTCTGCATGCTCGGCATGATTTCACTCTTACTTCTATGTGTTTGTCAATTCCCTTCCAATAAACGAAGCTGCGGGCTAATAGTTTCATCTTGACAATACCTGTATGCCCATGATGTAATTCATCCAACACACGGTTTCGGAGGGCTTGAAGGATCATGACCCGTGTTCCTTTCAAGATGCACCCATCTTGTAGCGTCAACTCGTTATCCTTGTACCCAAATTCTCTTACTGATCGTCCCAACTCGGCTGCTATTGTATTCGGCGAGATATCTATAGTGTGGATCTGACCAAGCTGGAATATGTGATGGCGGTCTACTTTGTTAGTAGGTTCATTTTGTACTGGAAATCTGGATAGGTAGTCTGCATTCGAGTTGTTAGCTGACTTTCTGTATTCTATCTCGTAGTCGAATCCAGATAGAAAGTGGGCGTAGTGGAACAATCGCATTGTGCTCATTGTTGGTAAAGTTTGGTGTGGGTGGAATATTGTAGTTAATGGTTTATAGGTCTGTTACTAGAATAAACTTCCGCCCATAGCAGTAATGAAAAAACTTTTTTAATCCCCAATGTATGGCTGTAGCCTCTTTGTCTATCTGACTATAGTTCTTTTCACTTGCTGATAGGGATCTTTATGCGAACGCAATCGGCCTTTCTGAGCCGTCACGAAGGCGATGTGATAGAACTGCACCAAGTCCTAGTGGTGATGCGTCTGAGGCGAGTACTTGTTTCTTATTGGGATCGAAATGTATGAGTACCCTTTCGCTCAAAATTACTTTTTTTACTGTCATAAAGGCATTTTCACACTCAGTTGACCATTGGAACTTTGTCCCTTTCTTCAAAAGCTTATTAAGTGGGTTTGTTATTGACGCTAGGTATAAATTTGTTATAAAAGTTGGCCATGCCTAGAAATGTCCGTAGCTCACCAACATCAGTTGGTCGTTCAGTTTTTATGATGGCGTTGATCTTGTCTTTGTTCTTATGTAGGCAGTCTTTGTCAATGATATGTCCCAGATAGTTAATACTTTTTTTGAAAAAGTGGCACTGGTCTTTGTTCACTCGAAGGTTACTTTCTTTCAGTTTTTCTAAAACTCGTCTAAGTCTTTGTAGTAGTTAATCGTCGCTTGATCCTTGTATTATAAGATCGTCAAAGAAACATTTGACGCCTTCCAAGCCCTGTAGGAGCTGATCCATAAATTTCTGCCAGAGTCTTGGTGCTACTTTCACTCCAAGCATGAGTCTGTTGACTTTGTAAGTCCCTTTGCGTGTACTTAGTGTCTGCAACATAGCGCTGTCTTCGGCCATAGCCATGTTTAGGTAGGCTTGAGTTATGTCTAGAGTACAAAATATTCTTCCCTCCATTCATTTCTGCGAATATATCTTCGATCATAGGTATTGGGTATTGTTCATCTTGTATGACCTTGTTAAGAGTAACCTTGTAGTCGGCACACAGCCTGATGCTACCATTTGGTTTGACCACCAGTATCTGCAACATAGCGCTGTCTTCGTCCATAGCCATGTTTAGGTAGGCTTGAGTTATGTCTAGTGTACAAAATATCTTCCCTCCATTCATTTCTGCGAATATATCTTCGATCATAGGTATTGTTCATCTTGTATGACCTTGTTAAGAGTAACCTTGTAGTCGGCACACAGCCTGATGCTACCATTTGGTTGGATCGAAATAGGGGAAATCTGAAAATGATACGATGTCTACTAGCAAGTACCAACAACCTGAACACGATCAAGTGAACAATTAATTATCTACAAACAATTACAAACACATAACACCGAGGAGAAAACCATTAACAGCAGACGACTTGAAGGGTAAATGTTTTCGATGCGGTTTACCTGCGCACCCAGTCAGCAGTGATTGCAGAGCTACAAATGTGATATGCGGGAAATGCAAGAAACTTGGCCATTTTGCTCGTGTATGCCTAAAGCGGTCCGGCTACATCACATCCAGTAACACGAACCGAGACACGAACCAGATTGAAGACCCAACAGTAAGTGACGTGGAAAGCTCATGCGACATAAACATTATCTCAGGAGAATCCTCTGAAAAATACATAATTACAGTATACATTGAAAATGCAAAAACAAAAATGGAATTTGACACGGGAGCAACACTATCTTCCATGGCTCTAAAGGACTACAAACAACTTAACATTGGCAACAAAATTTTTGAAATAGACATCAAGCTTTGAACGTACACAGGCGAAATCATCAAACCAGCTGGAGTGGCATTCGTAAAGTGCAGATATCAAAACAAAGAATTTAATGGACAATTATACCTCATAAATACAAACGTTGATCCAATCTTTGGTCGAAGTTGGATGAAGTCAAATGGAAGCTAAACACATAAAAAATAAACAAACATTTCATTAAAATGTCAGTTTACAATCATGTCAATAAATTACAATTATAAGGAAAGTGATGCCACATCATTAATAATTTAATTCATTCAAATAATCGATTTTGATTCTATTTCCATTAATTAAACGTTAGTGCTTACATATATAAGAGCTTGCCTACGCAAGTCATGTGCGAGCATAAAAAACTTGTTTTTTTGAACAGTGTTTGGTCATCGGACAATTTGTTTCTAGACTAGAGTTGCATCGCTGCTGTTTAATGCTTATGTCCGCAGCAAACTTGAGTTTGGTGCAATTGTTTGGCATCCATATGAGGATAAGTATTGTCTTATGGTTGAGAGAGTGCAACGAAAGTACGCTAGTTGGCTCTACAAGAAAAGGTTCGGTTACTATCCGTTTTTGTATCCGTCTCTGTTTGTGACAGGTATGGTGGACATGGATACTCTCAAATTAAGGAGAATCATACATCTTGATCTATTATCTAGCTATAATACATAACAAAGTTGACAACCCAACTGTACTACGCAAAGTAGGGTTATTAGCTCCCAAGCGAATCCCAAGCTTTTTTGGGACGAGGGGGGGACGGTAGCTAGACGGTATATAACGAAAATGACGATGATATTTCAGTCAACTATTTATTATACGCTGACTCTCTAGTCTGCAAAATACCTTCTTCATTTAAGGATATTGAATCCAGCGATGATAGAATTTTGTGGGAAAATGCTATCAAAGAGGAAATTAAGTCATTAACTGACAATAAAACCTGGACACTGGTTACAAAACCTCTTGACAGAAATATTGTCGATTGCAAGTGGATACTTAGTATTAAAAAGAATGAGTTTGGAAAACCTCTTAGATATAAAGCTCGATTAGTTGATCGTGGTTTCAGTCAGGAGTACTTGACCCATTACAACGAAACATTTGCACCTGTTGCAAGGATTGCAAGTTTAAGATTGATATTAGCTTTTGCAAACCAATATAATTTACTTGATTACCATATGGACGTAAAAACGGCATTTTTAAATGGAAAGTTAGAGGAAGAAATATATATGAAAATTCCTGAAGGAATTCCATACGCAGATAACATGGTCTGCAAATTAAATAAGTCGTTATATGGTTTAAAACAATCCGCTCGTTGTTGGTTCCAAATGTTCGAGCAAACTCTGGTTGTAAGAGGATTTCGATATTCATCAGCTGATAGACGCATTTACGTTCTAGATACAGGTGATATTGTAAAAAAAATATTTATGTGATACTTTATGTCGATGATGTTGTGATTTCAACAGCTAACATTAGCATCATGAATAATTTCAAAACCTATCTGATGAATAGATTTAAAATGATAGATTTAAAGGAAATCAGATGTTTCTTGGGGATTAGAATTCAACGGCAATGTGACACAATCACATTAGATCAAACGACGTATATTAACAAAGTTTTGGAAAAGTTTAATATGATCGATTGTAATAGTGTTGCAACGCCATTAGAAACAAAAGTTGATTACAATGCATTGAACTCTAGTGAAAGAACAGAAGCCCCTTGTAGGAATCTTATCGGATGCTTAATGTATATTATGCTGTGTACCCGACCCGACTTGAGTTTTACTGTAAACATCCTGAGTAGATTCAGTAACAAAAACAATAGTTCACTTTGGACACAATTAAAAAGGGTGTTACGGTACTTGAAAGGGACTAGACATTTAAAGATCGCTTATGTTCAGAGTCATAAAACGAACAATGACACACTAAGTGGCTTTGTCGACTCTGATTGGGGAAGTGATCAATTAGAAAGAAAAAGTACAACAGGGTATTTATTTAGATTATTTGAACAATGCACAATATGTTGGCAAACAAAGAGGCAGCAAACTGTGGCGGTTTCGTCCACAGAAGCTGAGTACATGGCTTTGTTCGAAGCAGTTCGAGCAGCTTTATGGCTAAAGTCTCTAGTGACTAGCATCAACATTGAGATACCGGATGCTATACCAATTTATGAAGACAATAACGGATGTATTAGCATCCCAAATAATCCTACCAGTCAAAAACGATCTAAGCATATCGACATAAAATATAATTTTTCAAGAGATCAAGTGGAGAAAAATGTTATTAAAATGGTTTATGTATTTAGAGGAGACCAGTTAGCCGACATCCTGACAAAACCATTGCCATCTGTCACATTCATACAGATGAGGGAGAAACTCAGACTTAAATGAAAATTATTTAGAATTATTTTGTTTGTTTATATGATATTTTACATTACATTGGTAATAGTAATTAAGTAATTAATACCTTAGGTCTGATTAGGTTTTTCTGGGTTTTCCCTAATCCTGCGCAACAAATGTTGGACCATGGTAATTTAAATTGTACTCCCAGACTAAGGAAGGGTGTGTAACATTTTGTGATAGGACTTTGATAGCAATCATTGTAGTTTTAGAATAAATATAATTAGTATTTATTTTTTGAGGGGCGTGTTGGAATGTACAAAATAAATACGTCTCTCTCTAACTACAGGTAGTCTATCGCTTTTACACAATTTGTTTAAATTAACTTCAGTGAACATTAATCTTTTGTTCCTAGTCCGAGACCGTTCCCTCACTTAAGTTTAGTTACTTACTTACCTCGTTGCTCTAGCCTTGTGTAACTGTGCGCTGCTCGCACTAATATAAAACACCCCCTCCAAATAGTTAATTGAATAAAACTTTCATTAATATAAAACTCCGTCTTTCATTGGCTTTCATAAAACCTAACAGACCGTTCAAACTTTCAAACATTTACATACCTATTTAATATCTTTTAGTAGGATAATCCGACAAACAAAGAAACTTTTGCATTTATATTGATCGATAGATAAAACTTCCGTAACTAACGTCATTAAGTACATATTATTTTATGTACTATATAATGTCACTCGGTCATTGAACTTATAGAATCAGATTGTGTGTGTCAGTGGGCCGGATTCCCAAAGATCGTGGGTTCGATTCCCATCTGAGAATTCACTTATGGCAGAGTTGATTTTTTCCAATATTTTTTTATTTTAAATTTAACTTAAGTATAAAAATAGCATCGAAAAAAAAAAACTCAATATCTCATAAATTAACAGCCACTTTATTATACTACTATAAATGGCGGTTTTGTCGGAATCGATTGTTAAACGTTTGTGAAAATATTGCTTTTGAATGCGATGATATTCCTCGCATTGACGCTGGCCAAAAACGTATGATTAAGTCTAAGTGTCCCTTCGTTGACCATAAAAAAGAAAATAGGTAAGTTAAGTATATCTTATAGATTTTTTTTATACGAGTCCGCATGGTTTTTTGAAGTCGTCGTCTCAGCTACATGACACCCACTGCTGGGAATAGGCCTCCCCCAAGGATCTCCACGACGATCGGTCCTGCGCTGCCCGCATCCAGCGGCTTCCCCCGACCTTCACCAGATCGTCGGTCTACCTTGTCGGGGGCCTACCCACGGAGCGTCGCGTCGTCCGGTACGCGGTCGCCATTCCAGAACCTTTCCACCCTTACGACCATCGGTTCTTCTCGCTATGTGTCCCGCCCACTGCCACTTCAGCTGAGCAATCCTTCGAGCGATGTCAGTAGCTTTAGTTCTCCTACGTTTTATGAACTACTGTTAGATTTCCTTTAATTTAGAGTTTATTATGGCTTTATAATAATTATATTTTATAAATAGTGTAAAAGTCAATTTATTAAGAATTTATTACAAAATGTGAAAAGAACATTCTTGTGACAAATAGTTCTACTTCCGGCGAGCGTGTGGCGCTAAATAAGTCAAAAGCAGTAAAACAAACATTTATAATTTTACTTCCAGTCCCGGTTGGCGTGTGGTGCCACAAAATGTTAAAAGTTGCGAAGAAAACACTTATTTCCGATTGGCGCCAAAAATTTGTCTAAAGTAGAGAAATGAACAATCTTTTGACAAATGGTTGGACTTCCGGCTGACACGTGGCGCCACGGGGATTTTTGGTAATGGAGGACAGGCTGAGCGAGGCTCGGCAGTTCTGTTCGGGCAGCCATCAAGGAAAGTTGTTAATACAATACACTGTATCATTATCGAACAAGAAATAAATCATTTTCGTTATAAAATAAACGTTGTTTGCTTTATCTTCGCCTGATTTTTATACTACTTATTCCAATTTCCAATCTGTAAATCAATTATAAAAGGACAATGAACTTTCAAGGAAACAAGCAAATTTATCTATAATCAGTGTCATTGAACGAAACAACCTTGGCTCATATTATGTTTGATATTTCGATGTCAAGTTAAATGTCCGGTATTTTACAGTGTTCCGTATAACATTTAGGAACCTTTACTTTTAGAAATCTTATGTGTGCCAAAAATCACAGGAAGATAATTAAAAGCAGCACATGGAAATAATATAATAATCTGATGATTGAAGACATTGACAAAATAAATGAGATAACATAGGTTTTTTATCTCAAAGGAAATTAAGTTTAGTGGTAGTTAATCTAGTACATAAGAAACACCGGCAAAAAATGGTAATTTAAACAATACCCGCGTGGTTCCTGTTCCCGTGGGAATGTCGGGATAAGAAGTCTATGTTACTCTCCGTCCCTTTAACTAACTCTTTGCCGATTGGTTGAAAAAATCATGTCGATTGGTTGCTTAGTTAGGACGTGAAGGAAGGACAAACAAACAAACTTTCGCTTTTTTAATATTAATTAGGATTATGAATAGGATGAGGATTTTGATTACCTACCACAATAAGTAAACTAATCCGTTGGAGAATTTAATTTTCATCTGCTATAACTTTACTGTCTTTATAACTTCTCTTCTAACAAAGAATCCTAACTATTACTAACGTACTAGTACATACAATCGCAACATTTTTTTCATTTTATTTAAAACGACCATAGAACATAATTTATGAGTATCATTCAAAATTGTTTTACGATAAAACGCATTTCACTTAAGAATTTCACCTTAGTTTACCTGCCGAACCCTAAGCTGTTTGTCATAAGTAGCTTTACGATAGTAAAATACGTCATACTTGATAACATTTTAAAGGACACTCGGTCAAATTTATAATCAAAAGAGGAAATCTCTAGCAATCGCATTTTGATGTCAAAGAACTTTAATCAAAATTTTATTACGTAAAAGATTTTAGTTTTATTTCTGTGAGCGCGAAAATTTAATATTTGCGTATGAAATATACCTTTATTTAGTCCTTATGTCAATCATTCTAAATAAAGTAAACTTTTTTCAGACAATAATGTTTCGAAAATAATAAACGTCTGATAAACTGTCACTCGGACGACATCGTAAATATAACTCGAGTTTCACCCGAGTTCTTTTCGTAATAACACGTGTGTACAATTTCTACATATTACAAAATATATTTACTTGACATTGGCACAATTCGCATATTTAACACGAGCACGCCATTTATTAAGAAAGAAGAAGAAATATAACTCGCCATCAAAAATTCATTCGTCATCAGAAATTTAAATTTAGCTACATAATTATTTACTTAAATTCTATGGCATAGTATAACATTATTATTTTAAAACATCATTTATCATTCTTATTTTAATCTAATTCTGACCTAATTTGTTTAAATTCAATTTATTTTATAATATGCGTGCTATTTTTAATCGCGTGACCAAAGATATTAATTAGAGAAACACCAAAACACGACAAGTTCGATTTATTAAACTTTCGGTCACCTATCCCATGACTGACCGACCGACCATTTACCGACCAAAAAGTATTTATACCTTAAAACATCTATCAGACTACCCATCTATATCTAATGAATGATTAGATAAGATGCCATTATTTATACAGCTCACATGGATTTAGCGTTCATTACAATATTTGTTTTCAATATTACCGTTTACAATCTTGTTTCAAAAATGTTAAAAGTAATTGCTCAAATGATTTTAATATTATCTGTTAATGCTGATACAAAATACAATTCTGCGTTAGATTATGAGTTATATGAAGAAGTGCTGAATCCACAAGAATGTGAGAATCAACTGAACTACATTATGAACGAAGATAGCTTATTGAAGGCCCAATGTGAGTGTTTGTTTTTTTATTGTTTTAAAAACTTTACACTTAACTGTTACGTTTTCTCGCTAACTCCATAGAACTTTTTTAAAGTTGGTAACATTTAATTATGTTGTATTTTTGCTATAGCAATTACCTCACAGTTAAAAAAATATTAAATGTTTATACCTAAGTATTACTTGGAACATAATTACATCAAATTAAAAAGTGACTTGAACATTATAATTGCATTACACTCTTTAGAGAACCGAGTTAATGCATTTGAAAATTCTTACATAATTATCAAACTAAAACAGTAGGGAACACAAAAGCATTTAATATTCATCGTTCTTTTGGGACAAATACTTCAGTAACGTGAACAGTACATAAGATAGCAGATGAAACACTTTATAAAGTAATATTGTTTCTTACAGTCATGGATGCTGGAGTTAGAATACCTCGCGGTATTCTAATTGGTAACTTCAGAGATATGGGCAACTATTACCAGTGCTTAGACATCCATGAAGAACGTCAAGAAACAGTTCTTGAAGGAAAGTATTGTGTAATAGAAGTTCCATTCACGCACAATGCCGTACAAGGAAGTTCTGAATTGATAAGCACAGAATTTCCTTGGGACTATAGAAATTGGGAATTCTTCAACTCAATTCATAGTCAAATTATTATTGGTGATCCGAAAGTGTTGTCAGGGTAAGTGATATAGAAATTAGTTTTAAACATTTTAACATAGTGGCTAGAAGTAGTAAGCTGGCTGTCACTCGTCGCCACTCTTTGGCGTGAGACAAATAAGCAATCCATCAATTTCCTTTATTATTATTTTTTTATTTCTTCGCGTTGTCACGGTAACTTGCTCGTTTTCAAGGCGACAGTTCTTTCAGTACTAAATGCGTAACATGGTCCTTCTCACCTCTTGTATATTGTGATTTAAAGTGTTGGTTTCATTATCAAAATTAAAGATTTTCTTAAAGATTAAAGATAAGTTAAAGATTTTCTTAAAGATTAATAATTTAAAGAGCTTATTGAACACGTTGAAAAAAGATCTGATAAATCAACTTATGTAATAATTTTATATGTTTCGTTGTCACTTCTCATTAAATTAATTGAATACCTATCTAAAATAGTAAAGTTATCTTCTACCACACAATATATATGTTTGTTTTTCTAAGTTTTAGCAAAAAAAACTGTATGAAGTATTTTATTATTAAGTATATTTTTTAAGTTTGCAAAAAATATCTGTAAATCCTAGCAAGTACCTACTTAACATTAATAATAATGGTGGACACTCATTGTCTATAATGTAAGTTTTAATTTAATAGTAATTTGTACTAATGACTGTATGTGTCAAAATAAAGAGAAAAGAAAGAAAAAAAACCAATCTAAATATGAACATGTCTATTCTTCCTTCACATTTGGCTTTGAGAAATTGGCTTTATTTCTTGTCTGTAGGAATTAGATCTTTTAATTTTTATTTGCAGCCAACAACGAAATGCCGACCAAAACAACGTGAATTTAGAATTGGCCATTTGTATTCCAAAGGTGTGCTCTGTAGATCAAGCCCTGAATAGTTTGACTAATAATGCATCGATAGTATCTGGTATCAGTGAAGCGTTCTGCCGTCTGCCCAATGACAAGCCATGGGTAGCTGCTGATTATGTTGCTATGTAAGTATGCAATCAATATATTTTAAAAATAATTTTAGTATCAGTTCATGGAATTTATATTTAATCCGGATTCTGAGGGTGGCGACAGTATCAGTCCAGCGCTACCATGAAGTAGATCGTCTACTTTGGTGCAATGTAAATCCGGCTTTATGCTTAACTCTTTGGAGGACAGTAAACGGCTAGAGCCGTTATAACGATACTAATTCTATTGTGTCTCGTTGACTGTCCGCCAAAGTGTTAAATTACTAGACATTGTGACAAAAACATTATTTTTACACGTTTCCAAATACAACAAGGACCACGAGCTGTTGATCGATATTAGACGAATTTTGTAAGCTATAAACAACACATATATACAATATATATATATTTTATGAACAACTGGAGTACTCTTAGCTTTCATCATACCTAATGTTAAGTATTGATAAAGGCTGAAGATGGAAGCGAGCCTCTCTCCAATTCCTACCACCGACCAAACCGAATACAATATGTACCCCCGCTGGGAATCGAACCCGGGACCTCTGGGTCTGATACCGGTGGTTGTTACCATTAGACCACAAAGGCGCTTAAATTCGTCCTTTAAATTAAAGTTACTTCAATGGTAATTGCTGGTGCTTAGGGCTTCAGTGCTGGTATAGAGGAGCAGCAAATTTAGTTTAGGTAAAAAAATAGTTTATTAAATAATAACACTTTTTTATTTATTTCCAGTGTCATATTCTCACTAATAGGACTTTTGACAGTGCTTAGTACTTCTTACGACGTTCACCATACAGTCGTACTAAAAAAAGGTAATATTTTTTTTATTTATCATTTTTATTAATTTTGCTATATTACTAGTACAATAATACTTCAATGTATTTATTGACCTATTTCTATACTGATAATATTATCAATACAATGTATTCTTTTAATTAAATACGTGCAAATGTGATAAAAAGAGATTTGCGATCGTACACGTTTTTAGTTTTGCTAATGTCAATAATAATGTTAACTAAATATTACTTTCAACTTTCATGGCCATAATCACTATCTTTATTACGAAATTAGAGATTTTTACCATGTTTGTATTTATAACTTTTTAATTTTGCATTTTATAATGCTATCTCTATGTGATATATATTAAACAAGAAAATATACTAGAAAAAAGCAAATTGTCTCATGTCGCCCTGACGGGATTGGAACCCGCATCCTTGGGAGTGCATTGGGCCGGAATCCCAAGGATGCGGGTTCGAATCCTGTCAGGGTGACATAAGACAAGTAGTTTTATTTCTATTGTATTTTCTTGTTTAATATATATCACATGTTTGTATTTGTTGTGGCGCAGTTGCAAGCGCCGAAATATCGACGACTCGGCAACAAATAATAACACGGCAAGAGCGTCGCCAGCCCATGGCCCGAGGGCGGACGGGGGCAAGTTAATATCATGGAGGATGAGTAATATATGACCTGTAGGTACAGTCAAGAGCATGAAGCTACACATGTAGCGCGAATCTTTGCCTCTATGGCGGTTGATTTAGCACGGCCTTAGGACTTTGGTTGCTTTGCAATTGGCTACATTTTTATAATATCTAGGGGGAGAGGGGGCAGCTGCCCCTCCATGTCCCTTCTTGGCGACGCCCTTGAAACATGGTAAAAATCCAGTTTCTCGTAATAGTGATAATGTTATCTATATTAATAGTGAAAATAAATGATATGCTTTTCATGTAATTTTAGAATTTGATGATAAGACTGAAGGTGGAATCCTCAACTATTTAAGGAACTGGCTATCTTATCTCTTACTGCCGGAACACAACAACGCTGAAAACATTGTTGCTGTGGCGACAAACCTGAACAGGATGGTGGTAGCTAGCCAAGCAGACTTGAACAAGTGCAAAAAACAAATTAATCAAACCGAATATAAAGTACCCCCACTGAAAATCGACCCTGGGACCTCTGGTGCTGATATTAGTGGTATTCTATTGAATACAGATGTGGTTTAAAAAAACTTGACCGTAGATTTGGTTTGCTGAAAGACTCTTTGTGATGTTACAGATCCAAAGGAATCAAAGATGCTTTACACAACGTTCTCCATGTACACGAATACTCGTAAAGTTTTAACATTCAGGTCTAACCCAAATAACCTGAACTGTGTTGAGGGTATAAGATCAATAGCTATGCTGTGGGTGGTGGTTATTCATACCTTTGAAACTAAGTCCAGTTTTGTACCGGCCAATCCAATCGACGTTTATGAGGTAAACAAACATTTATTGGTCTTTTTTTTTCTTATTAGGATCACCTACAGTTGATATATTGATACATCAGAAATTATTACTTACTTAAAGTCTTAAAGCCGAGTTCGCCAACTGTCAATTAGATAATCGAGATTTAAACCAATTTTCCGAACTGTTAACTGCTATGTCAGTTTTTAAGTTTAGCGTTAATTTGTTGGTGAAACTGGGTCAAATTTTTAAAGCTAACTGTCATCTTTACAACATCGTATATCATATGAAATATGAATCGTTAGTTTTGAATTCCGATGGTCTGATAATGCTACTTAAGCAATATTGTTCCTTAACAATTTATTTTCTATGGAGTTTTGTAATGTCATTTCATAGAACAGTGTCAGTGTGGCAGAATTTGCAAGGAAATTTCCTATGCTTAATTTTTCTGTTTTATGTTTTCCAAGTTTCATGAACAAAGCCCGGTTCTTTGTAATGTTGCTTTACTACACTCGGGTGCAAAGAAATCGCTCAGTACCGTTATTTTTATACAAACATGCTCACTTCACGGCGTAATAAATATAAAAGTATTTGTATTTCTGTAAAAAAATTGTGTGTCGATAGCGAGGTCAAATGTTCAACAAAGCAATCAACATTTAAAACCACTGAAAAAACTTCTTGATTTCCTAAACATTCAGTGAAACAAATGTTTAGTTTTGATTTCATATAAAGTTGTAGGAAACCGGATTGAGTGAATTTGTTTTTCTTACTTTGCTCTTATCTGAAGGTTTTCTTGAATTTTCGGGATTCTTATTCGTAACTCGAGTATTCGACTCCTACATCGACGTATATATTTTCACATAACTGATTATACTTTTCAAATAAAAAGTAAAGTGAGCATGTTCGTATGAAAATAACGCTACTGAGCGATTTCTTTGCACCCGAGTGTATTATACACTTTTATATTCCTTTCTACAAGAGAGGATAATGTTTTGTAATTCCCTTTTGTCCATAGCTTCTAATAAATCTAATAGAATAACCTTTTAATTTTTGGGAGAAAACATATTTTCTAAAAACTAATTTCGCGTGTTTTTTTTTCAGCAATTGAAATCATTTGGGTTCCTATGGATAACTAGTGGCCACTTAACAGTGGATACTTTCTTCGCGCTTACTGGCGTACTCTTGGTTTATACTCTAGCTTCGAAGATGTCAAGAAGTAAGTGGTTCACCATCATCTTGACCTTATCCCAATTGTATTTGGAGTCGTCGGCGAAAAACTCACACCCTGATTATAAGATAAAGAATATTTACGATTCAAAACAAACAATTATTCAGTTTTTTCTCGATTTTATTCTTGCAAGAACTTCGACTAAAGCGCTCATATCGAAGACTTTAAGCAAAAAATCATCAGTGCACTAGCCTTCCGCCCGCGACTTCGTCAGCGAGGAATTAGGTTATCGCGCGGATTTAGGATGTCGCGTGGTGGTGCTATTTCGTCGTCTCAGCCACATAACGCCCACTGCTGGGTAAAGGCCGCGCCCAAAGAATCTCCACGACGATCGGTCCTCCGCTACCCGCATCCAGCGGCTTTCCGCAACCTTCACCAGATCGTCGGTCCACCTTGTCAGGGCCACCTTGCCTACTCACGGAGTGTCGGCCGGTATGCGGTCGCTATTCCAGAACCTTTCCAATGGCCATCGATTCTTCTCGCTATGTGTCCCGCTCACTGCTACTTGCACGAGACGTGCAGTGTTTCTTTAGCATTTATAATATAAGCGCATGGATAAGTGTGAATGGAATAGTAGTAGAAAATGCTCCAAAGCTATAGCGATCAAAGTCAGTATGTCTATTTTACATTACTTTTCCATACAGCATTTTAACCCTTTACTTACACCATTAAGGTTTGATTCATGTCCACCGCATCGGACTTGAAAATCGATGTCATTTTTACAATCAACATCCCAAAATACCTCAATAACGACACCTATATCGATTTTAACATTATTTACCCTTTTAACCCCCTTAGGGGTTGATTTCTTGAGAGGGGGATTTTTGATTTTAAGTTCCAACCATAAGCCTATTAAAAAATAAGTGACTTTTTCTATGAAAATAAAGGACTTTTCTTACACAATTTCATCCACCCTTTTTACCGCAATTTAATGTAAAAAAAATATATGTACATGAGAAATGGACCTAATCCGCAGCAAAATTATTTTACGAGTATATTCATTTCGTTATCTAACTAATATAATCGAAATTCATTAGCTTATTTTAAAACTGGCAACATTTTTCTTCTGTTACTTGGTTATATCATTTTCGCTTTTGTTACAGTGGACTTCTTGAAGAACCTCCACATTTTCTATCTGAGCCGCCTTCTACGAATGTTTCCTGTGTTAGCCACAGGCATTTTGCTGCAAGCTTCCTTCCAAAACCATATAACAGATGGTCCATATTGGGGAGTGGTGGCAAAGAGTACTGACGACTGCAGAAATTACTGGTGGGCTACATTGCTGTATGTCCATAATTTGACCAAATTTGGATATTTGGTAAGTCCACTTTTTTTTATGAATGTCGGGGTGACTCTTAGCTTTATCATAATTTGGTCAAATAGTAGGTAATAAGTAGTTTTAGTACTTAGTTAAGATAATTAAGTCATCTTTTTTCTTGTTTTTTTTAAGGTTTTTTGGTTCTCCCGACGTTTCGGCACTTTTTAGGGTTTCGTAGCCTAAAGGCAAAAAACGAAACCCTTATAGATTCGGACAAACCGATGTATGTCACACCCTTTTTATTCAAAAACTAATAGGATCACACAGTTGAAACTTGGTCGGTAGATGTATTCTGTAAACCGCTTTACGGTTTTTACACAAAAATAAAAAAATATGAATTATATCCCCATATATGGAACTGTTCCTGAAAAATTTTTTTTTCATCCAACCTATACCAGTTGGATATCTTTAGATAGATCTTTAAATAAATATGATGTAGATCTTTATAAAAACTTTTAACGAAATTTGGTTTGAACGAAATTTATTTAGTAGTTTCAGAGCTATAGCATATTTTCCAAAACTCCAAATATAACTTTGTCATTCATACAAACACTATGAAAAACAAACTTATTTTTGCAGCCAAAAATTATAATGGCATTTTGGTTATAATAATAAAATAAACTTTATTGCACACGATACAAAAACAAACACATACAGAGAAAATGTCAAAAAAGAGGAACACACAATAGGCGGCCTTATAGCTACGTAGCAGTCTCTGCCAGGCAACCTTGGGTGAGAGACGAAACCCTGCATGTGCGAGTTCGACTTGCACTTTGCCGATTTTTTTAATGAACAGTGTGCGCCAAAACCTAGGAAATGTAAGCAATGTTTTTATAAACTTTTTTGTTTTCTTTTAGTGTCTCGGTCATACGTGGTACCTTGCAGTGGACATGCAGTTATATGTAATATCACCTATTGTTCTAATTTGGGTACTAGGCGGGAATAAAAAGTCGGCTTGGGCAGCGTTGGTCGGTTCTCTTTTGGCGGTGCTCGTCGGAACTTCGGTGTACAACTTTCTGATGGAGTTCCAGTCTTCGATAATTGCTATGTCGTAAGTCTTTCCCACTTGTTACTACCGCCGTTTTAAAACAACGCTTAAGTACAGTACTTAATTTATAAAAATATTGTGGAAAATGTGGGTACTTTAGATTTTACTACAGTTGCTTATAAACAACATTAATTTTCAAAATTTCCACTAGTATTTATTTTTTTCAATCTTTTTTCCCTCGTCATTTAATGTTTATTATGCGACACACAAAAAATCATTAAGTTCAATTGCAATATTCTAAGTCAGTAACAACTGGGTTAAAAAAAAGTAGCTGGTAACAAGCCAAGCCGGTGATAAATAATGCCAGAACGAAATGACTCTTTCGCCCACAGTTTATTGACAAAATAAAAAGGCATCGTTATTCCTATAATATAATAATATTTTATAATACTGATCAGCCACAGATCTGTGTGATCAGCCCTCTAATTGTCTAATTTCAAAATCTATCACAATCCCTTTCAATGGTATTGTGATTGTGGTAGTGATTTATGGAATTGCGTAACGTATAGTCGCAAAACCTTTTGGAACGAATGATGATGTAAAAATCGATTTTTCTTTCTTTTTTCTTTTTTTCTTAACTAATAACAACTTTAACATCACCTTTTTATTTATTTTCAGTCGTACTCCGGAGGATATGGCATTCTACAGCCAGTATTATCATATTCATACAATTCCTCGATCAACCCCATTCTTTGTTGGAATGCTATTTGGATACGTACTGCATACATGTCGGAATAGAAAAATAAGACTATCAAAGGTAAATGATTAATATTTACCTGGTTTCCTCTCCTATTCCTTCTCTGTGCATGCTGTCCGCCTATGGAACTCGCTTGCAGAAGGTATCAGAAAAGCTCGCTCATTGAAATCATTTAGCGATCAAGTCAGAACGCATTTCCTTTCTCGTATTTAATCTCATTTTGCCTTTCCCATTCCTTTTATATGTTTATATATTCATTCTAAAGTATAATTATTTATAATGTTCATTATTTAATTGCACCCACTCCACCTTTTCCCCCTTTTCCCCCTTTTATTCCCTTCCTCTTATTTCTTTACTGCTCAAGGTTGCCTGGAAGAAATTGCTACCTAGCAATAAGGCCGTGTGTATTTCCTTTTACTGTCTGTCTTTGCTTTTTTTGTGTTATTATTTATTATTATTATTATTAATATTTTTATTGTTTCATGGAATCGAAGTTTGCGGATGTTAATTTCAAGCCTTGTAGGTACAAGTACCAAACTGGTACATACATTATGAAATTCAGTCAGGCAAGGTTTGGAAAACTGAATCATATCCTATTTATATTATAGATGTGAAAGTGTGTCAGTGTGTTTGTTTGTTACTCTTTCACGCAAAAACTACTGAACCGATATGGATGAAATTTGGCACACAGAAGATAGCTAGGAAAAAAGCATTCCTACGAGAACGGAAACTACTAGCTAAGGTATTAAGTTCTTAATATTGAATTCATTAAAAGACGTGTCTTGTGATCTTGTCACGATTTCTAGATCGTAGGGTTACTGTCGTAACATCGAATTTAAAGATTGATATTTGAGTTTTTTTTTTATGTTTTACAATGTAAACATTCACTGAAAATATACAGAGAGACAATAAAAACATCACCAAATATACTTCACATAACGTTATTGAGGAGCCCGTGGCGCAGTGATTCGCGCGCTCGGCCTGCGATTGTTGAGGTTAAGCAACTTTCGCAATGGTCGGTCACGGGATGGGTGACCAAAAATTTACCATCTCGAGCTCCTCTGTGCTTCGGAAGGCACATTAAGCCGTTGGTCCCGGCTGCGTTTGCAGTTAAACCCACCAATCCGCATTGGGCCCGCGTAGAAGGCCAGTGCCCCAGCAGTGGGGACATTCAAAATGGCTGACGAACGATGACGAACAGTTAATTGACTTTAAATTTATTTGTTTATTTACAGGTCTTGATTGCATTCTTATGGCTGCTTGCAACAGTAACAGCATTAACTATAGTCATATCAACATACTTCGTGATCCAGCCAGACTGGGATAATCAAACAGTGGACAATGTGTTAAACTCTTACATGAGACCTGCGTGGGCTGCGTGCATTGCATGGCTTATATTTGCATGCGAGCATGGTTATGCAGGTAATAAAATTCATGCGCAATGTACAGTCGAGGAACTTCCCGGTAGACCAGTAAAGTTTTTAAGGAGATTATTTAAAAAAGTAACAGATAAACGGAAAACGTTTATATCACAAATAATGGAACATCAATAGATGTTTTATTTGAATAATTTATTATTTCTTTAACCTTAGTACTTTCCGAGAAAACTTTCCCAAAAAAACTCTACTGATCAACCGGGAAGTTCCCCGAATGTACCATCTTTAGTTTATACAAGCGGATCCCCGCCGTTTTACCCACGTGGTGCCCGTTTCCGTGGGAATATCGGGATAAAATATAGCCTTTGTCACTCGGGAGAAATGTAGCTTTCTAATGGTCTAAGAATTTTCTAAATCGGTCCAGTAGTTGAGATAAGCGCGTTCAAACAAACTCTTCAGCTTTATAATATTAAGTATAGATTTCTATTATTATAAACGTGTGGCTGGCCGCAATCTTATCTGCGTGGTTGCCGTTCCCGTGGGAATATCGGCATAAAACGCATCCTGTGTTTTAATCTAGATTCCAGGCTTTCTGTCTGGTGGAAAAGCAGCCTTAAACTATCGCCGCGCCGATGAAAATCAATCTAATCTGCATCATATTATTATTATTTTTTAACCGACTTCAAAAAAGGAGGAGGTTCTCAATTCGGTTGGTATAATTTTTTTTTTTTTATTTTTTTTTATGTACACCGATTACGCCGAGATTTCTGAACCGATTTCCATGATTCTTTTTTTGTTCGATGCAGAATAGTTGCCAATTGGTCCCATAAAAATTTGGTTTCGTTTGACCCAGTACTTTTTATGTTATGAGCATTTTTATATATTTCATTTCATTGGTGACTTGGACGATGTAGTATTTACGATAATTTTGTTTATAATGTACATGAGACCTTATCTAATCTAGAAAAACCCTGCTGTAGTTTACAAAACAGCCTATTATAGACACTAAAAAGTAAAAAAAAAAAACTGCGTTAAAAAAAACCGACTTCAAAAACTAAAAAGCAAAAAATAAGCCATTTGGAGTCGGTGGCAGCCAAGGCAATAAAAATAAAAGAATAGGAGCTTAAAGTAGTATGTCGTGGCTGCCACCGACTCCAAAAGGCTTATTTTTTGCTTTTTAGTTTTTGAAGTCGGTTTTTTTTAACGCAGTTTTTTTTTAATTTATTGATCAAAAGTATTACAAAAAAACCATGATATGATATTTAATTGTACGCCGCTACAAAAGCCATTCCGACTTTAACTGTGGCGGAGGAGTTCAGTTACAAAGCAAAAAAATATATAAAATTAAAACATTTTTAAATTGTTGGAAAAAAATTATAAGTACATGTTGTTTTAAGTATTACAAATTATATAGGATATCAGGCGCTTAGGGTCGTGGGGGGCTTTATTCGAAGTACTCCAATCCAGGCCATGGAGTGTGAGCTCTGCATTCCTCCATTAGCTTTAAGGAGACTATTTTGGCGTTCAAATATTGTTTAAAAGCTCAATCTTGGGCAAATAACCCAACAAAGATAACGTGCACTCTAGTTATCCTTTCTTAATGTTTACTCTTTCTACCTGAATTTCAAATTTCCCTGTGAATAATATAATTAATTGCGAGCTTGATTGTATGAATTTATCAAAAGTTAAAAATTATTATAACATTTCAAAGAGTAACGTGTTACAGGAAATTGAAAGTAAATACAGAAGTTTTCATAAAGTATATACTGACGGATCAAAGTGTGTACAGGGCTTACATTTCGATAGTTATTCGTGCTAACCCTACAGATGTTAAAAATTAAATGTGAATAATTCATGTCAACTCAGAAACTACATACAATTCAACAGTCGTTATAACTAACTAAAATCGACACATTACCATTTATAATAATAATACTTTAAATTTCAGGTCCTATGAACTGGTTCCTCTCATTGACTGTGTTCAAGTTTTTGGGTCGACTATCTTATGCCATGTATATTTTGCACTTGCCAATTATATACATACTGAATGCTACTGCATTGGCACCCACTTACTTTTCAATTGAATTTGCCGTAAGTACAATTTTAATCATTTATATTTTTAAACGTGCATAATATTATGCCTACGCGATTTTCCCGTGCTTCTACGACTTTGTAGAAGCACGGGATCTTTCCGAGTCAGTACTAGGTACCTATCTATACCTTTCCTACCCCAATTCCATATTATCCGGTTTACATTTCCCCTGGCCCGGTGTCCGGTGATGAAAATAGTTGGCAAATCGTGGGTATATGATCCTTAGACTACCTTCGAAAATATAGAGACGTGAATTTATGTTTCCTTTAATATATTTTTTATTGAACCCGCAGTTCAAAAGACTCATCCATAATAATAGAACTCGTACCTATGCTGTTCCTGACTTAAATAATTGATTAAATATGGTTGTAGTTTATGTGGAAATGACATAGAAACCAAGCCATTGCGCTATTTCTAAACCATCATGCGCACTTCATGGTCTAATAAATAGACAAGTTTTTCGAAATTCAAATGGAAATGAAGTTTTTTTTTAAGAGACAGCTAATAAGTTTCTTGATTACCTAAATTTTCAGTGAAACAAAAAGTCTAATAATAATTCCATTAATTTGTATTCAATATTAAGTTGTTAGTTTTACGAACTTTGCACAAAAATAAGGCATTTGCTGAATTTTTGGGACTTTTCACCAGTCAATTATTTGACTTATAAATGTTTACTGTAAAATGACTTTTTTGTATAAAAATAACGAAGATAGATTTCATTGTCCGGCAGTTTAATATATTTTTTCCCGTTTACTTTCCAGATGCACAAGTTAATAATTGACTTAAACTTAACGATATTTGTATCGTTATTAGTCACAGTATTAATAGACCTACCATTCACTGGGCTCTTTGGAATGCTACTAAAGGGTAAGGCAGATTATCAATACAATTAAAGAATAAATTATAGATCAGGTTTATCACTATATTTGTCGATATTCATTTCAGGATCTGTATCAAACTTTGTTGCACAATATTTCTGAAAATTATTAAAATGACAATTAACTCAGTGGTGCAGTGGTTAGCGCGTTCGACAGTCACGAAATAGATGATAAAAAACTGCACCCGTACCGCGCAAGTGGCGTCGGCATCGAAATCGGCTTCATTTGTGAGACATTGCTCTTAGTCTTTCGTAAATTTTCATTTGTGTCAAAAAGAAGCAGCAATGTATCACATCCATCTGTCAAATGCAGCCGAATTCGATGCCGACGACACTTGCACGGTACGGCCCCTGTTCGTTTGTTCCCAACAAGTCACACCACAACGTGTCTCACTGTTACTCGTTGGGAAACAAAATTGCCATCGAGTTACACCCCGAAGGTAGCATATTATGCATTAGGGAAAAAATTAAGTAACTTCTCAAAAAATCTAAAATAACACTTGGTTAACTATACGAATTAAATAGCTGTGAAGTGTCGCCTAAGAATAGCACTACCCCCTCTCATCCCTTGGGTGTCGTAAAAGGCGACTAAGAGACTCAGCCTTCAGGAAACGGGCAGCAGCGTCTCCTACAAACTTGGCCATACTGCGATCCCCAACCCGCCTGCCAAGAGTGGCGATTATGGCAAACCCCCCCTTTGGGGAGGCTTATACCCAGCAGTGGGTGTGATGTGGCTGAGACGACGAGCTATACGACCCTGGTAATTTCACCTAAAAATATTCCATACCTTCTGGGTGTTAGTAAATTGGGATGAACATGGGAAAATGGGAATTATTTTTATAGATTGTTAATTGTGTAACACTGTGACGATGTATTTTTTTTCCCGACAATTAACAGTGTGACTCGTTGGGATCAAACGAAACTGATCCATGCTTCGGAAGCACGTTTATTCTTTTATCTATTCGACCAAATAACATTGAAATGGCTGCTGATAATGATATTTTAAATACGTATAATGGGATATATTTTAAAGATATTTTTATAATCTTTATTTTATTTCAGTTTTGCGTGGGGCTGGGAATAAAATATCTAAGAAGACCGATACCAATAATGTGGAAAATGCAGTGAAGACTCATTAAAAGTCTATAACTAAGTATATTGTGTTATTTCAATGTTCCTGTTTGAGAAGTTTTCTTTATAGGTAAAAGAACATTATTGTAATACCAAAGTTTGCGCTAAAAGCAATTAAGTAGTTAATAAATATTGATATTCTTATAAATCAATTGTTTATCTTGTAATATAAGTGACTGTTTCGTAATTTACGGTTATAAAATACTTTTGATTTAATTCCAAAATGTAACAGAATTTCTATTCAAATGTGATATTAAAAGGTTTTTTTTTACCTTACAATCACACCAATAAACCTAGCCCCAAAGTAAGTACTTATATATGTATAATAATATGTATTTACTGAAATAAATACATATTATTATACATATGAGATATTTTCCAAAATACTGTGATTTAGCCGACACAGTCAATCAAACACAATTGAGTTTCTCTGTAAAAAAAGAATTTATTTTGTTTTAATTTTATAAGTTCTATGATTCACATGAAATAACAGTTTAGTAACAAAACCTTACATACCTGTAAGAAAAAAAACGACATTTAATGTTATTAATCACAATGTCAGTTCCTAAATCACAATTAAAATATTATCCTTTTAGGTATGTAATGAAATAAATTATTATTTTCTCTGACATCAATGACGAGACGCTTTTTAGGTTCTGTCATTTCCATAGATTAAAATATTCAACGGTCATTCAACGGTCGGTTCAAAGAAAATTATGTTTTTCTTTACATCTCCCCTCCCGGAGAAGAAAAAACAATGCGTCTGCACATGCATACTCTTCAAGCGCAGGCAGGGGCTGGTGTTAGTTTCGAGATGTGGAAAATTTTTACTCTGACTTCTTATGATCAGTGTTTATCTTGTAAATTGAATTTAATATTTTTTCTATGATTTTGTAGGGTCCGAGTTTCAATTCATCGAGCTTCTTTCTATTCAGTTTGTTTCCATTCTCCACAAATACGGTATTACCAACTTTGAAGATTATATAGGTCTTCGATTTTTATCGTAAATTGTCTTGTTGTAATTATGTGATCTGATTGTATTTTCCAGAGTATTTTTTTACACAGTTATGTGCTATAGTTGTCCATGCTATTTTTGTATTATGTTCATTTATCTTGCATCTGATTTTATTAACCAATGTTTGATTAAGTCTCTCGTTTAAGCCATTTGAGAAAGGAGAGTTATGTACTTCACTTGCCGTCCAAACGTCATTCAAGTAGCATCTGAAATATTGTAATCCAGATTCTATAGTATTAAACCATCAAAAGAAGAAGTCTGAGTTTATTTCCTAAAAAGTAAATTCCATTACGCCACGAAGGCGTAAACAACTATCCTTTTTGGTAGTAAGTTCGTTTCCACACAGTATCACCCACCTCAAATTCCATTTCCGTAAGTTGTAGTTAGTGGACATTCTGGAATGTGCCTTCAATAAGGCCGATTGAACTTTGTCGAAAGTTTTATGCATAATTCCGAGATTTTCGGCGTACTCATCGCGAGGTGAAAATATAACATCATCTGTTAAGTCGGCGTCAAGATAATGTGAACCACAATTGACTAATTCACGACTGTATACCAAAAAGGCCGGTGTAAAACCTGTTACTTCATTAACAGAACTGTTCAGGGCAAACTGTATATTTGTTAAATTACTATCCCACGTACGATGATCATTGCCAACAAATGAGGCTACGGCAACCATTATTGTTTTATTATATCTCTCCACGGTGTTAATCTGAGGCGTGTACTTAGGAGTATAACAAATGTTCGGTATCTTATAACGGAGAAGTAGGTTCTTTATAATATTGCTGGTGAATTGTTTTCCATTATCCATAAAAATAGTACTCGGAATACCGTGTACAAGAAATACATTATCCTCGAGCAAGCGGCTTATAATTTCAGCTGTAGCACGTCTTATAGGGAACAACAGGCAGACTTTAGGAAAGCAACATGTTACAACAAAAATAAATGTATTTTGTTTACGAGAGACAGGCAATGGTCCTATAAGGTCAACACTGATCATTTGAAACGGTCTAGAACACTGCTTAGGTATAGTGCCTAAAGTAGCGTGGTTTGGAAATTTGTAGGCATTACAAATATCACAATTCGCAATGAACTTACATACATCACGGTACAATCCTGGCCAAAAATATTTGAGACAAAGGCGTTTATAAGTTTTAAGGTGCCGAAATGGCCAAATGTTGGTTCTGAATGGTTTTCTGATAAAATCTTTACCCTAAGTTCAGAAGGTACCACTTCTTTCCATTCAAGTTCTCAAGTCAGAGGGTTAAGGCTTTTCTTGTACCAATATAATTTATTGCTATCTAACTTGTAATTAGGATAATATGAAGCTAATGATTTTAAACAACCATTATAGATATTAGAATTATTGACTCGTTAGGCACGTCTGAATTAATTGCAGCAACTGGAACCGAGCGAGAGAGACCATCAGGTACAACATTATCCGAACCACGGCGGTGTTTAATCTCAAAATTGTAAGCTGCTAATCGGACACCCCAGCGTGCCAGACGTCCAGTAGGATTATTCAAGTTTAAAAACCATTTCAAAGAAGCATGGTCCGTATAAACAGTGAATTTCTGACCATTTTCGAGGTAGCATCTCCAATGTTCAATAGATGTCAGCACTGCTAACGCCTTCCGCTCAGTCGCACTGTAGTTCCTTTCCTGACTGTTAAGGGATTTGCTCATAAAGGCAATGACTTTTTCGTCACCATTCGAAGCTTGCGTGAGAACTGCACCGATGCCAAAATCACTCGCGTCCGTATGAACTTCAAATGGCTTCGAGAAATCTGGACATGAAAGAACTGGAGCTGTCGCAAGAGACTGCTTAAGTTTTACAAAGGATGTATCGGCTTCAGAAGACCAACTAAAGGGGGGTGCATTCTTCTTTTGAGAAGTGAGTTTGTTAAGTGGTGCCGCAATAGAGCTGAAATTTGGGATAAACCTGCGGTACCAGGAAGCCATGCCAAGAAATCTCCTAACTTATTTTCGATTACTTGGAGTCTTATAATTGAGAACAGCTTCAGTTTTTGCATTATCATTGCCCTTTAGAGTCTACCACGTAACCCAGATAGTTCAGATTTTCCCTAAAAAACTTATTTTTTTTTAAGTTAATAGTAAGATTTGCAGTCTTACTTTTTCTAAAACACGATTTAAAAGGAAAATGTGCTTTTCGTAAGAGATATAATTATTATCTCATCAACAAAAACGAAAACTAGGTGCTCAAACTCCGGTCCATAAAAAAGTGAATCAACTAACCTTTGCTGAGTGGCCGGTACGTTAGTCAAACCGAAGGGCATACATTTGAATTGGAATGTACGGCCAGGAATGTAAAATGCGGTTTTGCATCGGTCCTCCTCTTTTATCAAAACTTGCTAAAAACATCTACGCTAATTTGAAATATCTACGCTAGAAAGGTACTTAGCATCGCGAAGATTGTCCAAGATGTCAGCTATGTACGGTAGACTATACGCATCTTTCTTTGTAACAGCGTTTAACTTCCGACTATCAAGACAAAGCCGCAACTCGCCATTCTTTTTTGGGGTTAATAACACAGGGGACGACCATGGACGTTCGCACGGCTCAACGACATCTTCCCGCAGCATCTCATCCAACTGTTCCACCAATATTCTTTGTTTTTCGGGGGACATCCTATAATACCGTTGACGAATGGGAGCAGCATTCCCAGTGTCAATTGTATGCAATATAAGTGATGTTCTACCCAAACCACGCACTTCATAAGAAATGTCCCTGAACCTGGAGATAATTTCTTCAGCCGTTTCTCTCTGGTGTGTACTTTAATTACTATAAGAGCAAATGTGCTCAGCATCTTTCTCTCTTCTCTCTCTTCTATTCTCTCAGTTGATTTAACAACTAATTCAACCGCTCCTAAATGTTTTGGAAAAATGTTAAACGTTCTCCAGAAGTCCATTCCAAGTATGAAGGAATCATTAATATCCGGAGCTATATAAAAATTTAAAGTATTGGTTTGGTCTTTAAAAGTTAAACCCAGTTGGACCATCCCTTCTGCCTTTAGTATATGACCACCGGCGGCCGTGAATTGTATATCGTCACACGAGTGAATTTGCAAGTTAGGATCAAGCAAATCCTCATGTGCGCCATTACCAATAATAGAGACAGCCGAGCCGGTATCTAATAACCCTAATACGTGAGCGTTTTTGCCAAGTATAATATTCAAATAGGGCCGAGATAATATACTATTATTGCGAATCGAGGAAACGGTGTAGCAAGAAGAAAAGTTCGAAACGAGAGCCAGCCAATCATTCCATTCGGAAATATTAAAATTTGGGTGCCTACTTGTAACAGAGGTTCCTCGATTCGAAGAGATTAGTTTTTTGAATTCAAGTGACAGTCCGGACAATCTGGATAACGAACATCCTTCTTTCCACATTTAAAACAAATTAGAAATCGAGGCTTTGTACAATGGCCCAATGAATGAGATTCACACCTACATCTCGGACAGTAAACTCGCCCAGAATTATTTGCATAGGCTATTGGAGCGACAGGCAGGTTTTTATTGGTATTGGAATTACTTCTGGAATTAGCAGAGTAAGGTCTGAAATTATTATTTTTAGTGTAATTAGGATTCGAAGTTTATTACTAACGTTGGAAGATAATGGTATAAACCGAAAGAATTTAGGTGCAACAGTATTGGGACCGACTATAGGAGGTTCCATGAAATTGAGCCATGTGAGACTGTATATTTTCATAGTTACGGCACAATTTTTGTAACTGGTCGATACTTTTTATTTCCTCAACCGAAGCTAGAGTGCTGGCATAGCATGGCCTTATATTGTGGAGAATAATTTCCAACCTATCCTCCTCACTCATAGGTCTGTCCAGTCTAGAGAACATTCCATGCATAATAGCTAGATAAATAATGATATTCTCAGTTTCACATTGAGTACGAGAACGAATATCCGCTAACAGACGGTAATCGTAACCCTTAACACTAAAGGCCAGCTTCAGAAGTTTCACCAATTCATCCCACGAACTAATTTTATCTTTTACACAGCAATACCAGTCAAGTGCATCATCAGTAAATATTTCAAACATAAAACACAAAAGGCTCGAGATATGGCAAACTCCTTAACCTTTTGGATAAAAGCACGAACACAAGTTTTTCCGGAATATTTTAATTTACCTATATCCGACAGCAAATTACGCTCACACGTGACAGCCATGACCTTGGTTTCCATTTCCTTTTCGGCCGGTAAAGATGTTGATATTTGAGCGGGTGGTACGAGTGGTTTTAAAGAAAGTATATTTTTATAATAAGATTTAAATTTAGAATTAATATCCTCAAATGATTCTCTGCCAGTCCAAGAGTCGCAGTTATCCTATTAATCCAATGATAAATATGATTAAGTAGATTTTCAGTTCTTAGAAAAAAAAATTTTTCGAATGAGCTATTTAATTGGCGAAGATTGATATAAGCTTTATTCAAGGATTCCTTAACACCATCAATATCTTTATCCGGCTCTAAAAATGATTCCAAAATATCCTCGGTTGGAATATCATTAGAAAGTTTAAATTTGCCTCCGTAACTCCTGAACGGACTCCGCAGGTGTCACACCGCGAACTTCCACTTCATACGTTAATTCCGTTTTTTGTAATGACATAAATTTTATAGGGTGAGCCATTTTAAACCCAAAATTCCGACCTATCAACCGCTCTAGGTAGGTGTTGTAAGATCACTAAAAAACGCGCTAAGACTATGACGCTAAAGTACTAAGGTACTAACTATACAACACAGTGAATAAAGCACAATAAATTGATCAACACGCGGTAAATTCCGAAATCAGATAATAATTCAGTAGTTCTATTATATTATAATTGTCTTAAAATTTCAAGTTATAGAAATGTAAAAATAATAAAATAGGATAATTCATAACATATAATTCATGTTCACAATTTAATCAATTAATATTAATGTAAGTAGGTATTCAATAAAAGTTATAAAAATTTCAAATTGCAAATATTAAAATTATTAAGAATAAACCACGTATTGATGTAATTACACAAGTGATTATTTTATTTATAACCAGTTCCTCTAAAAACTAAATATAAAAGGCCAAGAAAAACCAACACCAAGCAAAGCTACTAAAATGCTACGACCCTGTTCAGTGTGCTGCCAATCTATCAGGCGCCAATGCGACGGTACTATCCTGGCTAGCTGCAGCGAAGGACGACGCGAAGCGAAGGAAGTCGCGAAGCGAAGCGGCTATCGTAGCGGTAGAACGTTGCCACACGAGGGTAGTAGACCCCTCACTATAGATCCACAGCCACAAAGGTGTTGATGGTCGGTACTTCGAGCCCCAGTATGGGGTTTTATCACTGCACACAATTTAGTAAAGAATATCTGAGTAAAAGTTTTGTCTATTTTGTTATTTAAACAAAATAGACAAAACTCTTTGCGCCGCGGAGAGGGAAACGTTGAAAAAACTGGTCGCCGCCGAACAATAGCAGCTTATTGGAATGCCGCAGGCAGTAACGCTAAATAAAAATATGAATATAGATAAATATTCGCATACAATCACACCAATTATCTAGTCCCACGTTAAGTTTCATGAAGAACTTGTGTTATGGATACTAGATAACGGATAAACATACTTATATACTTTTTTTTTTGTAAATACATACTTAATATACATATTTAAACACCCAGACCAAGACAAATAGACATGTTCATGCACACAAATATTTATCGAACCCGGGACCTCTGGCGCAGAAGGCGGGGTTAGTTAATCCGAGTGAACGTAACTTTCCGTAGGCTAATTCGAAAATGTCTAGGAATCATACGTAGTTATTCAAAGCAATTAAACAATATCAATTAATTCTGTATATAGTTTTAGGTATTAAATGTAATTTAGTTAATTAATTTGTTATTTATTTTGTTTATTAATTTCGTAGTAAACTTTGAGAATAAAAAGGTTCAAGTTTTACAATATTGAAGATTACTGCCTAAAGAATCAAGATCTCTAATCCTCCAGATATTATACCCCTGAAGCTCAACCACATTCGTCTCGATTCCCTAAAAACATTGAAAGAAGAACTGAATCAGTATTCGGGAAAAATTAAAGGAAGATGAAAAACCTTTCCTTAAAAACATCACAGAACATTCTCGTACTTCAGCTACGCAACAGAATTAGTAATGCTAGGTTACCTAACCTACAAGATAAGCTGCTGCTGGTTGCCCTGCCTCAAACGACGATCATCACGCCGCCACGACAACCACGAAAGCGGATTTTGCCAGATATTTAACCACTGTTTCGATCGTTCTCGACGACAACAGCAAGTCGTTCCTCTGGACACCCTGACATCGCGTCAAGATACGACGACATCCTGCGTGACGGACGACGACTCCGAAGCCAGTCCCACGCCCTCTAAAAAATTGCGCATCGCGCTATCTTTATTCTAAGGGGGGAGGTGTTATGTAACCACCCTACACCCCACATTCCAATCCTCTTATTAACTTTAAGTACGGATGTATCATAAAGCATTAGAAACAGTATTGTTTTAACTTTAGTTATCATAAATTGTCTCTTTTATCATTCTCTTAACTTAACTTTATCACCCACCCTTAAAACAACTTGCATTCTTTCTTCTGTTGTATTGTATCTTAGAAATCGTCCCTTTTAACATGATCCGATATTGCTATATTTTACTTAAACATTACTACTGCTTACTCACCGTTTTCTTTAGTATAAGTAGTTTGGGCTGTGCCCATAATTAGTCAGTTGTAACCTGGTAGTCATAAGTCAACATTGTAGAGGACAAGTTCCCTATAAAATCGTAGCAAAGTATAAGTCTCGCCTTCTTACTCATTACAAGCTACTTACAACCGAGGTAAGCATTCTACTTTACACCATTCATGCGAGGTTAATAAAATATTTATATTGGTATGACAAAATGATTTTTTATTAGAGAGAAAATATTTATTTTTTGTACGACATCATCGGCTTCAAGATTACAGAAATCAGGCGTGCTGACCAGTTCTTCATCGGATGAAGTACTTGACATGATGAACTAACACTTTTAACTAGCAAAAACTTGTAATTATGTACTTATTTTAAATTTTGATACAGTCGTCCCAAGTGAATAATCATCATTTTATGATAAAAAAATGTTTGACCAAGAAGTTTTGCATAGGAAATGAAATTTTCATTGATTTTTTTCAGTAAAAAGTTTCAGCATTTTATAAGAAAAGAAATTGGTTCTCCAAGGAGTTTTACATAGTTTGAAGTGTACTTTACAATTAAAGCATTCAGCCTATGCTTGAATTGTAAAGTGATTTGAAAATGGAACGTTCTATCTAAACAATGCACTGTGTTGCACTTGCCAACTCACACAGCCTCTTACCAAACTAGTAAATCCTAGTTACCGAGCAGTATGATGTAAAGGTAAGTGTAAATAAAATATATTTATTTCAGACAAGGTCCATATCAGAATTTAAATAAAATATGTCACAATGGAAATGATCATGAAGTAATGGTCATGAAGTAATTTTAAATCTGGATAATTATAGAATTGTGAGTTCATTTAGTAGGCAATCTGCTATTAGAGGAGGGTCTCTTATAATTTTACATAATAATTTTCAGTACAAAGAGCGCAAAGATATAATATCCCTCTCAATTGAACGAATAATTGAATTGTCTTGTGTGGAACTAGACCAAATAATTGTAATATGTGTTTATAGACCCCCTCAGAGTAATTACCCAGAGTTTGAGTCCACTATGGAGGAAGTTTTAAGAATAACTAGTAAAAGTAATAAAAAGGTTGTCATATGTGGGGATTTTAATATTGACATTTTAGACTCAAAGTTGTCGAAGCTAGCAAGTAGATTTTTAAATTTATTTAAATCGTTTAATCTATCACATACCTTTAATGAGCCTACCCGAATAACACCTACATCTGCCACCTGTTTAGACAACATTTTTTCAAACTGTGTAGTCACTGAGAAATCTATAATAAATGTTATTAAATCGGACCATAGTGGACAACAAGCCTCTATAGAGCACCATCATGTCTGTCCTAAGCGGAAAATTGTGTGCAGGTCAATAACTAAAAAGGGCATAGATGAATTTAGAAACAATGTAATTAATAAAATTGAGTCTTTACCAGTTCCTATTATGGAATCTAATTATCTTTATAATGATTTATTTCATGTGGTTGAAGACGAATTTAGTAAAACATTTAAGCAAAAAGTGATCAATTGTAATTCGGATAAAGTAAAGTTTAGTGATTGGGCCACGCCGGGAATTTACACAAGCAGAAGGAAACTATATGACCTCTATGCGTCAAAGCATACTTCCTGTGACCCAAATTTTATTGGATATGTCAGGAAGTATTCTCAAATGTTTAAAAATGTATGTGTAGCTGCTAAGGCGATGTTCTTTTCAAATAAAATCAAATTAGCGGATAATAAAATAAAGGCTACTTGGAATATTATTAACCAATCAACTGGGAAAACTAAAAATAATGTAAAATCCTTCTGTCTTAAAGTTGGTGATAAATTAATTGAATCTGACGTTGAGGTTGCCCGTGTTTTTGAAGATTTCTTCTCTCGGGTACCCTTAGAAACTACCAGTAAGTTGAATTCCTGTCCAAACGTTGCTGCTGCCCTCTTAGAGTCTTGTGTTGATAAGTGTAATAAAGTATTCAATTTTGAACATATTTATTTATACTTTATTGTACACACAGAACATAGAATGATAAAAAAACAAACAAAGAGAAACATACAATTGGCGGCCTTATCACTAAAAGCGATTTCTTCCAGGCAACCTTAGGATGGACAGGATAAGAGAATAGAGTATGATGAGGGTAGCTACAGGTGTACAGGGCGTAATGAAAACCAATATACTAAATCCAAATACATAAACAAATACATTTAAAAGCATAAATACTATATACCTAACAATAAACTTACATAATACTTAATATAAATATATACTTAACCTAAAATATGGATAGGATATAACTCACAGCTTAGATCAGCAACATATCTAAATGGTGAGGTAGTGCTCTTTGACACGTTTTTTAAATATACTAACTGTTTGAGCAGCTCTTATTGACATCGGTAATGCATTCCAGAGCTGGACAGCCTGCACTGTAAAGGATTGGCCGTAAAACTTAGTGGAATGCACCGGTGTTTCCAGTCGCAAGTTCTCTGATGATCTCAAGGAACGGGAATGGGAGTCTTTGACATATCTGAAACGATCTTTAAGATAAGAAGGGGTATTAGGATTGAAAAGAATATTGAATAACAGAGACAGAATATGCGCATTCCGGCGAAGGCGAATAGGCAACCACTTGAGCTTTTTGCGGAATTCAGAGATGTGATCGTATTTGCGAAGACCAAATACAAACCTTATGCAGAAGTTTTGAAGGCGCTCCAGTTTATTTAGTTGCTCTTCTGTTAGATCAAGATAGCTTACATCGGCATAGTCTAAGATTGGAAGGAGTAAAGACTGTGCTAGCGCAACCTTAGTGGCAGTCGGCAAAAAGTTACGGAGCCTCCGCAGAGAACCAGCCGATGCGAAGAGTTTACGGCTCACCTCCTGAAGTTGTATGCCCCAACTTAAGCTTTTATCAAAGTACACGCCCAGGTTCTTTACATGGTCACTGAGCTGCAAGTCAATGCCGTCGAAGGTGATAGCTGGCAGTTGAGTAGGGTCGAGCTTAGATCTTAACCGGGTGCTTCCAATTATAATGACTTGTGTTTTGGCAGGATTTATCTTTAACCCGTGCGCTTTGCTCCATTCGCTAATTTGAGCCAGGTCTGTATTGATATTATCAATGGCTAAGGAAATATTATCAGCAGTAGCATGCGTGTAAATTTGTAGATCATCTGCATAAAGGTGGTAGGACGAAAGTAAATTAGAGGAAATAGAATTTATAAATATAGCGAAAAGAAGAGGAGATAAAACGCCACCCTGCGGCACCCCGGCAGTGACATTGCACCATGAAGAGAACAAATCCTCTACACGGATTCGCTGCCGGCGACCAAACAGGTAACTACGAAACCAGTCAACCACTGTTGGAGATATGTTAATAGAGCTAAGTGTCTCAAGCAGTACATCGAAGTCTACAGTATTGAAGGCATTGCTAAAATCAAGCAGAGATAGGAGTGTAAGTTTGCCAACCTCCATACCAGACCTGATATCATCCGTAATGTTGACGAGTGCAGTGGTAGTGCTGTGACCAGGCCGGAAACCGGATTGATGGGAGTTCATGAGCTTGTTCTTGCAAAGAAAATCGTTCAATTGATTGTGAACAAGACGCTCGAGGATTTTGGAAAGGAATGGAAGAATGGATATGGGGCGCAGATCGGAAAAGGTCGTGGGATTCGGTTTTTTCGGAAGAGGAGTAATTTGAGCATCTTTCCACATCGATGGAAAAACACAACTAGATAAGGAAAAATTTAGGATATGGGTGATGACCGGAGTAGGTTAAAATTGAGGATCCTGGATCAGAAAGAGATCCAGGACCCTCATTTTTTCCATCGAAACAACACTATTCAACCATTACTTAACATCTTTACATAATAATGCAAGATGTAGACTCATTTTCAACGACACCTGCCTTATTTTTGCGTATGTGTGTCGCAGTAAGCTAAGAAGTCGACCGACCAGCACACACGTAACGGAAGTGTCTGCTTGGAACCGAACCGTGATTTGTTAATAAGTTATCTACGAGTATCACATGACAATCAGGAATGCACTACTGTTATTGATGCAAGTAATTACTTGTAATTTATTAATAGAACAACAAAGAAAAATAAGTTTGTGAAGCAAAGGATTGTCTTTTTTCAGGAAGGTGGTAGGTAAATAAAACTATTAGTAATATGTTTTATATGTATTTTTTATTTAAAATTCTTACACAAGTATTACATAGGTACCTACTTATAAAAAATTCTTATAAGTGCTACTACTCGTACCATGTACCTACCTATATTAAATGTTTACCCATGGGGTTATATCTAGTAAGTAAGAATAAAAGGAGAAATCATTGTTATTAAAATAATAACATTATTATTTAATTCATATACTTAAAGACGTTAAAACATTATTTTCTCTACACCATTTATCCAAAAAAAATACATTTTTTAGAGCACATATTTTATCATGATGAATACAACTCACGATATTCGATGAAGTATATTTTTCATACAGTGTTAAAAAACTAGGACAATGAATATCTTCTAAATTAAACAAGTTATCGTTTTTAAACATCTCCTTGATCCACAACATTTTTTCATAACCTTTAGTCAAAATACAACACTTTTTGTTTAAGTAGTAGTTTATACAGTCTTTATAATTAGAATATGGAACGACTCCTTCATTCCAATATATTCCTCTAGTTTTTTCGATACTGGCTACTTCTAATCGTTCTTTTTTTGTCAGTTCATAAAATGGGTATGGTGGTTTTATTAACAATACCAATAATCGACTTTTCCATAGAATTGCTATTTCTTTTGGAATAAACTGGTTGAGCTCGTTCTTAAATCCTTGCACATCTACTATCACATTCATGATAATGTTGTGGATAGGTTAGTACAAAAAGGACCTTCACAATACAATTTGGAGAGACAAATGTTACATAAAAAATTGGTGTAGCCTTTTATACGGTAATTTGATTTTCACATACTAGGTACATATTATTAACGAAACAGTAATAATTAAAAATTCATACCGCATTATTATTATTATTATTACACCACATTTTTAGACATAACACATTTTTTAAAGCACACATTTTTTTATGGTGAACACAATTTATTTCTTTGTTTTCATTTTCATTATAATTATTGTAATCGTTATATAATTCTTTGAAGTTCGGACACCCTTTCTCACCTAATTCTATTATATCACAATTTTGACATAACTCTTGAATCCATTTTACTTTTTCCAAACCCTTTAATAATATTTTTTTGTTTCTCAGATATGGAACCACTACCCTTCTGAATTCAAAATAATCAATGTATCCTTCACTCCAAGTGAGCCCACGATTCTTTTCCAACCATCGTATTTGTTTCTTTTCTTCATTTGATAGTGTTTTAAAAGCATAGGGTGGCTTAATGAGAAAAGTTTGCGTGTGCTCCTTATGCGCTATTGCTAGCTCTTTAACAATAAACTTATTTTCAAAATCTTTAAATCCTTGCAAGTCTACAATTATAGTATCCATATTCATGATATTTTCTTAACAATGCTGGTTAGTGGTTTGTATTCGAATATGCAATCGTTTAGTATGAGACAATATGCGGTGGTCTGATCAGGGATTTCTATATCTGATTCGATTTCAACTCGCACATCTATAGACCCCTTAAGTGTTTCGTGCTGACGAGAACAGTCAATCACAAATAAAGGAGCAACGTCTCTGAATTCTTTCAAACTCATCAACGGTTCTGCTCGACGCCCATAGTAAGACTGCTGAAATCTTACGTACTGTTCATATATTAATGAAAACTTTTGTTCCGAAAAACTAACATTCAGCCCTTCATAGGGGTAATACGATGAATTCAAAAAAACTCTTACATCGCGTACATTGCAATGGTCAAACTCTGCCATTGATCTTTCAGCATTATTTTTACGGTTGGTTTGTAAACCAAGAACAACATATCGTGGTTTCTCAATTTGTGTTGATGTCTTTATCGACCAAGTATGTTTACGTGTTTTAGGGAGTAATGGATATTCATACAAATCCCAATTACGGAACGCTAGTGTTATTGCCCGATCCTTTTCTAATTGCTTTAATAAATTAATTCTTTCACGATCTGATACTTTAATATGCGGAACTCGCCAAATGATTTTACTTAACGTTATATCCTCCACTGATTCCCCTGCTTTCAATTTTAAGGCATTGAGATTAGTATTATTTCTCAATAGCACTAACTCATGTTTACAGTTAATGATGATTTTTTCATAATCTTCTGCAAAACCTAATACTTTATTCAATGGTATTGAAACGGAAAACACTCCGCCATTGTCATTTGTAGTACCAGTAATCGACCATCCCCAATTTTTTGCGCTTTTGGATTCATGTTCATTCAATGATAGCAAAGACTTGATAGTAGTAGTGATGCCTGCATTCTTAATTTTATCTATTTCTACACCATTTAGTTCATACCGAATGTCTTGAAACAAGAATAACGCAGGGTTATTTACAAAATCCACACTTGGTACTTTCTCCTTAATAGTAGCGGTGCTCTTAAACACATTTACTGTACCCTCTATATACAATGTGCTGAGTGATGGTAGCAAATACAAATCTTGTTGATTAATAGGTATGCGTATTTCGTCATTCTTGTTGAAACTTGTCACGTATGGTTTGTATGAATGATATTCGAAACTTTCAACGCTGTTATCGTAAGATGCTGGCTGAGTTATATTTAAAATATTCATTTTAATAAACCTACCAGCTTCAGAAATTCCTTATTACTTTTAGTAAGTTTCTTTTTTAGCTGAAACGGTGTTCGTTTACTAACTGATCTTTGAGAACTGACTTGAATACAAGACGGAGAGGGGTTTTTATTGAAATTTAACATTTTTTTCTGAAATGTAAATATAGCTGTACTTCTTCACCACGTAAATTGATTTTCTTATTTTCACTGTCTAATAACCTTATGTTAATAGTATTTATTGAACTTTGGTTAACTGGAAAATAGGTTATATTTTTAGGTATATCAATTATTCGATAACCAGGTGGGGTACACTTAACACAAATTCGTGAATTATATGACTTCTTCTTCCATTCATGAATGATCCACTAACCACATCACATTCAATGCGTATGATGGGTGTTGATAAAATGCTAACAGGATACCGTGACTCAGTACTTATATTAGCTTTTACTGTTTCCATACCAAAGCCAAAAAAAATTCCGAGTGAATCACTTTTGTTGAAGTGAACATCTTCAGAACAGAAAATACGAGTTTTCAGAGTATTATTGTTGCAAGTCATTTTCAATGTAGTATTAATGACATTATTCTTTATAAAATCACTAATATCTTGAAACTCATATGATCCTTCCGGTATTTTGATAACTTTGTCCTTACCATAGTAAAACTTATTGTTTTTTTCGTCTATATTTGGAATAGAGTTAAAAGTAGAAAAATATAAAAGTCCGCACTCATACTCTCCACATAATTCTAAAGTTGGTGAGTAGTTTGTTGTCAAAGATGCTCCTCTTCCAGTTATCGATACGGTGAAAGACATATTTATACTAACTTCGATTTCTAATGTTTTCTTTATATAAAATGTTTTTTCCAATAGTCTCTTAAAAATGTTAAACAAAGATGACCACAATTAATAGTGCCAAATGTTTGATGCGGTATGTAATTATAGGTTATAGACATGTGTTGCAAATATTTTATTAATTCTAAAGGTGGTTTTAAGTTACCGAAACTATCAAAATATTCACAGTAATCATTTCGTTTAACGTAGGCTACCCAATGAGTTCCAGGATTATCAGAACTATCCAAATTTAGAATAGCACACTCTATTTTCCTAGGTTTCGATGGTAATGTGTCTCTCATAAAAACACCTCGAAAATAAGGAATGTATTTTGCATGTTCAACTATATCTACATTAGTGAGTGCTCTTCTGGGTAGCCGCTTAATTAGTTTTTTGAAGTATACAACCCAGCTCCTTTTTTATGAGCCTTTACATACACGCCTTTTCCTAGAGCAATAGCTTCCATAATCTTATTATGTCTTTGGGATTCTTTAAGATTTTTTTCAGCAGCCTTGTAATCATTAACTGCTTTGGCAATACCTGCAGCACCTCCAGCTAATGCACCCAAAGCTGATAATCCAGCAAAGATCGGAATGAGTGGTAGCACCCCACCGCTTTTTGGAATAGGAATAAAGCGTGGTATACGTATTCCTTTCTTATCACTGAACAGTTTTCTCGCAGCAACATATGCACACTTTATAGCTGCATGATTGTTCTTAGATTTTATTTTTTTTATTTGAGATTGTATTTTTTTCACTTTTGTCATAAAAGAACCCATTCCTGCACTAGCTTTAAGTTTTGCTTTCATTGATTTTTTTACTATCCATGAAGCGGCTTTCTCTCCCAGTCCAGCATCTTTCGCTTTTAATCTTTTTTTAGCCATATTCAAAAGTTCTAAATCCGCCTTATGTCGAACGCTCAAATCACTATTGTTATAAGCAATATCGTGGTACATACAAGCTTCATCCAATTTGTTTATACCTCGATCACCCCTCTGCAGTCGTTTTGTCAATTTTGTTCCAGGACCGCAGAATTGATATCCGGGTAAGTGTAACTCAAACGGTATATTATTTATTAGGTCGTTTACAATACCGCTTCCTTCCTTCATCGATGCAAATGAACTGAATGTGTTAATAAAGACGCTTTATTTATATTATAACACCAATGCAGTTTTGTCAATCCAACTGTTCTCGTCAGCACTAAGACCTAACCATTTTACATAAAGTTTATTTCCTTTTCTTTTAATAACTTTCTCAATTAGAAATATGTTCGGAAACTTTGTTTTCTGTAATTCGTATTCGTAAAAAGAACCTAAAATCTTCTGTTTATGTTTATCTTCTAAGTGGTAAGTTGGCGGGTTTGTGTGATTGACTTTAATCACATTAAATATTTCCGTCGACCAATTAGATGTATAACCTTTGTAAAAATCCCCTTTATGTTTACTTATACGAACGTGATCACCAACTTGGAACTTAGATTTTTTGCCAGTTTTGTTACTTTGAGATTTGATAATGTTTGATCTGGCCTCCATCTCATTTGTTTTATTTACATCGAAGGGCTTAAATTTTGTTATTCGGTGTCTAGTATTATTATAGCAACGGACGACGTCTTCCAAATTTTTTTTTTACCCATTTATATTGACCGTGTAGGCTAAACAATTTAAAAAGGTCACTTTTTAATGTTCTGATTACTCGTTCTACAATGGATGCCTTCTTTACCGAGTAGGTAGAATAATGGTTAATATGATAGTTATTCATTAGTTGTTTAAAAGTGTCGTTATAAAACTCTTTACCAAAATCAGTTTGTAAATTTTCAGGCTTTCGAGATGAACTTAGTAATATATTTTGCATTGAATGTGTAACACATTTTTTCTCCTTCGATTTTAAAGGACTAACCCATACAAACTTTGATAAAGCATCAATAACTACTAAAATGTATTTATACCCTTTGTTGAAATGTGAGTACTTTTGAAAGTCCATTAAGTCAGCTTGCCACAAATCATCTATTCCTTTTATGATTGTGCATCGGCGAGGAAAATTTCTCCTTGCTGATCTATGGAGTTCGTCGACTACGTCTCTTTTGCTCATTTTTTAAACTTTGTATGATTCAATCAAATTATCAATTTCAGATTTTGAATAAAATAAAGTACTTAAACGTTCACTAGTTAGTTTTTCCAAGTTATTGAGGTAAATTTTAACTTCACTATTATTTTTTTTCATTTCATGTCTCAATTGCTGAACAGCTTCATCCACATATGCTTTATTTACAGCTTCATCGTCATTCTCAGGAGATGATACACCTTTTAATTTTGATGATTTTAAGTCGTAGTCACCTGTTTCCGACTTAACTAAAGTATTGTCTAAGGTATCAATGTATTCTGATAATCGTAAACGTTTATGAACGTGATTACCAAATTTATCTATATTCATTGCAGTGTTTGTCTGATCTTTACTGTAAGTCAACTGTTCATTTTTAACGCTGCATGTTACTTATATTTCTTAATGATGCCAGCTTCGTATAGTTCTTCGATGATTGCGATAATTTCATTATCTAATCCTGTGTTTCCAGCATCTCGTGATGCATATAATAGTTTTAACCGTTCTACTAACTCATTTGGATCATCCCAATAAATATAGTCCGTATTCTTTTTAACCTTTTTTAAAATTTCGATGCCTTTTCCGTGCGTAAGATTCTCCGAACTAGTAGTAATAGTTCTAGAAAATTTAAACATTGGTTTTATTATATTCATATATTTAAATCCCTTGTTGCTGTTGATTGGTTTGGATGGATCATAACTACGCTTGTGTGCGTTGGTATCAATGAGAAGGTATTTATAATTATGCATATCCTCATCTGTGATTAAATCTAGATTAGGTTTCTTTTTGTACAACAATTCTTTTAAACCAACTGTTTTCTCAAAATATTTATTTCCTATTTTCAGAATCCTGCCATCATCGTTAACGCGAGTTTTACCAAGCATAAGTTTCCCCCGTTCATTTCTTATTCCAAATGGGATGTTAGTCATTACTTCAGATGATGTTGACCATGATAATGATGGATTTGAAACGTTTGGTGATGATTGGAGGGATTTAAATGAGCCATCACTAACATTGTGGTTTTCAGAAGGTGATATAGTTAAGGTTTTATCATAGGGTTTTTCATTTTTAGCATCGTCGTCTTCTTCTTCTTCTTCTTCTTCACAAACAGATTCATCAAAATCTTCAATAGATGAATTCGATGTTACACTTTCATTGTTTTTAGTCTTTTTAATTATTGGTTTGTGTTCCAAATTTTCCGTTGGACTCTTTTTATCATTTTTATTTGCTAACAGGTTTAGAGGCTTAATTATGGGTTTAAATATTGTTTCTAAGACCACATTATTTGTATTTTTTGCATCCTTTAACATTTCAACCTTCCTCTTAACAGCTGCTGCAGATTTTACAATTTGTTTTTTAAGGTGTTTTTCCATTTTATAAATTATAGCACTCAGTTCTATATCACAAATGAAAGTGATTCATCAATGATATAGCAATCTCTTATGTATTTTAATCTACAACTATAAATGTGTCAAATTCCATTCTGTAACAGCCTTTATTACGTTCACAATCCTTATTAATAACAAGATATCTAAAAGGTTTATTCCAAACAACTGAGCACATATCACGGAATTGTCGCCATGACATGTCAGACCCTACATGCTCATCATAAACGTGTCTTAGATTGATATCATCTTGTTTAAATAATATTATTAGATTTGAATTGTCTCTGACAAGTTGTTTGGGTATTTTTGTATATGTTTGATTTATATAAAAACAATCGATATTCTTGTGGCGACCCATAGCAAAATAATCTCGGATGCTACTTTGATTTTCACAGGCAACATCATCGAATATAATTATTGAATCGGGTAAGGCTTCGTGTGGACTTAAAATGTCACTGTTGTGATCGAATTTGTTATAGGAAATTGTAGGGACTATATTTAATACATTTTCTAAATATATGTATTTAGGTTGGTATAAAGACTTTGAATACACATAAACATTACTAAAACGTGGACCATCCTGTTGTAATAATAAACTAATAACTAAGTTAGTCTTCCCACAATTTGATGGACCACAAACAAGACAACGTATACTATTTGGTAATAAATTGCCATGACGCTTCCATTCACTTAATGGGGTAAGATAGATGTGCTCTAGTTTTAAACTCTGTTTTTGTTTTAAAAATTTCATATCTGGTTATTTTAATTTGACTGTTTTGTTTCAAGGCTATCAATAAAATGATTTTCAAACATTGCACATACAATATTTAAATGAATTACCTATTGAATCGTACTAGTCAGCATCAGGTACTTAAAAATCTTTCTGAAATGAAGTAGTTGAAGCTTGACGTAATCGTGTGTTTAAATCAATATATTTTTGTAAAAAGTTATCCTGACGGAAACTTAAAATGCGATGTATTTTAAGTAAAATTAGTCCATGTTTAATGCATTCTTTTAAATGAACATAGTGAATTACATAGTTATATTTGTTGTACAGATTAGCAATCAACTTTGATGTTTTTCCTCCTGGTGGAATAAGTTTTTCCGGAGCGAAAGGTAAATCACTATGCAAATCATGTAAACTATCAGGATAGGCTAAGTCAACTTCTAAAATATACCCGTAATCAGCATCATCCGATATGCTCATTACATCGAAACATTTAATTTCATCCATTGACATTAACCTGAACTCTGAAAGAGGCATTTTTTTCGTCATAGCATGACCATAAAGATTGTTACAATCAAGATATATTAAATATTGTGACTGTCTTGAGTCATCAAATGCCGGTAAGTACTTATTATTGGCTACAGCATGTCGATATGAACATTGTGCCAAGCCTCCGCGTACACCCTTTTCAAGCATTTGATATATTTCTGAATCACTAATTAACTCGAGTTGGACACCTGTATAGAGCAACATTGCATCCCAACTTAAGCTTGGTGCGGTAATATAATACGCACAATCCAGATTATAAAATATTAAACATAACATTCGGAACTTTTCAAAAATATCACACAATAATAACACATCACATTTCAAATATAAGTCTGTGTATTCACCGAGTGAATGAATATTGAAATATTTCCAAATAGTTTTCGCATGGTTATACTCTTCATCGGATATATCATTCATTTTCAAGTTATTATAAAAATGCTCTTTCGAGGGAAGTTGTGGTTCATCGTACTTTGACCACGAATCCATGTATTCATATGGATAGACAACTTCTATGTTTAAAACTCTAGAGTAATGAGGATATGAAGATGGCCTGCATACATTATTTTTGGCAGGAAACATACCCGCAACAACACTCCATAAAAAACAGCAGTTGTCAGAATTTTTTATATTTATACAGCTTTTAGAATTTCTTACACTTGGAGGTAATTCTAAATAAGTGCCACCTCTCATAGGGGTATATTTGTTAACATTGATTTCTAGATGGCTTATCGCAACAAAAGACCAACCAGACTCACAATGTTCAAATTCTGTAATTTTTTGATTAATTTTATCAATCATATTCATAAAAAAAATATTCAAGTCAGTATTTTTGTAAATAATTTCATATTTTGTATTAAATGATTTCAACTGTTGCTCATTTGTTTTATACAATATAAAATGAACGAACAATTCAAAGTTAACTTTTATACAGACATTTTTAGCTACAGATTCATCGATCAGTTTTATCATGACTCGTTTGTTATCCTGCAGGAACGTCTCTATTTTATGGTACTCGTCTTCCTGCGAGGGGTTTAAACGATATGTCATGATTCGATTTTTAAAAGCAGTAGCAATAATGTCAATATTATTATATTCGGTCTTTAATAAACAATTAGATTTGTGTATATTACTTTTGGTATGATATCGATATTCATTTCTTGTTAATTCTGTATTACATTTTTCACAATATTTCATTTCGTCGGATGGGGCTGAAAAAAAAAGACCTTACACTTAATAATATATAATTTTATTTCTTATAGATTAAGTACAATAAAAATAGATCTATACAAAGAAATTAATTACACACTTTAAACGGTTATATGTTAGTTTCATAATAATGTTCGTTAGAACTGCTTTTTATTTTGGGTGGCAGCCCTTCATAAAGACATATAATATGCAAGTACGATAATACTAATTCAACTACACTGTTATAGGTCTTTAATAATAATTGCTCACGAAAGTTGGCGGGCAGTCTTTAAAATCTTTGCGCGTTGCCGCAATTAATTGGGATAGCACACGCCAACTGTCACTATCCTCATTAATTTTATTTTTTATTGTAACGATGGCATGACGCCATCTATTCAAAGGCAGGACATGCTCTATTTCTTCGGTTTTGTATACCTTAATCTCGATATAATGAGAGCCTTTCTTGTTCTCATTGATTTGGCGAGAGTGCCCGTTCGCCAATCGTCGTGTGTAATAGTTATAAACTGGTGCTTTGTTTTTACCTTTCGGCTTGGGCGGTGGTTGTGGTTCTTCATCGCTGTCGCTTATGTCACCGAACAATTCTTGGGCGGTAGCTCTTGCACTTTGCATAGAAACAGGTCTTATCTTGGGCTTCTTTTTCGATGGACCGGCGACGGTAGCGGGGGCGGTGGTGGCAGGCGCTGCTACCCGTTTCTTCGGCTTGTCAGTTTTCTTCGCAGTTTCTTTCTCCGTTTCTGAATGACTAACATCTTCATCGGATGGAAACAGAGTGTCAGCAGTAGCGGTAACATGATGATTTGACCTGTCGAAAAATAAAAAAAAGATTTGAAATAATTACACAACAACTTCGAAGATAAAGTACTTATATTGTTTATCAATTATCAATTAACTATTACTACCGTACACAGACTTTGAATAGGTACTTAAATAATTATATTTATTAATAAAATAATAAGTACTTATTCATTTAATACAACAATGACAGGTTAGGTTAGGTCCAGGCAACTATGAATACTTCGTACTGTATGGGACGCACATACAAATGCAAACATTTTCCTCTTGCAGGAATCGAACCCGCAATCGTAAGTTCAGTAGTCATATTCACCCACTAGTTGCAATGACTATAGGTACTTAGTTAAATAATATACTTGGTAGGTAGGTACTCACATTTTGTTTTATTATTAGGTTGATGATTTCTTGTAGAGTTGTTGTTGGTCCCTCAGGAGAACTGGATGTGAGGTGCTCCAGGTTGGATGGGCTTAAATATTATGTTTCACACAATACTCTTCATGTAACGACACGTATGCACACTTAGAAAAAATGCTTACTTTATAATAATCCTAAAATGGATTGATGTGGATCTCAGTTTCTCAGTGCCTCGCAAGCAATATTTCGCGACATAGGTACTTTATACGGTGACTTACAAATTAATTAGATATTTTAAGTAAACAGGAAAACAAATTTATATCTAAAAAGTATAGATAAGTAAAAAGTAGAAACCTGATCGACTGATTTTTACCAAGCTATGATAATTTTATAGTACCCTAAATGTAACGTAGTGATTTGCGACCTTATTTAGGGGTTCGACTCCGTTATAAACATTAAACATAAAAAAACCACTGACTTTAGCCACCTCCAAATCCCGGGTTCGATTCCGATCGAGCCAATGTAGATTTTTTTTCTATTATTGTCTGTAGTCCGATTCTTTGTCGAGTTCAATATCCGACTTCTTACTTCCTACTAATATTATAAATGCGAAAGTTAAGATGTTTGGATGTTCGTTGCTCAATCATGTAAAAACGGCTGAACTGGTTTGGTTGAAATTTGGAACACAGTTCTCTATTGCAAATTTCATCCAGATCCGATCAGAGGGCCTAATGCGAGTTTGCAAATGTCCAAACGTTACTATCCGGTGAGAGTTACATTTTCAGACATAGCTTTTATACAATAGGAATAAGGTTGAGAATTAAACTCTATTCGCAAACTGCGGCGTAAGCGAGTTTTTGTGTGAATGAGTAACAAACTAAGTAGGATTTTAATAATTTAATAAAATGTATATTTTATTCCATTACGGAATCGAACCCGTGATCCTCAGTTTAGCAATCGGTTATGCCCATCAGTCATAGAGGGAGGTATACACCTACGTACGTTGATCGATAAAAAACAAAGCTATTAGAATCGTTTTTCTCTTGTTAAATAAGTATTTGAGTGGTGATACAAAAACAATTATAATTTAAAGTGACAAAAACTAACTAGGTACACTAAGATTCGTACTATCTGACGACCTGTTTGGCGCAGTGGTACTATACCAGCCTTCTGCGCCAGAGGTCTCGGGTTCAATCCCCGGACAAGACAAATATTTATTTGTCTTGGTCTGGGTGTTTAATATGTATTTTATGTATGTGTTTACAAAAAAAAGTATATTAGTGTGTTTATCCGTTATCTAGTATCCTTAACTCAAGTTCTTCATGAGTGAAACTATCGTGGGGATATTATTGGTGTGATTGTAAGAAATTATTTATAGCAGCACATTAGGTTATACAAAACTGACAAAAATCTGCAATTTATTATGAACCTAAAAAGATTTAAATATTGACATTTAAGTATAAAACTGATCGAATTTGATTACCCTGTTGTGGTATCCCTGCGTGCCGTTAACTGTACTTAAGTATTTTTAAAACATTGCTTTCGTTAACAGTCGAGTAGAATAATTATTTTACAATAGTGCACGTGCATCATGTGGGTACCTACCTAGGTAGAGATGTACGGCGAAGAATTCATGCAGTGTTGTATTGTATGTCATCCCTAATATGGTAACACGATAAATAACTTGTTTTGCTATTCTATTTTGAACTTTATGATTAATTTTGAATATGTATAAATTGGGGGTAATATTTAAAAAATCAATCACTTTTCTACTTCACCATTTACACTCTAGACTTCTAGACCAGCACGATTTGATATTCCAAATAAATTATGTCGGTAAGTTTTTAGTGATTTAATTAGATTTTATAATATAAGTATTTATTTATTTTACAAAACTTATTACTGTTTGTAGCAATTACTTACACTTATAATATAAAGTATTGTTCGGTACTTAACTGAAAATAAGGTGGTGAGGTGGTTTGTGTATTTAATTTTTATACTTAAATATATCTTTATTTTATTGCAGGATACTGAAGAATTATTCAACTTTGTAGATTTGAGCGAACTTCCTAAAAATAAAAACATTCAAGAGTCTCGTAAGCGACGATCTGATGAGAATTCCTTAACGACTAACTTTTGTTTTATTAAGACACCGATGCAAGGATATAAAATCATACGTATTGAAATTTATGATGCGAAAAAATTTGATAGTATAGACGATACGATATGCAAGTGCAAAGCCGAATTGTGTGTACAACATGTGGTGAAGGGGGTGTTGTTTGATGAAATTTACACTAGCACGTGTGATATAATATCAAAAATTCAGCAGCTGATTGAGAGAAGTAGATTGTAATACAAAATAGTGGTATGTTTCATAAATAAAATTTAACATAATAAGTAACGTGTTTTATTTTTTTAGACCCATTTTATAAGTTTTTAGCTAGCATCCTTTTAAAATTATATCATCAAAGGTTAAGTGTAAGCTACATCTTCATTATCATTAAGTACCTACTATTGTTATCCGTATAACGCACGTATTGCTAAGTGTGCTGTTTTCCATATAAAGAACTTAGCTTTAATTTAAAACACCGAGCAACTGTTGTAACCTCGCAGTGAGACGATAGGTCAGTTAACTTCAATCAATACGTTCAAAAACTAACTAAATTAATTGGTAAAAAGTAGTTTAAAGTAAGCAACATGAAAAGTAATGGTTAAATCACTATGTAAAGATGTTAAGTAATGGTTGAATAGTGTTGTTTCGATGGAAAAAATGAGGGTCCTGGATCTCTTTCTGATCCAGGATCCTCAATTTTAACCTACTGACCGGAAGGATTTCATCAAGGATAAGGACTATCATTTTCCTGCTGACACAGTCACTTCCAACCGCATTAGAGACGACAGAAAAGATGCTCTTCTTAACATCACAATCAGTGAGTTGAGTAAAAAAGAAAGGTTCATGACTAGGGCGGGCAACTGATGAAAGTGATCGCAGAGTATTGGCTTTTGTGAGCCCGTCAAAGTGGGACGAAGAAGAAAAATGTTGATTTAAATCATTAATGTCGAAGTCTCCTGAGATAGCGGCACGCCGCGATTTCCCGATCCCCATCGAATTCAGAAATTTCCAGACTTTAGCTGGATCTCCATTTTCAACAGAACTGTGAAAGAAGTGGCGTTGTGCTTTCCTACACACCCTATTGCAGCGATTGCGGATTGCAACAAATTTCTCCCAATTTGAGGCAGTAGGTCGGTGCTTATACTTTGTTTTAGCGACAGCCTTAAGGTGACTCAGTAACTTAATGTCTTCAGTTAGCCAAGGAGAAGGTTGATGTTTTACTTTAATGGCGCGTATTGGGGCATGCAGGTCATACAAACTAATGAGAGTACTAGCAAAGAACTGAATTTTGCCATCAACTGTGTCCAGATCCAGAAGCGGACTCCAATCTATTGCCTTCGCATCACTGCATAGGCTATCGAAATCAATACCACTAAAATTACGCTGCTTCAGTACCTGATGCTTTACTTTGGGAGGACGGACTTTGTAGGAGATAAAAATGAGATCGTGGTAGGAAAAGGCATCAGCCGGAAATTGACCATGCTTTGCAACACGGTCAATGGAGGAAACAAAAGCAAGATCAAGAAGTGAAGGGGTACAGTTTGGAATGTGATGGGTAGCATTAAAGGGCACAATATTCAAGTTATTAGAGTGTGACAAAGAAAGAAGAGATAAGGAACGGGAGTCTTTCTTAAGAAGGCAAGTATTGAAGTCACCCATTATGATTGTTTGACTGTAAGAGGGGGAAAATGTTTGGAGAAGATTTTCAAATGAAGAGAAGAAGTTGATACGTGAGGACGGACTATAGTATACACCAAGTAAGATTTTGGTGTGATGTAATGAGACTTCTAAAAACAGATGTTCGCCGGCGTTAACGGGTGGAGGCTGAGGCGACATATCAAGGACAGTGAACGGGATGTGTGATCGCAGGTATATGGCAACACCACCCCCACCGCCAAACGCACGATCATTTCTGATCAAATGAAAACCAGGCAAAGAATAAGAAACTGAGGGAAGACAGGGCTTAAACCAAGATTCAGAAATAAGAATGGCATGAATATTTTTACAGTCAAAACTAGTCAGCATATCAGTAAAATGAGCCGGAATGCTTTGGGCATTGATGTGAATAACATTAAAATTATTTGGAACATCAGAAAACTGTGACGTTAGAGCATCAGAAACAGACAAAAAACTAGCAAAACTATCATCACTGCAAGCAGTTATAAAACTTTCAGTGTCACTAGTTTCATCCTCTACGGATGACATAAAATAATATAATATATATATATATATAAATGTATAAACTATATAAACTTATATGTATGAGTACCTATATAAATAAGTACTTGCAAGAATTAATATATAAAAATATGTATTTATATCGTGTCCACCTGCCAGTTGTATGGAGAGAGTAATTTTCACAAACATAAATTAATTAATTATTAACTGTTATATATCAACATAGCAACAAAACATAAAACGGAACGCAAACACTGAACACAGCGGAATACTGTACACAGAACACAACACAATTTAGGCACAAAAACAAACGAAGCGCAACCAGTAACCGCTTAATTATTTGTAATTATTAAAAACAGGTAAACAAAACTAATTACAAAGCAGAGGCATTGAGAATAGATGCAATTACAACAAACACACTGAAGTAAAAATTGTGACAATGGGGATACGATTCGGAACGGAATTCTACTTGACCGACTGACTTTGACAATGACAAGTATGACAACTGATTGTCATTTCTACGTTGACATGACATTATTTATTATTGGTTATGGTTACACTAAAATATTTTACGATAAAAGTGAAAAAATAATAATTGGCAAGCTTTTTAAATCTACAACAGTAAAATATTTATAGAAGTACCTACAAAGAGTTGAACACTTAGTGAACATGTTCAGAATAAAGAAAAGTCGACCTTATTTCTTCGTGCCTGCACGCTTGGGTCTCGTTGTCGCTTTCGATGCCGCAACAGCCGGCTTCGACGATCCGATGCTACTCAGCTCCCCTACAGTAGAGACACGATGCTTCGTTTTATTGGGGCCAAGGATGAACACATAGCCTTCTCTGGTCCAGCAGTTGTTCACACCGAAGCGCTCTCTCGCAGCCATGAATGTTTCGTGCCGCGATCGGGTCAGGAATTCTGACATGGTTATGCCAGTACCTTTCAGACTGACCTTTGCGAACCACAGCTTGTCCCGGACGACCACATCGTTGAATTTAATTACAATAGGCCTTGGTTTGTGTGCACCAGCTGATTGTTGCCCCATCCTATGACAGCGCTTAATGTCTGACAACTTAAAGCAGCTGTCCTTCAACTTATCTGTCACTACCTGTAACACAGCTCGAGGGGTATCTTCAGAGTCCACTTCAGGCACACCATGGAATAGAAGCATCTTGCGGCGACTTCTCATCTCCATACGGTCAATATCACGTGCGATGGCACGTGATCTCAACCTGTCGCTGTAGACAATTCAGCGAGTCGATGATAAATGTCCTGAATGTTGTGAAATCGGTGGTAAGGGTTGTGGTAGATGTTGAGGGCGCCTTCTGCAGCTCTGCCTCAAAAGAAGTCATCCGCTCGTTGAACAGTGCCATCATATCGGCTACCGATTGCTTGATGTGATCCATGATGTGATGTGATAGTGAGGACTTTATTGTTGAAGGAGATAACATATTAATAGTGAAGACATTTTAAAAGCTTTCAAGTCTATAAATATTAAAAAGACTGAAGATTTATGGGGCATGTCAACCAACATTATTAAATCAATTATTGATACAATAGCTCCATATTTAGCTTTCATTTTTAATCAATGCATAGATGAAGGTACTTTTCCCGATTTAATGAAATGTAGTAAGCTTATTCCTCTTTTTAAATCGGGTGACAAAAGTGACCCTACAAATTTTAGGCCGATTTCAGTACTACCGGCACTTAGTAAAATTTTTGAAAAAGTTATATACTCTCAATTATTAGACTATTTAACAATAAATCGAATCCTTCATAACAATCAGTTCGGCTTTTCTAAAGGTAAAAATACTACTGATGCTGGCATTGCACTCCTCAAACATATTTTTGAGGCTTGGGAGGGCAAGCAAGACGTGATTGGTATATTCTGTGACCTGTCTAAAGCCTTCGATTGCGTTGATCACGTTACACTTTTAAAGAAGCTAGAACATTATGGTGTCTCTAAGTTACCTGTTAGCCTTTTGCAGTCATACTTGCACAATAGAAATCAAAAAGTAATTGTCAATAATACTGCTTCTACTGGAGCCCCCATTATTATGGGCGTGCCACAAGGTTCAATATTGGGCCCTTTGCTGTTTTTAATTTATATTAACGATCTCCCTCATTACACGAGTAATTTATGTGAGACAGTACTATTTGCAGATGATACATCTTTAATTTTTAAAATTGATAGAGGAAACAATTGTTCTGACGAAGTAAATAGTGCTCTCTCTCAAGTCGCACACTGGTTCAACAGTAATAATATGTCTCTTAACCCTTCTAAAACCAAGTTTGTTAGATTCTCATTACCTAACGTAGTGCAGGTCGATATGCATATCAATTTGAATGGGAATGTAGTAGAGTTAGTTGAGAGTACAAAATTTCTTGGCATTACATTGGATTCAAAGCTGCAATGGGATCCACATATTGAAGCCTTGTCGAGTAGACTTAGTTCTGGGGCTTTCGCAATAAAGAAAATAAGGCTCTTAACTGATATTGAAACGGCAAGACTAGTTTACTTTAGCTATTTTCATAGTGTAATGTCCTATGGCCTGTTGTTGTGGGGCTCAGCAGCTAATATAGAAAATGTTTTTATACTTCAAAAAAGAGCTGTGCGCGCCATTTACAACCTTCGACGGAGAGATTCTCTTAAGGATTTGTTTAAAGAGATTAATATACTAACTTTGGCGGGACAATACATCTATGATAATATAGTATATGTAAGGAAACATCTTGATTTATTTATTAAGCATAGCGATGTCCATAATTTTAATACTAGAAATAAGAATAAGCTTGCCGTTCCAAAATTTCGACTTGAAAAATGTAGACGCTCGTTTTTGGGCAAAGGTATAGCTTTTTTTAATAAAGTTCCACAACAATTGATAGAGCTGCCTTTGCATAAATTTAAAATATATGTTAAAAAGTCACTCTTAAGCAAAGGTTATTACAAGGTAGATGATTATTTAAAAGACCAAAATGCATGGATGTGATACTAACATAAAACATAACTATTATAAATTAGATAAAAGGAAAATATTCTAATAATTGAATATTGGAAAATTTTCCTCTTATATTAAATATATTTCAAAATTGTAAATTTGTGCTTGGCAACAACATGTTCCATTGTAAATGTTGTTGTTTCTGTTAAAGCTGATAAGTTTCTTGCGGCCGTTCTTCTTATCAGTTAAAAGATGTCCTGAATGGCTGGTAGGGAAAAAAAAATTTGGACTATTCGAAAGTACTTATCTATAAGTCTATTTGAATAAAAATCTTTGACTTTGACTTTGAAATAAAATCATTATTATAATTAACAATACCAAATGAAAATTAGAAAAAGATTAAAAATCAAATTAAAATTAAAATTGAAATTACAAATGTCAAAATTAGGTACATAATTAAATTAATAAAAAAAAATAAAAAAAATAAGATTATCAAAAAGTCAAACATGCTAAACTACATATGAATCAATTTAAATACCTGTGCCCCAATGGAGCACTAGGCACATGCGTGTGTGCACATGCACTCGCATCCAATGCCTCAGAATGGGGCAGTCGGGCTTGTTACTGATGACCTGCCGCCAGGATGGTGTTGGCGCTGCCCCGCACCCTGCGCATCAGCGAAGCGATTCGCTTGCGCACCACAGTATGAAATCCGTCGGTATGCGCGTGCGCAAACATCGCCGATGCACTAAAGTAGCGGGGCAACCCCATCAACACCCTGAAGGCATTATTATACTGTACTCGGAGGGCGTTGACGGCTCCCTGCGTATAGTTAACCCACAGATTACACGTGTATAACGTTTGGCAGAAGGCCTTAAAAAGTGTGAGCTTCACATCCACAATACAGCGCCCAAATCTGCGGGCCAACATATTACAGCGGACCTCCATCGCCCTCCTTTCCCTCTCAATATCACAATCATCTTTTAAATATTCAGTGACGACATGCCCAAGATATTTAAACTCTTTCACCCTACTAAGAGCTACGCCGTTAAGTAGTATAGGTGCCACACCTGTCAGCTGACGACCCCTAGCTTGAAAGATCAGGAGTTCACTCTTCTTAACATTGTACAAAAGTCCGTGCAATTTCGCATACTCCTTACACACACCCAGTAACCTTCTGATCGCCGCTACCGATAGGCCGAGCAACACCATATCATCCGCGTAACTGATACTATTGATGCAGTGACCATCAATTGAGCATCCGACGTTAGTGTTGCTCAGCTCAACGATCAGCTGATTGACGTACAGGTTGAAGAGCACAGGCGACGTTAGCCCCCCCTGTCTCACTCCGCACTCCAACCCGTACTCGTCAGATAGTTCACCACGCCACCTGGTTAGTTTGATGGCCGTACCAGTATCTGAGGATACTAATCAGCTCACCGGGCACCCCCGCGTTTTTTAGTTTTGCCCAAAGAATGTCGTATCTAACCAGATCAAGTGCCCTAGAGAGATCTAAAAAGGCAGCGTATACAGGCGTATTCCTATCAGTATAGTACTTCACGGTATGCTTGAGGGACAGAATAGCGCATTCAGTTGAAATCCCGGGTCTAAAACCGAACTGAGCGTCGTGTAACTGCAAATATTTATTAAGCTGTCTCTCAAGCAGGCCGTCAAGTACCTTAGATATGACTGTAGCCAATGAGATCGGTCGATAGTTGCCCTTGTCGGAAGCATCTCCCGTTTTATTTTTAATAATGGGCACAACAATCGCCCTCATCAACTCTTTGGGTATATAAGAATGCCTAATGCAGAGTGTAAAGAGCAGCCCCAACAATCTAGGCAGGTGTGGCCCAGCATATTGAAAATGTTCGATGCTGAGGCCGTCATGTCCGGGTGACTTACCTCTTGTTATACCTTTGATAATTGAGGCAACTTGTTTTGCAGAGATACGCTCCGGCACCCCTAACATAACGGTCTCAACATCATTTTCGTGTGAACCTCTCAGAGGAGATTCCACCTGAAAATGAGCGCTGAACATATTGGCTATGTCCTTGGCATCAGTGACGTCCCCAACACTCATTGGGATTATAGGTTTCGGACTTAACTTTATTGTTTGTTGTCAAAATCCTTTGAAGTCCTTATTTTTATGCTTTAAAGTCAAAATATTCATTTTAATTTGGTCTTGGTTATTTTGACAAAACTTTAATTTTTCTTTGAATGTTTTTCTACTTTCCCACATATCATTATATACCAGACCACATCTGTGCCTGCACACCCAAGTCAAAAACTTCTGCCTAGCATCCAGATGAGCGTCACGAACGTACCTATTCCACGCCGCTATCGGACGAACGCCTTTAGGACGACCTATACTACCTACATAACTTATTATCGCGGCCTCCCGCAAAGTCGTTACAATGACATTGTATAAATTGTCTATTTCGGCAGTATACAGAGCTGTTATTATTACATACACAGTCGGCACATGTCTTAAATTCTAATGGAAAGTCAACATTTTTTAATTTATCATTACAGTACTTAGCATACAATTCCATTTGTCTTAAATCCCGTTCCCCCCAATGAACCTTATGAACCGGGGATAGCATAAGTACTTATTATTTTAAGACAAAATTTACCATTACAACTATTATAAATTTCAGCATGAATATACCGTGCAATTTTTTTATTGACCCAAGCTTAAGGGGAAGGTCATGTTAAGTGTTAAGAATAAAATGCATAAGGAATTTTATTTTTTAAAAATACTTTTATTTTTGAATAATTTTTGTTTTTATAACTTATCGTCAATAATTCGGATATAAAGCCCAAACAAAGGCAAAAATAAAAAAATAACAGCAGAAATAAATTAAATAAGTAAAAATACTAAAACAGCTGATCGCCGGCGCGGTAGGTGCTCGGGCGGTCATTAGCCCACGGCGCGACCTATGTTGACCCCGCACAACCACACGCTCTCCTATGCCCTCTGATTACCGATCCATTGCTACAACTGAGACGAAACAAGCAAAATGAAAGAATTCATAATTACAAACGACTTTCGAGATAAAATAGAAATACCAATTTAAAATCTAAACTGTGTAGGTTCAGTTTAAATACTTACATACTTAATGCCGAACGAGTCTCCTTCAACACTTCCTTCATTAGAAAGGTGATAACTTTCCATCACACTTAACAGGCTTTGGAATGACGAACTAATGCAATAATAACTAAATCATGACTTTTTTTCCCTGAATAACGTTATTATTTTAGAATTCTTAGGTTATCTTGAAATAAGTAGTTAAAACACGAAATAATTAAACGGCTCTCAAAATTGTGCGATGCTCGACTCGTACACAAAACCAAACCTTTCATGATAGAGGTGCACCGCAGCTCTAAGCACTTCATTGCTTTCCCGATAACAAATGACCATCTCCAGGTACTCCTGGTTGGTATACCGACGAGGCATGTTTATGTTTGCAAACGCGCGCGACAAGCAAGAGCAACATGCAAATGCAAACTGAATAAATAAAATCAGAGCGCGATATAATTATTTTTATTCTGTGCTTTAGGCCTAGTTCACACTAAGTAAATCTTAAGTTTTGGCCCGCACTGTTCATTCAACTCATATCGAATAGAATAAATATCAAATCAACAAAGTATTTTTTTTATCAGTAAAAAATTAATTGCTTACTACGAATAGAAATTAACTTTTAGGGGCAGAGTTTTAGTTCTTCTACTAGTATCGCATTCTTCTTTAACTATGATTCTCTAGGGCGGATAGCCGGATAGTGATAAGTAAAATAGGTACCTAAGAAAAGTAAAAAAAACAACTATCAAAAATTGACTAAATGCAGATAGCATTGCGATATACTCACATTTATTTTTAAACGAAAGTTATTATTATTACATATTTCATCCAGTGGCTGTGTCCACGTGGTTCTGTTTCAATGGGGGAAAGTATTCTTTGTCCCTAGTCCGACTTTGGATAATGGTCTGCAAATTGCAAATTGAGCAACAAAAACAAACCCGTACCATTACTTTTGCTTAAATCCTACTAATATTATAAATGCAAAAGTATGTCAGTTTGTTGGTTTGTTACTATTTCATGCTAAGATTTCTTTAAGCGTGAAAGAGTAACAAAAGTTAAATTTGGCACAGAGATAGTAGAACATAGGATACTTTTTATCCCGATATTTGCACGGGAACGAAAACGACGCATATGAAACCGCGGGCGGCCGCTTGTGTCTAATAATGTCTATCAATAAATTATTTTATTTTCGAGATTGAACTTTAGTAAGTAAAGTTGAATTACAGAATTTACACAGTTCATCGAAAAGTATGTATGCACCCTTATTAGAACGGTCATTTTTGATCACTGTGGTACTTTGACACAAAGTCATGCCGCCGCCCCGTGCCGCCTTTCGGCAGGCGCACCGGCAAAACTCAAAGAATCAGTACACCTACACTGCATTATGATTAACAATTGAAAGTTTTAATTTCGCTATGACTTTTAGAAGAGAACAAGAATGCATCTTACTTATAATTTTTTTGTGCGTATCATTATTGAAATAAAACATTATTTAAGTAATTAATCGCGTTTTGTTTAAAAAAACAGTGTGTTTAAATGCTGTACCTATTTTTGTTGATGAATTCAAATTAAATTAAACTTATTTAAATTATTCCTTGGAAGGATGGTGCCAATTCTGGACCCACCCTTTTTTATTGAATAGGATGAAGCTAGTTTTGGACCCACCCTCAAACAGCTACGTGGGTAATATACGGGCTGTGGGCTTTCATAACAAATAATTTTGTTATGAAAGTTACTTGCTGCTAAATTCCAAATCTTAGTCCGTTCTTTATTATTTATTAAGCATGTCAGTTTATTGGAATTTTGTACACACAAGCGCAAGTCTCAATCACACTCATCAGGTATTTGTGGACCGTCAATTTAGACAACAATTCTGCACTGGGTATGCTAGATTATTCGTTTTGTATGTCTTTGGTTTTATTTAAATCTTACTTTTAAACTACTACTAAAGAATCCAGGTTTTTGTTATTTTATGAAATAACACTAAGCGTAGTATAATGTTTAATACACTGTAAAAGAAGTATCTGACGACGTGTCACATAGCTATTGAAGGGTAGGCTCATCGTTTATACAAATCGTTGAATAGTCTTTTATTATTACTTTGATTAAAAACATGTATCCAAACTCTAAAACACCAATTTGCTATTTAAATGTATTATAAACCTGTGAGCATTTTAATCCGTAACAGTAATTTTATTTCAGTATCGCAGCTGCCTGCCTAGGTACTATTAGTTTATAGTAAAAAAGGGCGAAATGTATTTATTAAATGTTACAATAGTCTGTAGGTGTACCATTTGAGCGGAAGAATTGCTAAGAAACGGAGCGGCACGATACGATTTATGTACTCGCGTCCGTCGCTGGCGCTTGCTTGTATGCATCCCAGATTCCTGTGCGTAACTTCTAAGCACATCAAGAGTAAATTAAAAAAAATATAGGATTTTGAGAATAATGCCGAAATTGATGGACAGTTTACATACACTGTTTATTTACCTTAAACACCAGGTTAGCTGCTTGCAAGTACTTACATTCAGGTTTTTTTTTATAAAATTTATTTTATAAACAAACGTTTGAACTTTTACGAGGTTCGTCTCAGTTGTAGAAATGGATCGGTAGTCAGAAGGCACATGCGAGCGTGTGGTTGTGCGGGGTCGACACAGGTCGCGCCGCGGGCTAGTGACCGCCCGAGCACCTACCGCGCCGGCGATCAGCTGTTTTAGTATTTTTACTTATTTAATTTGTTTTTTGCTTTTATTTTTTTATTTTTGGTGTTGTTTGGGTATTATATCCGAATGATTGTCGATAAAATATAAAAATAAAAATTATTAAAAAATTTAAATATTTAAAAAAAATAAAATTCCTTGTTCATTTTATTCTAAACACTTAACATGACCTTCCCCTTAAGCTTGGGTCAATAAAAAAATTGCACGGTATATATACGTTACTATTAAACTGAAAACTATAGTTCATTTAATGGCAGCCCCCGACGGATAATTAAGTCGGGGGTTATTCAATTATTTTATCCTTTTTCAATTAAGTTTTAACCGTCTCGTGGGTTTTTTTATATTTTTCATGAAAGCGCTTCCACCGTAAACAAGTGAGCGGTGTGATTTGGGGTCCATTGTAATAGATCCCCCAGGAGACACTAATAGTAGGTACCGTTTGGTAATAGAAATTGGAGAAAAGAAATATACGGCCTCTTCCCTTACATTTTTTTTATTATCAAGACACTTTTTTCAACATTTAAAAGACAAGTACTTGTCAATACAGAAACCCGAAAAATAATAAAATAACGAACATAAAAGTAGTTTTTAAAGACATTAAAAACTGGTTAAAATCCTTTCCATATTTTCTTTCGCTCAGTTTGTGTTTTGCAAAAGCTGTAGTATTTATAGTAATAAATGAGTTAATTACTTTGCACTCATTTCCTCTTCTCTATACTGATGTAATTCCCCGATACTGGTTTGAGCACGACGTCTATCTTCAAGACCAACTTCGAAATGTCACCGTGGAAGCGATAGTTGCGGATTAGATGCACGAGACTGGTTTTCAGTGACATGTATGCGTAGGACTTTCCTAAAAAAAGGTTAAATATTCTAGTGTTATGTTCGGGCTACACGCCCCGTCTTACCTGAAAGCATGCTAGCATAAACCGGTTTGCGCAGGCATGCTCTCAGATAAGACGGAGCGTGTAACCGGGCCATTAGATTAGAAAAAGATGTGCTGGACATTATAATATAGAAATCTAAGAGCCAATTATCGATTAAGTATACATAATCCATAAAACGCAAGAAAAAGTTAAGAAACAGCATTTTTACAAATTGAAATTTATGAAATGCTTTACAGCCAACATATTCCTTTCAACATCTTTATTGTTCTTTGGATAATACGATAAACAGTCATTTAGGTATTACCGATTCAAACATTTGTAAAACATTCGTATTACAAGAAGCGCCAGAGACTATATACTACACGTCCAACACAATTAGGCGCATGACAGCGATGAAAAACATTAAATAATTCACTGAAAATAAAACTTCAAGAAGCGAACTTCTATCAGTTTATCACTGTAGTGCTAATTAATCAGTTGATAGGGTAAATGCAATGAAAGAGGCGGGGTGCAGGCTTTGAAAATATCAAACAGCATTTCTGTCATGCGCCTAATTGTCTTGGTCGTGTAGTAAGTATTTTTTCACCTCACACGCTCTGAAAAGGAGGTTTTGTCAATCAGTTTAGGCGTAGAAAATCGCTTTTTGCGGCCTAGCGCGGCAAAGTACTTTTTTTATTTAATACCTAAAATATGTCATAATGCGTTCCGAATCGCACTATTGACTTTTTTATAATATTTGATTCTTATTTTAAATAGCTTTAAATCAATTATAATACTCCGTTTTGGTTATATTGTATTATTTTAGTTCATTGAACCATAAAAACAATAACAATAAGATTAAACTATTTGTTATAAGAATTTTATATTAGGCTGGGTGAGATTTCACAACATATAATTGAATTTCTGACTGTGACATAAATCTTTATTTTTAAATTGTCTTTGTCTTGTACCTCATGTCAGTGTCAACATTAACGGAATCGTTTTTATTCTTATTAATAATTAACAATATATTCCTACTTTAAATAACTTTGAATTAACTATAAGTAAATAAAAAATACGGACAATTACAACTTAATCCGTAAAAGTTGTTTTGTTTCAATGAACAGTGCACGCCAAAACATAAGATGTACGTATAACTATAAGTATTTAACTATAATTCGTGTAACTATGTAAGTATACACTTGTGGCCGAGTTAATTTTTTCCAATAGTTTTCTATTTAAAATTTACTATAAGTATGAGAATAAGGTATATTTAGATTAAACTTTATGTTTAAAGAACTTTTTACCGGAAGTTGACCGCGGAAAAAAACCATCAAATGTTCCTCGCTGTTGTGAGGTGAAAAATTGTGTGTTGCGGTCGGCAGAAAAATTTTTAGGGTCTTGTACCTTTGAAATCCTCGCTTCGCTCAGGATTCAATCTTTGAACCACTCGTTACGCTCGTGGTTCAATCCTATAATCCTTCACTTGCTCAGATTAGTAACTCGCCGCTAAATAACCAACTTTCCAGCCTTGCATAACAAATAACTATTTATTAATCTTACTAATATTATAAATGTGACAGTTTGGATTTTTAGATGTTTGGATCTTTGTTACTCAATCACGTAATAACGGCTGAATTGATTTTGATGAAATTTGGGATACAGATACTTGAAAACCTGGAAAGGAACATAGGATACTTTTTATCCCGATATGCCTGCGTGAATGGGAACCACGTGGGTGAAATCGCGGGCGGCAGCTTGTTAAGTAGGTATTTGTTATAATTATTACGATTATTTAATGGTTATTACGACAATGCCCTTTTATATTGGTCTTTATAAATATAGATTCATGTTGGATATGTCCTTAAAAAAAGTTTCAATTTTTTTACATAAAATTATATTTCGTCGTCGTCGTGGCAGAATTAAAAAAACTGTGACTTTTGTCAAAAATGACTTTTTCCATTATTTATTTAGGACAAATGCAGCTCTACATTTTAGTTTTTTCCTCGTTGCGATACGTCTAATATTTGCAGAGATATCTAAATTATATCTTAAGTTTGTTTAATTCTGCCACAACTCACTACGAAACATGTAATCAATTTGAGTTACTTGTGGCAGAACTGAATAAAGTCACTTATTTAATTTTGCCACAAATCACTGCTAAACATCGTAATAAATTTTGGGTGTGGCATAATTCAATAAAGTCACTAATTTAATTCTGCCACATCTCACTGCTAAACTTCGTTCTCAATTTTGGTTGTGGCATAACTGAATTAACTCACTTATTTAATTCCTAGTAAATGATTTCTTATCGGTCGTCACATTAGGTCTGGAAATTCTCGCTGAAATTTATAAATTCTGTGGGCGACTGGACACCTCGCAAGCCCCAAAGCCTCCGCCCGACGCAAACCACCGCACCGATGATGTCCGAGACATAAATATCGAACAGATTAGTGATGGAAAGACACCTGGCGAACCTGCTTCTGAGGAGATCGAGGATCTATTCAACTTTGTAATTACCAATTGTATTATCGCGGAAGCGTGGAGCAGGGGCGTGGTCTCACTGTTTTTCAAGAAAGGAGACAATGCGTTTCTAATCAACGATAGACTGATTACGCGCTCTGACCCACGACTACAAGCTGTTTCGAGAATCGTCACAAATCGTCTGGCTCCAAGATTTGACTCTTTCTAGACACCGGAACCATCTGGGTTTTGCAAAGGCTATAGCGGCTGGCTGTACCGTAGACCACATATACACAGTAAGGCAGGTTGTAAAGACGTACGAAAAGTATAAACAACAGCCATTGTGTTTAACATTTATGGACTAAGAGGAGGTATTCGACTCTAACGCAAATTTCAAAACGTATCACAATCCCTTTCAAAGGTTTAGTAATTGTGATAGTGATTTATGGAATTGTGTAACTGAAAGTCGCAATACCTTTTTCTTGAATCATTTTAATATGACACTTCATTGACACTTCTTTATACATTTGGAAGGTATATGTGTGTGTAATTTTGCTTATACAATTCCAAATAAATGTCAAAAGTTAACCATTTAGTTCATTCAATTATCTTTCAAAGCGCGTCTCGATCACAATCCCTATCACATGTCAAAAAGTAACGCTGTGAAATATGTCAATATCTTTCAAATAACGAATTGAAAGGGATTGCGATAGAATTTAAAATTAGACAATTAGCCCTCTGGGTTGTTCTGACATCCTTGCAGCGATGTCAAGTCAATTGGCGGTATGTGATATGCAAATATATTTGCTCAGAGGCGTGAGACAGGGAGATGTTATATCTCCGAAACTGTTCTCGAACGCACAGGAGGACATTTTTATATGGATTTGAACGGACTGAGCATCAACATCAACGCGGCGAATATCTCTGGCACCTTCTGTTTTTCGATATCATCGTATTGATGGCTAAATTGGTGCAGGATTTCCAAAAATAATAGTGCACCACCTAAACGGTGCCTCGAAGAATCAACCTGGGCATAAACTTGGGAACTAAGCAATAAAAAAGTAACTGATTTTAAAATAAACGAAACCTCAATATAGTCTCCTTTAAGGGTCACACACTTATTCCAACGAGTTTCCAATTTTTTTATCCACTCCAAAAGAAAATATTGCTCAAGGCCTGCAAAATAGTCTGTATTTGTCAAAAAAAATTGTCCTTCAAGTCATCTTTTCAGGTTTGGGAAAAGGTAAAAGTCACACATTAATAAGTCCCCAGGATTGGATTCATCATGTCCAAACACAGTTATGAAATGCGCTTTCGTTCGTGTTTTTGTTCGATATTCAACAAAGGCGGCACCCATTGTGCAGACAGCTTTCTCATGGCCAAATCATCGTGTTTGTTGTGTACTCGCTCAGTGGGGATGCGTATGGCCAGAGCGTGGAGAATTAGATGTGCTTGAAGGACCACGTTTAAATTCATATATCCAGTTGTAAATAGTCTGTAACGTCGGCGTCAGTGAATTAGTCCCATGACAAAATCAAGGTCAGTTTTGCACTGTAACTGATAACAGAACAAGAAATAAGCACAGGAAGTGCTCTCGGCGGCGCTTGACAGTCTGATCGTATTTGATCACGTTTATTAAGCCACGTTCGGCCCGGTCACGTGTCGGATGGGTGACCGTAAAGTGGCATTACAACTGAGCGCTTCTGTGCTTCGGAGGGCACGTTAAACCGTCGGCCCCGGTTTCTGTCATCTAATAGCAGTCGTTAAACCAAGTCAGAGCCCTCATAGGCGGCTTAATAAACTCTGACACCAGAGGTGGTCACTAATCCTCCAACGATAAGAAGAAGACAAGAAATAAAGAAGTGTTTGATAACAGCACGAAATTCTTATTTTTACAGAAAAATCTAGACTGTAACTTATGCAACAGTAAAACGACGTATTCTATCTTGCTAAAATTCTGACAGTATTCGTCTAAATATTATGCCTGCCAGTGCCAAAGACAATAAAAAAAACTATTACACACAGTTTTAAAAGAACTTATCAAACAGCCCTCATATATTGTGCAAATAATCACAGTACATTACATTATATAAAACCGGAAGAAGTAAATTAAGAAATAATCAGAGGCTGAGAAGAGAGGTTCGGCAGACGTAAGGTGGCCATTTACGAGCGATTCATCGATTCATTTGGCACGCTGTCGATCCAAAAATTCGTTCATGAATGTGAAAACACAGCGAAAATCCATCACGCTGAGTCCATTGGCGCGGCGCGCATGGGCAGGCGGCGCACTTGTGAATGCGAAAAACCAACGGTCCGGTCGGTCTGGTACTACTCGCGAGCCAAAGACGCCATTTTGTCTTTAGTTTGCGTTTAGCCGTTGGACGTGAAGCATGTGACACTGAAAAATTTGAGTACCAATAATTTGATTTTTATAATAAATAGTATTCCATAAACATAACAGTTCTTTTTACTTAATTTCATAATAGAATCCTTGAGAGGAAAAATAATCGCTTTACATGTATCAGGAATTATCACTCCCAAACGTTGTGGAGAGATAAGTGTGGGAAATTTCAACTCCTCATATGACATGCCCGAAGCTAAGAATCGAAGAGTGGCACAAAGACGTTCATGTGGACTTATAGCTTCCCTCATATTAGTGTTTTGTTTCTGAATCAGCGGAGTCACCAGTTTCAAAAGTTTAAAATAGGTAGGTTCATCCATTCGAATATAATTTCTCCAGTCAGTCAGCTCCAAAGGTAATTCCTTCATTAAATTTATGTGAGTTGCGATCTTTTAAGCAACCAATCGTTACACCACTTTCTTTTTGCCTTTCTTTTTTTTTAAACTAGACAATTCGCTATGGCAGATAAATAAAACTCATCTTCTGAATCGTATTCATTATGAACACGTCCGGTACTGTCGAAACGTACACTCAAAATGATCCAAATGGAACGGCTCGCTGGCGTTTACGTGATTGCCATGAATCTAGCTCGGCGCGACTTCGTGTATCGAGCCCATGGCGCAAAGGTCATATGGATCGCTCGCAAATGGCCACCTTTATGCGCATGACTGCAAATTAATTGTGATAGCTCTGTGATGACGATGGTAAAAACCTGTACTCACCAATACACGCCCTCTTGCCCAAACCGAAACTAACGAAGCAGTTTGGGCTAGCCGGCAATGTGTCTGGACTAAGCCACCTGTCCGGGTTGAATTTATGGGCGTCCGGCCCCCACATCGGGTGCTTGTGCATTTTGAAGAGGAAAGCTATGCAGGACCTACCAGCTGCTAGTGTGTAGTTTTCTGAAAAATATTATGACTTTAGTTAACCAAAAGTCATCATCATCATTAGCCCATCATTGTCCACTGCTGAACATGGGTGCGATTGCGTAAGGTAATCGTATTCATTTGACAGTTTGTATCGTATTCAATCGGCTGTGATTTGTATGGAATGACATTTATTATGATACAATATGAACTGTCAGATGAATACGATTGACTTTCCGCAATCGCCAGCAGATGCCTCTCCTGCCATCGAGAACGATGCGCGACTACTTATTCAGCTCTTGCTAGCCACTTTTTCTTAATCTGAGGGCGTCATAAACTACGTTTGCCGACACGTGGTCTTCACGGTATTGGCTTATTTTTCATAATATTCCTTAAAATAATTTCATTTGCCATAATGATCCTCGGTCATAATATTCGTTTGCATTATTCTCATTTATACTAATAACGTATGATAATTATAATCATATACTAGCAATAACTCCTAGGACCAAAAATAACTCTCATTTGCTATAAAATGAGATGCCATATTAACAAATGCTATAATTATTAGAAACTATAAATATGATTCGACATAATCTTTATTTGACATAATAATACACGTCTTATAACGTTTATTTTTAGCTAACTTTATGTAGATAACCAATTCAATGAAATTAAAAAATCGAATAATATTCAAATCCGACTCAGTTGACCCCGACTGCCCGTAGTCTTGTAAGCCCTACACCTAGACTGTAATTTAGAGCCGCAAAGGCGCGGAGGGGTGAGGCGGCCCGCGTGCTGAGGAGCAGGTTGTGAGCGAAAGCCATCTGTGATGAAAAGTACCTGCTTGCATGCTGCATGCCTGCTTGCATGGTGCATGCTTGCTAGCATGGTGCATGCTTGCTTGAATGCTGCATGCTTGCTTGCATGCTGCATGCTTGCTAGCATTTGCTTGCATGCAACATGCATGGCTTCTGTCACGGCTCTGGCGCTGCGAGGCTCCGGCGGTCCCACGCGAGCTTATCGTCGCAGATGGTGTTCGCCCACCACCGCGGCTTCGGCTTGCAGCGTCAGCCGCGGCGGTGGTCGTCAAAACCACCTGCTCCTCAACTCGCGGGCCGCCTCGCCCCTCCGCGCCTACGCGGGCTTAAATAACACTCTAGGGGTAGGGCACACAAGACTACGTGGTGTCGGTTTTACAGCTATATATTTCTGTCACTGAATTTTGAAATACAATAGTTGTTTAGCTTTATAAGACAACATTTAAAGATAAAAACTACTAAAGCAATTAAGTACATTATGCGACAGACAATATGCCACAGACAATATATTATGCGCAATGAAATTATTCCAAATGAAATTGAAACAATAACCACAGCAGAATCGCTATTGATCCATAGACAAATAAAATGTAGAACAGCCGAGTAAAATGTTGATGCCACTTTGCACAAAGAAGTATTTAAGGTGTCTCCACACAAATATCACAACATTTACGTTATTGGTCAGTAGACCACTTATGCCCAGTCTCCTTTATTGCGCATTGGTCGGTTTCTGAATTAATAATTTCATGTTGAGAACGTCTTAAACTCAACTGAAAGGTTCTAATATCGATCATGTTCATATGTGATTGGCATCACAGTCGAAAGGAATCGATTGCATTGGACATAGAGTTTCTTATTTCACAATTTTTAAAGGTAGAAGAGGTCCCGTTCCTACGCTAATAACCTTATGTCAACTCCTCATCACCTTTTACAAAATGTTACTTTTCCCTGTGCAGTGACGTTACTTATTGAGAAGATCTCCCGATACTTCATCACCAGCTCCACTTTGTCATATGCATAGAGTTGAGCATAAATTGCTTAAACCACATTAAAGTATCGTATCGCATCTGTAAAATGTTAAGTATTTACTAGTTCCGATGACCATTTGTGGTCTTTATCATCAGGTCCACTTCACCAAATGGTGCTTTCCGGATGCATATTCATAAGTTACTATAGAAAACACCGAATTCGCTAAAGTAGTGCCTATAATATTTGAAGAGTTCCCTGGATTTTTCCAGGATCCCACCATCAGATCCTGATATGATGACAACGAGACCACATGGGAAGTATACCATTCGAACAAAAAAAGAATTACTCAAATCGAGTAATCGAGTAACATAAATAAAAAAAAAGATTCCGTCAAATTGAGAACCTCTTCCTTTTTTTGAAGTCGATTAAAAAGAGCTGATCGTGCCATATACAATTTACGTCGGAGAGAATATTTAAAAGGTTTGTTTAAAGAAAAACTTTCGCGGGACAATACATGATAATATAGTATTTACTAAGCATACCGATGTTCATCATTTTAATACTAGACATAAGAATAAGCTTGCCGTTCCAATTTTGTCAAAATTTTGACTTGAAAAAGTAGACGCTCGTTTGTGGGGAAAGGCATAGCTTTTTTATTGAAGTTCCACAACATGTGGGTAGAACTGCCTTTGCATACGTTTAAAAATACAATGTTAAAAAGACGCTCTTAAAGGTTATTACAAGGTATTATTAAAAAGATCACAATGCATGGATATGACACAAACATAAAAACATAACTATTGAAGATGTATAAAAGGAAAATATTGTAATAACTGAGGATGAGAAATTTTTCCCCTTAATATTTTAAGACTGTAGATTTGTGTTTGGCAACAACATGAAAAAGATTTCCTGAATGGATGGTAGGGAAAAAATTTGGACATTACGAAGCACTTATCTATAAGTCTATTTGGATTGTAAAGGGCAAAATGGTTGTGCGGGCTATTCAAATTTTTGTGGACTGTATTGCGGACGAACAAATAGGTTTCAAAGAACGCGAGGTTGACAAATATACAAGGAAGGGCACGATACCTTGACCGCCTCGTGGTGCTGCTTAGAGCTGGAGGTAGCCTGGGACGTCCCTGGAGTAGGCTGTTGCTGCAGTTTCTTGCGGAAATTCGGCGGGATCACACTTCACATAACCGATCAAGCTGTTCAGAGCGAAAAATACCACTAATCTCGCTAAATCATTACACACACGCGAGCGGCCATTTGCAACGACAAAAATCATTCTTCTTTCTGCCGGCAGTGTTGCCAACCGTTTTGCGTTGACAGCTACCACCGCTAGGGGGCGTAGCAATGTCTTGCTTTCTCTCCTGCGAGACAAGGTATGTGCGAAAGGGAAATGGAATATAGGGAAGTGAGGATGGGGAATGTCAACCAAATTAAACAATCGAATTTGGAATCGATGCAGCCACATAACAAATTATTAACGCGGCACATTTGAATTGTATACCGGCGCAACCATTTCCCCCCCGGCTTGAAGGGTTACCTTCAAAAGAAACAACAACAAACTCTATAGTTTGCTGCTATGCGAAACTATAATGCAATCAAATGAAACTAAGCGAAATTGCTAACTATATTTTAATGCTGTTAAACTACATAAAACTAAACCTAATCGAACAAGCTAAATTATAAGTGCGGTTGAAGTTACTGTTGATTAGGCAAAGGACAAAGACGAATTACTGGTCGTAAATACGAGCCTGTTGCGGTTTTAACGCGCACTATACGGGTGACCCCATTTGACCCAGGGAAAACTTCTTCTACGACCCCCATCGGCCAATGTAATGGAGGTGTATTCTCGGTCAAAATAACTACGACAGCACCGACAGCGATAGGGTTTGATGGTGTATTCCATTTCTGACGGGACTGTAGCGTATGCAAATAATCCGTTCTCCAACGCTTCCAAAAGGACTGTAAAAGTTTATCTAATAAGACGTGACGCGAGAGAAGATGAAGCCGGTCTTCATCAACATCGAATGCGGGTAAGTATTTTAGCGGCGTTACGTTTAAAAAGTGCGCTGGAGTCAAAGCAAGCGGCTCCGAGGGATCACTTGACAGAGTTCTACAAAGCGGACGCGTATTCATTACGGCCTCGATCTGAGTGAGCACGGTGCTCAGCTCCTCAAATGTCAGAATCTGTTCACCGATGACACGAAACAGATGCGACTTTAAGCTTTTAATATTAGCCTCCCAATTGCCACCAAAATGGCTTGCAGTGGGCGTATTGAACGACCACTCAATGCGGTTTTCAGCTAAAACGTGCGTGAATTCTGTGTTAAAATGCTTTGAGCGTAAAAAAATGAGTAATTCAGATAGGTTACGACGCGCACCGACGTAATTCGTACCGTTGTCTGAGTACATTCGAGATACGGGACCCCGACGCGACAAGAATCTTTTGAACGCAGCCATGAAGCATGGTGTGCTCAAATCACTAGCTAATTCTATGTGAACAGCACGAGTCGTCATACAGATGAAAAGACAAACATAAGCTTTCGTGGAGCGTACACCACGAGCGCGCGAAACTGTTACCCTGAAGGGGCCAGCGTAATCTGTACCTGTGTGTACGAATGGTTTGGCGGTCTGTACAACACGACAAGAACGATGATCGGCCATTTCAGGCGCAATGGACTTCGGGCGAAGTTTGAAACACGGAATACATCTATGAACCACAGAACGAATCAAATTTCGTGCAGAAAGAATCCAGTATTTTTGTCTCAAAATTGACATTAATAAATCTGGACCTGCGTGACAATTCACCTTATGGTGATACTCAACTATAAGATCAACGATATGATCTTTGCGTGGGAGAACTATAGGATGCATTTGATCAAAGGTTAATTCGGACTGGCTCAAACGACCACCAACTCGAATGATGCCATCCTTCAAGAAAGGTTTCAAATGTTGAAAAGCGCGACTACAAGGTTTATTTAATTCTAAATTTCTAATTTCAGACGAAAAGTAAAATCGCTGAAGTTCACGAAGCACAATTAATTCAGCTCTGTTTAGGTCAGTGCCAAAAATGTGCTCGCGACGCGGAAGGATTTTTAAAAATCGACAAATATAAACAACACTACGTAAAATAATCGACCACGATGAAACACGGCTAGCCATCACTAAGATAGTCGAGTTGTCGGGCGAAGCGGTAGCAACTAAAGCGGTTTTCCTTTCTTCGGGCGGTGTGGACACTGTTGCGGGACTGAAAGGACTAACAGGCCATTCACTAGGTGTGGCTTGACACCAAGGAGGGCCATGAAACCAAAGCGGATGATGCAACATTTGGGTAGGTGTTAACCCACGAGATAAACAATCGGCAGGGTTATCCGTACCGGCGACGTGATAAAAATTTTGTGGGGCCAATTCCGACTGAATTTTTGCCACCCTATTTGCAACAAACGTATCCCAACGATGGGGCGAAGAATGTGTCCAACACAAAGCTACAGTTGAGTCCGAGAATGCGAAAATTCTATCTAAATTGATGCGGTTGCGACAACTACTAACAATTGAACCTATGAGTTGGGCTAAAAGCAATATAGCGCACAACTCGAGCCGAGCGAGAGAAACTATCTTACTAGGGGCTACCTTCGATTTAGCGCTGATGAGGTGGACTGAAATGTCATCACCATTTTGAACGTGGAAGTACACAACACCCCCGTACGCTTTCTCGCTAGCGTTTGCGAAACCTAAAAGTGTCACAATACTATTTTTTAAAATGCCGACATGGCGCGGTATACTTATTTGCTCGAGCATAGGAAGCTCGGCTCTAACGCGATCCCACAATTTTACGATGTGATGAGGCGGAGTGTCGTCCCAGTCACAGTTAGACAGCCAAAGTTCTTTGATAAGAAGCTTTGCGTACAAGACGACAGGCGCTACGAATCCCATTACATCCCATATGCGTGCGATGCATGACAATATGGTGCGCTTAGTACAGATTGACGGTGTAGGACAAACTTTCAAACAAAACGTGTCGGACGAAGGTGACCAACACAAACCGAGAACCTTGAGAGTGTCATTACCATCAAACTCCTTGACAGAAGACAAGCGATGCGACGGTGGAAGCGACTCTAAAACCGTAAGCGAATTACTAGACCATTTAACGAGATCGAAATGACCAGCTTTCATAAGATCGATTACTTCAGGTGCAGTTGCGAGAGCTTGATCTTCGCTCTGCAAAGAGTAGATATAGTCATCCATGTACAGACCAGTCTCTACAGTCTCCTTAGCCTTCGGGTAATTGTCCCCCTCATCGGCGGCGAGCTGCTTGACAGTGCGAAGAGCGTGGAAGGGGCTGGATTTCAAACCAAAGCAAACGCGATTAAATTCGTAAACCTGTAAAGGTTCGTGCGGCGAAAATCTATACAAAATGCGTTGGAATCGGCGATCCGATTCACGAACACCAATACAAAGAAACATTTGTCTAATGTCGGCTGAAAGCGCGACAGCGAATAAGCGAAAATTAACTATAATTTCAAACAAGTTACCTTGAAGATTTTGACCGCTGTACAAAATATCATTTACCGAAACATTCGTACTAGATTTGGCGCTGCCGTCTAACACAACGCGCAACTTGGTGGTTAGTTTATCCTCACGGATAACTCCATGATGTGGTATGATATACGAAGGAGCATGCTTCGTCCCTTCAGTTTCGGGAAGCGCGGGCGAAATAAAGCCTTTATCCAAATATTCGATAATAACGCTATCGTAAGCTTCCTTCAACTTTGGAGAGGCCTGCATTTTCCGTTCTAAGCAATAGAAGCGTTTTTTAGCTGACTGAAACGAATCTCCAAGCGAATTAACCTCACCTTTAAAGGGGAGTGCGATAATATAACGACCATCACTATCGCGAGTAGTCGTGCGACTATAAAACTCTTCACACAGTTTATCATCAGGACTGAGAATAAGAGGTACGTTCACCTCTTCTATCTCCCAAAATTTACGGACGTAGGAGTCCAGCGGCTCCACGGCGCAACAATATGACACTGTCGAGTTACAATCTAAACAAGCGGGTGCGGAACCAACAATAACAAACCCAAGGACCGTTTCTAAGGCGAAAGGCGCGGGGTGCGACGAGTGACTTTGAATCCTACGCTGCAACAGGAGGTGCGGGAAAATCGAAGCGCCAACTAACAAATCAATATCTCCTGGAATCGCGTAAGTATCATCGGCCAAAGGTAAATTACTAAAATTAGACAATAAAGAGGTATTGACTGCGACAGTCGGTAAAAGTTCGGTAACTTTATCGACAACTAACGAATTCATCAAAAAACTAACATTAGAATCGAAACGCGAGTGGATTTCTATCCTTACAGAGCCTTCAACGGCTTTAGTGGAACCCCCAATACCTCTCACAACGTTACAGGGAGGGCGGTTATTTGTATTCAAACCAAGACGAATACAACAATTTTTACTAATAAAATTACTTTGAGAAGCACTATCTAAAAGTGCGCGAACACTATGTCCCCTACCATGCGCATCGTAAACAATAACCCGAGCGGTGGCGAGAAGTACCGTAGTAGGGCTTGTGCGCAAACCCGATTGCGAACACAAAGCGACATCGCTCGACTGGTGGCGCACTGCAGCGAGGCCGCTGTCGCTAAGCGCTGACGGGGACGAAAACACCCGAGAGCGCTCCGAGTCGCCAGGCGCAGGCGGCTGCGACGTCACAGCGAGTGCATTCCTAACAAGCGATTTTTTTCCATCATTGAGGTGCGAAGTACCTACTGGGCTCGTATCGGCTGCGGCATTATTTTCAAAGTGCAATAATGTATGGTGTTTACCGTTACACTTGCGACAAAAATGATTAGACCTACAGAGTGAAACACGATGTTTATCACCGAGACAATTGATACATAAATTATTAGAACGAACAAATCTATAGCGTTCACTAGGAGTGAGTTTATTAAAATGCGAGCATTTATAAAGTTGGTCATGATGACCTTGACACAAAGAACAATTTTTCGAATATGAAACTTGTGAAGTTGTGGGTTCAAAATTAACAAAAGAATGCGTGGACTTCGTGGGCTTACCACTGCGATAGCTACTACCATTTTTCGTAACTCCTTGGTTTAACGAAGTTCGCTGCAATATTTTAATATGTTGACGAACGAAATTTTCTAAATCATCGAATTTTGGTATTGAGTAACCACGTTTATCCATTTCAAATAAGCGAACAGTTTCGGAATCTAATTTCTTTAATGCGATATACAAAAATAAAAAGTCGCAGAGGTCATCGACCTTGAGATTTTTGAGGGCGCGAACAGCTGATGCAAAACTATCTAAGAATTTTTCTAAGTCGTGTTCATTGCAAGAAGAACTAATTTTTAAATTAAATATTTGATCTAAATAAGCGGTTGTTACTAAACGTTTGTCTTCGTATTTGACCTTCAAAGTGTTCAAAATCAAATTATAATTTTCGGCACAAAGAGTTATTCCGGCGCAAACGGTTTTTGCCTTACCGGTGAGCTTACTAACTAAATAATGTAATTTTTCGTGATCCGACAGCGAATTATTGTTGTGAATTGTGTTTTCAAAACTAGCGAAAAACAAAGGCCAATTTTTTATATCGCCATCAAATTCAGGTATTTGTATGGGCGGTAATTTAGGTCGGTCCCGCTTCAACAAATCAAAACTGGGTTTCGAATCGGTAACTACTACGGGCGCTTGCAATGACTTAGCGACACGTTTTATGCGACAAACTAAGTCTTCCAACGATGACATGGCGTCATAATTTAATAAGAAATCGGGATCCAAATCCAATTCAATTGAATTTATTTTATCGAGAATATTTTCAAAATCTAAGCGCAAATTATCTACTGTTTCGATTGATGATAAAAACAAATCTTTTATTGCGTCATCAGCGACCCTCGATGAATAATCGCAAATCAATTGCATACGCTTAAAAAGGCTATCCTTTTTAGCGTGTAATAATTTTAACTGTGTCTCCGGAATCATTTTCGGAGGCATTGTCAAAGCAACAAACTAAAGAATAAAATTAAGGAACGATTTAAATGAAAGCGGTGAGGAACAGAGACGCTGAGGCGTGTGCGAGTGTACCTGGGTGCGTACGCGAAACTACCCACGCACAAAAAATATCACTATGCGGTGCGGTCGAAGCTGTGAAATAATATGCGAAAAACAACTAAATATCTATAAGTTATGTTTCTCCCTGAGATATGACAAATAATGAATCTATACCTAATACTTATACAACGTTTTTATTGTTATAAGTGCGGTTTATCAATGAAAATTATAGAAACTGCACAGCGTATTTCGAACAAAAACTATAAGATGCGATGTAATACAATAGCTAACGAACACGATACCCAGCCTGATTCACTAAGCGAGCGTTAGATATCTACTTAGTGCTATTATACACGAAGGTAGGATACCTAAATCTAAACCTAAATACCTAGTGTGCGGGCGAAACTACTAAAAAACAGCTAGGTAATCAGGTGCGTTATTCCCTATGGAATAAAACTACTGCGATTTTACAACTATCAACATACAAATATCCGGCTCGAAGGACCAAATTATGGATTGTAAAGGGCAAAATGGTTGTGCGGGCTATTCAAATTTTTGTGGACTGTATTGCGGACGAACAAATAGGTTTCAAAGAACGCGAGGTTGACAAATATACAAGGAAGGGCACGATACCTTGACCGCCTCGTGGTGCTGCTTAGAGCTGGAGGTAGCCTGGGACGTCCCTGGAGTAGGCTGTTGCTGCAGTTTCTTGCGGAAATTCGGCGGGATCACACTTCACATAACCGATCAAGCTGTTCAGAGCGAAAAATACCACTAATCTCGCTAAATCATTACACACACGCGAGCGGCCATTTGCAACGACAAAAATCATTCTTCTTTCTGCCGGCAGTGTTGCCAACCGTTTTGCGTTGACAGCTACCACCGCTAGGGGGCGTAGCAATGTCTTGCTTTCTCTCCTGCGAGACAAGGTATGTGCGAAAGGGAAATGGAATATAGGGAAGTGAGGATGGGGAATGTCAACCAAATTAAACAATCGAATTTGGAATCGATGCAGCCACATAACAAATTATTAACGCGGCACATTTGAATTGTATACCGGCGCAACCACTATTTGAATAAAAATATTTTCACTTTGACTTTTGTATTGCAAAGTCCGTAAATTGACGTTGGCCTTGATCCAAGTCTTGAGCATACGTTGTTTTATAACAAAAAGCTGCCAATCTTACTCAATTTAACGTTCCTATCCAATTTTCTGCCCGTAACTGGAACAAGAGTGTACACCCTCATACTCTCTTTGAGAATTGCCTCCACGTAAACCAATTTCGATAGGTCATATTTTCCTACATCACTGTCTGCTCCTTCAAAAATTTCTTCTATCCTGTAAACGAAAAAGTAATCTTCTTTAGGACGGGGTAATATTATCTAAATTAGGATCAGTAGGTGGTTATTGGGCATTCCACCATTGGGTAGGCCACCATATTGATAGTATTTAACGCTCGTTTGTTATTTGCTGCTCGGTTAGAAGTCTCATGTTAAGTAACTTCCTGCAAGCCCAGGGTAAGATCATGCACTGAACAGACTCCTAACCGGTGTCGGTTAAGAGAACCGTGGTAAGTATCTCTCTGCGAGCCCAATAATAAACTACTATTGGGTATTCTAGTTCACAAAGCAAACGAAGGCGATCTATGGCACGTTCGTTTGCCATCGTATGCATTTATATATAAAGTTCAGTGAAGGTTAGGTATATTTTTAGTCAATCCATTTATCAGACATGAGATTATTAAAATAAAATGACTATGATTTTTGAATTTTTGCATTTTTCATAAGATGGTGGTAGCTAGCCAGGCGGACTTATTTCATGTGCTATCACCAACCAAACCGAATACAATATGTACCCGTTGGGAATCTAACCCGGGACTCTTGGGTCTGATACCGGTGGTTGTACCACTAGACCACAGAGGCGGTTAATAGTTGGTTAGTTCCTCAGTGGGTGAGCATGCCGGAAGAAGCGTGACTCTACCATCAGTTCTATCATTATCAGGTATGATAAAGGCTAAGCATTTCCGCGCTGAGTGTAAAAAGAGGTATCCAAAACCAGTATAACAGAGTACTTACTCTGTGTAAGCTTTCCCCTGCACCTCAGGGTAAGTTCCTAATAGTAGCATAGTATACATGAGGATGCTTGCTGAAGTATCATGACCTGCAGCTATCACGGTATTAACATGGTCCTGGATCTCCCTGTCGTTAAAGACCTGACGCTCAATTGCCAATTCCAGTAATAAGTCCATAAAAGGTTTGAATTTCTTTTCTGGAAGTATTATTGTTTAAAAAAAATCAAAAAGTAAAGATAGCATGAAATCTAGAATATTCATAGCTCTCAGAAATATTAGTTCCTTTGGGTAAATTAAATACTGACATGTGGATACTACGTTTGTGAATTTAGACCACCGCAGTCACATTAAGATATACAGGATGGAAAAAATCTATGTGCCCTGGAGGGTCCCTTAACTGCATTGAAAATTTGTGCAAAATACGCTTCCAACACCCAGGAATCGACCCAGCTAAAATCTGTAAATAACATTCCTTTTCTTATACCATCAATCAATAGGGTCAATCAAAAGGATTAAATGTCTCTAACAAACATAGTAAATTAAATTCAAACAAACACATGGAAACTCAATTTATAAACTTAATGGGACAGTTATAGCACTTTTATTCAATGCTCTTTCCGAAAATTTACAATAATCTTTGAATGAAGTTTTGTTTATAAATAAAAATGTATGTTTCCTTTCCGTAAAATGGGCTAACTTAAGGTTCTAGGTAGACCCCTCCAGGGCCAATAGATTTTTCCACCTGTATAGAGGGTAACTGATATTTCGCTTATTAACTTTTTTATTTAATTTCATGGAAGCATTAGTACACAGATTGATGTGCTGCTGACGCCTACTTTCGGGAGACGCCACTGTTTTTCTTTTATAGATATCCTCTCTAGTCTGTTCAATCTGACGACTGAGACTTATTAATTAATAATTCTAATTCTAAAACGTAATCAATATAATTAACAACATGATGGTTACACATGTTAAAGCTTGACCATGGATAGATTTTAATTATAGGTAATCTCTATTAGGTGTATCATTACGTATATCAATACTTATACGTAATAGCAGTATAGATTTACAATTTTCTCACCAGAAGTCAGTCCAGTTCCAGTATTTCGTTCAGTTAGAATAATATTATTCATTTCGGATTTTCTTTTCTAAAGTACCTGTAATAAACTTTTCGTTTTGCTTTATTTACAAATCAACAAGAACAATGTTCCGATCCTTATCAATAAATAAATAAATAAATAAATATCTTTATTTCACTCTTCACAAAGGTTACAGAGGTAGTTACAAAAACAATTTATGTTTCTTATGTCCTTATAGCATAAATGTATAGCTAAATTACAAAAAAAATAAAAGAAGCCAGAAAAAACCTTTGTGAGAGGCTGGAGTCCATACTAGGTGCCTCACATAGTAAGGACCTGTGTTACAGATCACCAGGCTCCCACCCCGCTTAGATCAAGCATACATACTAAACAAAGCACAAAAACGGTTATAATAAAGTAATAATACAAATTATGTAAAGAGCAATAGTAATTTATAAATATTAGAATATTTTTTTTTTTATAATAATACAGAAGTTTTCTAAGGCTAAGATTTTTAAGAACCTAAACTAATATGGATTTTGTTTATGTGAGTGAGGTACCCAAAGTAAAGTGTCCTTTTTGAATAATTTATGAAATCTATAATACACTAAGAAAAACCATTAAGACAAGATATTTAAAATACTTTCCGTATCATGGTAATCAAGAGTGTGAAGCCAGCTCTGAACAACATCCTTAACCTTTTTTTTGGGTAAGCTATAAATAGATAGAATTTTGTTGACACAATTGTACAGATACCCACCGAGGAAGTGATAATGTCTTTGCGCGGATTGCGTTTTACAGGATGGCTTAGAACAAACAGCATAGTTACGTCTTTTGTCGCGAAGGAGAGATGATTCATATTTAGTATCTGAATGCTTTCTTAGTATGGTATTCAAAATGAATAGCTGTCGTACAGATAAGACTTTGCAGTGCTGATAAAGATCAGTGGTGGGAAAACGATAAGGAAGAGAGAAAGCAACTTTGAGTATAGCACGTTGTGCCCGCTCTAGTTTGAGTAGTGTTGTTTTTGGACAGCCACCCCACGCAGCAATGCAATAAGTTATTATTGATTGACACAGAGAATGGTATATCATTTTGATAATACTTGGCTTGGCGATGTGACGCAGACTCTTAAATATATACATCAATTTCCTAATTCTCGCCGATATGAGATCTATATGCTGACTGAAGCCAAGGGTCTTGTCAATTATCACACCTAGATATTTAATTTCGTCAGCTTTCGTTAAACGTGGACAAGAACAATGGAGAATTTCGGGATCAGTACAATTGTGAGCAATTATAGAACAATCCGTGGCCACAGCAGCGTCTTTTAGGGAGAACGAAATAAATTTACATTTATCCACATTAAGGGAGAGTATATTTTCCCTAAGCCATGAAGATACTATATTGAGACCCAGCTGCGCAGATCGATAAACGTCGTCCCATGTGTTTCCACTGAACAGAAGTGCTGTATCGTCTGCAAAAGTGATAACTCTGCCTTGTGGTATATCAAGATTGCACATATCATTAATGTAGCTTAAAAATAGGGTTGGTCTCAAGATACTACCCTGAGGAACTCCATGCTTGATTTCTAAATCGTTACTGTAGAACTCGCCAATTTTCACTCTTTGCACGCGATTAGTGAGATAGCTTTTAAAAAGCTGTAGTTGAATCTGGCGTACACCGAAACGCTCCAGCTTTGATAACAAAAGTGGGATGGACACAGTATCAAATGCTTTGGCTAGATCCAAGAAAATTACTACAACTTTTTGTTTACTATCTAGTTTAGTGACTATAAAGTTAGTAAGAGCATGGATGGCATCACTCGTTGATAGACCCAATCTAAAACCGAACTGGTTTGGTGACAGAAGGTTATTAGTATCCAGGTAGTTGACAAGACGCTTGTTAATAAGCTTCTCTAGGATTTTAGAAACCGTTGGTAAAATCGAGATAGGCCTGTAGTTATTTACACTACCTTTATCACCACTTTTGTGTATAGGATGAATTTCCGCCTTTTTGAGATCATCGGGGAAAACCCCAGTTTTTAAGGCAAGATTACAAATAAATATTATTGGAGGCACTAGCACTTCCCTATATCGCTTTAGAAAAGACGCGGATATACAGTCTCTACCAACAGAACAGTCACTCCTTAGACTGAGGATGCAATTCTCAACTTCATTACAGTCAGTAGGGAGAAGAACAAACGAATGAGGGTGGGATGGGGATGTGTGTCGGCTAGACTTAAGAGAAAATGGGATTTTACTAGCGAGATCTTCACCAACACATGCAAAGAACCGATTCACATCATTGACACTAAGTAGGGGGTTACTAGATGAAATAAGGTCAAAAGAATCCTGATTTTTTTTTGTAGTGTTTGTGACTTTCCTTATCGTGTCCCATAGCATTTTATTATTTGTTTTAGAAGCAGTTATAAGTTCCGAAGACTCAAAACGTCTTTTCAGTTTTTTCAAGAGCTGATTACAGAATTGCCTATACCTTCTATAAGTTGTTTTTAAAATTTCGTCATTGGGATTCTTTTTTAGTTTTTTATTTAGTCTATCACGGTTCTTAATGCAACGTAAAAGTCCCGGTGTTATCCACGGTTTTATTAGTCTTTTACGATTAGAGGTTTTAATTGTGGTCGTGTGATCAATATAAATCACTTGGCAAACGATCATAATAAAAAAAAAACTAGTAATAAGTTACAATCTATATATATACGGCGGGTAACACTGAACATTTTTAGAATAGGCCAGTTAGAATAGCAGCCGATGGAAAATTTACTGTAGTTTCGAATTAGGCACTCCTTGGGAATCTATAGATGTACAACAAATTCTTAGGACATTAGTTTTTACAAATTGGCGACATTTAAAAGTGACTGTCGTGCTTCCAAATGTATTCGACTAGAGAACATTTTCGCTTAATGAGTTGTTACGACTTTCGTTGCGGTCTTATTCAAAAACAATGTTACGATAGACTTTGATTGCATCTTGTGACACTGTTTACCACTGATTTAATGATCTCTAGCGTGGTCTAAGCAAACACACTGACGATTCGCGAGCAGGACCTCCTTCTATGATGACTACTGGGGATAACGTGAGTGCCATGCGGCTAATGATAGAACCGGATAGGAAGGTGATATAAAAAGTTTCACAATAACATTGAAGCGTCAGATAGCTTTGTGCTAGATGGATACCTCATAATTTAACAGATGATCAAAAACGCCATTTCTTGTATTGGTGCCGCTCATTGCTCAAAAAGTATAATGAAAGCTACTTGATTACTGTATAAAACAGCGACACAGATGATGACAGCTGGATTTATTGTTGCAAACCCGAAGCTTAAAAACAGTCTGCCCAATGGATGTTCCCAATCGAAGATTTGTCGACAAAAGTTAAGAAGGGTTTGTAGTTAGGATCTTCAAATTTTGTATTTTTTACTTATACGATTAATTCGCATATAAATAAAATTTTACTAAAATTAACATAATTATGATTGTGAGCCATTTCTGTTAAACATTCAGCTGTCAAAAAAATAAATAAAGGTGCCAATTGAAAATCAGCGTCGGGTCTCGCTGATCGCGCAAACCCGACATATGCTGAATTGGTATCCTATTTTGACGCAGCCGTTAGATTAGTTTCTTTTTTTTTTATTCTTTCCTTTCATAATTTGTTAGGCATGTTTCTAATGTCTGTGTCAAATAAATATATTTTCTTTCTTTCTTTCTTTTCTTTCTTTCTTATATATAGAAGCGATTTTGAAATAGGGGGATGAAGTTGTTTAAGTAATGTCCTTTATTTGCAAAGTAAAAGTGACTTATATTTCTTATATTTCTTATTAGGCTTATGGTAAGAAGTTAAATACAAATAAACAAACATTTATTTTGTAGTTTTCTGGAAATCAACCCCAAAATCAAAATAAGTGGTAAAAAATTGTTAAAATCGATACGGGTGTCGTTATTGAGGTTTCATGGGAAGCTAATTGCAAAAACCGCATCGATTTAGAAGTTCGCCGAGGTGAACCCTTAAAGGTTAAAAATGGGGTTTCAAATTGTGAATAGAACAATTATGTAAAATAGACAGAGCTACTTTGATTGCTATAGCTTTGGAATATTGTTTCTTTGTGACATGAAATACTTCCACACTAATCCATGCTAATATTATAAATGCGAAAGTGATTGTCTGGCTGTTCCTTTTCACGCGTAAACCCCTGATTCGGTTTTGGTAATATTTCGTATGGACATAACTTGAACCGTGGAGATGGACATTGAATACTTTTTATTCTGATAAGTGGCACTACCACGCAACATCCTAAGTCCGCGCGATAACCTAATTCCTCGCGGACGAAGTCGCGGGCGGAAGGTTAGTATACAATATAAGTACATTCAAACTTTATATTATATCAAAATTGTATGGTTGTGATCATCAACTTTCTTATGCTTAGATTACATAGAAATGTTGCGGGTCATAAGTATTTACTGAGACAACTTTAGACTATAATAAAATTACTTGCAAAATAGGAATTTTACCCAAAACCAAACATTCGAAAAATCTGTTAAATAAATAATTATAGAAATCTTAATTATATTATTTCAACTAAAGGAAATGAACTTTATAACTCCTTGAAAAGTAAGCAGATTTACCAATACATATTTTAATTATATAAAAGTATGGAGATTTCTGAATGAACGAAGCACTTATACAAATTACCGTATTAGACATATTATGCAAGATCTTGATGCATTTATCCTGGGTCCTCTTCAATCCACTCCACTTGAAGGTTATATAGCTGAGGAGCCAGAACTTCTGTACCCGCTCCGTAAGAGTACGCATCATCTCATCAATAGCGTTAATGTACTGGCTGTTCAGGAACGTCTGGTCACCCAAGTCAACCCCCATTGCTGTTACTGATAATAATAATAATAATTACTTAAATAAAAAAATTATAATATGGGTTTGTGTCGAAAATATTTCTCTTTTTTTATATTTTTTTTAAGATATCTTGAAAACTAGCCCATTGATGTGCATTTTTTGCAACATACAGATAGACAAACAATAGCAACAAAACGACACCAAAATGATTTCTGTAAGTTGCATAGTTCAGAAGTTATTGTTGTCAGCTGATTGTGACTCTTTCCTAGGAGCTATATGTGAATTATTGAAAATGAATAAAAAATATAACTCAATTATTTTAAATGTTTAGGTCTACTAATTTAAAAACTGATCGAAATGCGCTCCTCCTCTTTGAAGACATGCCTTCGCTCTGATGGCCACTTGCTCCGTGCTTCTTCTTATCATATCGGTGTTCGCTCTAATTTCGTTAGCCACAGCCATTATTTTGGCTAAGAGCTCATCATGGGTATTCGGGACTTCCCCATACAATCTCGGTTTTATCCACCCCCACAAATAATAATCCAGGGGTGTTAAGTCTGGGGAGCGTGGAGGCCAAGCAACAGTCCCACCACGTCCTAGCCACAGTGAATAATTGATATTTAAATGTGTTCTCACATCATGAGCGAAATGAGCAAGAGCACCATCCAGTTGCAAACACATACCTACGTTGTCGGTAGCTGAGCGGTAATTCTGCAATAATTTCCAGGAAGTTGGTCTACAGGAACTCCAGAAACCGTGGGCCATTCATTGTAGCAGGCAATTCAATAGGTCCTATCAGCATGTCATCTATTTTTTTTTTACAGAAAATTCGTGTTGGAATGTACTAGGACGTACAGCGTTCGGATTTTCTGCTATTCATAAGTGTTGGTTTTTATGGTTAGTGATTCCAGCTCTCGTAAAGGTGGCTTCATCAGTCCACATTTTTTTTTCAAAAATCAAGGGTCGCGTCGCAGACTACTTTGCACCCACGAGCAAAAACTCGATCTTTTAGCGTAATCGGGTTCGCGAACATCTTGCACTCGTCTGAAATGTTAGGGACAATTCTAATTGCATGGCAATGCGCCTAACGCTTATTCTGGGATCTTCGTAAATTAATCGAAGAACTTCTTCTTCTTCATCTGGAGAAACCAAACCTAATGAGCGAATCATTAGGTGGCCTTTGAATGCCAAATTCAGCCAGCCTTAAATGCACGTTCACAAAAGTTTGACGACAAGGTGTAGGTCTCTTATGTTTTGGCGCGCACTGTTCATTGAAATAAAACAACTTTTACGGATATCAAATGCGCTATATTTCCACGAACTAAGTTGTAATTGTCCGTATTTTTAGGTTTTTCAGGGGATGACTGTGATCATCCCGTGACCACGGCAGCTGTAAAGGTGCCGAAACGCAGGGAAAATAAAAAAACCCCTATAATACGGAGTATCAGCCTAGTCACATGACTAGGCTGATACTGTGCCATGATCACAAAAAACACGCACAGATGGTAAATTGTAGTGGAAACTGAATACTAGCGATCGCAACTCAGAACGCAGGACAACTAACTCAAACGAAAATATAATTCATATCTTTGCCGCGTCGACGCATTTGTCACCTAATCATCCCGTGACCACGGCAGCTGTAAAGGTGCCGAAACGCCGGGAAAATCAAAAAACCCCTATAATACGGAGTATCAGCCTAGTCACATGACTAGGCTGATACTGTGCCATGATCACAAAAAACACGCACAGATGGTAAATTGTAGTGGAAACTGAATACTAGCGATCGCAACTCAGAACGCAGGACAACTAACTCAAACGAAAATATAATTCATATCTTTGCCGCGTCGACGCATTTGTCATCTAATCATCCCGTGACCACGGCAGCTGTAAAGGTGCCGAAACGCCGGGAAAATCAAAAAAACCCCTATAATACGGAGTATCAGCCTAGTCACATGACTAGGCTGATACTGTGCCATGATCACAAAAAACACGCACAGATGGTAAATTGTAGTGGAAACTGAATACTAGCGATCGCAACTCAAACGAAAATATAATTTATATCTTTGCCGCGTCGACGCATTTGTCACCTACTGAGTCGGGAGTGACCAAAAAGATCTCTTACACCCTTGTAACAATAATTTAGCATTAATATGCGTACCCTCTCACCCAACCCTATTCAATTGACCGACGGCTAGCTAACGGGATTCAGGTAAGCTCGTGACAGAATATTCAAGTTTATTTTAAAATAAATGCAAATTTTTTAGTCTAAAGCCATTAAATTAATTTTGGAATACATACTTCTGACCCAGTTAAATAATAGTCTGATTTTGTAGAATTAACATGTTCAAAGGATAATTATTTGAACATTTCCGGCATTTAAAAGACGTGATTTCCGATTTAATAGATATTTGATAATTGAATTAATTAAATTAATGGAAATTATCGTTATTGGTTTATCAAAATATTAAAAGTATTATTGTAAGATCAGTATAATAAAAGAAGTGTTTTGACTAGAACTGCTCGGTCTTCCGTTTATTTCCTGTTAATTCTTAATCATATTAAAATACAAATATTTAACAAGTGTTTTACTTGATAAAATAAACCATAAATAATGTAAATAATAATTACAATATTATTAGTACAAATACTTTACTTTATCTTTGATATTTCATTAAAAAGGTGGATTTGACCGGTTGGCGCCACTGTAGCAAAGCTGTTTTCATATTGATTTCTGATTGGTTGTAATTATTTGCGGGAGAACCCCCACTCTTTTGACTCCGTCTGAGATAGAAGACACATATTTTTTGGGCCAGTCTTGTGTGGGTAGTCAAGCAGAGAGGTCTCAAAAGCTAAGTAGTTACTTACTGATAAATTTTAAATATATAAATATTGGAAAAAAATAACTCGGCCACAAGTGAATTCTCAGATGGGAATCGAACCCATGACCTTTGGAAATCCGGTCCAATGCTCTATTTTAAATTTATCATCAATATTTTTCTATATAAAATTTATCATAAGTATAAAAATAGCATTGAAAAATGCAAAAAATCATAAAATAGTTTCTTACTGGTTATTTTTGTCGAAGTTATGCTTATCGTTGTCGTTAAGTGACAATTTATGTTCATTAAATGCGTTGGATGTTTATAGTTGTGTTTGAAATAATGATAATTCTAATTGTTGTTTCTATTTAATAAATTTGAGTAATGATTGAAAGGTTTCTAAGTTTCATTTATTTACTCCTTGCAGAACAATAGTTTGACTACAAATTGAAGCTTCTAAACACTTCCAGTAGATTTTTAATTAATTATTAATTGATACTTATGATTTAAAATTCTAACACGCGCAAAAGTTCCGTTCAGACAACAATAACTTCTGAACTATGCAACTTACAGAAATCATTTTGGTATCATTTTGTTGTTATTATATTTGTCTATCTGTATATTGCAAAAAAATGCACATCAATGAGCTAGTTTAGTTTTCAAGATATCCAAACAAAAACCCATATTATAATTTTTTTTAAGCTATAATAAGTTATGATTCCAGTTTTTTAAATTCCATAATTGATTGGCACTACTTTTATCTTTCAAATGTATTTTTTTTTTATCCCTCTGGGCCTTCTAGGTTCAGAGAAATATTTTTTTCCGGCAGTGCCCTAAAAAAAATACGTCACATTTAAAAATGGCGGCCATTCCAACAGGGTGCTAGTAGGACGCTATGTTAGGGTGTTAATATCGATAAATTGTAATGTACAATATGCCCTTAAATTATCGCTAACCCTATCCCGGACACTGTATAATGACACTCAAAGACAACAAATTTAATCGCTCATCATACTAATATTAATTTGTTCTGGGAAGGGATGGTTCGGAATCGCAAAAGGCCCATGACCCCGGGCGCAAAAGGCTTATTATGGAGGCTATAAGTATCACAACACCATCACGAAAAAGAAGAAAGATTTTAATATAGCCAATCAAGCCCGCGCGACATCATATGAACAGTCAAAAATAACCAATAATAGCGCGCACTCACATAAGCATACATGTATTTGTGCACAAACAAATTTGAGTTACTCGTACATTTACACTAGCTAGGGCTTGAAGTGTCGATAAATAATTGTTATCGACAGGTTTTGAATATTGATATTGACAACAGTTAACAAATGAAAAATAATTTAATGCATTATATTGACTCGAAATGTGCATGTTTATTTATTAAATTAAATACGTAAACAATATTTAAATGAAATTGTACTTGACTTGTTATTCATTTTTTTGTGTGTCTTTCAAATTTAATCGGTACATAACTTACTATTAATTTAAGCGGCAAAATTATGAAAGTCTGCTAGAGAGTCAACTTGCGCCCCGCCCGGCTTCCTACAAAAACAAGTACTAATGTTGGTAGAGGAAAATGTTTGTAACGTTTTTTTTCTAAATTGGGATATCTTTTATGTTGTTACGTCAATATATCAAACAAAATATCTATTCTATAGGAAGTCGAGTAAATGTCAATATTATATAATCTGAGCTGCTAGTAATAAATCAATAGCAACTGGACTCTACGCGACATTTATTATATAGTACATGTACTAACAGCTTGACGTTTCGTCGAGCCTCGTTCCTCTTGATTTATAATTATAATGGAACACGAAAGTTTAAAATTTTATAACAGCTAGTACCTAATAAAATCATACCCATTTTTATATAGATATTTACTTATTAGCAGAGGCGTGATTTCCATATAGGCAATTTGTTTCTGTTATTCTATAACCAAACTTCTATTCATCACTCACCCACAAGTTTTCCCTTAAGCTAAACACGCAATACCTAGGTAGTCAGTCCCCAAATTGCCTACTCGAAGCAAGCAGCGCTTCATACCAGGGGCGTGCATTCCATATAGGCAATTAGGCAGTGCCTACCTCATTCAAAACCTAAATAAATATACAAAATTAGTGTTAAAGTTATTTTATTTTAGTTTAAACTTCTATTCAACACTCGCCCACTAAGATTCATACAAGAATACAACTTATTTAGAAAAAGTATTGCTCAAGTATAAACCGTCCACGGCAAGAAGGGTGCTATTTGTACGTGTAACGTTCTAGCTTAAACTTCCGGAATATACCAGTATAAAGTAAGCAAGCCTACTTGACGAATGAATTTGGTCGCGAATTATTTTGTTGAGGAGTTATTTTAAAACTATCATATTTCCTAAAATATTCATTAAAATTAAATGATGTAAAGTTGCATAAAAAAAAATGTTGCATAAAGTTAAATACTTGTGATGATTAACGTATTTATTTAGATAAGGATTATCGTCGCTATATCTTGTTTATGAAAACAGCTACTCAAACAATACATTTTATTATCTTAAAAATGATTATAGTGAGTTAACCATAAAACAGACATATGCTTTCGCGGTTTTTTTTTTTACTTTTGATGGGGAACAATTTCGTCATACATGATTTTTACGTAACTTTAACCGTTTCCACACCGTCCGCAACGGAAGCTCCCAAAAGTAATATTTTTTCCCCTTTTTTGCAACGATTTACATTAATACTCTGCTCTTATTAATCCTTATATTATATATCCTCATACAATAAGAAAGAGAGAGAGATAGAGACCCTTTTATTTTGCCTATATACCATTAAAAATACCTATATTTAAATTATATAGTAATGGAATGTACTCATCAAGGTCTTCAATTTTGATAACAATAATGTCATAGCTAAAGAAAAAAAATACTGTTGTCACACTTTATATGGTTTATATGGTGCTACTTTTAGTGGGAAACCAGTCTTATCGTCCTGTAGCATTGTTTACGCCATTTCCGGCTTCCCTATTTTAAATTCGCGAGCTTCCTGATGTGGTTCCTTACTTCCTGGCCCTTTCCTAGTCACACCATCGTGCGCAGAGTGAGAGAGCTAATCAAGCAAGTGCAGAGTGCATCGTGATTCGTCGCGTCAGTCCTTCCGTCTTCGACGACCGAGCCGCGCCGCCGCAATGTGCGTGCGACTTCTAATATAATGTAAAATAAAATGCATTAACCGCAGCTTGAATTAACTATAAACTATGTAATAAGTGATTCAGTGTTCTAAAGTGTGTGGAACTTAGCCGACCTGCAGAGTGACCTAGGCCTGGGGTTCCTGTCCATCCGGCATGTGTAAGACAGTGAGTAGCGTTTCCTGAAGGCAAGATACTCCAGAATCTGAATCGAATTGCGCTCGGTGAGTCCCCTTCCCCCCTCATAATATTTAGGTTCCACATCATTTATTTCTGAACTAAAATCACAAACCGCCCCGCTATGCGCTATACAGTCTACTTATATTATCGCCACAACAAGCATCGATCTACTTTTCCTTAATATCCGGGTTTTAAGGAAAACTAAAATTAATTGGAAACAAATTAATATTATATGTAAAATAAATATTAAACTAGTTTCATTAAACAAATTAATATTTTTTTTAAGCAATAAAAAAATACGTTACTAATTTGCCTATAAACACTTGACCATTCTCCTCATATAAAAATTAAATTTCTTTTATCGATAAAAATAATGCATACCAACAAGGGTCATGCGATGAGTGCTCGGAGATATACCACGAATATGCTTCGTCGCTATATCGTTTGCAGTGTACTACATTAAGCGCTACAAACGCTGTCATAAAAATCGCAAGTGTGCTTGGCCGGCAATGTATATTTATCAGAAAAATTATGAATATTTTCGTTTTGATCATGTTTTACGAAGATTGAATAAAATATCGTTAATATGAGAAGTTCTACTATTACCGATGAAAATAAATTCTTCCATTGGCTATATTACACTTTTGGCTTCTCGCTCTGCAAGTAATAATAGCGCAAGACGGCATTTTTCAGTATTTTGGAAGCAGCGCTTTAGAACACACACTCAGTCGGGGTTCGCGAGTGACTAAGCGATGCGATCGCAGCTTTCGGTAGACCTTTGAGCATTAGCTCAAATTTGTGGCGCGCCTGCCCCGTCTACAAGCCCTTTCTAACCTCTTTTCCTTGTTCTGTGATTATTAAATTCAATTACTATAGAAATTCCAATTTCCACCCAAAAACTAAATAACTATTTAAGCTTAGATGTTATTATTTATCGAAATAATCAATCAAACTTTTTTTATTATATTCATAGGTATATAAAAAGTTAAACTCACAGCATATGGTCTTCAATGCATTATCTCTGGTGTAAGTATAATGATTGAACATGCCTTTGCCAACCTCGTTTTCCAGGTCTTTGACTAGTTTCCTTGCCTGACTGTTCATTACTCCAAGAAATCCATCCAACACCGTCTGACTGAACGCTGGGTTCAATAACTTTCTGTCGATCTTCCATTTTGACACTAGAAAAAGAAAATTAGACAGATCTGTAATGCATCGTCTTCTTCTTCTTTCAATTTGGGTAGTTTTCGCAACTCGACGAATTGCTGCACTTATTTTGCGTCTGGATTGTTTTACCGTCACAAAACCAAGACATTCGCGGAACGTTCGCAACTTGGAGGCCTGGAGAGGTGCACATCACGAGCACGTTCCGTGGCTACTCTCATTCAGCTCATGCCAGCCACCCTGAGAAGATCTTCGCTCCACCTAGTCTGGCAGCGTCCTACACTACGTATGACATATATTACTGTCTGACTGGAAATAGATCAAATGGACGCTGTGTCTGCTTTTCTACAAGGAGAAATTGATAGAGACATATATATGCAACAGCCAGAGGAATATAAGCAAGGATCTCAAGTATGTATGCTTCTTAAAACCATATTATGGGCTAAAGCAGGCAAGCGGACTCTGGAATCTTAAATTAAATTCTGTTCTGCATGAGTTAGGAATGCAACAATCAAGAACAGATCCGTATGTCTATTATAATAAAGAGAAGAATAATTTTATAGCCATCAGGGTTGATGCCTTAATTTTGTTTACTGCTAAAGAGAAGACAAAAATAGATTTTAAAGAAAAATTCAAAGAACATTTCGAAATGAAAGATATTGGTCCGGCAAGCCAATGTGTCAGTCTACACATTACCAGAGATGGGGACAAAGTAATGTTAGATCAAGAAAAATATATTACGGAAATATTAGCAAGGTTCAGAATATCAGTGGAAACACTTTATGAAGTTGGTATGAAATTCAATAAAAAGGAAGAAGAGGATAAATTGACTGACTGCCTATATCAACAAGCCATTGGATCCTTATCGAACTTGGCCCAAGGTACCGACCTGATATATCCTTTGCAGTGAACATACTGAGTAACATACCGATTTAACAAAAATCCTACTGCTGCACACTGGACTGCTGTGAAAAGAATTTTCAGATATCTGCAGGGTACCAAAGATTTTAAGTTAGTTTATACCAAAGATGGTAATGAGAAAATCACAGGGTATTGTGATGCCGATTGGGCGAGCGACGTGCGCGATCGTAAGTCGTGCACTGGTTACATTTTTCTATTACAGGGTGATGCTATATCTTGGCGGTCACACAAACAGCAAACCGTAGCACTATCCACTGCTGAGGCCGAGTACATGTCAATGTCGTCGGTGGAGCAGGAGGCGTTGTGGCTTCAACAACTGCAAGCTGAGCTTGGCCAACAGCAGAGCAACTCACTTGTCATATTCAGCGACAACCAGAGTGCCATTAAATTGTCCAATAATAATTGTTACTTATCTACATCTAGACATATGGATATACGTGATCACTTTCTCAGAGACCATGTTAATAATTTGAACATTAAATTTTGTTATGTTAAAGGTAATGAAATGATAGATGATGATAACTTAACAGCTAAGGACACTACTGCTGATAAAAAAAATGTATTGTGTAGTTAAGATGGGGCTGCGTCCCAAGGGAGGGTGTGAGTGAAATGGAACGCAACCATTACAATACATACTCTGTGTAATAACAACTGTCTAACTAATCTGTCGCTCCTGTCACTTGTTGCTTTTGCCGCGTAAAGTATTTCTAGTGTAATAAAACGTTATATTTCTTATAAATAATTGCAGTTATTTATTTACCACAACCGTAATTTTTCCTTCAGGTTTGTTTACTTTCTTTATCTTTAGTATAGGAAAGCATAAATTGTAGAATAAAATGATCAATTCATGAAAACAGTCAAATGCTTTTTCTGTGTCTGATTCTTCATAGATTTCTTTAAATTAGAGTGCAGCAATACACTCTTTAAATTTATTTCTATTAACAGTGTGTGTGTGTGTGTGAGGGAATATTGCACTGATAAAATTCAAGCAACCTCTATTGCACTAGTTGGGGACAAATATGAAACAGTCTTATCTGCTGTCTACTGCCCTCCTAAACACAAATTAACACCCCAAGACTTTACAAACTACTTCTCCACACTTAGTAAAAGATTCATCAGTGCAGGGGAGTGGAATTCAAAACATCTTCACTGGGGCTCTAGATTGACTAAACTAGAGGGAGGCAACTCTTTAAAGCAACGAAAGATATGAAACTGGAATGCTTGTCTGGTGGAGAGCCTACCTACTGGCCTACCGACAGAGATAAGATCCCTGATCTGCTCGATTTTTTTATAAACAAAAATGTAGACAGTAACTTTGTAACGATAGAACCATGTAATGACCTCACTTCAGACCACACCCCAGTTATCTGGGGTATATATGAACTCAACCGTAACTTTAGAAGAACCACCCCAAAAAATCTATTCTAAAACCACGAACTGGGAAATGTACAGAAAAGTAATAATTGTTAGATAGGCTAAATAATTTTGTACCATTGCCTTAAAGTTATAAAAACAATTATATCCTTTTTTTAGCTCTCTACTCTGTGGACACTCTTCTCTCTGGTTCATTTATTAACGTGGTTACGTGTGTGCTCCTAATAAAACAAATAAATCAATAAAAGGTTCTTTATTTTCCGAAAATATATTAAAATGGTAGCAGAGCGTGGTTATGTGTGAGCTCCTAATAAAACAAATAAATCAATAAAAGGTTCTTTATTCTCCGAAAATATATCAAAATGGTAGCAGAGCGTAGTTACGATCTACGGACCTCTGCTACCATTTTTAATATATTTTCGGAAAATAAAAATTACAACATAAAAGCATACTCAGACGCAGATTGGGCGGGCGATGGAATAGATAGAAAAAGTGTCAGCGGCAACGCCATATTGCATGGTAACAACATTGTTGCTTGGTCATCAAAGAAACAACCCTGTGTTGCTCTATCAACGGCAGAAGCGGAATATGTCGCAGCAGCTGTAACCGCACAAGATCTACTCAACATAAGAGGAGTTGCAAAACATCTCAACTGTTCCGGAGAAGCAAATACACTTTTAGTAGATAACAGCAGTGCTATGAGCATAGCCAAGAACTATGAAAACTCTAAACGAACAAAACATATTGATATAAAATATTATTTCTTAAAAGATATAATAAATAAGAAATTGATTAATATTAACTATGTTAGAAGTGATAAAAATTTAGCTGATTGTATGACTAAAAGTTTGGGCTCAGAAAAATTCATTAAATTTAAGAATATTATGTTAAATATAAATAACTGAAATAATTAAAAGTAAAAGCACTAGGTTTTCTCATGATTCAATAAATTTAAAGAGTATTTTTAAAATGAATATTGTAAAAGTTAAAGTTCATTTATATGTTAAATTGAAATACTTGCTTTCTATTGTAATTATTGTAAACTTTAAAATATTAAATCAATATAAAAAATTTAATTATAACTATTACATTGTATAAGACAAAGGTTGTAAAATTAAGGGGGTGTGTTAGATAGGCTAAATAATTTTGTACCATTGCCTTAAAGTTATAAAAACAATTATATCCTTTTTTTAGCTCTCTACTCTGTGGACACTCTCCTCCCTGGTTCATATATTAACGTGGTTATGTGTGTGCTCCTAATAAAACAAATAAATCAATAAAAGGTTCTTTATTCTCCGAAAATATATTAAAAATAATAACAGAAACAAATCTAAAAACCAATATTAAAACACCAGAGGAGTTAGAAGATGAGGTGGAGAAACTTAACATGTCCATACACAGTGCAGCCAATATCGCTACCACCAAACAAAAAGTAAAGGGAAGCCACTAAAACATAACTCATATCCAAAAGAGATAAAAAAGAAAATACAGACGCGGCGCAAACTCCGAAAGATATGGCAACAAACCAGACATCCAAGCGATAAAACAAACTCCGAAAGATATGGCAACAAACCAGATATCCAAGCGATAAAACAAAATTTAATAAATATTCAGAAGAACGTAAGTACCTTACAAGCAACTACGAAAATCAAACCATCCAAAACATGCTCTCAAAACTAGACCCTACGGCTGAAATAAATTACTCGCTGTGGAACGTCACCAAGAACATAAAGCGTCCTAAAACACATATACCACCTATCAATAATAATAATGGAGGATGGGCTAGGTCTGACCTGGAAAAGGCAACAATTTTTGCAGAATACCTCACTACGGTCTTTCAACCACTTCCTGAGACCTACATTGAGCACAGTTTAGTTCTCAAGTTCTCTAAACTAGAGAGTTCCTTGAAACAGCAAATCAAATGTGTCTACCTCTGAAAAGTACAAGTCCTAAAGAGGTTTACCATGAAATAAAAAACTTACAGGAAGGTAAAGCACCTGGCTATGACCTTATCGATGCAACACTATTGAAAAGTCTACTTGCTTAAAAGCTAACGTTTGACTTTAAATATTTCGAAAACCAATTATATATGTTTTTCTATCAACAAGGTAACAGAACCAGATAATAGCCTAAAAGTGAAAATTCATGATTGTGACTGAATCAATTGGCAAGGCTGTACCTGTGCAACACTCGAAAGAGTTGCTTGTACTAAATATTGTGTAAAACTGAGTCACTTTTCTTCATAGCATTCCTTTTGTGAAATCGTCTATTTCCACTCTTTTTCTGCGAACCTGTTTTGGTATTCTCGGTGAGGTGAATCTTTCGTTGTCTTTCAATAATTTCTCTTACTGTAGAGTTTTAGATACAGTCTTTTCCGATAGCCCAGTTCTGCTACGGTTTTGCTTAAAGGTATGTCTTATTGATGTTCAACAGAATTTGGGTTAATTTTTTTTTCTATAGTATTCGTAAACGTTATAATCCATTTTCTTGCACTGACTATTAACTTTATTTCCGAAGATATTGCGATTCATCTTGAGAATGTAATCTCATGCATATCTCTCACAAAGCCTCCGCAACAATCAGCACATGTGATCGCTACTCGCGTAGCGAAAGAAATGAGGTAAAACAAAAATGCGCCCGCCACCCGCGCCACTCTCGGTCCCCTTTGTCGTCATACCCCCGCGCCCCTGTACCACGCAGGCGAAGAGTCATTTAAGCGGTCATACTAGTTACTGAATAGGCCTACAGGTCCACTACCGGCTTCTTGAAAAAGGGGTTCATCGTAAAAAGATTCTTCCCTTCGATAAAGTCAGCCAGCAACTAATCTCTGTCGGGCATCATCATTTAAACTTACCACCACAACATCTTTCCAACTTTATACGTTTTATATTTTGGAGCTACGACAACCATAATATTATAACTTTATAGGTACATATTAGGTAGGGGCTAGATAGTTGGTGTGATTGTATGAAGTCTTTTATATCATGTAGATAAATACATATTATGTATTATGGAGATTTTTAGACAGAACGCATATTGAAGTTTAACTTGGGGCGCCCATATGCGGAAACTATTGATGTTACAAAAAAAAAAAAAAAAAAAATATATTGTAGGATATGAAGTTTAATTATGAACGTTTTTATCGTATATTGTGTCGGAAAGAAGATATTGAAAATAAGCTGATATTAAATGCCATTTTTCCAAAATGCGAAAAATGCTTCCAAAATGCGGGGTAAGCGCAAAGATTTGAGGTGGCAAAGTTGAAATACGGAAAGAGCACTAAGAAATCTATTATAATAAGACTTTTAGGTAAAATTATCAAATGATTATAATATTATGTAGAAAAAACATTACTGCATCACCAATGTGGTAGTCACCAGTGTGGTACTTTTAAATTATCGATACCTTGGGGCTCAAGGGGCGTAACTACCAAAACACGACTTTTCAGGAGAGCCAAAAAACTAAAATTTGAATTTTGTATTTATCACAACTTTGTTTATGGTAAATTTTAAATAGAAAAATATTGGAAAAAATTAACTCGGCCACAAGTGAATTCTCAGACGGGAAACTTGTGGCCGAGTTAATTTTTTCCAATATTTTTCTATTTAAAATTTACCATAAGTATAAAAATAGCATTGAAAAATGCAAAAATTACAAAATCATACACAACTTTGTTGTTATTGATCCTATAAATATGATTCTTACACCAAAAGTCGTTAATTTTTGATGTGCATAATGTTAAAACATAACATTTTAAGAAATATTTGTAATTAAAAAGTTAGCTGGTGAATACGCCCCACAAAATCCAACATGAATGTCTTTTATGCCCCATAAAATGACTGCTGTGTTAGTAACGCTGTCTTTTATGCCCCATAAAATGAGTGCTGCGTTAGTAAGGCAGAGTGTAACCACCAACTTTCGAAATGAAAACTGTAGTTTTTATCGATCTGTTATTAGTTATTCAACTTTTTGGGTTTATATTACAATACTTACAACTGTTTTTTAGTAAAATAGGTCAATTTGGCAACCCTTAGTCCATCAGAGGCTTGTATTCTATCCTGATATTTATAACTAGGGAAGTTTTTTTTTTTACTTTTGGAATGACAAAATAAATTTAGTATTTTATAGTAATTTACTAGAAGGAAGATAACAGTAAAAGCCTACTAAACCTTTTCATATTGCAAAACAATCTTGATTGTTGGCTAGTTCTGACGAAGGTAATAAATAATAAGACAAATTAATTGGAACTACAAATTATTTTTAATTATTATTTTTAACAATTTGCTACACAGTAAGGTTTAACTAACCTTAAGCTACAAAATTTGCAAAGCTTCACAGCTTTGTCAAATGTTAGGCACATTACAGCAATGATTGTGGCTTTAAAAATAAACCTAGTTTTGGAGGGCCTTAACATGGGTTATAACTAATCTTTTTAAGAGGAATGTGTAGCAAACGGTCTCCATACAAACGGCGATAACGTTTTCCACCCTCTAAACCTTAACATACAACAATAAATTATGATGAAATATATTAAATATATTCTTTAAGGCTTTAAGTCATACAGATATATGCCCTACATTTTCATTTGAGATTGTCGTTTACGCCCAGTACTTTGATGATGCCTAATAATGATTGCTTTTACGTCCAAAAATACAAAAAAATCAGCATTACCAGCCTTGAAATTTGGGGTCGTATTCACCATTGTTTTCCGAATTTGAGAACTTTTAAAATACAGTTCGATAGCGCAGAAAAAACTGAATAAGATGGCATTTAAAACTCATTTTGGCCAAAATGGTGGTTACGCCCTTTGAGCCCGAAGGTATCGTTATGACACTTACATTTGCTTGTTGCCAATCCTTCTCCTAACAATTTCTTTGAGATGGCATATAAGTCATCTTTTTCTAAACATGTGCGAATACATGTTTAGAAAAAGATGACTTATATGCCATCTCAACTGTGAGGTAGTCTTCTGGGTCCGTAATCACTGCATAAAAACAAATTCATAAAATTAATTATTTTACTATATGCACAAATATGTTTCGGTGATGTTTAAAAAAAAATTGCTAGGGTCCGAAGAACCAAGAATAAAAAAAAGATGTGTAAAGATAATAAATTCTCGAAGTGTCGACCTAGCTCTTCCAATCTTTGCCGGCACGTTGGTCCCGTGGTATTGCTGAATTTGCAATCGATAAGTCGGTAAACCCACTGCTCCGCCCTACGTTGCGGTGCGCGGAGGGCGCGAATTTTAATATTGTATGCAAATGTCATCAATTTGTATAGAAAACCGCGTTACTCACCCACCGAAACAGCGCCATCTCGGCGGAATCCGCTAGCGCGGCCCGCTAGCGGAGAAGGTCCTATTATAGAATCAATTGAATAAATGCTTTTGAATAACACCTCAATCGCATGGAAAACTTGCGATTACAATTCGATTGTTTTAAAAATATAACTCCTGCTTCTCTGACGCCGCGCGCGGCATCCGCTGCTCCGAGCACCGCGGGGCGGGGCGCGGTGCCAATGGGTGAATCGCCTAACATCCAGCTGGGGCCGCATGGCAGGCAAGTCATGGCCCATTTTTTTTCGTCAATAAGGAAGGCACAGGCACAGGCCCCGGTTGCGGTGACTAAAACATGGCTGATGAATAATGGTTTTTTAACTCTAAAATTTATGTACTTATTCCTAACCTTGCCCCAAATGGAAAGGAACAACGTGTCAGGGTTTTAGCTAGACAAACCATATTTTTTACCTTTTAGAAAAGTTTGCAGTAAGTAATTTATTTATTTATTATACAGTTTTACATGAAATATTGCACAAGTGAGCCGAATAGTAAAATAAAATAAAAACCTAAATGTTACCGTAACATGGATAAGCGGGGCCGACAGAAACCTTAACCACACCTCCTAAAGCGTGACATTGCTCTGACATTTCGCATAAGCGATTCCACAGTTCTGAAAAAAAAAAGATCTTTTACATCAGAAAGACTGGAAACTACTTATACTACAGATATATTACCCTAAAAGACGTCGAGGGATCTTATGATCCATTCCTCAGCCACATGACACCCACTGCTGGGTATAGGCCTCCCCCAAGGATCTCCACAACGATCGGTCCTGAGCAGTCCGCATCCAGCGGCTTCCCGCGACCTTCACCAGATCGTCGGTCCACCTTGTCGGGGGTCTACCCACGGAGCGTCGTCCTGTGCGCGGTCGCCATTCCAGAACCTTTCCGCCCCAACGGCCTTCGGTTCTTCTCGCTATGTGTCCCGCCCACTGTCACTACAGCTGAGCAATCCTTCGAGCGATGTCAGTTACTTTAGTTCTCCTACGGATCTCCTCATTTCTGATTCGATCCCGTAGGGAAACGCCGAGCATAGCCCTCTAGAGCATGAGCATAGGACATCTTTAAGCTGGAAAGGACTCGGCATCAACATTAATGGCCAGTATCTGACACACCTTCGTTTTGCCGATGATATAGTCCTTATGGCTGAAACCTTGGAGGACCTGAACACAATGCTCGAAGATCTACGTAGTGCTTCCTAAATAGTGGGTCTTAGAATGAACATGGATAAGACGAAATTCATGTCAAATTCCCATGTTGTACCCACTTCAGTTCACGTTGGGAACACTACACTCGAAGTTGTTGAAAACTACATTTACCTTGGACAGACAATCCAGTTACGTAAGTCCAACTTCGAGAAAGAGATTTCCCGCCGAATCCAACTCGGATGGGCAGCACTCGGGAAACTCCGTAAAATCTTCGCGTCCAACTTACCGCAGTGTCTCAAGACGAAACTCTATTGCCGGTGTGTGTTGCCAGTGATGACTTACGGTAGTGAAATGTGGTCCCTAACTATGGGTCTGATAAGAAAGCTCAAGGTCAGCCAGCGTGCAATTCATAGTTTATTAAGTTCAAAATAAATAATACTACGGCCGCCCGCGGTTTCACCCGCGTGATTCCCGTTTCCGTGGGAATATCGAAATAAAGAGTATGTTCTATGTTTTAATCCAGGCTATTTACTATCTGTGTACGAAATTTCATCTAAATCTGTTCAGTAGTTTTTGCGTGAAAGTGGAGCAAAATACTAAAAACTGACAAAGGTACTTTCGTACTTATAATATTATTTAGATTATACATATAAATATGTTGTCGCCAGAGTAGCATTGTGGCGCCAATCTACGTATACTAGCGCCACCTGACGGGTTTTTTTAAGTATAAGGTGTACTCAGTGTAATAATAGCAGTGTAGTGTCGGCTTAGAATAGCACTATCCCCTCTCATCCCGTAGGTGTCGTAAAAGGCGACTAAGGGACTCAGCCTTCAGGAGACGGGCAGCAGCGTCTCCTACAAACTTGGCCATACTGCGATCGCCAACCCGCCTGTTAAGCGTGGCGATTATGGCAAACCCCACCGTTTTGGGGGAGGCCTATACCCAGCAGTGGGTGTAATGTGATCTGTGTAAGTTATCTAATCTGTGTAAAGTGTCTAATCTGTGTACAATGTCGAAAGAACCTGTGCAGGATTGTCTTATCTGTGTAGAATGTCTAATCTGTGACCGCCTTTTATTCTAATCTGTGTAAGGTTAGCATAAAAGGCGGTGCGCGCCATTGCTAAGGGCTTCAAGTTATCCTCCAGCAAGTCACTACCGGTAACGGCCTCCACTCTGTCATCAACCAGGCCATGCACTATTTGATAAGCCTCGCTCCTTCAGCGTACCACGCCTGAAGAGTGGAGACGCGGGCCACTTCATCGTAATCCAGCCACTTTCCCGGGCAGAAGAAAGGGCGCCGACGTCACGTGCTCCCACTACTTCCCCGATCCAACCTCCTGCGCTCCCCCCTCACCCACAACCTAAGCTATATCCCACAACCCCGTTTGAGAGCGCTGAGGGCCGCGCCGTAAACCTCCAGTGAAAACACCACCACCCAAACACCTCGGGGCGGTAGCCCTGTTGAAAAGATGCCCGGGAAAGGAGTTTAGAACTCGATCCCGAATCCGCCTTCGGCGGAAGAAGACCCGATGATAAGGGCTTTTTGTAATTGGAACGAGCTATTGCTGTAAATAAAAATGTGTGTGAATAATAATTGGTGTCTTCTTATGAAGTTTACTTACATCAAAAGTGCAACGAACTACGTAATATGCCACGAAAGTGGCTGAGAGTGCACAGGGAAATATCACCCGCTGTGATTCTAACGTTGTCTTAACTTCAGTGATATCAGAGTTTTAGTTGACCCGTAAGTGGACGATATTTAACATGTGGATAAATGTAGTGAAGCTAACGTACGTGAATTTGGTTAGTCAGACAGGTTAAATATCAAGCATTGCGAATTACGTTATACAAACAAAAGGCAGAGAAGATAAAAACGATTGTCGTTCTCTGAACTGAACATTATCTCGGTAATCGTAGGTTCTATAGCCTACAAAAATATCGGTACTGCAGTTAAGGCTGGTAGTTTCCGGTATTGTGACAAATTAGCAAAATTTTCTTCATGGAAAATATTAAACAATTGATTCCTAAAACATATCTAACCTACCTTCAAATCTTTTATGGATAAAATCCCTGCTAGTTTTTCAACGTAGAGTTGATTAAGGTACTAGCAGTAAATTTTCCATTTCGGTAAAAACGGTCATATGACATTTCAATGTCGACTCAAAAGATGACGTACAATGAAATTCTTGTTACAAATTTCGAAACTTGGAATTAACATGTCGGTCTATAGCTATAGCTTACACTTATGCCGAGAAGGGTGCTGACGTTCAAAATTAATTAAATTATAATTAATTTTATTTCTCGTTCACTGACTTTTTCTTTTTTTTGGTAATAAGTGGGCAGGCATTTGACCACCATCGTACATAACAAAAAAGATGTGGTCTAGGATGCTCGCCTTGAAGAGGCCAAGCTTGTAGGAATCGTGGAACACATGAGCAGGCACCGCATTCCATTCTTTAGATGTTTGCATAAGAAATGTATCAGCAAAGCGCTTGATATGGATCGCTGGAATTTCAGCGACGTACGGGTGATAAGCTAAACAATCTTAATATTAATTTAGAGAAGACAAATATAATGCATTTTTCACAAAAAAACCTGTCCTAAATTCTGACATAGAGATTCAAGGAGTAACTGTCAATACAACAAACACTGCCAAATTCTTAGGTGTCCTCATTGACAGTAATATGTCCTGGGAGTCCCATTCAATATAAATCTGTAAAAAACTGTACAAATTCTCATATGCACTGTACATGCTATCAAGATCTGTAGATCAAAAAACTTTACTGGTGGCATATCACGGCGATTGATATATATTGCGATATGGCATTAATTTCTGGGGTAATTCAACGTACAGAGAAATCATATTTAGCAATTTGTGGGCTGAAAACGATAGAAAGTTGCCAACCTTATTACAAGTCTTTAAGATGATTAACTTTTCCCAGCCTCTATATCCTTGAATGCTGTATGTTTGTTAAATGTAATCCTGAGTTATTTGAGTTGGCAAAGTTTGCAAAAGATTCTCGCCTTCGCCCTAGGAAGCCCTATATTCGTACTCTGCGTTGTAAAACAGCAATGATGGATAAGAGTGTCGTCAGGATGGCTCCACGTTTTTATAATAGATGCCAGGAGACTTAACCAACTTAACCAAAAGTAAATTAAAAAATGTATTGACTAAACTATTGATTGACAAATGCTATTATAAGAGATTTTTGTAATGATGATTTTGATAATATTGACATGATACTATAAAATGAATAATTTTAATGATATAATTTATTAATTTGTAACAATGAATAATTTGTTAAATTTTGCTAATATAAATCAAATTTCGTACACCGAAAATGGTAAAACATAGATAGGACTTTAAACACGTTAAATGTATACATATAAGACCATTATTGTACCTATGTTTATGAATAAAATATTTCTATTTCTATTTCTAATTCAATATCCAGCCAATCTAATGAACGCTACAAAGTACAGTTATGCGGAGAAATCAAATAATTTCGAAGCACTAAAAATAGGTACATATGAAACCGTTTATAAAAGTGATTTAGGGAATGTGTAGCGCAACGCAGATAAGCAGGATAGCCAAGGATGTTGTCAAATTAATAAAAGTAGCGTTTGCTTAGAAATTTTTATTTTTATATCTTTCTTGTGTATAGACTTTTTCTTAGGTGCATTGCTTTGAACACAGTTATTGGATTTCAATATTGGAGCCCGTTGAGATATGGGATTAGGATTGGCCTAAGGCATCGCCTAGGGTAAGCAATGGTTCTAATAGACTGAAACGCGAATAATAAATTCAAAAAAGAATTGGTACTATGGTGACTTTTCTCAACTGGCCGACGATGAAATAGTTGTAGAAAGGCACACTATAGGAATACGTTGTGAGAAATCCAATAGAAAGCTTTAAGGATTAAAGTTGTACAAGAAAATAAGTTTCTAACATATTTGCTGCTGTGGCCTCAGATCTGCACCAGACTATAACATAAGCCGGGACGGATGCGTTAACAGGAGGGCCGGATGTTGTCGCCAGAGCAGCATTGTGGCGCGAATCTACGTATACTAGCGCCACCTGTCGAGCTTTTTCTAAGTATAAGATGTACGAGACACAGATCATACATAGGTATCATACACAGATCATACCTAGGTATGATCTGTGTAAGTTATCTAATCAATGTAAAGTGTCTAATCTGTGTACAATGTCGAAAGAACCTGTGCAGGATTGTCTTATCTGTGTAGAATGTCTAATCTTTGAAAAGTAGCTAATTCGTGTAAGGGTGGCATAAAAGGCGGTGTGCGCCATTACTTTTTTTAATCGGAACGAGCTAGTGATAAGATCTCTTGTGATAAGATGTATTGCTGTAAATAAAAGTGTGTGTGACTAATAATTGGTGCCTTTTTCTGAAGTTTGCTTACAAATATTGGCCTCGCATCACTGTCTAAGGAGCCTCGGAAGAAAAAACTCTTTTGATAATAAGTAGTCATGAGAGGGTTTAGCATTCTATTTAATAGTTGCGAAATACAGAAAATTCTGAAAAAAACTCTGATATCGTGTTTAACTAGTGTAGAATATTTAAAATTACATTCGAAAATATGGCGTAAGCAATGGTAGTCTTTTAAAAAAAAACCTTACGGCTTTTGTATTTTTTTTTATTGTAAAATGTAATAACAAAACCAAAAACGTAAAAAATATCCTTGGAGTCAGTGTCAGCCAAGGCATCATAATTAATCAAAAATTCAAAAAACATTGCACTTCTTTACTTTTATTTTTCTTGTCTTGGCTGGCGCGGCCTCCAAAAGGCTTATTTTTTTACAGTTTCCGTTTAGGAAGCCAGAATAATGGTTCTAGCTTGGATAAATTAGGTATCCAGTAATATCATAAACATAAACTAAACATAAATTACATAAACATAACAGTATAAACAATAACAACACAATAAACATACAATAATAGCATAAACTTACTGATACTATTTCCGATTACTCGATAAGTATGCCCCACAATAGGTAGGGCTCCGGGAAGCATCGGGGGCTCATTATCACTGTCAGGAGTCTTTCGCCACACATAATATGCATACAAAAAACTTGCGAAACAAAGCAAAAATAAAAAAAACATTGTTTTTTTTTTTAAATTGTTCGTTATATGATGCTGTACGGTGAATATATATATATATATATATATATATATATAACGGCCACAAAGTGTGTGACCTAACGTTTTTATTACTTTTTAATTACACGTTATACACTTATTTTATTTCTTAGAAACCGTTAATAATAAGTTAAGTAATAATTTGAACTAACACTAAATAAAAACTCTTTTAAGTTTTACACCACACGGCAGCTTGACTTGAAATAAGAAAATCTACTTTAAATCTAAAAAGGGTTATATTTTAAAATAATTGATTATTGGAATATCTTAGTATTTTTTACACCGGAATCACGTATGAAGGAAATAAATTAAATGCGCAGGACTTTTCCAAAATCCGTATTATATATCACCTTTTGTTGGTGATCTCTTTTTCTTGAAGGCCAAGAGACGTGGAACAGTATTACTACGACAACGCAATATGTCATGTGGACTGTTTACCATTTTGAGTGAACGAGTAAATAAAATAAGAAGGAAGTAAAATTATTTCATATTAAATTGTTTAATTATACGAATATGTGTTTTCAAGGCTCTATATAGTTTTGTTATAGTATATACATAGGATAAGCAAGCTATACATAGGATAAACTAGCGGTCACCCTCGGTATCACCCGCGTGATTCCCGTTCTCGTGCGAATATCGGGATAAAAAGTATCCTATGATGGAATCCAGGCTATCTAATATCTCTGTGCCAAATTTCATCCAAATCCGTTTAGTAGTTTTAGCATTTTTAATGCTATTTTTGTACTTGAGTATGAAGAAAAATATTGGAAAAAAATCAACCCGGACACAAGTGAATTCTCAGATGGGAATGGTTACGGACAATTGTTTTCAAATATTCGGACGTAAATAGAAACTCGCTTTTCTTAAAAAAAAAAAGTGTATATAATAATTCGTTGAAATTTGGAGTTGAAGTTTCGCCACAATATTATTTTTAATTAGGTCCATTAATAAACCATTTGAGAATAATCTTGAATTTTCTTACTTTTAGTGGTTTTTTTTTGAAAAGAAAAAGTGTCGAGGTTTACAAAAAAAACTTTAACTTTATAAATTACAAATCTAGATAAAGCCATGAAGAAGTATTTATCTCATTACCAGATTTTGTAACATTTCTAACCGTCCTATAGTGTTATATCAAAAAGTCCATACTTTTCCGAGTATCGCCTTAAGTTACAAGTTGACTGATGGTTTCTTTCATCTCCTGTCTTAATAAATCTGTCATTGAGCAATCCATGCTTTTTGATAAAAGCTTCAAAAGCCGCTATCCATAGCAAATATTAAATTATGGAATTCAAAAGATATATTTTTTTTCGTTTTCGCGGAAAGTACTAAGTTTAAAGAAATAATTTATTATTCAAATTAATGTTAATGTTATGTTCTATTATTTGTGACAATTTATAATAACTGGGCAGGCATTTGACCACCATCGTGCTTAATAAACAGAATGTGGTCTAAGGTGTTGCATGCTTGCCCAGGAAATTAATTTTCTTTTTATCTACTACTTTTATAAATTAAGCTCCCTAGAAAAACTCTACTGGTTCTACTGGTCAACCAGGAAGTTCCCTGGCTGTAACGCTTTTGAACCATTTTGTCTTTTGCCACTCTTTAATGTTTTAGGCACCATTACACAAAATACATATCATACATATAAAAATTGCAGGGAATTCTTATAACAATATACTAACTAACATTATTATTTTCATGGTAGATAAAACAGTGTCAATCGACATAGAAGAGGTCGCGGTTAGTTCCATTTTCAAATTACTTAATTGCTCTAGGGCTTTAAAAATATTTTAGTTTATCTCTGGTACTCTTAGGTGAGGTGAGGTATGAAAACTCCTTTCTTTGACGTTGTATTCAGAGGATAAGTCAAAGTAATCATATAATTGCTTTTTCAAAGTACCTATAATTAGCTTCTCATATTTTTATATAAACTCAAAAACATGATAGGTAGTTGATAATAAATTGAATCTATTCAATTCAAATTCTTTGTTTGATTTACTGAATATACTTGTTGGGGCCAGTGCCATTCCTATAGTACTGGAGAGAAGGGCATCCTGTTCTAGTGGTGATAAATGGAAGAAGAGTGGACTGTAAAACTCTGTACTGGTTAATCAGTCTTACAATTGAATAGTCTCAAAGGTGCAATATAAAACTATTAAAAAAATGTTAAGGTAACCGCTATGTAACAAAAGTAAAAGAATGTACAATAGGTTTGTACATGGGCACTTTACCCTATTAGTCAGGATAAAGTTATTTAAAAGGAATCAAGTCAGTATTTAGTCTACCAAAGAAATTCAAGAAGTAAATATTAAAGTTATTTATAGCGGTTATGAAAGTAATATGATTTGGGAACGCATCCTTCTTAGCGGTCTAAAAAGGTAACTCACTAAAAGAATTAATTAAAAAAATAAATAAAATGTGAATTGTATTTGTTCCACGTAATATATAGTATTATGTTTCACTTTAAATACAATTACATATACTGTAAATTACAAGAAATTAAAAAGGAATAATCGTTTTGCATTGGAGTTTTTAACTACCCACTATGTAAACATATTGTATGGAATATTTTACAGAAATTACAAGTAAAACGTATCGAATAATTAAAACACTTAATTATTACGAGGTTTAAACTAAATATATTACGAAAAGACATAACTACGATTAAAAGAAATTAAAGTAAAATGCACCCTAGTACGGGGATCGCGAATTCACAAATAGAGAGTAAAACAGAATAACTTTTAGGCAGTAGTATGAAGAAAAAGAGGCAGATTTCGCTGGAGTTGCGAAATATATACTCAAATCTATCCAGAACGTTCTTTAGTAAAAAATTGAAGTGGGAGATGATTCTCCAATTCTATAGGCGAATAATGTTTAGTCATTAGCATAGACAACATAAGGATTGTAAGACCGATCGACACACGGTGTTTTGTCTATGGCCAAAGAAGTAAGGAATATTAAAGTTTACTAAAACATAATAGATATACATAGAAAAATATGTAGATTTTTTCTATATATAAATAGATAAATAGAAATAAATAAATTTTTGTAGTCTAATTCGCTTGGCCGAAATACGAAATCTCCCAGCCGTGAAGTTAGCAATATCGAGGGTACGCAGGAATATTTTGTGAATTAACTACCATCGTAAAGTTAAAGTTTCTCAAAACAAAATAAAGTAAACAAACAAGTTAGAATGGTGAAGTGAATGGTTATTGATTTAATTTAGTTGAAAGTAAGTACTAGATTAAGATTTAAGAGTGTGCGGTTTTTAGAACCGTTACAGATAAGTCCTGAATAGATTGGCAGATATATTGTAATTTTTTCATATTACAACTGTCAACTTATCTGACAGATAAGCTATCCAGAACTTATCTGTCGGTGGTGAAATCGGCCCATAATGTTTTAATAGTAGATTATGCACTAAGGGGATAAAGCAGTGTCTTATGTCACGGGCAGCATATTGAATTAATTTAATTAGATTCAAGTCTGCCCAAGGCTAAGACACTTTTATCCCCGAGGAGCATACTCTACTTTATACACCTATTGTGACGTTAAATAAAAAAGATATTATAAATTATAAAACTAATAAGTGACAACAATTCGCGGAAAAATATATCGAAAGGATCAAAAATCATCAATGTTTTCTATAGATATAGTTCCGTAGGCAATGCAATGATCATTTTCAATATATCTGTGTGTGTCTGAGACCAAGAATCTAGACTACACACATTCACAATTTGATGATTTGCCATGATTTACTGATATGTAAGACAAACGACACGAAAATGAAAGAGATAGCTATTACATTATATTTGAATGTGTGCACAATATCACATAATTCTAATTTCAAATTTTTTCTTGGTGCTAGGGACCCCGATACATACAGCCATATTTATATATTTCATAGGAGTAAAATCTCTTTAAGGTGTCAATTTTATAGTTAAAAACTCCTTGGACCAGGAAGTTATGTCTTGAAAAGACTTGTATTTTTTTTCGAAACTATTTTTGATAAAGCTTTGTTGACATTTTGGCATTCCAAATTTAAATGTTATCATAATTACACAGTTCCATACCTACAACATTAGCTCCCTCCGGACATTAATAGCTTACTTTCGAGTTGAGAATATTTGATATTTAATACGTGCTACAGATGCAGGTGGTGTATACATTAAATAAAGCATGATGTGCATGAAGCTAACCCTATATCGTATAACAAGCGGCCGCATGCGGTTTCACCGGCGTAGTTTCCGTTCCCGTGGGAATATCGGGATAAAAAGTATGTTCATAACCAGGCTATTCATTTCATCCAAATGCGTTTAGTAGTTTCGGAGCCTATTCAATGCAAACAAACAAACAATCTTATCTTATGTTTTGGCGCGCACTGTTCATTGAAATAAAACAACTTTTACGGATATCCACGAACTAAGTTGTAATTGTCCGTATTTTTAGGTTTTTTAGGGGTTTTTTGATTTTCCCGACGTTTCGGCACCTTTACAGCTGCCGTGGTCACGGGATGACTTCGACGGAATCTTATCTTTCTTCTTTATAATATAAAGATAGATATAACAACCGCAACATCGAGGAATAGAAGACACAATCATACTTTTAAATTGAATTTCGTCGGTACAGTGAATGTTCCGCTATCCATGGGATAAACTGAAAGGACATGAAAAAAAACAAATTTCAATCTAATTCAAATTCAGGATTCAGGAATCAAATTCAGGATTACCATGCGTTTTTTCAACTGCCCCTTTAAACTTCAAACAAACGACTGTGGCGTTACTTGTGATAAGTGACAGATGTTTTGGTTTACCGTTCAAAATTAGCGTTTTTTTATTAACAACTGGGAGACTTTTAACCCTTCTCATACCTGATGTTAAGGATTAATAAGGCTGTAGATGGAAGCGAGCCTCTTCCAGAATCTTCAATCGCTGAGGAACTGGCTATCTTATCTATAACAGGATTTTTCTCTTTTTATAACTTTTTAATTTTGCATTTTACAATGCTATTTTTATGTGATAAATATTAAACAAGAAAATATACCAGAAAAAGCAACTAGTCTAGTAGCAACTAGTGGTTAGTGCATTGGGCCGGACTCCCAAGGTTGCGGGTTCGAATCCCGTCAGGGCGACATGAGACTAGTTGCTTTTTTTTTGGTATATTTTCTTGTTTAATATTTATCACATAAAAATAGCATTGTAAAATGCAAAATTAAAAAGTTATAATTAGATGGCTGTTTCATCTTATTCGATAGTCAAACATCTGTAAAGATGTTTCTTTCGAATGCGAGTATATTTCTCTCATTGATGAAGCGACGGTGGCCAACACCGTAGAACGGTGAATATACTGGAAAAATTCGACGTGTCCTCATAGGTCTCTGTAGCATAATTGGTTAGTGCATTGCGCCGGACTCCCAAGGATGCGGGTTCGAATCCCGTCAGGGCGACAAGAGACTAGTAGCTTTTTTCTGGTATATTTTCTTGTTTATATTTATCACAGGATTTTTCTCGTTGATCTTGACAAAGCCAGTGGTGATCACTGGAAATAGAGGGTTAAGTATAACGTTATATAAATCATGCTACGATGCCTGGCACTGACAATGTCTTCGTAATATAGTAGCAATTTAGTCCGATACGTAGATCCGTACAAATATAGTCAAATACACGTAACAAAGTAGGTAATTTAATATAATCCAACAAAGCTAGTCATCTGGCGAGTGGCGACGAACCATCCTGCAATATACGAGTATCTATACGGCTCTCTGGCTGTCTTCTTTACCTGTGTCCAATTTATAAGCAGCGAGCGTGTTACGAAATAGTACGCTCATTTATATTTACGAGTCTTATACTAACAGCAGGTTGGCACCAAAATTCATTATACCAATTCGTAACAAGCATAGATTTATTTGGTCTCCGCGTTGCACCGCGAAGACCAATAATAGATCTATGTTAAAAAGTATAACGTAATATGCTTGTCAAAGCTGTCAAATTCCATACCTTGTAACTACTTTGAAATGCAAATTATGTTTTACTTGGTTGATATTTATTGGTTGATATTATTATTACTTGATTGTAATATTTATTTATTTAAGGATAACCAACATAACAAACTATATTCACATTTACAATAATGCACATTCTATAAATATTTCAAATCGTTGTCATACTTAAAGCCTGCCACAACATGCGCCAATTTTTACTATTAGAAAGTAAACAAAAACAACTTAATATAAACACACCGTCCTATTTCTCTGCTATCGGTTTTGTAAAGGTCTTGGAGAGATTAGTCCATGATGCTATTTATCCTCAGTTACATAACATTACATTAATACAACAACATGGTTTTGTTAAGCATCGCTCAACAGAGTCCAACCTACTGATATTTAGTAACTTTTTGTTTGAAAATATGGATAAACGCATTCAAGTAGACGCAGTCTACACGGTCTTTTGTAAGGCCTTCGACAAGGTAGACCACAAGCTTCTTCTAAGAAAGATAGCATTTAACGGTGCCAGAGGAGATCTTTTGCGTTGGTTTCGGTCGTATGTGGAAAATAGGACGCAAAGAGTAGTTATAAGGGGCTATGCTTCTAACAATATTTTGGTAACATCTGGTGTTCCGCAAGGCTCTATTTTAGGGCCATTGCTGTTCGTCCTTTTTATAAATGACATAGATCAGTGCTTTCAAAATAGTAGCTTTCTCTTATATGCCGACGACCTAAAGGTCTTTAAACCGATTTATAATCTGAATGACTGCTGTAAGCTCCAGGAAGATCTAAATCGTTTGGTCGACTATTGTGCTTTGAATAAGTTGTATCTGAGTACCGATAAGTGTAAATCTATAACCTTTACAAAGAAAACAAACACAACTCATTTTACTTACTTTCTTGGTACAGCCACTTTAGAGAAAATTCGATGTGTTCGTGATCTTGGCGTACTCCTTGACTCGGAGCTCCATCACAGTAATCATGTTGCTCATGTGGTTAGTAAGGCATACCAAATGTACGGATTTATTATGCGTATAGGCTCTAAGTTTCAAAAACCCGTCACATGCATAGACCTATTTAAGAGTCTAGTGAGATCACAATTAGAGTACGCTACAACCATCTGGAATCCTCAATGACAAATATAACCAAATGATTGAATCAGTTCAGAGAAAATATCTAAAAAGAGTTAACTTCAGATGCCGGTTATCAAAATGTTCATATGACGAATCACTTGGCAGATTTTCTTTACAAACTCTAAAAACCCGTAGAACAATGCTCGGTATAACCAAATGATTGAATCAGTTTAGAGAAAATATCTAAAAAGAGTTAACTTCAGATGCCGGTTATTAAAATGTTCATATGACGAATCACTTGACAGATTTTCTTTACAAACTCTAAAAACCCGTAGAACAATGCTCGGTGCAATGACTTTGTATAAAATAATTCACAATGTTTTTGACTGCTGCGAGTTAACCAATAAAATTTCCTATCGTATCCCTAGCAGTTCTGTGAGAATACGTAACAAACGCCCGCACAAACCTTTCCATATGAAGCATACATGGACTAACGCAGGTCAACGTGCACCATTTTATAAAATGATGTCGCTATACAACGACTTTCTTTGCGATATCGATTTGTTTGCATTAACACCACGCTCCTTCAAAAAGGTAATAATTGAAAGATTTGCAGATACGCAGTATGCATGAATGCTCATGCTTTAAATCTTGCAAAAATATTAATATTTATATAAATATATATATTTTTTTTTATCAAAACCATTATAGTTAAATAAATATATATTACAAGTCTATGTATCTTATAAACTTAATTATCAATATTAAGGTAAAGTATTATGAATATAATAATGGGTTGTAAGTGGGCTCGAAATTTCGTCGCCTGTTGTGTGCTGGGTTACTTGATACTCATAGATATAGTAGTCCCTCTTGTTTATATTTCTGGCTTATGAAACAGGTATAATTTTTTTTGTTTAAGTTTAGTTGTGGATAACGGTGTTGATTGTCCAATAATTATTTCTCATTATTTCTCATTTACTTATGTAACACACATTGGTCAATTGTTTGTTGTCCCAAATAAATGGAAAAAAGCAAGGATGAATAGGCCACTTTACATTGGCTCGCCGACTGTAAGTACGATGAACATTTGGTGTATGAATTTTTATTATTATTATTATTATTTATTTAGACAACAAAGATCCATTTTTTGTTAGTAACAATACTGCCTTACAAACTATGTTAGTATTCTATGACTAATTTAGAAGTGGTTGTTTGTGCCATATTCCACATTATAGGGCAAACGTGTTGCCTATTCGCTATGACCCTCAGGATGGTGTTGGTGCTATCCTTCACTCTGTTTAGCAAGGACACCATTCTTGCGCACAACTGTTGCGTAACTGTCCGTGTACGCTTCCGCAAAACTTATGACTTATGAGTAGGTACTTAAAAGAACTTACTCAAAGTTGTTTTTGGGGCATATTTAAATACCCAAATTACTCAACCAATTCCAAATGTGACATCGCCGTCGTTGTGGTGTGCCTGTGAGAGTGATGTTTATACATTTCACTAAAGCTGCATCTATGATGCTTTGCTGATCCTCCAAGGGATTAATGGCGTGAGTGTATGAATGTTAGCCTGTCAGGTATCGGAAAAGGAGACACAATAGATATTACTGGGAATAGCCCATGATTTAATCCAGGTTATATTATATCTGTGTACCAAATTTCATCCAAATCGGTTCAGTAGTTTTTGCGTGAAAAAGCAACAAACAAACAAACTGGCATACTTTCGTAATATTAGACATTTTGAATTTGAATCATTGTTGTGTGACCATCGGCAGTCTTGTGTTGCTATATGAATTAAATATTATAGATAATGTTTCAATACAGAGCCTTATAACAGATTTAATTTGACTAATCCTGTCATCCCGTGACCACGGCAGCTGCAAAGGTGCCGAAACGTCGAGAAAATAAAAAAATCCCAAAAAAAACAAAAAATACGGACAATTACAACTTAGTTCGTGAAAAAAAGCGCTTTTGATATCCCGTAAAAGTTGTTTTCAATGAATAGTGCGCGCTAAAAAGATAATAAGATTTTAATTCATCAGTGTAGTCAATCCAAGTAAAAGTCATTAGTTTTAGTTTTAATCTTATGTAAAGATAATAATATTTAAATTCATCAGTGTAGAAAATCCTTTTTTTTAATCGTTGTCCACGTAAAGTCTACCAATTCAAATTGAAGAAAGCGTTATTTTCTCCAGTAGTCACGTAGTCAGACTCAGAACAATTGTTACAATAAAATATCAGTTCCACAGTGTGCAAAATTAGCTACTCTAAAACAATTACAGACAAAAACAAAACACTATTTACATTTAAATTTGCTTTACCGTTCTAATTATATATTTGTACAAAGCCAGATAAGTTGCATTATTTACAAGGAGATCCTGAATGGTGCGCGGGGCTAGATCTGCACTTCTATAGATTTCGATCAGCTCAACCATTAGCACAAGGCGCTGGATGCCAAAGGATGGGCAAACAAAGAAAATATGATCCAAGGATTGCTCTGCCTGAGTATCACAGAAATCGCAAGCAGAAGATTGTACCATTTTTAAACGATATAGGTGATAGTTAAGACGACAGTGACCAAAACGGAGTCTCAAGATAGTTGTATAAAATTTTCTGCAAAGGTAACTATTATTTTGACAAAACCATGGTTTGGAATTTGTTGAATTGTTGATTGTTGCATACCACAATCCTTTATTTTGTGTTTGGTTCCAATGTTTTGCCCACAAATCTAATAGCCTTTTTCTTAAAAGTGAAACGATGTCTGAACAAGGGGTAAAAATATTCAATTGACTACTTGAATCAGGGACATAATCTGTAATTAAGATGTACGTAGTAGATTTATCCTTATTGAGCTAAACAAAGTGTCTTATTGTCTGTGTCTTATAGTCGTGTTTGTCCCAAATAAATATAATTTTCTTTCTTTCTTTCTTCAAAGTTTTCTCTTTGTTTTACTTCACTAGAAGTCACATGAAAGATGAAATTCGTAATTTGAATAGTCACAGTTCGTTCTGGAATAAATAACTATGCAACGTATCACACGTTTCATTTTTACCTTTTCTGAGCCACTGGAAAATCTGTAAACTGGAAAATATTTAGTTGAAGCTTTCATCTCGTGACTTGGTCCAAAGTTTTCAGGTCTCCATCGTTTTTATACCAATCGTCTGATTTCCCCGGTGGAGAGACAGCCAAAGTTGGATCGATGTGCTGCACATTTATTTGAACAAATCTATTGAGTGCTTGTACTGTTTATACTTTGATGTTGGCTTATTAATGATGCTGAATTGAGGTAGGTATTATAATTGAAAAAGATCTGTTTTTAAATCATTCTAAAATATATTAGTTCCTAGAGTTGCGGCTCGTCTGCATAATTATAAACCATTCTCAGTAACTTTAAGAAAAAACATGTATGGTAGTTCTTCTCCTCTTAGTTTAATGTAAAAAAATTATAATCTGTTATTTCAAAATAGTAACTTAGATATTTTTTGTGAATCTAAAGCCTCCTTTAACAAAACAATTTTGGATTGTTGTATGGATAATTTTTAATTTCTGCATTGTATTTTTTCATTATCGTATTTTTTTCTCTATCTCAGTATTATTATTGATTAGTCTAACAATAAAACATAATAAGAAAACGTCTTATACATATAACAATGTTGTGCATAATTTAAGTAAAATGCATATAAGATACATATTTTGCTAAGTGCTGTAAACTTAATATAATTTGCCTTTATGTATTTAGTTGGTAAGCCTTATTAAATAAATAAATAAATAAATAAAATTGATAATTTGAACTTTAATTTACTCTGACGCTACTCAGCGTAGCAAAGTTAAACGACAAAGGTTCATTTTGCGTTTTTTCATGCTTAACTTTACCTTTTTTACAGATATCAGTAACTCGCGGTATGTGTTGTGTTCTCAGTGTGCATCATATGCGACTAAAAAGCTCATTTTGTTAGTTATCTGTCGACTGTCCATAATCCTGGATGACTGGATGACTGCAACTCTACTAAAACCAAGTATGTTAAATTCTCAGTACCTAATGTAGGCCAGGTTGATATGCATATCAATTATATGAATGGGGATGTAGTAGAGTTAGTTGAGAGTACAAAATTTCTTGGCATTACATTAGATTCAAGACTAGAATGGAATCCACATATTTAAGCCTTGTCGAATAAACTCAATTCTACGGCTTTCGCAATAAAGAAAATAAGGATCTTGACTAATATTGAAACGGCTAAACCAGTTTACTTTAGTTATTTTCATAGTGTAATGTCCTATGGCTTGTTGTTGTGGGGCTCAGCAGGTAATATAGAATATGTTTTTTTACTTCAAAAAAGAGCTGTGCGCGCCATTTACAACCTTCGACGGAGAGGTTCTCTAAAGTATTTGTTTAAAGAGATTATTATACTAACTTCGGCGGGACAGCTTTGGACGGACTATGATAATTTAGTATGCAAGGAAACATCACGATTTAATTATTCAGCATAGCGATGTTCATAATTTTAATACTGGAAATAAGAATAAGCTTGCCATCCCAAGATTTCGACTTGAGAATGTATACGCTCGTTTTTGGGGAAAAGCATAGCCTTTTTAGGGTTCCGTACCTCAAAAGGACCCCCTTATAGAATCACTTTGTTGTCCGTCCGTCCGTCTGTCAAGACCGTTTTTCTCAGGAACGCGTGGAGGTATCAAACTGAAATTTATATCTAATACTCAGGTCTACTGTCCCTTGGAGCTGTGAAAAAATCAAACTTCTAAGCCAAAACAATCAAAAGATACAGCCGTTTATGCCGCAAATTTTCGAAACTCGCACGGGAATCAAAATCTACAGGGTACTTCCCGTGAACTTAGAATCTTGAAATTTGGTACGAAGTAACGTCTTATAGTACTGATAAAGGAAAAATTGCGAAAACCGTAAATTTTTAGTTACATCATATAATAAAAAATATTTTACGGAACCCTCGGTGCGCGAGTCCGACTCGCACTTGGCCGGTTTTTTAAAGTTCCAAAACAAGTGATTGCTGCTTTTGCATAAACTTAAAATCTAAGTTAAAAAGTCGCTCTTTAGCAAAGATTATTACAAGGTAGATGATTATTTAAAACACCAAAATGCATAGACGTGATACAAACATAAAACATAACTAATGTAATTGTATAAAAGGAAAATATTATAATAACTATTTTCTTACATATTTAAATATGTTGCAAGATTGTAGATTTGTGTTTGGCAACGATATATTCCTTTGCAAATGTTGTCGTTTATGTTAAAGCTGGTAAGTTTCTTGCGGACGTTCTTCTTATCAGTTCAAAGATTTCCGGAATGGCTGGTAGGAAAAAAAATACTATTCTAAACCTATATATGAGTCTTATCTATGAGTATTTGAATATCAATCAATCAATCAATCAAATTCTTTATTTGCATAAATGTGGTAAACAATAGATGACACATTTAGGGTAGTTCCGCACATTTACCATTTCTGGCTTACAAATTTACATAGGTATATAATTAATAGTACAGTAGAGTAAAGTAAAGAAAATAAAATGTGCATAGCTCATTAATAACGTGCAATTAATAATAATATTTAAAATGTCAAAATCATGAATATATCTTATTATGTCAAATACAATAAAGTTATGTTACTTTAATAGAATTCAGCTATAAAATAAGATGTTAAAATATAAATGTCAAACAAAATAGAAAATGTCAAATTATATATGAGAGAGTAATAAAATAATTTCAACTTAAAAACTAATTAATACATTTACATACAATTCCGTTATTACATTTTCATTATTTTCATCATTAAACAAATTTATGTATTTATTAAAAGTCATAATTTATTACGATAGTCAGATACAGAATAAAAACATTTATTGATTAGCCACTTAAACAATGCTTTAAGGAATAGATTTGTTGGTAGGTTAACAAGTTCAGTAGGTAGATTGTTATATATTTTGACCACCATACAATAACTACTCCTATTACATAACTCAGTTCTTATGTTTGGTAAAACAAATTTATCCGGATATCTGGTTCTAAAATTACATACATCTTTCTTTCTTTTAAATAGTTCTGGATGTAGTTTTGCAAATTTACACGCCTCATAAATGTACAAGGAGGGAAGCGAAAGTATATTTAATTCTTTAAATAAGGGCTTGCATGTGGTTTGGGGGGAGACATCCTTTAATGCCCGTATGCATTGCTTTTGTGCAATAAAAGCCTTTTGCAATTGAACTGAGTTACCCCATAGCAAAATTCCATATCTTAAATTAGAGGCTACATAGCCATGATACGCCCTCAGCGCAGTTTGAATATTGGCTATTTTTGTCAATTTTCAGAGCGCATAACGGAAACGATTAATTTTAGCACAAACTTTGTCAATATGCAATTTCCAGGAACAATCTTTATCTACTTCCAGACCTAAGAATGTAGCTTCATTAGATTCTTCAAGTTTTTTGTTATCACATATCACAACTAAAGGAAGTTTTGTAGCATTCCTATTTAAGAACTGAATATATTTTGTTTTTTCTAAATTCACTTTAAGATTATTTGCATGCAGCCAACTGAATATATCTTTGATACATGCATTTATTTCGTCATTATAAGGTAAGTTTCTATTATTAGGTACAACAATCGTCAGGTCATCCGCAAACAGAAAACATTTATATTTGTTGTTTAACGGAAGGTCATTAATATATAAAAGAAATAAAAATCTTTGACTTCCAGAAGAAGACTAAAAAATCTAAATCAGCGGTTCCCAAAGTTGTGTGAGCTACGACCCATCTAATACAAGTTTCCAAACTAGCTAGGCTGTCTTAGGGAAAAAGGTGGCATGAAATTGATAATTTTCAGATACCCCTAGTCTAGGGCCTCGTCATTAGGGCCTTACGACGAGTTCCGAGACTTCAGAGACTACTGAAGTCTTGTTGGTTATTGCAATCAAAAGAAACAGAAATTTAACCGTTACCAATATCAGTAAAGGACTTAGACAGGGCCCGCTCAATATTCTCTCACGACCCACCAGGTCTCGACCCATAGTTTGGGTAAATCTGATCTACATCGATCAGCAAAAAACAATTGTGGTTATTGTAGACAAAGTAATTAGTCATCAAATTCAGATGTACAAAATACATTGCTTGTTACCCTCGCGAGAATATAGACAGTACCCATTACAAAACAATGAGAAATTCATTCCGTGCCGTTGGGAACGTGACCTTAATATAACTGGAAATAGAATGTTATTATTGTTTTGGGGGTAACTTTATTGTAATGTAAATGAACTTAGTTTGGGTTCCGGTGTTTTTAAATAGCCATGCTTATAGTTCACGTCGACTTACATAGGGTTATGCTTGTATGTAAGTAATAGAATAAGCTTATTATTGTTTTATTATCATTTTGATACAATAACTATTCCATGAGTTTTTAAGTAAATAGTAGATGAGTTCCTATATACATCAAAATATACACCATAAATGCAACATTTAAATCATAATTTTGAGTTTCATTCCTTTTTTTCACCACCATCCCTTCAGGTCACCGACCGGACTCGATCGGGTGACCCGACCTTATCACCAAGCCATCAGCGATCAGGTCAGGCGACCGGAAAACGACCCTATTTTCTTCCGTTTCCAGCTGTGGTTCGCTAGTTCATAAACTTACCGGAAATGTTCCGTTTCCGCAACATTTCCAAATGCGTTATTTATTACTTTAGAGTATAGATTGAATGATTGCATTTTCAGAGCGTTGGTTGGTTGTTTTTTGTATGGTTTGGTAGAAAAAACATAGGTAAAATGTGCCAGCTTTCCACTGCACATATTAAAAGCCTATTAGTGGAGACGGTATATCTTCGCCGTTTCCCTATATGATCGAATCAGAAATAAAGAGATCCGTAGGAGAACTAAAGTACCCGACATCGCTCGAAGGATTGTTCAGCTAAAGTGGCAGTGGGTGGGACATATAGCGAGAAGAACCGATGACCGTTGGGGCGGAAAAATGGCGACCGCGCACCGGACGACGCTCCGTGGCCCCCAACAAAGCGGACCAACGATCTGGTGAAGGTCGCGGGAAGCCGCTGGATGCGGGCAGGGCAGGACCGATCGTCGTGGAGATCCTTGGGGAAGGGATCATTGGGTATTATGTGGCTAAGAGGACGAGGACAGGGTATATTCAAAAATTAATGTAGGCAATTGGCTGGCCACCTATCACTGTTATGGACAACTTAGACAAATGCCAAATGTAGCGTCATTGAGGGATGGCTATGAAAGTGATGTTTATACATTTCTTTGTCAAGTTGCACCTCTTCCAATTATGGGTTTATGGGGGTATAGGTAGGGGTATATGTATGTGTTTTGTATTTGATAGGAATTGAATATAACGCGAAGTCGAGACGTCAGAGGGCTAATTCACATCACATCACCAGCCATTTTTTAACATCTCCACTGTTGGGGCACTGGCCCTCCTTATGGATGGATAAAGAGAGTGGGCCCAATGCGGATTGGTGGGTTTTAACGACTGCAAATACAGCCGGGACCAACGGCTTAACATGCCTTACGAAGCGCGGAGGAGATCGAGGTAGTAAATTTTGGATCACCCATCCCGTGACCGACCATTGCGAAAGTTGCTTAACCTCAACAATGGCAGGCCAAACGCGCGAACCTCCTCCTCCTCATAATTATCTTACGAGAACTCGGTTCCTTTTCAGTTTCGTCGCAATTTTGGCTGTCATACATGAAAAAGTGACAGTAATGAGATGTAACTGGTTGCTAGGTGATTTTTTATTAGAGATAAACAGCCTGAGGGAAAAAAACACGCAGTATAAAAAAAAATTACTAAATTATACTAGCCTCCAGTAGTGATAACTCAATAACTAACTACAAAAACAAGAGCGAAAAGTTCACGGTTAATTTCAACATTATTTCGACCTGAATTCTGTAAGTACTTACGTAAATTGTTAACTTGAGTAGTAATTTTGACGGAAGCCTTCTATTGGCTAATTTTGAAGAGATAATTGATCAGTTTTGCATAAATAAAGTAGGATGTCAAAGTTTTCGGCTTAATTTATTCGTAATGTGACTAACGTTATTTTAGTTGGATTTTCCAGTTCCTATTTTGGTTGGTTTATTTAAAGAAGGTGGTTTAACCTCTTTAAACGTTGATATTAACATAAATCTCATGATTATTCGTAACATTGTTTAAAGTAAGTAATTAATTACTCCAAACTTTTGTTTTGATGTTTATGCATCTCAAAAATATTTCAATATAACATATTAAATCCGTTTTGTTTTACTCATTAATTTTCGGTGACATTTATCGTTAAATAACTTCTGATAATCTAACTATAATAATATGAATAATTAAACTAATAAGCTTAAATTTATGATTTTTGAATTTTTGCCTTATTCAATGCGATTTTTGTATTTGTGATGATACTTTTTTGATAGAAAAATATTGGAAAAACCAACTCGGCCACAAGTGAATTACAGCGGCCTACAGCGTATTTAAAACATAAAAGTATTGCAGAATTTCGACGGTGGTTCGCAAGTCTCGGTAGCTCAGTGGTTAGAGCATTGGACCAGATTTAAAAAGGTAGTGGGTTCGAGTTCCATCTGAGAATTCACTTGTGGCCGAGTTGTTTTTTTACAATATTTTTCTATTTAAAATGTATTATAAGTATAATAAGCTGAAACCTTTTTTGTTTACTTTGATTGCTTTATGCTTTAATCTTGGGGAATTGGCGTTACAATCATTATCAACTACCAAAATTCAGTGACTTGGAAACGTTTTATCGCTAGCGTTATTTATTTATTAGAAAGTGAAATCTCTGTTACTGTCAAAATGTTTTAGACTCAATGATCTTGGATGGACAATCCTATAATGTCGAAGATTGTTTTCAATTAATTTTTATTTCAGTTTTGCGCCTTTAGAAAATTAACGAATGTTTGAAGAAGCATTTTCGCCCATCATCTTTTAGAAAACCATCATTTTATAAAAACGTCATATTTTCAATACTGTTCAAATTCGGATTTTGTTACTCCTGCCAGGGAAGACTCAAAGCGATGATTGAGCGAATACGTCACAAACTTCTATAAATAAAAGGCAAATAGTTATAAAAATATTTTCAGTCGGAGGCATGACATTATGAATGATTCGACTTTTTATTAAATTCTGTTCTTCCTACTGCATATTATTAAGTTGAATATTTTTTTTTATAACTATTTGCCTTTTATATTTGACCTTGTTTCCACCTTTTCAGTTGACTTGTCTTTTGATGCAGGCGGGTTTTTTTTTATTTATCAATTTTTTATTTTGTCGTTTAAGTTATTTATTGGATATCATATACCTGTTAAAAATCATTAAGTCCAGCCCATTATTTGATACCCATTATGCTACTGAGATTGGCATTGATTCCGTGTGGCGACGGCCTAAGAATACAAGTGTCACCACTCCCTTACATGCCTGGGATGTCGTAAGAGTCGACAGAGGCTCGACGCATTAAACACTTGTCCGAGAGAAGGAAAACTTGAAACAAACCCTCTACCAACCCGTCTGGTCAGCGTGGTAGCAGTAGGCTAATAACCTCCTATGAACGCCACAATAGGCGTGAGCTAGGAGAGGCGTATGTCCATCAGTGGACGTCCACAGGCTGATGATGGTATGAATGCTACTGAGACCGATAAGGACACGTCGAATTTTCTAGTTTATTCACCTTTTTTAGAAACCTTTCCTAGAACATTCGACGTGTCCTCATAGGTCTCTGAAGCATAATTGGTTAGTGCATTGGGCCGGATTCCCAAGGATGCGGGTTCGAATCCCGTCAGGGCGACATGAAACAAATTGCTTTTTTCTAGTACCTATATTTTCTTGTTTAATATTTATCACATAAAAATAGCATTGTAAAAAACGCAAAATAAAAAAATATAATTGATACCCATATTTAGTATTTTAAAAAAATATTTTTTTTTACTTCAAATAATAGCATCACATAAGCATGTAGGATTTTTTTAACATCTAAGTACCTTACGTAGTTACTTACCTAAGTACACTTGAACTGTCAAGACATATCTAACAATTTCTCAATTATACCTACAATTTGGTTCGGCCGTTCAAAAGATAAGACGTAACAAAGAATATAACATATAAACAAACATACATACATACAAGATAACCCCAAAAAACACTTTCAAATTCTTTTGCAGTCGGGTAAAAAATAGAGGGTCGTAGTACGTAATAGTATGTGATGGTAAGATTAAAACGATACTGCTCTAAGAAATGGCAATAGGCCTTTAGATGAGAATCACACATCTTATTTTTCTCGTGCCTATGGTATTTCGCTGAAAAATAAATAAGTAAAACAACTTTCTCCATATTTAAGGCTGCTTTACATTCGCCGCGCAGCTGATAACGAAATCATACACGTTCTGACATCACATCCGCCCTTTACAGGCTTGTCTGAATATTTTACATTACATTTCACACTGGCAATGACACAGTCCGGATTTTGTATTTATCCCAAGAGATATACGTTTTTTTTGTGTAAAAAAAGTGAGAGAAACGGTTAAATTATTTAAGCGTACCGTTCGCACCTCCTGTGTAATATTTCGTGATAATGTATGTGTATTGGGGTGTTTTATGGAAAAAAATATGAATATAATGTATTGTTTTGCGGACTTTTTTATGATACCAGGAAAGGTTCTTGACACTAAAAATACTTGCGAAAAGTATTCGAACAGTTACGTCAAAAAATGTATACGAAAAATATAGTTCCGTTTAAGTCCGGTAGTGACGTTGCTCAATACACTAGTTGAAGTGTCGCATGGACGTACGTTACGTACTTTTTGCAAGTTTTTGTGTTAGCACGTAACACGAAATCTATGAACTTCATATTCTTCGTAGGTATGAAGCCCCGCAGAAAGTCTAAGGTCAAAATTACACTTGTAAGTTTTGCTTACGTAAGTAACTAACGATTAATTGCAAAACATACACTCTTTGATGTAGGATAGGTATCGTTATTTGGTCGACTACGGGATCAAACTTGTAAGTTATTAATAAAATTTGAGAAAGTGCTTAAAATTACTGATTAAAAGTTTAACTACTGTGGAAATTGTAATACGTTTAGGCCTCTGATTAGCTAAAATCGAAAACGAAATCATAAAAAAGTAATAGTTATTTGTTATGCAAGGCTGGAAAGTTGGGTTTAGCGGCGAGTTACCTCTATTGAAACCTGAGCAAGCGAAGGATTCTTGGCTCAAAGATTGAATCCTGGGCGTAGCAAGGGTTTCAATGGTACGAGACGAAAAAACTTTTCTGCCGAGCGCAACAAACAATTTTTCACCTCACAACCGCGTGGAAAATTTTTAGGTTATTGCCGCGTTGAACTTCCAGTTAAATAATCTTTTAACAAAAGTTTAATCTAAATTCTTGTTGTTTTAATGATATTTAAAACTAAAATAATAAAAAAGGGAGTTAATTCAAAGTTATTTAAAATAGGAATAAATTGTTACTTATAATAACAATAGAAACGGTTCGGAAAATGTTGACATTGACATGAGGTACAAGAAAAGGACAATTAAAAAATTTCGTTACTCTTTTTATGGGAGTAACTTATACATTTCTTGAGAATTTGAGAGTATTGGTTGTATTTTTACTTATGGAAGTTACTCTTCTTGGCGTAATATTGGAACCTTAATTTTCGCTTGGTAGCACATGATACTCTTAGACCTTTGGTGATCCATCGATGATTTGTACGTCGATTGCTGCACTTTATTTTTTTCAATGGTATACACAAATTATAAAACAGAGTGAACGTTTCGTGAATAAAATTAAAAGCTTTATTTATATCTTTTTCCTGGTAAACATCTGACCATGAGAGTTCATACAGAGTCATTTAATTTTCGTATATTTTCCAAGTCAAAGTCTCTATTATAAATATAGGTTTCTCTTGGTGGTAGCACTTTTTTATCTACATGAAATTTCACGGTTTGGCCAGTGTTGTGGTCAGATAATCCTGAATTGTGCACTGAACCCAGAGCACTTGGCACGTTTGTGATAATTTGATCGAAGCACGCAAAAGCCCGTGTCGGTACTTGAATGTGTAAGTGGAAATTGAAACTTTCTACAATTCTTTTATACTCAGTACTTTGCTTTGTAGACTGAAGCAAATCTATGTTGAAGTCACCCATTATTATTACTTTTTTATTAGTTTTGTGTCGTTACGATTCCGTCATACTTTCCAAACGTTTTAGAAATTCAAAATTGTTAGCTTTTGGTATTTTATAAATACAAATAATTATGCATTTGTATAGGGGAATTTCAATACCACAGGCTTCAAACAGAAATTCGGTACTTAACTCTTTCACAAAAGGAAGCTTTTTAAACTCTAAATTGTCTCTACACAAAATACAGACTGTTATCCTGACAAATTTTATCCTGAGACCTACCTTCCTCTTTCAGTACTTCTGCCATACCAACAACATCTTTTCGTGGCCCAAGTAATGCCAGATCGTCGGCGTAGCAAAGTTATACTTTGTGTCTGTCATTTAACTCTACTCCAGCATCAAGTGTCAAAACTTGAAACTAAATAATATCGCAAAACACTATTTTGAGACTGAATTCACAAAAGCGAAATTTTAATTTAATTTTTAAACTGCGCGTGACACCTGCTGCGTCGAATGTGAGCGTAAAATAATTATTGTCAACGCTTTATTTCACTCGCAGTGAGTGTAAAAAACAATTAATTCTCTCCCATATAGCGGTAATTAAGTGAAATCTTGGGATGGAAGAGGTTTCGTTTGGATGTGGCATTTCAAATTCAGTATTCAAATTAAATAAGTAGGTGCTGACTGCTGATAATAAAAAACTGAAGATATTTATGGTTAGAATTTTTAAACGCGTTAAATAAGTAAATTACATTACGGGCGCAGCCCATGGTGCAGTGGTTCGCCCTCTCGGCCTGCGCTTGTTGAGATTAAGCAACTTTCGCAATGGTCGGTCACGGGATGGGCGACCAGAAATGTGCAATCTCGTGCTTCGGAAGCTAACCCACCCGCGTTGGGCCCTCGTGGTGGTTCAGGGCCCACTCTGCTTATCATCCATAAGGAAGGCCAGTGCGCCGGCAGTGGTGACATTAAAAATGACTGATGACAACAACAACAATATAAAATTTATATAGAGTAAGAGATTTTAATAAAAAATTAAAGATTAAATTTGCTTTTTTAGCATCATCACCCACAGCATCTACGGTATAAGTGGTTGCAAGCAATCAAAGAGCAACCTTTAATTCTTTTTCATTCATTTTATTATTATATTATATACTTGTGACGTGTGGTGACGGCCTAAGAATACAAGTGTCACCACTACCTTAGATGCCTGGGATGTTTTAGCCTGGAATGTCGTAAGAATCGACTAAGAGGCTCGACGCATTGAACATCTGTGCGAGAGAAGGAAAACTAGAAACAAACCCTCTACCAACCCGTCTGGCCAACGTGGTAGCAGAAGGTTAATAACCTCTATAGTCTTATGTCCAGCAGTGGACGTGGACGTCCACTGCTGGTGATGATGATGATGATGATTATATATTTAAATTTTGCATTTATTTTAACCGCCTCTGTGTTCTAGTGGTAACAACCTCCGGTATCAAACCCAGGGGTCCCGGGTACGATTCCCAGCTGGGGTACATATTGTATATGGTTTGGTTGATGGTAGGACTTGTTGTAAGTCCACCTGGCTAGCTACCACTATCTAAGCCTGACGCAATAACAGCAATGTATTCAGCATTGTTGTGTTCCGGAATTTAGAGATAAGATAGAAAGTTCCTTAGTGATTGAGGATTTCGGGAGAGCCTCCATCTTCAGCCTTATCAATACTTAACATCAGGTATGATAAAGGATAAGAATCTCCCCTTTGTTCGTAAAAAGAAACTAATTCTATACACCTCATAAATGTGTCGTCTTTATTTTCTTAAAGATGACATTTATGCCGTGGAAATACCACCAATCTGCGAAAAGGTCATGGATCACGCACAAGAAAATATTTGTTTGTCTAAATATGTCTATTTGTCTTAGTTTGAATGTTTACTATCAATATCATTCACTTATTTATGTCCTAAAACGACATTACAAGTTAGTAAAACCAGCCAAGTAGGTAGATAATTAGTGTGATTGTGTGATTATTTTTGTGAAGAAAAATAAAGACAATAATATTGCTATTCATAAACAATTCATAGCTCCATGTTCAGGAGGAAAGCAAAGAAGCACTAATTGAGATGGAGCGGGGCCACTTAACGCACATTGCCTTAAGTCACCCAATTATACACAGACATACATTATACAGAGTGGAAAGTTAAGACGGGGCATGACGGGCAGGTACATATTCTCACTAAGTCCTAGTTTGCAACTACCTTTTTTTTTTAAGTACATATTATTATAATATATATAGATATATTAAATATATATTTAGTTGTTATTTATTTAAATATTTGAAATTTATTTAGTAGTTTATGTGGGTAGATTTATTCTGTAATATTGATGTATATTTTGTTATTCTTGCTTGTTGCTGGTGCACTATCACTCGCTTTCTCTCTATTTTTCCTATGCCTCAAAGGTTGCCTGGAAGAGATCGCTCTTAGCGATAAGGCCTTTGCCCACATTTATGTCAACTCTTTCTTGTGTTTCTGTCTGTATTTTTGTGTGTGCAATAAAGTGTTTTATCTATCTATATATCTATCTTAACCATTATAGCTACACAAGCTTCCGCCTGCGGTTTCACCCACGTGTTTCCCGTTCCCGTGGGAATATCGAGATAAAAGGTAGCCTATGTTACTCTCTGTCCTTTCAACTAAATCGATGCCAAAAATCAAGTCGATTGGTTGCTTAGGTAAGGCGTGAAGGAAGGACAAACAGACAAACTTTCGCATTTATACCTAATCTTAGTTAGGATTAGGATTAGGAAGAAAACGTTCTTAGGAAACTATACTTAATTTTTTTAAGAAACTTAGATCTGCATTCACAGATTTTGAAAAAAAAAGAAATACATTTGCAGGAAAATAAGCAGTTTGGATTTTTTTTATGCCTATCGATCCTGTTTCTTATAAGGATCAAAACATTCTAAGACACCAACTGACTGACTGTATGAGTACTAGAAACGTCAGAAAATATATTTCAATTAAAAATAACCTATTGCGAAACGTCACACCTAATTGTACTTTAACTAAAAACCACCCAATTTCACTGCTTTTCTTTCACTTCCTTCCCAAAAAACAACTTTAGCTTCCAAAAGCAATGTTTCCGAAGCGTCCTACACAAACAAAATTACAGCCCCACAATTCAGGAAGTCACGGATATAATCAGTGCTTTACAAACTTAACCCTGATGCTTACTGACCCTCGAGGTCAGGAATCGGTGTGACCTTGGCGCGTGCGTGTCTAGGCGCGGTCACGATACGGGGTTAAGTGCCTTATTATTTTTACCGCTGGGCAAATGGGAGTACGGAGCGACGAAAGGGTTGAGGCGGCTTGGGGCAACGCAAATACGACAAACAGATCGACATCTTGACATAATTATATATCGTAGGATAATTTGATAAATCGAATGTTCGCGAAACTAGTAGTTATCCGTGTTTTCGCAATATACGCGCACATATTTGATTCTGAGCTATGTAGCTTAAATAAATAATTCATCAATCATGGGATCACCAATAATTCATCAATTATGATGTTGTCATTTATTGTGGTGGTATAGTAACTAAGTCGGTACAGCGCCAACTGTCGAGTTCTGACACTACTTTTTCATTGTTCGCTTTAATAGGTACCTTAAGAACGACTGCACCAAATTGAGTAATTATTTGTTTGTCGTCTTCGTTATTTTTAGGACAAGGTTTATTTTCTTCCTCTTCTTCTTCCTTCAAGTCAATGGCAAAAATCCGCAAATGCAAATTTCCACCCACAACTCAGCTACACGGGTCGCAGACTCAATAGCAGTCCACAGCTCGTCAGGTTCACAGCTGTAAGGACACGCAGAGCAACATAGAAGGTGGGTAAATTGAATTTGGGTCATGGTCTGTGGGGAGGCCACAGACCATGACCCAAATTCAATTTACCCCATTCACTGCACGTAGTCATTGCACACATTGGTCGTCGTTGCTGGTAGCTCCACCGGCACAAGTTCTCCTTACACCGGTCGATCTGTGTTCTCAGCCTGTTTAAGGATTTACAGGTCGGCCAAGGTAGCTTGTGACCGGAGGCGAGACTTTCCTTTAGGGTGATAGGTGAGTTTGCCTGGATCTACCCCACACAGACCAAGCAAATTCCCCAGCAAAGTAGCAAAGCGTCAGCCTGGCATTTCGTTAAAGTAAGGTGCCGAAGTAGGTTGTTGCGAGTGCAGACCTTTTTCCTAACACTTTCACATGTGTTTGTAAGTCAAGGTTCTGTCCAGAACAACGCCCAGGTATTTTGGATACGAGCAGTGTGTTATAAACACTCCACGCCAAGAGATATTAAGAGTGCGGTTGGCCTGCCTGTTGCGAAGATGGAAAGCACAAGACTCTGTTTAGGCAGGATTAGTCTTCATTTTGCATGCTATGACATAATATTGTTAAATAGGCTTAGGTTCTACAACCTACAAATTTGTAAAAAATTTAACTAAATATAGAATTTATTAATTTATTTATTTCAGGGCGTTATACTAGTACCATTTATCCAGGTCCAAGCCCGCCTCCACCTCTACAAATGTTTTGGCCTGAGAAGCTTAAATTTAAGTTTATATACAAGGAATTTGAAAAAATCGTATAGAAAAGTTTTTCTATTCCAAATGAATGAAGTCGCGGACGAAATGTAAACGCTCATCATCATCATAATTTATTTTAGGTAATGATAAAGCTGAAAGTAGAAGCACACCTCTCCCGGAATCATCAGTCACAAAAAAAAAATCCAATTTTTTTTTCAGACAAATGTATTTACAAACTTGCCTCATCCAATAGCACCATTCATACATGATTGTAGAGCGAGTGAAAACTCCATAAAAACTTCCGAACTGTGACTGTAATGGTCCCATTTACACTGCCTCTAGTATTCTTCTGTGCCACTGTCGAGGCAACGACTTCGCTATTTTTTATTTTTACCTTTTGTTTTTTCCAAGCCTCCGCTTAAAATAACACGAAGAAATGTGATTAGGTTTTTTATGATCTTTGCTACTTATGTACCTACTCCTAGTACGAGTTCGGAAAACTATTTTCGCTATCGAAAATATCTCTCTGTCTCTTTCCTAATCATCGACTACTTTACCCACAGGAGCAGTGCTTCCAACAGTTTTCGATAACGCTGATAGTTAAAATCTTGACTTGAATCAGCTTGAGTTAATCTTGAGTTTGATTCGACTTCGAGCACAACTCAATTTCGTCAAAAGTACACCTAATGACTTATTGACTCAAATGATTCTCGAAAGCTTGCATGCGTGCATGAACACAAAGAAAATAAACACAGCGCGAACTCTCGCATCTTGTTAGCCTGTCACAAAGGACGTCCAATGTCATTTAGCACTTCGATGTAGACAAAAAAATCTCTCTTTATCATAGCACGAAATCCATATTAATTACCCAACCAAATCTCGTGTCCTATTAGGACGATAATATCAAGGCTTTAGAGCCACATATTAATCATCTTCCAATTTGTCGGTTCGGTTGTGCCGTACCAAATCTTGTTCCGAGATTAGGTCTAATAGGTTACAGATGCGTACAACAATCTGGCGGGAATAGATAATGGACTAGTTTGATAGTACCAACAAGTACTATCGAAACTCTAGCGAGTTCATTTGTACATACAGCTCGGGCAAGTATTTACTTATATACAGAGTCATTAAGCGACAATAGCGAACCTAGCGGCAGAGGTGAATGATTTCTTCAGTTTCGCTTCTTTATTGAAAGCTATAGAGGACCAACAAACAAAATGGACAACTCTGCAACTATTGCCGGTTACTGTATAAGAGGATGCCAATTAAATGTATGAGAAACGTGAAGAAATAATGGCATTATAACAATTCAGAAAACTGCCTGGAATTAAGACAAACTAATATCGCCCAGCATGCGTAGCAGCATGCGCACCTCGACAGAGCTTTCTCATTTGAGACATTTTTCTCGCGCGAGCGAATTGGTTGTCCCGCTCACAACGTACTAATATGAGCGAAACAGACATCGCGATATAAGGGTCGATAGCGAGTCGCGGTGCGCATGCTACGCTGGCTGGACCAACAAACCAAATGATAATTTCAGTCGCTATGGCCGATAACAGATGGTGCCGTAGAGATCGCCAAGTAAAAACAGTGCTTATTTTATTATTAAAGAGTATTGCATAATTTTGGATTAATTATATTTTTTATGCTTCGATGGCGCGGCGGATGGGTGACGGCAGCAACAGCCTTCTGAACGTGGTTGGGTCGCATGGACGGCCCCTTTATGAGGCATTCCCTGACATTGCATGCACCCGTCCGTGCCTCAATTCCAAAGACATTTTAAATTCTTATTTTTATTAAACTAACATAATTTTACTAACACAATGTGAGCTTTGGTAGCCTGATGAATAAATGATTATTAATATTTTTATTTTGACGGGTTACAACGCTTTCCATCACAGAGGACAGCAGTGGCATTCTGTAAATTTCATTTACAAAATCACCTGTAAATCCGCTGTGAAATTAATTTGGTATTCTTGTGCCCTCTTGCACCAAGCTGGGTTAACACATTAAATTCCGAGTTAGTGCTACTTTTGTATGCACTAACTCTGGGTCAATGTTAAACAACTTTCGCAATGGTCGGTCACGGTATGGGTGACCAAAAGTTTACTATGTCGAGCTCCTCCGTGCTTCAAGTTAAGCCGTTGGTCCCGGGTGAGTTTGCAGTCGTTAAAACCCACCAGTCCGCATGGCCCGTTCTCCTTATCCATCTATAAGGAAGGTCAGTGCCCCAGCAGTGGGCACATTAAAAATGGCTGATGACGACGACTTATTTTCATACCTCTATCATCTACATTTGTAATGTACGAGAAACACGATTTTATGATTTTGTCTCGACACTTTTTTTTTCGAAATAACCCCCTAAAGTACGAAAATTCAAGTTTATTCTCAAATGGGGATACCTATACAATTGGAAATTAGTTTAATTACTGGACACCAATAATATGTAGTTTAATTTCTCTTTAATAGCTCTAGATATTTCTACGTGATTTCGTAGTTTTTTTCACGTAATCTGCAAAATCGGTCTCGCTCCCGCGCGCGTCTTTTTCTCATTACTATCTCGCTTCAGTCGTATAGCGCCTTAATCGGCCATCCCGTTGTTTTCATACAAACATTCTCACTTTTCGATTTTAAACATACAAATGTCCGTCCGTCCGTCCGTCTGTCAAGACCGTTTTTCTCAGGAAGGCGTAGAGGTATCAAACTGAAATTTATATCTAATACTCATGCCTACTGTCCCTTCGAGCTGTGAAAAAATCAAACTTCTAAACCAAAGCAATCAATAGATACAGCCGTTTATGCCGCAAATTTCCGCAAATTTTCGAAACTTGCACGGGAATCAAAACCTACAGGGTCCCGTGAACTTAGAATCTTGAAGTTTGGTGCGAAGTAACGTCTTATAGTACAGATAAAGGAAAAATTGCGAAAACCGTAAATTTTTAGTTAAAAATATTTTTGAAAATTTATATTTCTCTAGCTGTTACCCGCGACTTCGTCCACGTGGAATCCTTTTATACATGTATTAGTTTTCCGCCCGCGACTTCGTCCGCGTAGATTCTACTTTCACCTTTTGGGGATGAAATTTTCAAAAACGCCGAGACAGGTAAATGTTAATTTTTATTCCTTAACCAAAATATAAAATTTGAAGATCCTAACTCCAAAACTGACGGACTTTCATACAATCTTTCATCCCCTATTTCACCCCCTTAGGGGTAGAATTTCGAAAAATCCTCTCTTAATGCACCCCTAGACTTCACAAGAAACCTATGTGCCAAATTTGAAGTCTCTAGACCTAGCGGTTTGGGCTGTGCGTTGATATGTCAGTCAGTCAGTCAGTCAGTTTCTTCTTTTATATTTAGATTTTAAAAATACCATAACTATGACTCGATTGTCGTGATGGGTGAACTTTTACTTATATACCTACAGGTTTGTACGGAACCCTCGGTGCGCGAGTCCGACTCGCACTTGGCCGGGTTTTTTTACAAAGATCTGTATGCTAAATGCGTAAGACAGTCGAACGCAAACATTAGATTAGATCTTTGCAATAATATTGACATTTTTATGAATCGAGTCACAAAGTGTGTTGTTGTATGAAAAAATGGTATAGTCGGTTATATGTGTCCCTGAGTGTAGAATTTGTATCAAATTTTCTGAATACCTATAATAGAATTCGATTCATCTGCCTTGACGTAGCTGGCTGGCCATAGTAACGCTCACTTTGACATGTCAAAGGAAACAATGTGGTTACACGTAGGTACACAGAACTCAAGAGGACAAAGTACGTATAAGGTGACAGAGAGACCACTTGGAACAAATACTTAAAATACAAATACTTAAAACAAAAAATCGGCCAAGTGCGAGTCTTTTTTTATCTTTATTCAAAGATTGAATCCTGAGCGAAGCGAGGATTTCAAAGGTACAAGACGCTAAAAACTTTTCTGCCGAGCGCAACACAATTTTTCACCTCACAACAGCGAGAAACATTTTATGGTTGTTTCCGCGGTCAACTTCTGGTAAAAAATTCTTTAAACATAATTTTAATCTAAATATACCTTATTCTCGTTGTTTTAATGACATAAAAAACTAAAATAATAAAAAAGGGAGTATTATAGTTAATTCAAAGTTATTTAAAGTAGGAATATATTGTTACTTATAAATAACAATTAAAACGATTCCGTAAATGTTGACACTGACATGAGGTACAAGAAGACAAAGACAGTTTAAAAATAAAGATTTATGTCACGATCCGAAATCCAATCATAGGTTGTGAAATCTCACCCAGCCTAAAATTTTTTTTTATAACAAATAGTTTAATCTTATTGTTATTGTTTTTATGATTCAATGAACTAAAATAATATATTAAAACCAAAACGCAGTATTATAATTAATTTAAAGCTATTTAAAATAAGAATAAAATGGAACAATAAAGTCAATAGTGCGATTCGGAACGCATTATGACATATGTTTAGGTATTAAATTAAAAAAAGTACTTTGCCGCGCTAGGCCGCAAAAAGCGATTTTCTACGCCTAAACTGATTGACAAAACCTCATTTCCAGAGCGTGTGACGTGAAAAAAGTATTTTTTTAGAAAAAGCCTGTCTGTTTTGCTATCGAATGTCAATTATTTATCTAAGGGCTAGCTAGCGCATACGAGTATATTATGCAACTTTTCCATCGACTTAACTGTTATGTCGAGTAATGTATTTCTTGCGATTTCCACACAACAATTCAGTTTAATAGATAAAGTCGAAGTTGAATAACTATCGAGTTGATTATATGCGCGCTTCCTATAAACATAAACATAAACATAATATGATTCACAAGAAAATAGTTATTCAACTAAAAGTTGTATTATATGCGCTAGCCCCAAGTCAACAATTTGATAAAATCGTACAGATTCTGCTCAATATTTTAACAGTTCTACAGCCTGATCCATTCCATAGCAGTTATGTAGACCGAAAAGCCGTGGCCAGTTATTGGGAAAAATTACCATTATTTTTTATGACACTGGTTCCGTGCTTAGAATGCTGATCTTGTATATCGATCGGGGAGGAAATGTTGTGAAATGATACAGATACCCTGAAATGGACTCGATTAGCAATCGTGAAAGTTAAGTTCTTTTTGCAAAGATTTGTTATGTATGAGACGTGTGATGCAAGATGTTTTTATTTTGGGAAATGTTTAATTATCTTGTTAATTGTCTACTATATTTTTATTTTTAGGTTTATTTATTCGTAATCCACATGCATGCTGTGGTCTCATAATATGATCGGAGAAGCACGCTAAGCTGTAACCATAATTTAATGTTATGTGCGATCGTAGTTGGTCTTATAAATAAATTTATTATTATTATTATTATTATTAAAGAATGTATATATATATAAGGCGAAATGGAATTTAATAATAAAATTTTAAGGGGTGGTCAGGTCAAGTGTTTGCAATCTAAGAAAAATAATAAAAAAATCTAAAAAAATCTTTTTCTCCTAATAAAAAAATAAATTACGAGTTCGTAATTTACCTACTAGTTAATATTTTAAGTGTATTTTATTCATTATCAAACTTAATTAAACCTTGAATAATGAAAAAAAACCATTAAATAAACTATTTAAAAACAGCTGATATTAAGCTACACTGCGCTGCGCGGCGCCCGGCCGTCAACCCGGCCAGTCAGCTGAGAGCCATAAGTACCTACCTACTATGCAGCAAAGCTACCGCCTGGGCTGAGACCTAATTATTTTCTTTTCACAACTAATTTGAACGATTCGTTTCTAAGGTACAGTTAAGGCAAACAATCAATTGCAAGATCCAGACAAGGCCACATTGTAGTGACAAACAACACATGTTATGAGCGTTGAGGTGAGTATTATGCTGTGATGAGTCTTATTTAAGCTGTGACGTGACTTTATTATTCAAACTTCCCTATTAAAACAAAATCAAGTTTCAAATAAGTTTTGGTTAATAAATAGGTGTAGGTAAGTATAAGTAGGTAAGTAGTACTTACATGACGTCGAACAGCAATCCAGTTTACTTAATAATAATATGCGTACAGCAAAAGGCGATAAGCTTTCCATCACGCTTAACAGGCTTTGGACTGACAAAGTAATGTAATAATAATTATGTATACGGACAGTTGTTAATTGGTTAAAGGACCTAGATACTAGAATACTTTTATGTTCAACAACGCTCCTGACGAAGCCACCGACAAAACTCTACTCGAGCCGAGTAATCAGGAGTCATCAATTCCTGAACTCGCGTGTAGTGGTAGGGATGGAAAGTGTCCTCGTCGTGAAGAGTTCGCCACGCGTAGTACTGGCTTACTCCGAAAATTCTGGCAGCATCTCGAGTACTGGCCGTTTCGTGCTCTTCGAAGAATTCCACGATCCGTTCTTCCACTTCAGCTGACACCACTCTTGGTCTACCAGCATCAACTGGCGGTGGTGGATCCAAACGGCCATGTTCTCGGAAACGGTACATGGCATTCAGTATGGTGCGGTGACTGAGGCGCACTCCGAACCTCTCCTCGTAAAGCCGCGCAGCACTGCTTAACACTTCGCTACTTTCACGGTAACAAAATACCATTTCAAGGTACTCTCGACTAGTATACCTCCTAGGCATTTTTACTAACGCGCGTCGCGACCTGATAGCACAGAATGCACAAGGAGACTAACTAAAGAAAATATCAAATCAAAGTAAAGCGCGAAATTTCACGTGATTATTAGGGGTGGGACACGAGAAAAAAAGAAAAAAATATTAATTTGTGTCCGAGTTAATATTTTCCAATATTTTTCTATTTAAAATTTACCATAAGTATAAAAATAGCATTGAAAAATGCAAAATCATAAAACATTAATTATTTTTTCAGGCACATATTATCTTGGTTTGCATTGCTTCGCAACTTTTTGTTTAGTCTGATCACATAAATATCTGGGCAACATCTTGCTCTAGTAGGCCTTATCTCTTACTGGGGATATAGCTAACTTATTGATAGTATTGATATGATATATCACACATAGAGGCTTTCGTCGTGCGTGATACGTTAAAACTTGTATAAGTAATTAAGTTTATTACAAATTCTTTCACAATTACAAAGTGATTTTATGCAAGCCTTTAATTATCTTAGCCATCGTCTACTTCCAAATTAAGACATAAGCAGGCCATACACGCAAGTATGGCCTGCTTTAGGAAAAATAAATAACATTTTTTTTTATGAATCTTTCTACAGAATAATGAAACTAGGATTACAGAATTTACACACCCAAATTGACTACCGTAATAATTTACAATAGATAGATAAGAAGTTTACTTGCTACATAAAAATTAAAATCAATAGGCAAAGAGGCAGCTCTAAAATAGCGGCTTTTCTATTGATGATTCATATTGCATGCGGTTTCATTGATCTACCGCCACTGTCATCGCCGACAAACGATGCCGCCACGGCCGCCAAACGCTGCCTATCGCTTTTCGGCACCGTCCGCGTCGCTCGGCTCGGCGGTCAATCAAAAAAGTTAGTGACTCGAAGATGATTGTGGTGTGCAGACGTGCAGTTGCGCGCCGCGTGCGGGCTGCATTTTCGTTTACGATATCGATCGGCAAAATGTGTACTAATAAACAAGCAAACGTGAGAAAAGTACTAACCAGACAGTGTCTCAGTGAGTGTAACAACAAATTAGTGTGTAACCCATCAATCAGTGCAATAAGGTTAATTAAGGAGTGTTGTGATGTATGAGTGAATGTGGTCGACAGCGACACAGGATAATGTATCCCTTTTTTGTATGCAGAATATGCAGATGATATCATCTGAATGGAACTAACTATTAAGTAAGTGAATGTAACTATTAAGTAAACTGGATTGCTGTTCGACGCCATGTAAGTACTACTTACCTACTTATACTTACCTACACCTATTTATTAACCAAAACTTATTTGAAACTTGATTTTGTTTTAATAGGGAAGTTTGAATAATAAAGTCACGTCACAGCTTAAATAAGACTCATCACAGCATAATACTCACCTCAATGTTCATAACATGTGTTGTTTGTCACTACAATGTGGCCTTGTCTGGATCTTGCAATTGATTGTTTGCCTTAACTGTACCTTAGAAACGAATCGTTCAAATTAGTTGTGAAAAGAAAATAATTAGGTCTCAGCCCAGGCGGTAGCTTTGCTGCATAGTAGGTAGGTACTTATGGCTCTCAGCTGACTGGCCGGGTTGACGGCCGGGCGCCGCGCAGCGCAGTGTAGCTTAATATCAGCTGTTTTTAAATAGTTTATTTAATGTTTTTTTTTTCATTATTTAAGGTTTAATTAAGTTTGATAATGAATAAAATACACTTAAAAAATTTAACTAGTAGGTAAATTACGAACTCGTAATTTATTTTTTTATTAGGTGAAAAAGATTTTTTTAGATTTTTTTATTATTTTTCTTAGATTGCAAACACTTGACCTGACCACCCCTTAAAATTTTATTATTAAATTCCATTTCGCCTTATATATTATATTCTCTGTTGGAGATCCTTTAAATAAATAGGCAAATAAAATAAAATAAATGTTGTGTAATAAATAGTTCGTGGAGCCCGTGGCGCAGTGGTTCGCGCGCTCGGCTTGCGATTGTTGAGGTTAAGCAACTTTCGCAATGGTCGGTCAAGGGATGGGTGACCAAAAGTTTACTATCTCGAGCTCCTCCGTTTTTTTTCAACATTTTTAATACTAATAGAACACATCACAGTCTATATAGAACTTCTCTTCTAATATTTTTACTCTGTCTGTTACTTTTTACCGCTGAATAAATTGGGATGAATTTTGTTATAAGGATAGCTTACTTGGAGATGATCTACTTTTTGTCGACAATATTTAAGGGACTAAGTGATCTAAAAATCGCGTAGATACAGTCAACAACACATCTTTATTATAAGTACCTACATAATTTTTATTTTTACTTATAATTTTTATACACACGTTTAGTAAATTATTTCTATTTTTGTTACATTATTATTATTGATTGAAAATGCATGTATATGATTACTTCCTGTTTTCCCGCGAGCCCTCTATGGTTGCAGCTGAAAATAATTAAAACGATTTGCTTTTAAAGCAAATACATGTGTGTGTCTACAGCTTCCTCATAAGACATAGAGGAATTCTAAGCATGCCATATTTTAGTGCAAATTAGGAGCAATCAAACGTGTCAGTGATATTTTAGGTGCAACCATAACTTCGTTACTAGGAGTTTTTTTTTGTGTGTTAGCTGGAGAAACGTGTCCCCAGCTGACACATGCCGTTTTAAGGCAAACCAGTGAGGTTAGGGCTTTAGACTATAGTCAGAAATTTAGTGCACAATAGGAGCAATGAGAACCAAAAAAACTAACCGTCACACTCAAATACTGTTGAAACTACGATCATTAAAGTGTGTGTTAGCTGGAGACCCGTGTCTCTGGCTTACACACACCTGTATCTTCGTAATTATTTGAGGTAGGATTATGTTTTATACATCAAATTTTAGAGTCGAATTGGAGCAGTAAGCTCCAAATTTTTCTAATCTCTGGCTCGAATAGTTTTTAAGCTACGAACCGATAAGCATGTGTAAGCTGGAGACACGTTACACGTTTTGAATCACTGTAACCGTATAAGTTAGAGTCTCGTATTAAGAATCAAATTATACCTTATAATAGGAGCACACGGCATGCAAAATTTCAAATTACTGGGCTTCTTAGTTTCAAAATTATAGGCAAAAAACTGGTTTCCCGCCAAAAAATTCAAAATAAATGGCTCGGACGCAGCTAAAGCGCGGTTGCCGTTCCGTGCGCTACACTGTTGCAATCGACTTTGAACCTAACGGCTGGTATTAATTCGAGTCACTTTAGTTTGCGCTTTCGATCGTTTTAATTTCTGTTTTGAGAATTTTAGACCAGGAGCCGTCCGATATATCTACGCTGATTACATACCATCTATGGTAGTTACTTATAATTGAACTATCTGATTCTCTTATGAAGTACTTTTTAAATGTTAGTGTTAGAAAATTCACAACATTTGTTGATATAGGGCATGGATGATGGGCAATTTTCTATGAAACCTGGGCGTTAAACCAACAGAAATGGAACTACTATTTAGTACTTAGTACTAGAAAATGTTTTCTTGTTTATTAACTATCATAAGCCCCCGGTTTGCTTGAAAATAACCAGAGCGAAATACACTATTATAAATTCTGTATCTAACTATACTTTTTTCTCTCTTATTAATTCAGTGATTAGTTCTCTTATTAATAGGCTGATTAACCTATAGTTCATAGAACAAAGACAAAAATCGGAGACTTCCTTAATACTATTTTTTTTCCGGTAAAACTGGGAATTTAATTAGGCGAACCTTAACACCTTATTATTAATATTTAAATTATATTTGCTTTTCGTTTTGACACAACTGCTCAAAAATAATTAGAATGTTTTCATGGTTCACGTGATTTTAATTTCCTAAAATTTTATTAATATTCACCATAACCAGTGATCGGATAAAGTTAATTTTTGGCTGAAAAATTGTGGAAGTAGCTTCTTAAAACATTTTGTTTTTTTTCATATTAATCCCAGGATTCCAAAAAATTCGGGAATGCAAAAGTAGTCGATAACATAGTGTGGAAACAACGACTTTAGCATTATGGTACTTATTATAAAATAATCCGGGACTCGCAATCCAGGTGTTGCAAAAGGGGTTACATATTCATATTTTAGTACTTTTATAAAAAAAACTGTCGTCACAAAAAAAAGGTATTTTTCGACCCCCTACGTAACCCATAAAACCCCCTTTCAGCATCAAATATAAATAATAATAATAATATCAATCATATCGATCGATTTTGTATGGGCAAGCGACTTATCCAAATTTTAGAGTGAAATTACTATGGAAACTGTCCCCTAATTGTCTAATTTCAAAATCTATCACAATCTCTTTCAGAGGTATTGTGATTGTGTTATTTTCGTCTGCCACATTTGCTTAGACAGTTCAATTTCGTTTATTCCATACCTTTCAAAACGCGTCCCGATCACAATCCCTTTCAAATGTCAAAAAGTGATGGCCTGAAGTATGTAAATATCTTTAAAATGACGAATTGATAGGGATTGCGATAGATTTTAAAATTAGACAATTAGCCCCCTGAAGAAATTTTGAGCTTGTTCTTTTGAACTTTTTATCATGTCAATTGATGCTGAAAGGGGGTTTTATGGGTTATGTAAGGGGTCGAAAAATACCTTATTTTTGTGCTATGAAACGTACATCATGTACGATTCGTAGCCCTCGTCATTTCAAAGATATTTACATACTTCAGGCCATCACTATTTGACATTTGAAAGGGATTGTGATCGGGACGCGTTTTGAAAGGTATGGAATAAACGAAATTGAACTGTCTAAGCAAATGTGACAGACGAAAATATCACAATCACAATACCTCTGAAAGGGATTGTGATAGATTTTGAAATAAGACAATTAGGGGGCAGATTCCAATGTAATTTCACTCATTTTGACAAGTCACTTGACTATACAAAATCGATCGATATTATTGATATTATTATTATTATTGATATTTGATGCTGAAAGGGGGTTTTATTGGTTACGTAGGGGGTCGAAAAATACCTTATTTTTGTGCTACGATGCACCGTTTCCGAGATATATCAAACAATATAGAAGAGCAGCGGAGGACTTCGATACTGTTTTTATATTTATCAATTATATTATTATTTCACAATATTTTAAAATATTTATTTGACAAGGCAACTGTTCATATCTACGCACGACGGGCCTCTCTTGCTTAATTTTATTAAAAACAAAACCAGCCAGCAACGGCGGTGTTGTGGCCCCCTTGTAGGGCGGAGACATGTATGGTCTCCACAGTACCTAATAGGTAAATATACTCAGCCTATTCCGATCACTGAATTAATAAGAGAGAAAAAAGTATAGTTAAGAATTTATTTATTTTAGAATTTATAATAGTGTATTTCGCTCTGGTTATTTTCAAGCAAACCTGGGGGCTTATGATAGTTAATAAACAAGAAAATATTTTCTAGTACTAAGTACTAAATAGTAGTTCCATTTCTGTTGGTTTAACGCCCAGGTTTCATAGAAAATTGCCCATCATCCATGCCCTATATCAACAAATGTTGTGAATTTTCTAACACTAACATTTAAAAACTACTTCATAAGAGAATCAGATAGTTCAATAAGTAACTACCATAGATGGTTTGTAATCAGCGTAGATATATCGGACGGCTCCTGGTCTGAAATTCTCAAAACAGAAATTAAAACGATCGAAAGCGCAAACTAAAGTGACTCGAATTAATACCAGCCGTTACGTTCAAAGTCGATTGCAACAGTGTTGCGCACGGAAAGGCAACCGCGCTATAGCTGCGTCCAAGACATTTATTTTGAATTTTTTGGCGGGAAACCAGTTTTTTGCCTATAATTTTGAAACTAAGAAGCCCAGTAATTTGAAATTTTGCATGCCGTGTGCACCTATTATAAGGTATCATTTGATTCTTAGTACGAGACTCTAACTTATACGGTTACAGTGATTCAAAACGTGTAACGTGTCTCCAGCTTACACATGCTTATCGGTTCGTAGCTTAAAAACTATTCGAACTAGAGATTAGAAAAATTTGGAGCTTACTGCTCCAATTCGACTCTAAAATTTGAGGTATAAAACATAATCCTACCTCAAATAATTACGAAGATACAGGTGTGTGTAAGCCAGAGACACGGGTCTCCAGCTAACACACACTTTAATGATCGTAGTTTCAACAGTATTTGAGTGTGACGGTTAGTTTTTTTGGTTCTCATTGCTCCTATTGTGCACTAAATTTCTGACTATAGTCTAAAGCCCTAACCTCACTGGTTTGCCTTAAAACGGCATGTGTCAGCTGGGGACACGTTTCTCCAGCTAACACACAAAAAAAAACTCCTAGTAACGAAGTTATGGTTGCACCTAAAATATCACTGAACCGTTTGATTGCTCCTAATTTGCACTAAAATATGGCATGTTTAGAATTCCTCTATGTCTTATGAGGAAGCTGTAGACACACACATAGCAAATACATCGCTGAGCTGTGACCTTTTTCTAGGTATTACTTACATGATGATAAAACTTTTTATAAAAAAACGAAAACCGTCTTCAAAAAACTAAAAAGCAAAAAATAAACCTTTTGCAGTCGGTGCCAGCCAAGGCACGAAAATTTAAATAGTAGGACCGCAAAGTAGAAGTCGGTTTTCGTTTTTTTATAAAAAGTTTTTTATTTCACAAATTTTAAAGGAAGAAGAGGTTCCGTGCCTACGCTAATAACCTTAGGTCAACCCCTCATCACTTTTTACAAAATGCTGCTTTTCCCGGTGCAATAACGTTACTTATTGAGGAGTTCTACTGATACTTCATCACCAGCTCCACTTCATCACATGCATTGAGTCTAGCATAAATTGCTTATGAACCACATTAAAGTAATCGTATCGCTTCCGTGAAATGCTAAGTATTTAATAGTTCCGATGATCATTTGTGGTCTTCGTCAGCTCCACTTCACCAAATGGTCCAGAAGCATATGCATAAGTTACTATAGAAAACACCGAAATCGCTATAGGAGTGCCTATAATATTTGAAGAGTTCCCTGGATTTCTCCAGGATCCCATCATCAGATCCTGACATGATGACAAAGGGATCACATGTGAAGAATACCCTTTCGAACAAAAAAAAAGAATTACTCAAATCGGTCCAGCCGTCTTCGAGTAATCGAGTAACATACACAAAAAAAAAGATTCCGTCGAATTGAGAACTCTTCCTTTTTTTTGAAGTTTAGTAGGATACAAGTTTTCACTGGTTTTAATAACACAGTATTTTATGTTTGTGTCTGTAGTGTCAAATAAAGGTGTTATCTATCTATCTACTTTATTTTATTTAAGGGAGATCAACAGCGTGCTATAATCACAATATTTAGTACTTGTAGACTAGTTCGAATGCCACCGCTATTACCAGCCAAAAACTACCTACTGAACGAATTTCAACGTAATTTTGGGTTGAGGGTTATCAAAAACAAAGTAAAAAGAAATGATATTCTTTCGTACATCTATAAAAGGATTTCAATAAAATACACATTTGGTATATGGAGAAAATATTGAAATCGTATTACGACTGGCCATAACAAGGATGTTATTGCAAAATCTGTGAGTCCATTACATTTTATGAGGTAAGTATAATATTATATTGTACTGCCGGCATCATATTAGGTCTTACAGTAGGATTGCGGTGAGGGTAAGCTTAAGGCGATACTCGAAAAAAATATGCTGAAGCGAGATAGCAATGAGAAAACGACGTGTACGGGAGCGATACCGATTTTGCAGATCAGGCAAAAAAAAACACAACATCACTTTGTATTAAAAACTACAGCGATTTTTAAAAAAAAGCTTCTATACGATCCTAAATATTATTGGTGTCCACTTATTAAACCAATGTCCAATATTGTAAGTAACCCCATTTAAGAATAATCTTGAATATTCGTATTTTTTAGAGGTTTTTTCGAAAAGAAAAAGTGTCGAGGCAAAATCATAAAATCGTGTTTTTGAAACTATACGAATCTAGATAAAGGTATTAAGAAATATATATGTTATTACCAGATTTGTAACAACTGTAACCGTGCTATAGTTTTATATCAAAAAGTCCATACTTTTTCCGAGTAGCCCCTTAAGATGTATAATATACATCTTAAGGCGCTACTCTGAAAAATGCTATGTATGGGCCAAGTTATTATTGAGGGCATTATTCATAATGCCCGTTCATAACACCATATAGAAAGATACATAGAAAAAATTAAGTATTATAAGGTAAGGTTAGGTTAGAACTGTGACCAAAAAGTGACAACCAGACACGATATTTTTTTATATAATTATAATTATTCAAAAGTTTTTATCACATTGCCTTTTGAGGTATATTTCTGATCATTATTTATAATGTCCAATTAAAAACTTGGCCCATAACATAATATTTACATACCTACATTTTGATCATAACTTCTCCTAATAACGTTCTAAATCACGGTCAGCTTGCGCCGGGTTACTTTAAACACGACCTTATATTTCTCCAATACCGCTTGAAACCATAACCATATCGCTGAAAAAATAAGAATCAAAATATGCAGACTGAACGTGTAGGTATGTGTTATTTGTTGAAACAGATATAATAAAATAATTACAAAAAAGGAACATAGCTAAATACATAGGTCATTTCCGAACCTAGCCCTGCGCTGCATATTTTTATTCTTTTATTATTTTTGTCCTCTCGAGGCATAGTTTTTACCAATCCACTTGTTAAGATACTACTTTATCGTACTTTAGGCCTGGTGACCTGTTAGTACAGGTATCTTTATGATTCCTATTACGGGCACCAGTCTCTCACATCTATAAGTTATTTAAAGGTGTATTGTTTATGCTAATAATGTTTTGTACTAAATGTGATGAGAAAATAAATGATTGATTAAAAAGAAACCCGCTAAGCCCAAACGCTCTGTTATCTGGATGCGTAATTTCTTACGACTCATCCTCGACAGACTTAGAAATGATGCCACTTAGCTTGATTTTACCGCGATGCTTGAGTTATCCTCAGTTGATGAAAAACACTCTCTCCATAATGAAAGCGTTCTACAGCTGTTTGATACTCATGCGCCCCTAAAAGCTGTACGCTTTTAGTGGCCACCCGCTCCTTGGATCAACAGTGGTGTTCGAATGGCTATGACACGCAAAAATCATGCCTTTAGAAATTTTAAGAACGACAGAAGCGAAACAAACTGGTCACTCTACAAGACTGCACAGAACATTTCTCCTTGAAAATATCTCCTATCCCTCGGTCTAGGTAAATCCTTTTCTAACTCAATCCCCTGTCCTTTTTCTCTAATGATTTTAATAATCATTTTTCCTCCGCTACATCTCTTGACCCCATTATGAAGTCCGATACACTCGCCTGCCTTGCGTCTGAAAGCCCTTTAGCTTTCGAATCCTTTTCCTTGTCTCTAGTGACCGCTGACGAGATAAGTAAAATTGTTTCTTCGCTCAAATCAAGTGCCGTTGTGTCTGACGACATTATATTGACGCAGCCGTTAGATCAGTGTTGTTTTTTGTTTCATTTCCTTCATTTGTTAGGCATGTTTAAAATTTTGTGTTTTCTCGATTTAACCTTTAACATTCTAATGTCTGTGTCAAATAAATATATTTTCATTATTTCTTTCTATCTTTTTACACCATGTCAATTTGATAGGCTATTATTGTCTGCACTGAAAACCTAGTATATGGTGGGTGCATTCTGTGTATTTATTTCACTTCCAGTCCAACATAGAAATCATCATCCTACTAATATTATAAATGCAGTATGTCAGTTTGTTTGTTTGTTACTCTTTCACGCAATAACGACTGAACCGAAGTCGATGAAATTTGACACACAGATAGAAGAAAGCCTGGATTAAAACATAGGCTACTTTTCATCCCAATGTTCTCACGGGAACGAGAACCACGTGGGTGAAATCGCTGGTGGCCGCTAGTAGACTATAAACAAAGAATGAAAGGATTGATTCAGGATTTTAAACGAAATGTTTACATATTATAAATAATGCCTTAATCCCTATGTACGAGGGTGAATCAAAAAGTTCTTAGAAATGTCAAAAAATAATTTATTTTTCTACGTTATCTCCTTCTTACTCTATACATTTGGTATAACGCTTCAAAAACTTTTTTATTCCGTCCGAAAAAAAAAATCCTTGACTCTCGAAAATTCCTCTACCGCGGCCATTACCGCGTCATTGTCGTGAAATCTTGTTACATGAATATGCTCTTTCAATAAGTGAAAATCATTAGGGATTACGGATTGCCGTGAGTGCAACGTCGGAGCGATGAGCTGAAGCGTGACCATGGTGAAACAAGACCCAATTTTTTTATGATTATGTATTGAAACTTACCAAATGAAATCTTTAGGATCTCTGCAGGTTATTTTAGAGAGTCATCAAGTACCATTCTTTCCATTTATTTTGCATTTTCTTTGTTTAAATACGTGGACGTTCGACCAGAATGAGAATCATCTTCGTAGCTCGATTTTCCTCTTTTAAAGTCGGCTATTGTCGGCTACCCAGTAAGCGTACATAGAAAAGGTCCAGCATCAGTCCCTATAATGACTGCTGAATATCCGAATAAATATCCGTAGTTGACAATTTTTTTCAGGCACTGGTACTTTATCACCGTATCTCGTTTTTATTATTGTTTTTATTTTGTTTAGACTTTATCAATTCGTTTTACAAAGTAATTAATAATATTGAAAAGGCAAGACGGCAACATTAATATTTGGCATAAAGACTAAATTAAAATGACAAAAAACATTCACAAAAAATATAGTGTTTCCATTTCTAAAAACTTTTTGATTCACCCTCGTAGATCAACTTTTTTCCTAAGAAATATGCAACCAATAAGTAGGTTTGTATCAGAATGACGTGCTAAAACCGAACATGGATACTGTTACGAACTTAAATAATAGACTTATAAAACAAAAGGCTTTTACCCTAAAAGATTTATCTGCAACAATAACTCCCTTTGTTCCATCACAACTGAGAAAAGTTCTAAAATATACGAGGAACATTTTCCGAAAGTTTCCTAAACAATGGAGAGGCTATAAATTCACATTTACCCTAAAACAATGGTGGGGTCAATGACCGACACTTGGAAAAACACGATAAAAGTTCATTGACTTGTAGTGACCGTTGTAGACACCGACGAAAGTGACATGAAGAAACTATGACTATGAATTTATATTGTGAAATTGGAAACATTAGGTTTTGGTGGGTTTGATATGGTTAAGGTGGAATATGCTTCTCTCGGAATCCTACTCAGGAAATGTCTATCAGTTTTTCTCTAACTGCCAATACACAACAATACAGAAAACATTGTTGTTATGGCATCAGACTTAGGTTAGAAGTAGCTTAACAGATGAGCTGAATGGCTGCTAGGGGAAAAACATAGACGATTCGAAAGCACATCTATAAGTCTATTTGTATAAAAATATTTTTTATTCAAATACAGACTTTAACAAGACCTACCACCGACCAAATTTCTCGGCTGACCTCAGGATCTGATTCCAGTAGTGGTGTTACCACTATACACATACCCCCTAGCTTGAAACGCATGATGCTGTCTTTGTTTACTCCTCTAAGATGCCATTTGGACAGTGATACGTTATTTAGCTTTGAGTGTCCATAAAAGCCACTCATGCTAGGGATACATACAAGTGGACTTGGAAAAAAGCCTACCGCCAAAGCCTAGACCAGGGATTCCCAAACTATTTTGGGCAAGAGACGCCTTTTCCACAATAAACTGATAACTCAGATCCAAATAACTTTAAAAATCCACGCTTATTGACTTGCCGAGTTTTGCATCTTGTACAAACTTGTGCACGATATCGACTTGTTAGGTTTTCTAAAATTGCAAACAATTATCATCATCGTCAGCTCGTAGACGTCCACTGCTGGACATAGGCCTCTCCTAGTCGGATGTGTATAGCAATCTGGATCTCCTCCATTCACTCCCTGGATGACCACATTTCGGTCAATCCTAGGCAGAGAACCAAGACACCAAAGTTACCTCGTTTGTATGAAAATCTACTAATGTTTCTAATTATCTGACCACCACTGTATAAATAAATGTATATATGTATTTATATCCGATAACCTAGTATCCCATAACTTGTGTTATGGGATACAGTGCTTACTTTGGGGCTAGGTAAATTGGTGTGAGTGTAAACAATATTTTATTCAAAGTCAAAGATTTTTATTCAAATAGACTTATAGATAAGTACTTTCGAATAGTCCAAAATTTTTTTTCCCTACCATAATATATTTATTATTTATTTATAGTTCCTACTAAAATAACCTTTTACAGTTTTATATCATCAAACCCGAACGAGACGCCGGTGTCCAGAGAACAATAGAGTATCTATTGTTTCTCACAATCCGGGGACTGAAAGGTTAAATAAGAAAGAACGTGATAATAAATAGGGGTAGGTTTTAGAACTCGTCGATCCCCAAAATCAGTTTTCGTTTATGTCGAGTCGACCCCTGTGAAACCGATATCGACCCCATGGGGTCGATATTGACCACTTTGGGAATCCTTGCACCAAACCATGGAGGTGTTTATTCGGAATGGGTAGGTATTTGTAGAGTGTTTCAATGTTTGAAATCCAAATCGTAATTAATCATCGAAATTTATTAGTAAACGATTAATTAAATCGAAATGCTGATCAAACTTTATATTAATTAAGATGGAGAGCTTAGTGGATTAGACGAAAACAGCCCATTTTCCATTCCAATATTACTGTTATATTTCTCGATGAATGTTTGCAATTACCAAATTGGTTTCTTAGTAGGGCGTAAATTATTTTGTTATTACTATCTTAAACTAAGGCGATAAAGCTCAGAATGTCTTGGCAGAAACGTGTAACAGTGACCTATTAGGAAATACTTGTACTGATCTTGTAGAGTAGTGCTAGTGTCGGATTTTATTGACATCTTTGGTAATATAGTAATAAAATAATTACCTGGGTCAATTAATATTACTGAAAATATTAAGAAATAAAAGTTACACCAACCAACCAGCCATTTCTTGAATGTTAATAAAATACTAGCCCTGGGTTTATTATGCCCGTTTTATTATGCCTGTTAATAATAAACGTACGTCTATATAGTCGTCGTTACTCTTTTAAAAGGTCTGTCGTTACTCGCCAAAGTACAGTCAACGGCAATTACGACCCATACAAAATGTCGAATTCATTATGACACTTCTGAACTCAACGTCTTACGTCTGAAACTTCAAAGTCGATTGGAGACACCAAAATAAACTATTTTTATTCGTTAATTTGTTGTGTCCATAGAGCAACGCGGCTTTTTAGTCGGAAAGAGTAGCCATGCGAAGCATTACCCCCTGTCAAAGGGATAGGTTCGTTGGGCATACCGGTTTTACAAAAACAAGTCTCGCTCGGATTTCTTCGCAAACCGAGTTCAGTCGCGCAAGTGAACGTTGACGTATGCCAATGCCTGAAAATGCCGAATTGCTCAGTTTTTTGTTGTAAAAAAAGGTCTTCATCATCAAGCTTACAAAAAAGATGGTGTTACATTTCACATGTAAGTAAATTGTTAACGTATTATTGTTATTTAATAACATTGAAACAATAAATTTAGTATATTGCATTCTTTTGAAGTTGTCAGACATGTTCATCAATATCAAGTCCGCACGCCCAAACAAATTTCAGATCGATCGGGTGATAAATCCGACTTCTCGCCGATGGCAAACTTAGTAATGTTACCGTTTATTATGTTTAGAGATAACAGGTAGCGGCTGGTAATGTTATACACTCACCGGCACATTTAATGGCCCACTCCATTATTTTCATACAAACATGCTAACTTTTCCACTCTATACATAAAAATGTCAACACATTTCCACATTTATTGTGTCTGATTTTCCTATACCAGGCGAGTTAATTATTTAACGCACTTTTGTATCTACAGCTTCCCTAAAAGTCCAGCATTAAAAAACTTATGGATGAAAGAGTACTTATTACTTAAATTGCGAGTTGAAAATTTTGTGGGGATAAGGTCACACATCGATTTGATGATTTCAATTTTACGTATCTGTATGAAATAAAACAGGGAGAAAAAAACAGCCTTTGACGAGTTTCTTGCCGCATGCCGGTTCTTCTCGTTACAAGGTCTTCTGCCGCACTGTAGGGCTTGCGAACAGATGGCGTAGCTTTTTTGACATGCACAAATATATTTTTATCCTTGATATGATGATAAATTTCAGACGGGACTCGAATCCGCGACAATTGTGTCACAAGGTTGTTCGCAAGACAAAGGAGTGGAACTACCTCCGTACGTCTGTATTTCTGAGTACTTACAACCCGACCACCTTCAAAGCAAGGGTGAATAGGCACCTTCTGGGTCAGCTCGCTCCAACGTGGATCCTTTCTTGGCCCTGGGCTTGATTGGATCAAGAGTAAACCCATTCAAAGTAAATAAAATTATATTAATATTGATTATAAATTGTCTTTTTACATCATTAGTACAATGAATAATGTAATGACCTACTTATAAAGATATCAAAAGTTGTTAGTAAGAATATAATAATTGAATATTATATTGTTTGAGAATTATAATAATTATTTGGAATAAAATAAAGACAATATTTAATACCTACGTAAAATATTTCAGTTTCTTACCTATATTCCCTCATCTGAAATTTATCGATATTGCTGCATCGACAGTGGACTTCAGCCCATATTGATTCTCTTTTCAAAATAACACAAATGTTTTGCTGTTTTGTTTGTGTGAGTCGTCTACAGTGTTGTTTTGTATGTAAATATACAGAACTGCAATTGTGTGCACAATTTCTATAAATATGTGCTCATCAAAAACGCCAGAACTAATTTGTATAGAGAATTAGTACCTATATGAGGTTGTGTCGTTAACAAAAAAGGCAAAGGTAACAATTAACGAATAAAAATATTTTATTTTAGTCGATAAATAAGATTTTTAAAAATACGCCTACAGAAATGTTATTTTTAAATATCCTCTAAATCTGAGACACAAAACTTTTGCGCCGGGAACTGGGTTTTTTTTGGGTCATCTCCTTTGACAGTTTTGTAAGGCCAGTGTGGTTAGCACGAATAACTTTCGAGTAAGTATCGAGGAAGTAAAGTAAAAAAATGTATGACATATTGAGCAGAGTTCCTACCGGACGTAAACGGAACTATATTTTCAAAATTTTTTGACATTACGTGCTCGATACTTACTCGATACTATTTCACTGACCTGCTGTTGACCGTACCTAGCAGCTTAATAGCAGCAGAATATTAAACAAGAAAACCGACTTCAAAAAACTAAATGCTAAGTATTTAGTAGTTCCGATGACCATTTGTGGTCTTCATCATCAGTTCCACTTCACCAAATGGTGCTTTCTGGAAGCATATGCATAAGTTACTATAGAAAACACCGAAACCGCTATAGAAGTGCCTATAATATTTGAAGAGTTCCCTGGATTTTTCCAGGATCTCATCATCATATCCTGACATGATGTCAATGGGACCCTTTCGAACAAAAAAAATCATTACTCAAATCGGTCCAGCCGTCTTCGAGTAATCGAGTAACAAACATAAAAAAAACCGTCGAATTGAGAATCTCCTCCTTTTATTTGAAGTCGGTTAAAATATACTAGAAAAAAGCAACTTGTTTTATGTCACCCTGACGGGATGAAACAAGAGACATGGCGACATGAGACATGTTGCTTTTTTCTGGTATATTTTCTTGTTTAATATTAAATGCAAAATTAAATAATTACAATTATTTTGACTATTTCATGTGGCTTTTACTATTTCATATATCTATGTCTTTTACGGATATCAAACGCGCTATATTTCCACAAACTAAGTTGTAATTGTCCGTATTTTTAGGTTTTTAGGGGTTTTTTGATTTTCCCCTAAGACGTTTCGGCACCTTTACAGCTGCCGTGGTCACGGGATGACTGGCTACTTATAAGTCTACCCTCGAAAAGTTAATTTATTTTCGTTCGGATACGGTTAGACAATTACAATTACAACTTAGTTCGTGGAAATATAGCGCGTTTGATATCCGTAAAAGTTGTTTTATTTCAATGAACAGTGCGCGCCAAAACATAAGATGTACGTATATCTATGTCTGTTTATATGTACATCTAGCTAGAGGTATGGTAGAGTTAGAAAGCTGTAAACACTTACATTTTTACCCTTACTTACACATCCTTAAGACGCTATACGACTGAAATAAGATAGCAATGAGAAACGACGCGCGCGGGAGCGAGAACTATTTTGCAGATTCGGCGAAAATATCACATAATCATTTTTTTTTTTTTTTTTTTTCATAATCAAAAATATACAAAAAATACAAAAACTTAATTATCACCAAACTGCGTAACAGTTTGTCGGCGAAATATAAATAGTTATGCTCTATTACTTAATTAATAACAATACATCAGAAATTAGGTGTTGTAGTTACATTATACAATTAAACTAAACTAAAATAAGTCTAAAAAAGCTTTCTTTAAATATTTTTTAATGGAATACTTGGACTTTAAATTATTGCTAGTTGTACCAAGTTTATTAAAAATCCTAGGTGTGATATAAGATCTTGTCCGCTGCTTATAGTAATTACCGGTCTTTGGCTCTTTGTACTTACATTTTGTTGATTGTCTAGTATTATATGTATATAATCTTATCTCTTTATTAATGTCCGACTCAAATTGTTCTAAAGCTATCATATAATTTACTTTTACATCAATAGGCATTATTTTACAAACTTTAAATAGATCATACTGGTTGTTAAGTTTTTTTCTCTTTTTTCTATTAACAAAATGTTTTAAGAATCTGAATTGTATGTTTTTAATTTTCTCTAAGTAAGTCTTAAATGTGAGTCTATAGGATGCGAGTCCGTAGTTTACTATAGAATCGACAAGTGCGTAATAAATTACATATAATGTCTTTTTGTTTAGCGAGCGTTTAAGATGATAGAATTTGCCTAGTACAGGCCTTAATCGAGAACACACAATTTCTATTTGTTTTTTCCAGTTAATATACTGATCAATATAAATCCCTAAGTACTTAAAATCCTGCACGTATTCAATTTTAGGACAAGAGCAATTTGTCTTACTTTGATGTAAACATGAATATGAGTGACCTATTATGCCAAAAGATGCCATTTTAACATTTTTTGCTACTTTATTGTATGGCGAAAATATATGCAGACACTTGGTCTTGTCTATGTTTAGTAAAATACCATTATCATGTGCCCACTTAGTCACATTATCAAAATCCGACTGTATTTGATCATGGATATTTTTTATGTCATGTGACGAGCATAGCAGGCACATGTCGTCGGCATACATAACCAATTGACTGTGTTCGAGCACGTTAGCAACGCTGTTGACGTGCATTATGTACCCTACTGGGCCAAACACGGATCCAGTAGTACTATAGCGATAGTACTATAGCGACTATATTTGTAGTAACTATAGCGATAAAATAAAAAAAAAAAACTATGTTGCTAAGTATTTTTGATGTCCATTAATTAATAAAATTTCCAATAGTACCTATATGTAACCCCATTTGAGAATAATCTTTCATTTTCGTATTTTGAAGGGGGTCTTTTCGAAAAGAAAAAGTGTCGAGGCTAAATCATAAAATCATGTTTTTGAAACTAAACAAATCTAGTTAAAGGTATGAATAAATATATTTCTTATTACCAAATTTGTAACATCTCTAACCGTCCTATAGGGCCACCATTTTAATTTAATTTAACCGCCTCTATGGTCTAGTGGTACAACTACCGGTATCAGACCCAGACGTCCCGGGTTCGATTCCCAGCGGGGGTACATATTGTATTCGGTTTGGTTGGTGGTAGGACTTGTTGTAAGTCCGTCTGGCTAGCTACCACCATCTTATCTAAGTCTGACGCCATAACAATAATGTTTTCAGCATTGTTGTGTTCCGGCAGTTCGAGATAAGATAGCCAGTTCCTCAGTGGTTGAGGATTCCGGGAGAGGCTCGCTTCCATCTTCAGCCTTATCAATACCTAACATCATGTATGATGCAGGCTAAGAGACACCCCGTCATTTATAAAAAAAAAAAAAAAACATTCGGGGATTCTACCATAATGATATAGGAGCTGAAGTATAGAAGAACAATAACAGAAGGAAAGCTTCGCGACGCGAGGCACATTTGACAGAATTACATTTTGACTTTGACCGTGTCCTTATGACTCAGAGAATAAGAAATAATAAGAGTTGTTTTGAAATTGGAACTATTATGTTGAAAGTGCCTTTGAATCTACAGTTAACAGCACGTCGGTTTTACACTTTAACCTTGAGAGCGTCTTTATGTCGCTCGTAATAAAGTTGGTTTTCGTAGTGCAAGTGTAAAGTCTGACGTGCTTTTGGTTGTACCTGCGATGACTGATCGCCGCTGTTCGCAGTTTTTTACAATCGCTGCTTTGAACGCGATCGTTTGTCTCGCTGTTGTTTTGTTTTTACGGGCTTTCATTGTGAATATTAGCGTGTAGGGCATGATGTGAACTTGTATGTTCTTTGTGTTGTAGTTCACTGAATATTTGTTAAGGCTGGCGCATATTACCGCCACACCGCAAACCGCACCGCAAGCAACAAAAATCCTTCTTCACTTTCGAACATTTTATGTGAACTATCGCATACTACAGGCTAGCCAAAACGCAACACATAAACCTACGCCTAGGAAGTAACACGAGAGGGCACGCAGTTCGTAAAAATCTTGTTAAAAGTCTGTGTCCTATGTTGAACGCCATTGAGTTAATGGCGTTAATGGCACCCAACTTGGGACTCGAAACTACGAGATAAAGATTTTAAATCTATTCTAAGAGTTAAGTTAAAGGAAGTTCTTCAGCTTATTTAACGCCGTATTTAGTCCATGTATCTTAGAATGGCGCCCAACGCAAAGAAAAGAAGAAACTACAAAGTTGAGATGTAATGACTGCACTAACAGTAAAGCTGGAGGAAGTTGTTTTGCTTTTGTAACGCTAAATTTAGTCCATGTGTCTTTCAGTGGTGCACAACGTGGGACTAGAAACTACGATGTTGAGATTTAAAGTTTAGATACTAAGAGTAAAATGAAGAAAGTTCTTTAGCTTTTTGACGTCATATTTAGCTAGTCTCTTACAGTGGCACCTAAGTGGGACTCGAAACTATGACATTGAAATTCAAAATCTATAGGTACTAAGAGTAAATATTAAGAAAGTGCTTTAGCTTTTTGACACCATACTTAGCCTACCTATGTCTCTTACAGTGGCATCCAACGTGGGACTCGAAACTACGACATCAAAATTTAATGTCTATACTATGAGTAAAGCTGAAGAAAGTTCTTCAGCTTATTAAACGCCATATTTAGTCTATGTATCTTACAGTGGCGCCCAACGTGGGACTCGAAAGTACGACGTCAAAATTTAAAATCTATTTTATTAGTGAGGTTAATGGAAATTCTTAATCTTATTTAACGCCATATTTTCCATGTGTCTTTCAGTGGCGCCCAATATATAGCCTTTGTCCCTTACACTGGCACACAACGTGGGACTCGAAACTAATACATCGAGATTTAAAATGTATTCAAAAGAGTGTAGTTGAATTAAGTTATTCAGCTTATTTAACGCCGCGCGCCGTATTTATTCCATGTATCTTGCAGTGGCGCCCAACGTGGGACCCGAAACTACGACGTCAAAATTTAAAATCTATTTTATTTTATCAGTTAAGTTGAAAGAAATTCTTCACCTAATTTAACGCCATATTTTCCATGTGTCTTTCAGTGGCGCCCAACATTTAGCCTTTGTCTCTTTCAGTGGCACACAACGTGGGACTCGAAATCACAACGTCAAGATTTAAAACCTAAAACTTTTTTAATTTTGCATTTTACAATGCTATTTTTATGTGGTAAATATTAAACAAGAAAATATACCAGAAAAAAGCAACTAGTCTCATGTTGCCCTGACGGGATCCCGTCAGGGCGACATGAGACTAGTTGGCGGTAGTTGTACAATAGACCATAGAGGCGGTTAAATTAAATTAAAATGGTGGCCCTATAGGACGGTTAGAGATGTTACAAATTTGGTAATAAGAAATATATTTATTCATACCTTTAACTAGATTTGTTTAGTTTCAGAAACATGATTTTATGATTTAGCCTCGACACTTTTTCTTTTCGAAAAGACCCCCTTCAAAATACGAAAATGAAAGATTATTCTCAAATGGGGTTACATATAGGTACTATTGGACATTTTATTAATTAATGGACATCAAAAATACTTAGCATCATAGTTTTTTTTTTATTTTATCGCTATAGTAACTACAAATGATTATGTGATATTTTCGCCGAATCTGCAAAATAGTTCTCGCTCCCGCGCGCGTCGTTTCTCATTGCTATCTTATTTCAGTCGTATAGCGCCATAAGGATGTGTAAGTAAGGGTAAAAATGTAAGTGTTCACAGCTTACCTAACTCTACCATACCTCTAGCTAGATGTACATATAAACAGACATAGATATATGAAATAGTAAAAGCCACATGAAATAGTCAAAATAATCTATTTTATTTTATCAGTTAAGTTGAAAGAAATTCTTCACCTAATTTAACGCCATATTTTCCATGTGTCTTTCAGTGGCGCCCAACATTTAGCCTTTGTCTCTTTCAGTGGCACACAACGTGGGACTCGTAACCACAACGTCAAGATTTAAAATCTAAAACTTTTTTAATTTTGCATTTTACAATGCTATTTTTATGTGGTAAATATTAAACAAGAAAATATACCAGAAAAAAGCAACTAGTCTCATGTCGCCCTGACGGTTTAAAATCTATTTTGGGGGTGAAGCTAAAGGAAGTTCTTAGCTATTTTAACGCAAAATTTTGTCCATGTATCTTACAGTGGCACCCAACGTGGGACTCGAAACTACGATGTCAAGATTTAATGTAAAGTTTATACTAAAAGTAAAGCTGAAGGAAGTTTTTCAGCTTTTTAACGCTATATTTAGTAAATGTGTGTTTCAGTGGCGCCCAACGTGGGACTTGTAACTGAAACGTTGAGATTGAAAGTCTTTAATGAAAGTTAAGATAAAGACAGTTCTTCAGCTTTTTGACCTGATAATTTTAGTCCGTATCTTACAAACCCCCTCAACGTGGGAATATATAATACAGGTTGAGATTTAAAGACTTTACTTAGAGTAAAGCTGAAGGAAGTTAGAATTATATATGCATGCAAATACAATATATAAATATTGTATTTGCATGCTATTTATATGTAATATTTTTTTTTACTAAAAATATACTTGAAAAAATATACTTGTCTCATGTCGCTCCGACCGACGGTACTTGTTGACTGGACCCTTGGGAGTCCAGCTCAATACATTGCGCAATTATGCTACCGGAACTTATGAGGACACGTCGATTTTTTTCTTCTACTACTAATAGGGCATTTGTTTCCCAAAAGAAGTGCATAAGGGCCATTTGTGGTAAACCACCAGATGAACCGTGCAAATCACTCTTCAAAACGTATTACCATTACCTTGTCTTTACATAATCGAGATAGCGAAATTTGTAAAGTTAACGCGAATCTCTTCAAAATGGCTAAAGATGTCTATGTACGTAATACTCGTAATGGTGGTAGGTTGGTTTCTGCAGTAGTTACCAAGACCACATTATTCCAAAAGAACTGCTACTGAATGAGTATACCTTCAATCTCAATTCTTTCTTCAATAAAATACCTGATGATATAAAAAAGTTACCGTTAAACACTATGCGACGACAAGACGGCACTTTATAAATGGTTACTTAAAGGAATGTTCTACAATTTAAATGAATTCTTTAACAATATTCAATGAACATAACTTTTCGATGTCTTTGTGAGATGATAACATTCTTTCATTTGCAAGAGATGAAATCATCACATCATCGGCCATATTTAATGACCGTGCGGTTTTTATCGTACGTACGTAGTTAGTAATTTAAATCGTCAGTAAGCAAAGCTAGTTGGTCATACAGCCTAGATAAGTCACAGTTCACATGTAGGTAAAGTAGACAATTTTGGAACATTTTATTTTATGTATTGTATAATATTTTGACATTAATTTTAAATACCTAAATATTTTTTTTACATTTTCGTATTGTGTTGATGATGACCATTATAATTACTGACAATAGAATTAATCGTTGAATGCAATTGTTATTATTTGTTGACATGTAAACTTTGGAATATATATTCGTAATTTGTGATTTTTATTCTTTCTCTGACATTATATTTTTCTTATTTTCACTTGATACTGACATATTGGTGTTGTGTCTATAGAATGAATCAATATTGTATAAATCTAATTTTATTATGTACCTATATGATTTGCATGCTATTGTAAATGGCTGATTGGGCTACTTATATTTTAATGTCATCTGCGGTGTAACTCAAACAAGTGCAAATAAATGATCATGATTATTACTACTCACTACACTTTGACTACTACGCCAGCGTCGCCGTCATCTCGGGAAACCAAAAAAACAGTTCTGTAGTTATTTTTAACGCACCAACCTTCGGGACATACTTATTATAAATACAATAATATAAAATCCGTACAGTTATTGTTTTATAGTTATTTTTATTTATAATATTAAATAAGTACTACCACAGATTTCATAATACTATATTATATAGTAACTAGTATACTACAGTATAAACTAAAATTATACTTATAACTTTTTAATTTTGCATTTTACAATGCTATTTTTATGTGTTATATATTAAACAAGAAAATATCCCTTCAGGGCGACATGAGACTAGTTGCTTTTTTTTAGTATATTTTCTTGTTTCATATTTATCACATAAAATTATACATATGAAATTCGGTTCCAACGCTTATGAAACATAAATACGAGTAACCGCTTAGAAGCGCACTCAGCTCCCTGAGAAACCTAAGCGAATTCAATAACAATACTGAAAACCTCCTGGGCCCGTATTCACTATGACCACTTACCGATTTCTTGCTCAAACCACGAGAATGTCGTATAAGGTTTCGACATTTTCAAAGTTCGTTTTCTCTGTGACACTTACAAATTTTGAAGTTATTTTACTTGTTTAATAATAATACAACTTGTGACTTTCATGTACTTTTACATTAACTGCATAATTTGGGAGTATCATGGAGAAAACTTCTTTTGAAATTGTCAAAACCAAGTACGACATTGGCGTGGTTTGAGCAAGGAATCGATAAATGGTCATAGTGAATAAGGGCCCTGTTCGAAGTTAGTTCAAACGAATTTCACGAGGAAACTCAGATGGGTGTAAAATTAGATCCATCTTAATTCAGTTTATTTACATAGCAACTACTAACGACCTTGAATTTTGATGTCGTAATTAAAATCAAGCCAATAAGGTCCCAACTAAACGACAAACATCACGATAAGCCGTATAACTAATTACCATACTTCCTAAGACAAACAAACTGAACATTTAGACAAGCCATCCATCATTCGGAACAAAACTCATTAACTGTAGATGTTTAACCATAACCTCTAAGTTAAATAGTAAACTAAACAATGGACTTGCTCTGAAAATCATCACTCATTCTTTCTGGAATAAAACTGGGTACCTATTTACTTACTACTGACAGACTAAAGACTTCTTTTTTTTAAAGAACAGGAAAGAGGTACTTAGTTAAAAAAATTACCGCATTATAAAGAAAGGTAGATACAGTAATATGTTTTTCTCAAACATGCATGGAAATGTTGTCATTATATTCGAAAAAAGAACACGCGAAGTATCGAATTTACGGAAAGAAAATCAAATCCATTGCAGGAGCGTTTTTTGTATTTGGAACATTACAAAGAGTATTTAACAACTCCAGCACGCCGTTTCATACAACATTGCTGGAGCGCTGTAACGTTCCAAATTCAAAAAGACGCTCCTGCAATGAATTTGATTTTCTTTTAATAATTATTAAATGTATAATATAAAAAGTATGTTTTATTTCCCTGCATTCTTTTGAGAAAATAACTATATATGCCTCGGCGGAAATGGCAATTGCCTGTCTCGTATTAGTGAAGTCCTCGCCTACGGCCTTCAAACTCATACTCGACCTGCAATTGCCTATTTCACGGCCTTTGCAATAATGTACTATTAGCTTTTTCTTGTTAAAAGTTAAGTTATTATTGCAGCCGTGCGGTACATCGGTCGGTCCGCGAACATAGTTTAGCCATTACCATTACCACACAGGTATTTGTATAAATTTCGAAATTGTTGAAATTGTTAACTAACTAATTATTAACCAGATAGATGACATAGATAGGCATTCATTTTAATTATCACGGTAAGTGAAATGGACTGGAAAATATGAAAATTATCAGCCACATCATTTACACAGTACATAATAATATAACGTAACTAGCTGCCGCCCGCGACTTCGTCCGCGTGGTCTTTAGAACTTGGTCCAGAAAGATTTAGTAAAACAAAAAAAAATATTTCTTTTTCACCTACGCTAATTCCACAATTCACCTTTAAAAAAATACAACTTACGCCACCTATTGCGTTGTAGTGTAAGGTATGTTCCTCCCAATGCTATAAAGTATCTGTGTCCCGAATTCATCCAAACCCGTTCAGCCATTTTTGATTGATTGAGTTACAAACATGCAAACTTTCACATTTTTATGATATAGGGTAGGGTAGTAAATTTTCTAAGATTATGTGGCGCCATTTATTTTAGCCCGCATTGATTTTTGTACTTACTTTCCCGTAGGACTGAGTAATTTTATGATTATATCGCGACAAAAAGTATCCAATGTCCTTCTCCAGGCTATTAAGTACATGTGTCTCGAATTCCATCTAAATCCGTTCAGCCGTTCTTACGTGATTGAGTAACAAACCTCCAAACACCTAAACATCCAAACTTTCACATTAATAATATTATTAAGAAGTAGGAGAGGATTTCAAAAATTATGTGGCGCCATCTATTGAATCCCCTATCGATTTTTGTATTTTAGCGTAAGAGTTTGGGATTTTTACGCGACAAAAAAGTATCAAATTTTTTCCTCTCCAGGCTATTCAGTACCTGTGTCCCGAATTTCATCCAAACCCATTCAGCAATTTTTGCGTGATTGAGTAACAAACATCCAAACATTGACACATCTACACTTTTTAACCGACTTCAAAAAAGGAGGAGGTTCTCAATTCGGTTGGTATATTTTTTATATTTTTTTATGTATGTACACTGATTACGCCGAGATTTTTTGAACCGATTTCCGTGATTCTTTTTTTGTTCGATGCAGAATAGTTGCCAATTGGTCCCATAAAAATTTGGTTTAGTTTGACCCAGTACTTTTTATGTTTTGAGCATTTTTATGTATTTCATTTCATATTAAATTTGTTACTTGGATGACATGATATTATCTACTTTTAAAAACTGTGAAATAAAAACTTTTTATAACTTGTAGAATGCCTTGGGTGGTACCGACTCCAAAAGGCTTATTTTTTGCTTTTTAGTGTTTTGAAGTCGGTTTTAATTTTTTTTATATTAAGTTTTTACATTTATAATATAAGTAGGATAGCAGAATGTCTAAAATTATGTGGCGTTGCCTTTTTTCCCAACATTTATTTTTTATGTTTTCCCTTAGGAATGAGATATTTTAACGCGATAAAAAGTATCATATGTTCCTCTTTAGACTATAAAGTGTCTGTGTCCCGAATTTCATTCAAATCCGTTTAGTTGTTTTGCGAGATTTAGTAACATTCCCGTGAGACTACCGGAATAAAAACGTAGCTTGTGTTTTAATCCAGGCTATCTTCTATCTGTGTGCCAAATTTTATCGAAATCGATTCAGTAGTTTTTGCGTGAAAAGTAACAAACATTCATCTATCCAAACATCGTTACAAACTTCCGCATTTATAATATTAGTAGGATAGGATAGAATTAATTCTTTATTGTTCAAATGCAACGCATGCCGGACTTTAATGCCATTACACCCGCGAGGAATCAGGTTATCGCGCGAATTTAGAATGTCGCGTAGTGGTGCCATTTATCATAATAAAAAGTATTCTATGTCTATCTCCACGGTTCGAGTTATGTTCATACGAATTTTCACTAAAATCTATTCAGTGGTTTACTCGAGAAAGGTAACAGACAGATAGGCAATAGTTACTTTCACATTATAATTTTATCATGGATAAGTGCGAATGGAGAAGTATTTGATGTCACGAAGTATTTAAAAAAATATTCCAACTCGTAAAAAGTCGCTATGTCTATTTTGCATAATTTTTCAAAACAAAATTAAAAGTCCTTTTTTCAATCCTTTTTAAGGGTTGAATTATGTCCACCGCGTCGGGCTTCAAAATCGATTTCATTTTCGTAATCAACATCCCATAAAACCTCAATAACCACACCCATATCGATTTTAACATTATTATATATTACCCCCTTAGGGGTTGATTTGTATAAATAAAAAAGTAAAGGTTTGTTTGTTCCAACCATAAGCCTTATAAAAAATGAGTGACTTTTACTTTGAAAATAGAGGACTTTTCTTTCTCAACTTTATCCCCCTTTCCACCCCTTTGGGGGTAGAATGTTCAAAAACGCCGAGACAGGTAAATATTTATTTTCAAATGTCAACCTAAATACCAATCTGAAGATCATAACTTCAAAACTGACAGACTTTCATACAAACTTTCATCCCCTATTTGACCCCCTTAGGGGTTGTTCCCGCCAGGGGCGTGACGTACTGACTTATTCTCTCATTCAGGCGTTCAACCGTTAATTCGAACCGCGACCGAACGGCGGCGCGGTCGCCGGTCGCCATTGTACAAGAGTGTATTACTTTGACCCGCGCACGCGACGTATACTCAATTACGTTCTACTACCTTTCTCAAGATATATCTCTCTCTACTATCCCAGCCGGTGACTAAGTGTATTATGCGTGGGTGAAATCCCCATCAGTGCGTGAGTGACATTCTTCAGATCAGTGCGCGTTTTCGTCAGCTCATCAATTCCGAATCTCAACCAGCTCATACTCATCTCATTTCACGATCAAAGAACCGTGTTACTACCAGCACATTGACGAGTTATCCATCCCATCATATCACGTTAGTCACCAATCCTCATACTTTCCACTTATTCCTCATCTCATAGCCGCGTGTGACTGCACCGCCGTCACAGGGGTAGAATTTCAAAAAATCCTTTCTTAGCGGATGCCTACGTCATAACATCTACCTGCATGCCAAATTTCAGCCCGATCCGTCCAGTGGTTTGGGCTGTGCGATGATAGATCACTATGTCAGTCAGTCACCTTTGAGTTATATATATTTAGATTTGAGATGTAAAAAACAGTAATGCAACATAGCAGTAACAAAACTATAGATTGCTTGAAAATGTTTAAAAGGAGGAGGAGATCAGTGGCGCAGAGATTCGCACACTTGGCCGGCGATTGTAGCGGTTAAGCAACTTTCGCAATGGTCGATAACGGGATGGGTGACCAAAAATTTATTATCTCGAGCTCCTCCGTGCTTCAGAAGGCACTTTAACCGTTAATCCCGGCAGTGTTTGCAGTCGTTAAAACACATCAAACCGCATCAGGTCCGCGTGGTGGGTCAAAACCCATTCTCCTTATCCATCTAGCAAAAACGGCTGAACGAATTTGGAAGAAATTTAGAATATATTTTATTTTTATCCTCATACTCCTAATGAAAACCGTTTTATTAGGAGTATGAGGATAAAAATAAAATGATAAAAAACCATGCGGTTAAAACCGCAGGCAGCCGCTAGTAAATAATAAGTAAATAAAAAATAAAAATGTGGCTGATTTTAGATACTGCTTTATCAACTATCAAATAAGTATGTCATATTTACTTAAAATAGGTCTTAAATTTAAAAGCCAACCAACAATAAAATATGTTTGTATTGCACAAACCAAACAAAGTTATCAGAAATCAAATAACGCATATATTTGTGTACCGCGTATTTGCATATGCGTAAATACTGTACATAAGTATTTGCATTCAGATACCTTTGTAAATAATCCTTTGAAGTAATTTTAATGTAGGCATCTGGCTTTACCATCGTTTCATCACTCATTCCACGAATACAGTCTATTGAACGGCTGCTGAGGCACAGATTACTGAATCTGTTACTACACTTTGGCTGAGGTACGCACGAACGCACCTAGCAGTATTATTTAACACATAAGTAAGAAAGAAAGAAAGAAAAGTAAGTTTATTTGGGACAAACAAAAGACAGTACATACGAATAAAAATAAAAACACCTATAAGACTAAAAAACCGTTTGTCCCAAAACGGTCCCGACTCAGCATAATGCATGGCTTTTGGCCAGCGCTGATCTTCCGTCGGTACCGTTTTGGTGGGACTGCGAGCCAAATTAACAGTTCGTTTAAAAAATAAAAAACAAAAATTAACGAAAAACATAGAAAAAAAAGGGAACAAATGGCGTTACAATAAAAAACAATTAGCGCTGTAATACAAAATTAAGGGCGAAAAAAAACTCATTACAATAAAAATAATAAATAGCGATTAAAATTAAAGACATAAAATAAAATCAAAAAATCAGACTGCACCTGTAGAATTGAAAGAAAAAAAAAATAATAATAATTGTCTGTGGGTTGCTACAAAGTTACAAACTGTCAGGCACTGTCTACTCTGTGACGAACTATCTTTGGCCAGGACATGACATTTGCACAACACATTTTTTTTAAAACAATCAAAATCTCGTGTCGAGTAAACATCGCTGACATAAATTCAGTGTCTCGACTGTACGTACAAATAAACACAGATGTCGAAGATGTCGTAGAATTATGTAGCACGTAGACCGTAGCACAGCAGCTAGTCGCTACGAAGTCGATGACGTCACGCATAGATTAGTAGTGCGTAATTTCGGCGTGGGCGCTCACGATCCAGGTAGCTTCGGAAGGGGGCGAATGGTTCAAGCTGCAAGTGCACAGGGTTCAAATCTCGGAGCATGTGGATTTTTTTAAAGAGGTAATTGATCCAAAATAGGATATCCTGGTCTAGGACCGCCCAATGGGAGGAGTTATTACATTTAACAGCCTCAAGTGTAATAAGGAATTAATATTTTCACTAACAGCCCATCACAAATTAACAAACTTTCAAATACCGACACAAAAGCAGCTCGGTCGTGAGCTCCAGGCCAAAGAGGACGGAGGAATGATGATATTGATGTATTTATTTGCACTCAATGGATCGACGTATCTATGCAATTTCGTGCCCTGGTGCTTTTCCTTTCTAGTTGGGATATCTGCATTCTATTGAAAATATCGCATTTCTGAAAACTTTTTTACCTTTTTTTTATTTAAAGCTGTATGATGAAGGATCATTTTGTTAGGTAATAATGAGGCTAAATGTGGAATCGCGTGTCTCCCAGAATGGCTATTTTATCTTTAACGGCTGGAACACAACAATACTGTAAAAATTTAAGGAAAAGTAATGTCAAACATGTACATCAGATGTTTCCAAACTTTTTTCTCATAGGCCACTTTCGAAATTTTGCTGGTTCCGGTGGACCCCCTGCAGCAAATTTTCTACTATATTCCCAAAAGTCCCATGTTCATCCTAAGACCCACTTCTTGAAATTATAAGTTCGAATATGCAAGTTTTTACACTTATTAATCGCTGAGCTTATTAAAATATTGTTTGTCTATATTGATAGGTAAAGTCATGCCAATATTTAAGTTTTTCACTATCGAAGCCCGAAAAAAATTCGTGGCCCCCGCTTAAGAATTGTGAACCCCCATTTTTTTGTCACGCCAACGTATATCCCCGTCGAGTCTCCCGTGGACACCTGGGGGTCCACCTGGACCACTTTGGGAATTGATGGTATACATCATTAGTTTATTAACAAGTTTATTTAATAGGTTTACCAACATTATTTGTGAACAACGGTACATGTTTGTGATACAATATTCTAAAAGATAATTGTCACTATTTCTTACTGGCAAACACAACATTAATTCTAAAGTTTACGTAAAATAGATCAAAGTACTTTAGGTATAAAGAACAGCTTTTATTACTACCAAGGATACGGTAGAGTTGGAACGGGACTCAAAGTTTTGTTCACAAACTTTAATCTGAGCTCAAATAAAACCAGAAACAATAAATTTATTGTTCGGATACTGCGGCTTCAACATCGACAACTTTTGAATTTACGTTGAAAAGGGCTTGAAAGGCTACGAGCAGTTTCATGAACCTATTAAATTAACAAGTACCACCTATCCAAATTTAAAGCGACCCTCTATATCATTACCTATATCATATTTTTCCACTCTAAAGGCCTCATTTACGAAGACGCGGGGTGTCGCGTGTGAAGTGGCGTCTCGCAGCGCATCGTATGTTTTTCTGTTTACGGTTACGGAGAGGTGACAGATGCGTGAAGCGGCACGAAAGTATCATCACACGCATAAACACAAACATATGGCAATAAACGATGAGTGGTTTATAAAGATGCGAGGCGTGAAGAGAAGAGGAGCGGCGTCGGTGCCCACGACGCGCGGCGGGCAACGCTGCGTGCGCCGCCTCTCTCGCTTCGATCGCTTCCCTGTAAACGCGCTAATAGGACAGACTAAATGTCCCCCGGTACGAATCTAAAATACTTTAAATACTGAAAGAAGTGAAGAAGTTTTCTCCAAAACAGCAATTTTTTTCAAAATCATACAAAAGAAAATGTATGAATGTTTTGCTGTTTCGCGCAACAGGCTGGCGACATGTGCCAGCCAACTTACTTCTAAAAACCTCTTGTATTTTGTGGGTTTTGCTATAAATGCTGCGTGGCAGGCGGGTTCTCAATCAAAATCACCAAGTCTGCAGAAGACGCTGCATTGCTTTTCTCATCTTCTTAAGGATGTGCTCTGTCTCTAACGGCAGCTAAAAGTCAAGAAGGTTTAGTGCTGTTATAGGCATGTTGAAGAACTGCAAACGTGACAAACATTTTGTGAAAAAAAATTCTTGCCTATTCATATTTCCACATCCGTTTTCATATTTTTTTCATCTTGGTGAATGGAAACAAAACAAGGGAAATAGCAACAAAACAAACCTACTTTATTCTCAAAAGAATTTCTCTTGATCTAGAGTCTAAAGACTTCAATTATTTACTTATGATTAAATCATTTAGCGAAATTTCCGAAGCAGAGCGGATCCGAATACTTTCGCGGATAATGACTAATTTCCAATGCTTTTGTCGATTTCGGGAGCGTCCCAAAAAGCATTGTCTCGCGTCTCTTCACATCAGTAGGAAAGCCATGCTGTACTTGGCTATGATTAACCCACTTGTTCCTGAATTAACTTTTTTTGCACAATTGACTTGAAATTTCGTATACTTCACAGAACGGAAACATAAAACTGATAAAAAATAATAAAAAAAATATTTCAGTTCAGGAAAAGCTGGAAAATGCCGTGTCGTAAACGACACAGTAGGAGAATCTACTACTATGATCTTTCACTACGTCGATTTCAGTAGGCTTCGACATATATATGAGAAATAAAGTAAAACACCCAAAGAATCACTCTCATATCCACACCTCGACGACGCCATATTTGGCATTGGTTGGGTCTCAGGTATTAAGGCGTTTTTTTTTATGAACGGCGGGAAGACTCTTAGCCTTCATCATACCTAATGTTATGTAGTGATAAGGCTGACGATGGAAGCGAGCCCCTCTCGGAATCCTCAATCACTGAGGAACGGCTATCTTATCTCTAACTACCGGAACACAACATTGCTGAAAACATTGTTGTCAGACTTAGATAAGATGGTGGTAACTAGCCAGGCGGTCTTAGAACAAGACCTACCACCAACCAAACCGAATACAATATGTATTCCCGCTGGGAATCGAACCCGGGACCCCTGGGTCTGATACTGGTGGTTGTACCACTAGATCACAGAGGCGGTTAGACGTTAGGCAATAGCCACAGGTTGCCAGCTCATCGTTTACAATAGTTTTTGAATATCCTTCATTCATCAGCCCTGACAGTTGGAAGACACTTTTACTGTATGTACCCGCATGAGACGCATTTTATACTTGTCTTTTGCGCTCAGTCCAGCATGGGAAATAATAAAATGACTCAACTTACATTCATCAAAGAAGTCATTCATGTTACAAATTCAGCAAGTGCTCCGAGTAAAGGCCCAGGGACATTTTGAAAAAAACAAAATGTTGTCTCCAGAGTCTTCATCCGTTACTTACAATTTTGCGGAGGCATGATGTAAGGTAACGTCACCCAGCGTGCAATGTAGAAAGACATGCTTGCCGTTTCCCTGCTTGATCGAATCGGAAATGAGGAGTTCCGCAGGAAAACAAAAGTAAACCTTCATCCCTCGAAGAATTGTTCAGGTGAAGTGGTAGTAAGCGGGACACATAGCGAGAAGAACCGTTAGCGGATGGGGCGGGGTGGTTCTAGAATGGCGACTCTGTGGGTAGGCCCCCAACAAGGTGGACCAATGATCTGGTGAAGATCGCGGAAAGCTCCTGGATGAGGGCAGCCCGCCAACGACCGATCAACGTGAAGATCCTTAGGCCTTAGAGGATCTTCACAACGATTGTTCGATGGCTACCCATACCCAGCAGTCGCTCTCATGCCGCTGATATGAATGTGATGATGATAGTTATAGAGTCTGGAACTATTTTTTCATCATTTTGCTCTTATTTCTCAGTAATCTCGTTCAGAGTGAAAGGTTGTCGTAAAGCCCTGTAAGAAATATAAGTACTACTGATAGTAGTACATTCTCCTACTGTGTCTTTTACGGAACAGACAAAGTAAAACGAAAATACTTGATGAATATCTTTTAAATATACCGTATTTTTTTTATTTTCGAGATTATTAGGAACCGACTATTGATAATTAGATAACAAATACATTAAAAACAGCATAAAACAATATTTCAAATTACCCTGTATTTATCATTTAAATAAGCACGTAATTTAACCTCATTTTGAACAAAAACAATAAACTGCATATCACGGTTACCACTCTACTATGACTGACTAAGGCATCAACAGCTAGTAGCAATATAAAATAAAAAAATAAAGTACCCTCGTACAACAGAATATTTTTTTTAAGTTGGTGTGTCGTTAAAGACACAGTAGGAGCAAGTGGGTTAAAAGGTAGGATTAAAATATTCCAATGCGTATATAATTCATTCTGGTGTTGGTTTAATAGTGTTCCCTTGACCACAGCCACTGTAATTATATATAAATCGAAACCAAAGCATTTTAAACAATATATTATACGGCTATAGCAGTTATACCAATAAAAATTCTATTGTATCTCGTGAAACGTCCGTGAAAATGTTAATTCATAATATACACGAAGTTTATAGTGCACTATTTTTTGGGTAATTGTTGACTGCCAAAGTATATGTTGTTTACTTCGTCTTAGGGTTTGGTTGGATTATACTAACTTCAAAGCTATACTTATGGTAAATTTTAAATAGAAAAATATTGGAAAAAAATTATCTTCAAAGCTATAATTTATATAATGCCGTTTGGGGCTGAAGAACAACTAAGACGTTATAAAGAGAGACTTAAAACCAATCAAGAGAAGTACGAAAACTCAAAGCAAAAACAAAGGGAGAAATATATAACTAAAGTATTAAAATAATGCGATGTAATATTAACGTGATGAAAAGACGGTTGAAAGCTTTAGAAGGTTTATTATTCTTTTCCTCTCAATAAACTCTTCCAGATTCACAAACATTCCAATAATTGGAAAGGTGGTGGTTGGTGACGGTGAAGACGATTCTGTTCATACTTTTAATTCAAAACTTTATGGCTTTGCGTTGCATCTTTAATGCAAATAAGAATGAACTTCGATCTGTCTAATGAAAAGAAGCCTTAGAAGCACACATGACTGATGTCATGGTAATGTTGGTAAGGTTACTCATTCTTTGAATTTGAGATCCGATTTTAACTATTTATTAGGTCGGGTCATAATTATGTTCTGTCGCGACTTCTTAATGAAGTAAAATCCACTTTTCAAATAAATATTTATTTTATTGTATATAAAAAGAAAGCTTCATCCATCCATCCATCATCAGCCTGTGGACGTCCACTGCTGGACATAGGCCTCTCCTAGCTCGCGCCTATTGTGACGTTCTAGGAGGCTATTAGCCTGCTGCTACCACGCTGGCCAGACGGATTGGTAGAGGGTTTGTTTCAAGTTTTCCTTCTCTCGCACAGGTGTTCAATGCGTCGAGCCTCTTAGTCGACTCTTACGACATCCCAGGCATGTAAGGTAGTCTGAATGGGGGATCGGGGGGCGGTGGTCCCTCCCTTCTCCCGTCCTCTCGCCGAACCTACCAGGCTCGACGGGGTGTCGGGGGGCGGTGGGGGATAGGGTGCTGGACTCACGAGTCCGGTGGTGAGCCCAGCATAACCGATTGGTATGCGTAAAAGCATTCCCCTCACTAAAAAAAGAAAAAAAGGCATGTAAGGGGAGTGGTGACACTTGTATTCTTAGGCCGCCACCACACGGGAAAAAGAAAGCTTATCTCATATTTATTTTTGAATGATAAAAATATTTTGAAATCGCTGGCACGATTTTCGATCGAGCCTTTGATCATCGCGCTCACGCAGCTTTAAAAGTACGAGTCACGTAAGATTTTGATTTGACTTAGACAATATTTTATTCGGTTTGGTTGGTGATAGGACTTGTTGTAAGTCGCCTGTCACCTGGTTAGCTACCACCATCCTATCTAAATCTGCCGCCATAACAACACTGTTTGAAGCATTGTTGTTTTCCGCCAGTTAGAGATAAAATAGCCAGTTGCTCCGTGGTTGATGATTCCGGGAGAGGTCAACTTTCACCTTCAGCCTCATAAAGCTGAAGAGTTTGTTTGTTTGTTTGAACGCGCTAATCTGAGGAACTACTGGACCGATTTAGAAAATTCTTAGACCATTAGAAAGCTACATTTCTCCCGAGTGATATAGGCTATATTTTATCCAGATATTCCCACGGGAACGGGCACCACGTGGGTAAAACCGTAAGGTTCCGCTAGTTTTAGAATAATCTTGAAAATTCGGATTTTTAAGTGGTCTTTTCGAAAAGAAAAAGTGTCGCCGCAAAATCATAAAATGGTGTTTCTGAAACTACAAATCCAGATAAAGTTATGAAGAAATATATATCTTATTACCAGATTTGTAACATCTCTAACCGTCCTATAGTTTTTTAACAAAAAGTACGAACTTTTAAAGTTTGAAGTTCCTTATTTAAAAAGGAAGTGAACAATATTTTCAGTGTTTATTTTCAAACTTTTTCTTCTTGTTAACTTAATCGCTTTTCCAGCTTATAAGTATCCACGTGCCTTTGAGTAAATCCTCTGTTTATGAGCTTGTGTAACTTGTAAAACCAAGTTGGCCAACTTTGCCACTTTGTCGTATAGTCGGATTTTCATAGTATTCTTACCGCCACCAACATTGTTAAATTTAGTTAATGGACTTTAAAGATTATAGTATTTATGTAAAGCTGGTGAGAAATCCTTAAAGGCATTGTTACTGAATGAAGTACTTTTGCAAAATGAAACAAAAGTAGTCTTACTACTTTTTTTTATATAATAACTGGACAGGCATTTGACCACCATCGTGCTTAATAACAGGATGTAGTCTAAGATGTTGCATGCTTGCCTAGGAAATACCTATTCACTCTCTCCTTAAAGAGGCCAAGGTTGTAGGAATCGGGGTACACATGAGCAGGCAGCGCATTCCATTCTTAGCGGTTCGCATAAGAAATGTGTCAGCGAAGCGCTTTGTACGGACCGTTGGAATGTCAATGACTTACGGGTGGTAAGCTAACCTGCGTCTGGTACCCCGATGGTGGAAAGGGGCTGGAGGAACAAGGTACAATTTATCTTTTTCTAAAAATATTTAAAAAAAACGGCCAGGTACCAAGAATTTCTACCCGGCCACAAGCTACCTTGACCGACCTGGGAATCCTTAAACAGGTTGGGAACTCATATCGGCCGGTGTAAGGAGAACTTGTGCCGGTGGTACAGTAACGACGACCAATGTGAGTGCGGTGCCTCCCCACAGACCATGGCCCACCTTCTATATTGTTCTTACAGCTGTGAACCTGACGCTAGGACCGCTACCCCCTTACCTGATACGGCACTTGACCGGTAACTTGATACGCACTTGAGCCGTTGTCAAGTGGTTTTGTCAAGTGGTTCCACTTTATTTGGTTTTTATGACCTTTCATTTTATAAATACCACACATTATAGTAGAAAACGAAAAATATGTCGCGTAATTCCGCAAGAAAAAATGCAGATGCAGCCCAGTGACACACCTTGCACCTTCACCGACTACTCTACACGTCAATCTCAGCACCGAGTGCTGAGATTGGCACGGTCTAACAACTCCTGAGGATGCTCCGTGTGTGGGCGAAACACGTGTAGAGTAGTCGGTGAAGGTGCAAGGTGTGTCACTGGGCTGCATCTGCATTTTTGCTTGCGGAATTACGCGACATATTTTTCGTTTTCTACTAAGATATGGATTTCCGCCAAGTAACGCCTGATTCTATCAAATAATACCACACATATTGTACATCGTTGGATTCGTTAATGAATTATCTACAAAGTGGAACTACTTTCATTAAAAAATATTGTACTATATTGCATATATATGCAAGTGAAAGTGAAAAAGGGTTATTTCTAACTTTCATAAAAAAATTATGAAATAATTTAATGCGTCTTCGCAAAAATTAGACAAACTTTTTTTTTCTTAAAGCAAGTCTGTTTTTATTCATTCAAATGAAAGAGCACAGCTTATTTGCCCTACTCACACGTTACAAAATAATATTATTTATATATATACATGTATATAATGTGGTCATAATATACCACCTATCAAATGTCAACTTGCATTTTCGGTCATATTATGACCGTTCATCAGTTAAGGGGCTACTGAGTCTGCGAGCCGGGACGCCGAGTTCTGGGCGAAAGAAAATTTAATCACTATTATGCTCAAGAGAAGAAGAAGACGTGGCACGTGGGTCCCGTATTCTCTCCAACCCCTCCTACTCAAATACTACACTGCATTCCTGATTATGCATTAACTTTGGGCTATTATTCAGACATATTTATGCAATTTGTAATTTATTTTTTTAGTTTTCATGGAAACTAAATGCTTTAATGTAAATGACCTAATTGACATGAACAGTGATAAGTGCGAATGAAATACAATAGGTATTTTGAATGATTTGATTGCACTCAACAGCAACATAGCACAGATAAAGACACTTTTACACTGTACAACCAAATTAAATTGAATAAAATAAAATCACATTAATTTAAAAACTAAGCTTTATAAAGTACTACTTCCTTTGTAAGATATGTTTAGTAAGAGCTAATACGAGTATTTTGCCAATTAATGCATCGCCTCATCCTAACACGGTGTATGATATCATGGTTACCCCAGCGGGTGGAGTGGAAACGGGCCATAATTGGTATCGCGACTCAATTATTCAGTATTTGTTCGATTCGCGACACGTCCTTGATATTTCAGATTATCTCGATGCTCCGTTTGAACTGAATCATCAGCCGAGTTTATGACATTAAATATACTAGTTCCAGTTTAAGTTCTCTCCTATACTTTAATCTAGGCTGTAAAGTATCTGTGTGCTGAATATTATCCAAATCTGTTCAGCCATTTTTGTGTGATAGGGTAACAAACATCCACACTTTCGCATCCTACTATAATATTAATATTATAAATGCGAAAGTATGTCAGTTTGTTTGTTATTCTTTCACGCAAGAACTACTGAATGGATTTAGATGAAATTTAAAACGAAAATAGTAGATAGCCTGGATTAAAACATAGGATACTCTTTATCCCGATATTCATACGGGAACGGAGACCACGCGGGTGAAACCGCGAGCGCCTGCTAGTTCATAATAATAGTAGGAATAGTGACCGCGGTTTTATCCGCTTGGTTCCCGTGGGAATATCGGGAGAACATAAACCGTTTTTGCGTGATTAAGTTACAAAAATAAAAAAAAAATAACATTTTTTTTGTTATTACTAGGATTTATTGAAATTTTAAACGAGGCTTCTATTGTCTAATAGCACTATTAGTCCATAACAGCGGACCCCTTTTGACAAAGCAAATTGATTTCATCGAATAAAATGGCTGTGAAACAATAAAAGAAATAATATTTCTTTCCTCTTCATTGTGGATTGATAGGTATTTGCTTTCCAGACTGTATTTGCTATAAAAAAGATTTAAAAATAGAGTTTGCGGTTAACTCTGAAATTGGAAACGTTCTTTAATTAAGTTTTGATGTACAGTCAAGAGCACGTCAAGCTTTACAATTGCTCTACAAAAACTTTGAACACGCTTTTCATATCATTAGTCCAATCCTATCCTAAAGTTTGTGAGGATGTTTGGATGAATGGATGGATGTTTGTTACTTGTTTATGCAAAAATTATTAAACGGATGATAGTAGATAGCCTGGATTAAAACTTGAGATACTTTTTATACCCGTGGGGGTCGAAAGAGGTTACATACCTCATATAGTTTTCGACCTCCTACAAAATTAAGAAGTTATTAACAACTATATTAAATAATGTATGAGAGATAGAAGAAAATTATAGCATATTTTCACAGAGAGACTTTATTATTATATTTTTTTTTTTTAAATCCCGTACATCCCGTTGTTTTCATTGAAAAGAAACCACGCGGGAGAAACCGCGTGTGACCGATAGTAATATAATAAAGCTAAATTTTATTCGCTTGAATACTCTTGTCTGCAATATATACCTAAGTCCTAAGTCAACGCTTACCCGTGAATATCAATAAAGAACTGATAATATATGGCAGAAAACAATAAGGTCGTATCAGCAAAAACGCAGCTTTGCACCAGAGCCGAAAAAAAACAGAAAAAAACATATCTTTATAACGGTAAGTCGTGTGAATCCTTGACTTTCAAGCTACGCCACACGATTAAGTCACAATTCTTATAATTAAATTGCTAGAATAATATGAATAAAAAATTTTACTGATCTTATATTGCTCCGATCGATGGATCAAAAGTTGGAGACTATTTGTTATTAACTTTATCAACGACTTGTTTTTTTTTTTAATTAACAACAGGGAGACTCTTATAATTTGGTTGTCTAGGTACTTGGACTTTTCCAAGTATCAATACGAGGACCTCCGTGGCAGAGTGGTGTATTTGATGTACTTACACCACTTTTTCCTACTCTGAGGTTCAGGGTTCGAATCTCGTTATGAATACAAGTACTTGTTCCTGGGAAATGGCCGTTCATATTTTATTTTCTTTTTTTTTTGAATGACGGGGAATCTCTTAGCCTTCATCATACATGGTGTTAAGTATTGATAAGGCTAAAGATGAAAGCGAGCCTCTCCCGGAATCCTCAACCACTGAGGAACTGGCTATCTTATCTCGAACTGCCGGAACACAACAATGCTGAAAACATTATTGTTATGGCGTCAGGCATAGATAAGATGGTGGTAGCTAGCCAGGCGGGCCTGTATGTATATATAAGTCCTACCACCAACCAAACCGAATACAATATGTACCCCCGCTGGGAATCGAACCCGGGACCCCTGGGTCTGATACCGGTGGTTGTACCACTAGACTACAGAGGCGGTTGAATTATAATATTCCCTCAAAAATATATTCGTATCATTATGTACTTAAAATACATTAAAAGTATAAGAATATATAGCGGACGGATAACCGTTACCCTAGTATCGCATAACACAAGTCTTACCGTGCTTAATTTGGGGCTAGACTAATTGGTGTTAGCTATGAACTATTCCAACAAACGGTTAGCAGCTATATGAAAAGAAATCGATCGTATGCTTCCAGGCTCCAGAAATGTTGACGTCTACACCGTGTAATATCCCAGACGGTCCCAATGATATACTTAGTTCTATTGGCCTTCTTACTCAGTTTGTTTCTATCCGAAGCCGCATTTAGTCTGAGGCAAATATTAATGAGTCGCAAAAGTAGGACAGTAATCTTATTTTACTGTAGTGAAAATGCTTGAAATAAAAAAAAAAACTTAGTCTATAAAACCAGTTGATTCACAATAATATTACTTTTACTAGTATACCGTCTCTGATGTGGTCTAGTGGTAACAACCAGTATTAAATCCGGCTATTCGGATTCGATTCCCAGTGTATTCTGTAAGTATATTATTGTATTCGGTTCGCCTGGTACCAAAACCAATTTTAACAACAAAAACATCTATTTAAAGCAAAAATATGGAGCATCGCATTGTATAGATGCGAAACGTGGATGCTGACCCAAAGAGATAAAGAACAACTGGAGGCCTTCGAGACGTGGTGTTAGAGAAGAATGGAAGGAAAAAGTTAGACTGAAAAGAAGACTAATGAGGATGTTTAGGGACCTAGGGTTAGGTAGGGAAGAAATTTATTTAGGGAGATTGGGAATACAAGGGGAAAGACACAACAGTTTCATCTAAACCATACTGGCATGGAAAATGGAGGGAGGAGAGTGAGAGGTTAACCTAGACTAAGCTATATTTCACAGATAAAGGAGAAAGTAAATGTTGTGTCATACCAGAAAGTAAAGTCATTGGCAGTTGAAAGAGAAAAATGGAAAATACTGCACTGACAAGAGCGCAGCTCTTAAATTTAAAAAGAAGAAGACCTACTAAAATAATGCCAGGTCCTCAGCGTTTGAGGATGCCGGAAGCGTTTCTACGTTGTGGAAACAAAATTCATTTAATTAAAGGTAATATTTAGGCTTCGGAAGGTGAAATATATTTTTGAACATTTATTCCTACCTACTGGTCGATAGGATAGGGTAACAAATCATAGTCACTTTACCAATGTTTCCAATAGTTGCCAAAGCTATTTATCTGTGTCATAAATAAATCCCTATTTTAGGCCTTAACTGGCCTTAAGCTTACGATGACAAACGATACCCTTTAACCCCAAATATAGCTACTAACAAACATATTTGGGTGAGCGTGGCCTAAATACGATCTTCGCATAAGAAAGTTTGTAACTTAATAGTCATAGTCATAACATTTATTGCAACATGTTGGTTATTACAGATGGTAAATACATAAAAAATTACCCATAAACATGACCTTGCAAGGGTATGGCAATTTAAATATTTTAAAAGTATGTATTCAACATAAACATTTTAAGTACAATCAAAAAATTCCTTCTAGGTATAATAACATTTTTTATAAAATATTCCTTCAGTTTTGTGCAAAAGATCTTTTCTGTTTGTAGTTCCTGGAATTCCTTTGGTATTTTATTAAATATTTTAATTGACATATGGTAAGTGCCTGAGCTCACCATATGTAGTTTTGCGAAAGGTAAAGCCAGTCTATTTTGGTACCTTAGGTTACGTGGATGTTGGTAAAAATCTTTTGCTTGTGAATACAAATGTATGTTCTGTTTGACAACATATTTCAAATATATATAATGAGACAAGTGTTAGTATTCCAAGTCTAATAAAATGAGGTCTACATGTTTCCATATTGTCTATATTTGCGAGTAATCTTATACATCTTTTTTGGAGAATAAAAAGCTGATTAACGTCTGCACTATTACCCCAAAGGACGATTCCATAGCTCAGCCATGCATTAGCGTAAGCATAATAAGCAGTCATAGCGGCACTTAAATCGGTACATTTTTTTAATTCATATAAAGCGTATGTAAATTTCGAGAGTTTCGTGGCAATTTTTTCTACATGTGTTTTCCAATCAATATTCGTATCTAATTCTAATCCTAATAAGGTGCATGAGTTTTCAAAGTGTATATTATTATTATTATATGAAATATAAGAATCTATTGGTTGTTTTTGTCTGGGTTTAAACTGCATTAGTAATCGTGTGGCTTAGCATGATAGTATACGTCAAGGATTTAGGTTGTATAATTGCGTTCGAAATGAGATTTCACCGGTTTTGGAGCAGAAAAATAGGTACATGCTAGTATCTATATGATTTTAATTGTTATGTACATTTTTAATAGAAATAATTGACTCGGCTACAAGTTATTTTCAGACAGGACTCGAATCTACGACCTTTGGGTATCTTGCCCACTGCTCTAAACCAGTGGGCCGGATACCCAAAGGTCACAGTTTCGAGTCTTATCTGAGAATAACTTTTGGCGCAGTGATTCGCAAGCTCGGCCTGCAATTGCAATGGTCGGTCACAAGATTGACCAAAAATTTATTATCTGGAGCTCCTCAGTGCTTCGGAAGGCACGTTAAGCCGTTGGTTCCGTCTGTATTTGCAATCATTAATACCCACTAATATGCATTTGGTCATAGCCCATTCTCCTTATTCATCCGTAAGGAAGGCCAGTGCCCTGGCATAAAAAATACCCGATGGTGACGATGCTAATAACGTAAAACATAATATTTAATGTAAAACTTGTAGTTTCCTACATACATATTTCGTTTAACTAAAATGAGTTTTGATTTCATAGTTTTTCTTCCATTTAATTTCCACGTTTATTTGATCCTATAATTTGAACTTTTTGATTGACAATATCGATTGATGCAATAACAGTACAGTTTCTTATTTTTCAGATTTCAGTTGGTTTGTTTCCTAGGATCCCAGGTGTATTTCCAAAAATCTAAGAATGAAGTCATGTTTCTTTAAAAAAAAAGTTTTTTTTTTATGAAAACCCTTTTTCTCTACATATGCGAATTCATAAAAGTAATTTTAACTCAAAACGGATTTAGAATGATGCTAATTCTGCTAATGTTGCCATTTTAAGCCCACTTAATTAAGTTTTTCATTCAGCTTATTATGTCCGATAATAGTATCCTCAAAGAATGAAATAGGACGTCCTTTGTCGCAAAGAAAATTAATTAGCGGTAGGTAGAAACGTCAGAGTGACGTGTACAAGAATTACGGCCTTATTAAAGCGCTCATTTTGGTGTCTTAAATAGTTGCGTAGGTATACTTTGATAAAGATAAATATATAATAATAATAAGATAAATATAAAAGATCCTACTACTACTACCTATTTTATTTAATTAATTTTATTTCTTAATATATCTTTGTATTCCCATATCAGTTCCTTTCTTTCTCCTAATAGTATTATTAGTAATATACCACAATGGTTTATTAATGCTTTCGCTGACAGTGAATGAAACACAATTGATGTTTTATTGTAATAAAGTCTATAGCCGTTCATTGTCGGCGACGGTATATCCCACTATCCCCATTTCCATGATGCATGTAGATAGTGGGGATGTTTTAACAGATTATGGTCCCACTATCTCCATCAGTGAATCACCAGTTACTGAAACGTTATGTATGATATTATCCTTATGACAGGTAATATTGTACGTAGATCTCAAGCTTTAGCGCGCACTGATCATTGAAATAAAACAACTTTTACGGATATCAAACGCGCTATATTTTACGAACTTAGTTGTAATCAACAATCGTTTTTTGTGATAATCAAATCAATAATAATTGTTGCCATAGTAAATGTCTAACCGTATTTAAACGAAAAAATTAATAAATGTTTCGAGGGTAGACTTATAAGTAGCCAGTCATCCCGTGACCACGGAAGCTGAAAAAGTGCCGAAACGTCGGAAAAACCACAATACCCCTAAAAACCAAAAAAATACGGACAATTTCAACTAAGTTCGTGAAAAATAGCGCGTTTGATATCCGTAAAAGTTGTTTTATTTCAGGTAGTATTGTCTTCAAAACTATATTGTGAATGTAAACATAAATCTCTCAAGTGAAGAAATTATTTTGACGTATTATAAAAAATGTTTTTGCATGTTCTATTTATTCTTAATGTTGACAGTTGTCAACGGGTGATTCAGAAAAATGAGTAATGGGGATAGTGGATGTACCGGTCAGCGAACGTGTTAAGCGTTGAAGTTATTTTAATCAATGACAAGAGGTTGGCGTTTTGCTAGTATTTTTAAACTAGATATAGTATTATTCACTAGCGGCCGTCCGCAGTTTCACCCCCGTGGTTCCCGTTACCGTGGGAATATTGGAATAAAAAGAGCCTATGTGTTAGTCTAGGCTATCTTCTACCTGCGTGCCAAATTTCATCCAATCCGTTCAGTAGTTTTTGCATGAAAGAGTAACAAACTAACTGACATACTTTCGCAATTCTAGTAGGATATTAATATTAAAATAAAAAGTAAGAAAGGCCAGTTCCCCTGCAGTGAGGACTTTATTAAAATGGCTGATGGTCATGTATTGTCAGAATGGATTCAGTTTCGTATAATATTGTATTTTTTTTATTATTTATTTAATTCAGATATATGTCCATAGAATTTGTTAGTAGCAATGCACTTATGAACTATGTTCTTAAGTGAATTGTTAAGAACTTAGTGTCCAACGTGTTATCAAAGTTTTTTGTTCGCTTTAGCTTATTTTTATGAAACAACTAGCGGCTGCCCGTGGTTTCATCCGCGTGGTTCCCGATCCCGTGGAAATATCGGGATAAAAAGTTTCCTGTGTTTTAATCCAGGCTATCTTCTACTTCTGTACCATTTTTTTTTTCCGCATTTATAAAATTAGCAGGATTTTCACATAATTCTTCTGTTCTTTACCAGCGACTTTCGTAGTACAAGTATCAAGCCTGACATCTGTATATAAAAATCAAAAGTCAGTTACGAGGGTTCTGTAAAAATTATGCGTAACAAAATTTTGCAAAAGTCTCAACGGTTTTACAATTTTATAACTCTTGGGAATGCCGCCCGCATTAATTTTTTCTCAAGTGCGATTTTTTAAATCGTTCTATCTAAATTAAATAATGTCTTTTTAAACAGCAAAGTGAACGTACCTTCTTATATTGAGAACAAAACTTGTATTCCGCTTTGGGCCCAAAAACACCTCAATTAGTCTAATGGGCACAACTTCAGTACAATTTTTCCCCCAGCCGTATCACGTACGAATTAATTAAAAGTTTCCCTTTTGTGAAATATAATTAACTTTAATTAATTTTTCCTTTTGTTTTGCTTCAGCGAATGGAAATACTCAGCAGAGGGCGAGAGCCGGTTTTTGTAATGAAATGTTATTTTTTTTATTAACTTTTTTAAGAAATTTTAATACAAATGTGTTGTCAAAAAATAGAAAAGGTTAGCGAAGATTTGTAGTAAAAATAAAAAAAAATCTTACACGAAAACCTAAGGAAGGAAGAAAGTTATCTAATTTTTTGATGAGAGTTCCCGTTTATTTGAAAATATTGGGATGGTCTAAATCTTTTCAAAGATTTATCTAAATCCATTCAGCTTATTTTGCGAGATTTAGGTCCGCTTTCACCACCTACAGATAAGTTCAGCGTAGCTTATCTGGCAGATAATTTGACGCATTTTTCATATTACAACTGTCAAATTGTCTGCGAGATGAAATAATCTAGAACTTCGACACAAACACAAACACACACACACACACACACACACACAAACTTTACCTACTGCCACATCTTTCAAAGGCTTTACAAAATACACCTTAGAAGGTATATAAACGTTTGATGTAAAAGCTTTTTTATTACAGTCTAAATAAATAGAGGAAAAAACAGCTCCTCTCACAGACTATTAAGTGAATTGTACGTCAATTAATTAGTATAGGTCTGTCGATCAAAGACTGGGATAATGTATTGGACATCCATTAGTTTACTGATATACAAATATAAAACAAAGGATAACGTTATTCGATAGGTCGCTTTTGTTGTGAATAGGTTACCTGTTTTTGTATATTATTCTGTAACATTTATGATTTTCTCGTACAGTCAGGTTGGAGCTTTTATAAAACGTGCTTTTTTGATATTCCATAACATTAGGGTTTTGATTAGACCTTGTAAAAGATTCAAATGGCATATATTATTTTTTCAAACCTTCAATCATCTAAAGTTTTCATTTTACTTTTCCATCATATAAATGGCATTGGAAACCCTAAAGTTACCTATACTAATATTATACAGAGGAAAGATTTGATTGTTTGTTTGTTTGCATTGAATAAGCTCCGAAACTACTGAATGGATTTGGATGAAATTTGGTACACAGATAGTACATAGCCTGGTTATGATCATAGGATGATTTTTATCCCAATATTCCCATGGGAACGGGAACCACGCGGGTTAAACCGTGAGCGGCCGCTAGTATGAAATAAAACAGGGAGAAAAAACAGCCCTTGACGAGATTCTTGCCGGTTCTTCTCGTGGGATATACAAAAACACGTTGTATATTATATGTAAGGTTATTTAGGTAACAATAATTTGTTCGTTTGTTTATTAAAACGTGAGTTAACTATAGGGTCATAGTAAAAACTTGTTCTCCAAAAAAGCTGTTAAATTTAGATCCAACGTTTAACTGTATATTACATTACAATACTTAATAAATCTGAAGAGTTTGTTTGCTTAAAGGATTTATAACTAGAACGACAATGGGCCCTGAACCTGATCCACCACGCGGGCCAAATGTGAATTGGTGGGTGTTAACGACTGCAAATGCAGCCGGGACGAACAACATAACGTGCCTTCTGAAACACGGCGTAGTTTGATTTTATATTTATTTTGTTTTAAACTATATTTTTATTGATTTTTTACTGGACCGTCCTTACAGTTACTTACCCTGCATATCGTCATAGTTTGTGTTACAAAATTCGTTTTCAAAATGTGACAAAATTAATTAATGTCTAACTAAATATAATTTATTGATTCGAACAGGCTGTATTTAGTAATCATATTTTATTACATCTATTTTACGTCACTACAGAATTAATTTTCATTATAAACCTGACAAGTACAAGGAAGAATTAATGTCGGAACCGTCCGATTCGATTTCGGGTGTCCTTAATAGCGTCCCCAACCTTTACAGTAAATGAGTCGTGGTCCCTCATTTGAGCGAAATATAAATTACTCTTAGAGCGGGAACTTTTATATTCGAGTCGTTCCGCAGTTAGACCTCATTTGTGGCAAGAATACAGAATGAGTATTATTCTCCGCTCCAGAATTTTGCCGAGGTTTGCTTTTAGAAAAGGTTTTTTTTTATAGGAAATAGAGATTCGCAATTTTACTTGCAGTTTCAGTAGTTTTATGGAACTTTGAAAAGGATCAAATTCACGTAGGTATTGAGTTTCATAACTTACATTAAAGGACTTTATTGTAAAGTTACGAGAGGTGTTAGTTTTTACGTTCATGACGTTCCATTGAAAGTATTTACCGTTTTTATAGAGATACTAGCTGTGCCCCGGGGCTTCGCTCCTGTGGAATTTCGGGATAAAAAATAGATAGTAGCCGATTCTCAGACCTACTCAATACGCTCACAAAATTTCATGAGATTCGGTCAAGCCGTTTCGGAGGAGTATGGGAACGAAAACTGTGACACGAGAATTTTATATATTAGATAGATTTCGGCGCACGAGGAGAGGCGTTTTTTTTCTAAATGATATCAATTAGTAACCATAGACATAAAAATATCTAGAAACATTCCATAAATTAGTAGGTATACATCTAATAATCATTATCAATGCATTTAGGATCAATCAATGCAGGATACTGTTTAGGCTGGCGCCATACTGTAGTGCGTCAACAATGTTTGCCGAGGCGCGGACGGATTGCTTTTATGCAATAATGCGCAAGCGCAGTTGGTCGCTCCAATCGCGCGTGCGCGCCAGGCGGAACACTATCTTGCGCGCGTTCACCGATCGTTGGGACTCGCCGCTGCTGATGCGCTGGGTGCGCCTGCAAGTGCGAAGGGCGAGTTACTGGCAATCCTTATAATTAAGTCTGAGGTTAATTATTCACTAACACTAGATATAAGTTTAAAATGTTATTAACAACTATGGATGATTTCCGAAATAAATGATTTATTGTTATTATTATTGCATTTAACGCAAAGTTTAACGTGCCTGTTTGTGTATCTGTCTGTGGTATCGTAGCTCCAAAACGGATGAACTGATTTTCGGTTAGTTTTTTTTGTGTCATAGTTAATTTTATTCCAAGTGTTCTTAGCCATGGTTCATGAAAATCTGTTCAGCCGCTTGAAGATCATCAGCTCTTTTTAGTTGATGAGGGAATCTGACTAACTTCCTTGTGTCCGATCGATTCGAAATTTGGTACCGTGTTACTTCAATGATATTAAAAGTATATGGTAAGGTAACCATGACCTGATCGATCAGCCGTTTGAAGATCATCAGTTCTTTAATAGTTGATGAGGGGATCTGACTACCTGCCATATGTCCTAACATCGGACAATTTGATCTTAATAATAAAAAAAATAAAAGCTTGAAATAAAACATAAATTTAACATTTAAAAAACCCCCAACACATAAAAATACTACTTAAAACTTTTTTTTGTGTTGGGGTTTTAATAACAAATTAAGTTTTTAAGTACGTAATTATGCACCGGGGTAACCTCTGACTTTCATATTCGATTTTTCATAAAAAACACCACTAATAAACACTGGATAATGTACAAACTAATAGTTTCTACAAGCACAGAGAACGTTTAAGCGTTTAACATTATGCGATCCGGTACGTATCGGAGTCGACACCGATATCGGGGCAAGTACTATAAAAGTAAGTATTCTTTGGTATGACGGTGTTAATGTGACATGCAGGTACAATCGGGGAACTTCCCGGTTGACCAGTAGAGATTTTTTGGGAAACGTTTTCTCGGAAAGTACTACGGTTAATGAACCAATTTATTATTCAAATAAAAAACCTCTTAATAGTCTATTATTTGTGATATAAACGTTTTCTATACATATTTTACTTATAACTTATTATTTTGAATTTTACAATGCTATTTTTAACCGACTTCAAAAAAGGAGGGTGTTCTCAATTCGGTTGGTTTTTTTTTTTTTTAATGTTTGTACACCGATTACGCCGAGATTTTTGGACCGATTTCCGTGATTCTTTTTTTGTTCGATGCAGAATAGTTGCCAATTGGTCCCATTAAAAATTTGGTTTAGTTTGACCCAGTAGGTACTTTTATGTTTTGACCATTTTTATATATTTAATTTCATATTTGTTGCTTGGATGACATGATATTAATTATCTACCTTTTAAAACTGTGAAATAAAAACTTGCCTTGCAAAGGTTTATTTTTTGCTTTTTAGTGTTTTGAAGTCGGTTTTAATTTTGGGCGACATGAGACTAGTTGCTTTTTACTTTTTTAAATAAAGGTCCCTGAAAATCTTTACTGGTCAATCGGGAAGTTCCCCGACTGTACATATTTCATACATTTTACTTGCCCCCGATATCGTTGTTAGCTTCGATACCGATATCAGGATCGGATGATGTGAAAACGTTCTTAATATAACATAGTGAAGAGAGAACTTTAAAGGCTAGAACAGCCTTTATTTCATGAAAACTGAACAATTTTTCCTTGTAAGCGAATGTAAGAAGTATAAGTTATGAAAGAGAACGCTTGTTTCAAGAAAATTTTCACAAAGAAAATGTTAAGGCAGAAAGAATAGTGCAAATAAAGGTTCTCTTAAAGTATTTTCAAGTGAATCACAATTTTAATATTTCAATCAAAGGGTTCCAAAACTTATAAAGCTAAGGTATTTTATGTGTTCTTTGTCTGTGCCTGCATTTCTGTCACCTTTTTACGCTTGAAGTACCTATCCAATTTTAATTAATTTTGGTGTCATAATACCAACTTATATGTTTTTTATTTATTGGGGATAAGGATCTTTGGAGAAAGCTTAGTAAGTACTATATTTATTGATTCTTTGTGAGAATACTTCAGAAAGAGTATCTTTCGATGATGGAGCAACTATAAAAATTAAACATTATTTTCGGGACATAATTAGGTAATTAAAATCTGTAAATTACTAAGTAGCTTATGATTCATAACAGTAAATTTGAATTAATGATCTCATTTACGGTATGTTCTGTGGGCCTATTAGACTACCATCGAAGACCAGCGAAGACGTCACAAAATTTAATTTAAGAGATTCGTAGTACGAAAACCTCTATTTTTGAATCACTCGTCGCGCGAGTAGTGAGGCGAACGATGAGATGATCAGGCGATTAGCGACCTTCCATGCGTAGACATAGCAAGCTATTCGCTTTCCACCTCGCGCGCTCGCGTTGGGAGGTGGTACTACAGGCGAAAAGCGAAGCTATGTATATACGAGCAAGGTTGCTTTTACGGAATACGGAAACTCAAACGTCGTGTCGTCAAAAATCGTGTTTATATGTATGAACCGTTGAGTTCCATGCGCTATTAAAAAATAAACTGTTATTCTTGACATTTGCAGAAACAGAAACTGTTGCAAAACCGTAAATAAACGCGTTGCTATAAGCCATTTTTAATGTCCCCACTGCTAGGGCACTGGCCTTTCTTAAGGATGGATAAGGAGAATGGGCCATGACCCACCACGCGGGCTCAATGCTGATTGGTGGGTTTTTACGACTGCAAATGCAGCCGGGACCAACGGCTTAACGTACCTTCCGAAGCACGGAGGATCACGAGACAGTAAATTATTGGTCACCCATTCCTTGACCGACCATTGCGAATGTTGCTAACCCCAACAATCGCAGGCCGAGTGGGTGAACCACTGCGCCACGGGCTCCTCCTGCCTATTTGTCTAATTTTCGTATTTCATAAAGTATGAGTGCCAATTATCCCACTACATAACCAACTCAACGCCATCTAAGCATCAACAGTTGCGTCGGAAGATGAATGATAGGCACGTACATCACAGCTCGTAGTATTGCCAAGTTTTTAAAAGACGATGCTGCCCGTCTTCTGGGGTCCTACTGCCGTCTCTTAGCGCAGTATTGTTTCAATAATAGTTGATGGTAGGCCCGCCGGTGGCTGTATTCCCTTAGTCGCCTTTTACGACACCCACGGGATGAGACGGCGTAGTGCTATTCTAGGCCGGCACTACACAGCCGATAACCAAACTATCACGTTTATAATAAAGTAGGATTGAAATATACCAATTAGCAACTTTCGCGAGAATCGTTCAAGATGGGTGACTAGAAAAATATTAGTCAAAAATTATATCGATGATTACAGCAACGGGCAAAGACCATGGAAAGATAAGAAGAATTGGCGCATGACCCTTATTATGATTATTTATAACCTTTTTTTATATTGCATGTTATTTTAGTATAGGTACTTACCTATTTATTTCTTATGAGCTAATTGTCAATTGTCACATTATGCAATAGCCCTATTTGAATGAATCCATTACAGTTTCACCCGAGTTCTTTTCGTAAAGTGTTGTGATACTCCAGTTTAACTCAATCTACCGTACAATTTCTTTAATAATTATTAATAAAAACTGAATATTGGCGAAATCCAAAAGGGAACCGCAATTAAATATTAAAAGAAGAAAATGAATCCAATTCACTTTCACTATTGTTTTATTGTATTACGAAACCTCATAGATTGGTTTCCACTCAAACCTGTAAGAAGAGTTAATCTGACATCAAAAATATTTCCACGTCATTTATTTTGACACAAAGTATTTTAGTAAACCCATTCTGAATTGTTATCCGTAGGCTTAACCGGATTTTCGAATCTACCATAGACCTATATCTATTTTTAGTATAGAAAAGTCTCTGGTCAAAGTCAAAAAGTTTTGCAAAGAATTAGGGAAACGAAATTTTGATTAAAACAACCTGTTAAAACAACTGTATCTTTTAGTTTTTTTTTTTTTATGTACTACGGTGAGACTCTTAGCCTTCATCATACCTGATGTTAAGTATTGATAAGGCTGAAGATGGAAGCGAGCCTCTCCCGGAATCCTCAATCACTTAGTTCTGTGAGAGAAGCTAGATTTGGATTTTGTGAAAGGACTGCATTGCATTATATCCCGGAACCCTCAACCACTGAGGAACTCTAGACTGCTATTGTATCCCTACTTAACTTTCAGAACACAACAATTCTGAAAACATTGTTGTTATGGCATCAGACCAAGAGCAACTTTCACCAACTGTCATTAAATACAATTAGCGCTAATCATATTAAAAATGCCATGCATTTTAGCCATTAGTTTGAAGATTAAAGGGATAGAAAGAAAAAAGTATTTAGAAACAGCTTACAATAAAATACTTATTATTCTTAAAAAACTTTGCACATGGGTTAGCCCATGGAAGACCAGCGACGTGGAGTCATAATGGCTTCTCTTCAGATGTTGAATGGGTGGAATTAGCGCCATTTTAGTTGATTTATATTGCCTCAATGTTATTAGGGTTCCGAACTTCTAAAGAATAAAAGGAACCCTTATAGGATTACTTTGTTGACCGTCAGTCCATCCATCTGCCCTCGTTTGTCTCGAGAACGCCTGGAGGTATCGATTTGAAATTAAAACCACATATTCAGGTCAACAGACTTTTGAAGGGGCATCTAGCGCTAAACATATTTAAAACATAGGGATACCACCAGCCAAATCGAATAAGAGGACACTGGGAATCGAACCCGGGTACTCGGGTGTGATACGGATGGTGATACCACTAGACTACAGATGCGGTTAAACGTTAATAACGTTATCCTCAAAAAATACGGTTCGATTTGGGAACAAAAGCAATATAGGGTAAACTGTATTGGAATCGACAGCTACCCTATAAATTTTAAGGCTATGGTTTTTAACGGAATTCGCATTTCACCATGACATTTTTTCCAATCTCCAGAGCCGAGGTTTGGGCCGAAATGCTGTGATGTATGCGCCTATTATTCATCTCGCGACGCAACTGTTGATGCTTAGATGGCGTTGAGTTGGTTATGCAGTGAGATAATATTAAATTCATACTTTATGAAATACAAAAATTAAACATATAGACAGGAGGAGCCCGTGGCGCAGTAGTTCGCGCGCTCGGCCTGTGAATGTTGAGGTTAAGCAACTTTCGCAATGGTCGGTCACGGAATGGGTGACCAAATTTTACTATCTCGAGATTAAGCGCGAAGGGCGCTTCGGAATGCACGTTAAGTCGTTCCGCATTGGGCCCGCGTGGTAGATCATGGCCCATTATTCTTTTCTTATCCTGATCCATCTATCTATTGCTGATCCATAAGGAAGGCCAGTGCTCCAGCAGTGGGAACATTAAAAACGGCTGATAACGCGACTTATCGTCACGCGTTTATTTGCGCAACAGTTTGTGATTCTGTAAATGTCGGTTCTACACATAAACACGATTCTACGACACGAAGTCTTATATGATTTGAGCAGTAGGAGTGTTTTGTAATGGCATACATAGCACATTGACACTCGGGCTCGTGAGCCAATTCCAAAGTTGCCACTCACGAGCGTCTCGCGAGCATCAAAACACAACATATCGATATACGCCATGGCCGACTTCATATTAAATGTAATGCTGGTAAATAAAAGCGAGAAAGATTGTTTAGTTAGAAAAAATATATGGTCTTAGGCTTTTTTAAATATATAGGCACGATCTTTTTAATTTTGAATCTAATTGTATTTTTTTAAAACTGGGGTCAACTGACCGTTGTAGTTTGTTGCAAAACTGAATGAAATCCCAAAAATCTGTAATTTGCATAAGTATATTTTTAAGATTTTTGATTTTTTGCATTTTTCAATGCTATTTTTATACTTATGATAAATTTTAAATAGAAAAAATAGAAAAATATATTTTTTTTCCAACATATTTTAAAATCAAAATTTAATAAAAAGAGCTCGGTGTCCTCCCATCTTAACAACGGAAAATTTGAAATATGACTGTAATAAATTTCACTTGTAAAACATCGCGATCTCAAAATTTACATATAGATTTTAACATAACAAGAGGAAAATTTTCTCTAAAATACTTTCAGAGGCTGGACTTGAGTAATTATATTTTTTATTAGCTTAGTATAAAATACGTAGTTATACGTAGTTACTTAGTGCAAAATAAGTCATTTTTGAGTTCTTTTTTACGATATGGAGCCTCTTAGCCTTCATCATACCTGATGTTAAGTATTGATAAGGCTGAAGATGGAAACGAACCACTCCCAGAATCCTCAACCACTGAGGAACTGGCTATCTTATCTCTAACTGCTAGAACACTTTAATGATCCTACTGCAGGAGGGCTTTTCAAGAACGAAAAAGGCACAAGAAACGCGCAAACGCAGTTGTCCAAATTGCCGTCCGATTTCTCTTTTTATTCTGAACCTAGAGATTCATACGATAATTGGCACACGTTCCGTAAAATAGTTGAATTTTCTAAAGTCAAAATTAAATATTTTTTTATTCAAATGAACTTACAAATAAGGAGGTACTTTGCAAAACATTTAGGTCATCTTTTAACAAAAAGTGGCCAAGTACGAGTCGAATTTGAGCACGAAGGGTTATGTACCATTAACAATAAAAAATTCGAAAAACAATTATGTTTGTTGTATGGAGCCCCCTTAATATTAATTATATTTTAAATTAATTATTAAATTTATTTTATTCTGTTTCTTTAGTATTGGTTGTTATAGCGGCAACAGAAATACATAATCTGTGAAAATTTCAACTGGCAAACTATCACGGTCCATGAGATACCTACCTAGGAGTCATAGCCCTAAAAAACGTGTGCAAGAAAATGGCTTTGACAGAAGCAAAATAAAATTACAAATAAACGTCGTTGCCGAACACAAATCTAAACCAAAATATTGTAATAGAAACTAATGTACAAGATGCGGAACCCTAAAACGATCGAAGGTAATAAATCAGAGGCGTCGGCTTACGTGGATGATTATTCAGTATCATCTGACCCCATAAGTAACGACTTTCGATCGGTCCCATAGGGATTATTTTGGAATTAATTGTGGGACTCACAGCCTACTGAAAACGGGAATATTTGGTCCTAACTGTTAATAATAACACTGAGTGTCGTCATTCGTCGTCACATCAGCCATTTTTAAAAGTCCCCACTGCTGGGGCACTGGCATTCCTTATGGATAGATAAGGAGAATTGGCCATGACCCACCACGCGTGCCCAGTGGGCTCAACGACTGCAAATACAGCTAGGATCAACGGCTTAACGTGTATTTCGAAGCTCGGATAATCAATTTTTGGTCACCAATCCTGTGACCGACCGTTGTGAAAGTTACTTGTCGGCTACAATCGCAGGCCGAGAGGAGATCCTCATATTCAGATTGGAATTCGTTGTGAAACTCGCAGCCTACTGAAAACGGGTATATTTGGTCCTAACTGTTTACAATAACACTATCTTTACATTTAATTGCGTTGTTAACCGAAATTCTGAAATTAAACGAAATTGAGAACAAAAACTCATTGGTGATTTGAAAATAAAATGGCTTTTGTTTCTTTTTTATATTTTTGTTTTGTTCGCAGTATTAAATAATGGTTGCCAGTAATTTTGTCAAAATGGATAAAGTCTAGACTGAATTTTCCTATGGGAATGTGCGGTTTTTGCAGCAATAAAAATAATTCTACTTGTCTACTGGATAGGATAGATAACCGCCTTTGTGGTCTAGTGGTACAACCACCGGTATGAGACCCAGGGGTCCCGGGTTCGATTCCCAGCGGGGGTACACATTGTATTCGGTTTGGTTGGTGGAAGGACTCATTGTAAGTCCGCCTGGCTAGCCACCATCTTATCTAAGTCTGACGCCATAATAACAAAGTTTTCAGCATTGTTGTGTTCCGGCAGTTAGAGAAAAGAAAGCCAGTTCCTCAGTGATTGAGGATTCCGGGAGAGGCTCGCTTCCATCTTCAGTCCTATCAATACTTAACATCAGGTATGATGAAGGCTAAGAGTCTCCCCGTCGTTCATAAAAAAAAGATATAATGGAAGTTAAGCGCGAAAAGCGAACATGCACACTCAACGCTATTGGTGCTTTTCCTGTCTACATTTTTAGGATTTCGTAGCCTAATGGCAAAAAACGAAACCCTCATAGATTCGTCATGTCCGATATATGTCATAGCCACTCTATTCCAAAATTATGAGGATTACACAGTTGAAACTTGGTAGGTAGATGTATTCTGTAAACCGCTTTACGGTTTTTACACAAAAATAAAATATAATATTAAGCTAAAAAAAATTTTTTTTCAATTTCAATTTCAATTTCAATTTCAATTTATTGCAATCCACAAATGGTAACAAGATGGTAACATAAAGATGGTAAGTACATTGTGGACCCTGATAGGGCACAACAAATAGGTTTTTTTTTTTATAGAGGACGACTTATTCTTTTTTACAATTAAGTATATATTTCTTAAAATTTTAAATCCTTATCATTTAAATATTCTGAAACACTATAATAGCACTTTTCTAAGAGCAGTGTTTTTACCTTTTTTATATATATATTGTAACTATTTTCTGTAGCTATTTCTTTTGGAAGTTTATTATATATTTTTACCGACATGTCTAATGGACTAGAGGAGTTCATTCGGAGCCTATTAACGGGTATCATTAACTTGTGGCCGTGTCGTGAGGTATATCGTGATAGAATATCCTGCCTTTTTGTAAAGTGTGTTGGGTTCTTATGTATAAATTTACAAATTTCTAATATATAAATACAGGGTAAAGGTAAAATTTCGAGTTCTTTAAAGTATGGTCTGCAACTGTCAGTTTGATCAATGTTTACTAAAATGCGAACTAACTTTTTTTGTGATGTGAAAACTGAGACTGCATCTGAGCTACAACCCCATAATATTAGACCGTAGTTAAGCCACGCATGTGCATAGGCGTAATAAGCAGCTTTTGCGGTTTCTAAATTAGTGGTTCTTTTAGTTTCGCTTAGCGCGTATGTAAAACTTGAAAGTTTAGTTTTTATTTTAGCTATATGGCCTTTCCAACACAAATGTGAATCTATGACCAGGCCGAGCAGTTTACATTCAGTGACGTTTTCGATTTTTACACCGTTATAAGAAAATTCTACTTCCAAATTCATCAAACCTATACGTGCGGGGTATCTATAGATAGGTCTTTAAAAAATACATTGAGGTTTCTAAAACAGTTTTTTCTCAAAGTCAACCGATTGAATGATATATTTTCAAAATGTGTGTCCCCTCTTACTTTTAAAATATGAAAGTGAAAATTCTAAAAAAATATATGCTGTAGACTTTTATAAAAACTTTCAACGAAAATTAGTTTGAACGAAATATATTATGCAGTTTCAGAGCTATAGCATATTTGCCAAAACCGCAAATATAACTTTGTCATTCATACAGACACTATAAAGAACAAAGTTATTTTTGCAGGCAAAAAAATATAGTGGCATTTTGGGTAGGTATATTTAATATAATAATAGAAACTTTATTGCACACGATACAAAAACAAACACATACAGAGAAAATGACAAAAAGAGGAACACACAATAGGCGGTCTTATTGCTACATAGCAATCTCTTCCAGGCAACCTTGGATGAGAGACGAAACCCTTCATGTGCGAGTTCGACTTGCACTTGGCCGATTTTTAATGAAAAAAATATTGTATGGAAAGTCTGAAATGTACAGATAGGTTATTCTCTAAGCAAATATCCTTAAATATCGACGGCTGAAACAGCGGAGTTTTCCCAATTTTCAATACTATTTGACAGCTTATGTGACATTCAGTCATGACAACAGCGTCGATATTTGCTTAGAGAATAACCCGACATTTCTAAGTACTTTCCTTGGATTTTTTTATTATTTTTTGTATTTGTAAGATAGTAACACTACCATTATAACACCATACAACTTCTCTCCCAAACACGTCTTTTTAAAACGTAAGTAAAAACTAAACTGGATCAGAGTAGCCACATATTGTGCTCAGTAGCTTGCACTGGAGAGACATATATTTAATACCGCGATTTAATATTGGGTTAAAAATATCCTGTTTTAATCTAGTCTATCTACTATGTGTGTGCCAAATTTTATCCAAAACCGGTCAGTATCTTTTGCGTGAAAGAGTTACAAACAAACAAACTGACATACTTTCGCAATTATAATATTAGTAGGATTTGATTTTGCTCACCAAATATTCAGGTAAAATTTAATCTCATGTCACTATGTGTCTTTAACACGCAATTTTTGAGTGATGTTCTCAACTGATCCTTTCAGTAAATAAAGACAGAAGCCTGGAATGGAGAGCCACTTTGTGTTTCGGGAATTTATTTTATTTTCATATAGTGCACTTAAATCCCTAAAAGATTTTTATTTCAATGCTGAGTGCGCAAAGAAACTGTTTTTTTAATGAACGACGGGGAGACTAACACCCATATTCTAAGTCGTTCCTCCAAAACTTACTCGTCCTCGACTTAATGAAACCTCATTGAAAACCTCTTCGAAATACACCTCGAAATCGGTATTCTAAGTCATAACTCCGTAAGGACCTGGAGGAGCCAAAGAGTGTTAGGCCTAGTGCACACTACCATTTTTACCCACGACGAGGTTGAGTGGAGTGTAAAAAGTTTTAGAGGAACGACTTAGAATAGGGGGGTAAGAGTCTCCCCGTCGTACCCCCGCTGGGAATCGAACCCGGGACCCCTGGGTTTGATACCGGTGGTTGTTACCACTAGACCACAGAGGCGGGTAAAAATATGCTTATGAAATATTCATTGTTCTGCCTCTATGGACAAATGCAGTGGTTTTGGTGCTCATTCAAAATGCTAATTGGACTGTTAAAGACTACTTTACCTAACCTAAACTTTAGCATACAGATCTTTTCAGAAATATATTATTGACATTTTATGCATAGAGTCCCAAAATGAGCATGTTTGCATAAAAATACAGCGTTTTAAAGGCATATTTAATTTGCATTTTTGATAACACCGACTCCAAAGTATTAATAGTTTAATTTTTTCTTGAGTGAGTGCTAATCAAATTGCATCAGCTTCAAAAAGTTCTACCAAATATTACCAACATAAAACGAACCCCAAAAGCACTCAAATTTACTTTACATAAAAAGAAACATCTTAATGCCTAAGCTATTTAACACTTGGACGTAAACAAATTAATTCTCGCCAGCTGAGTTAATTAAAAGGCTTTTTGTTATACAGGCTGTGGCAGTAATTTGAGGCTGAAATAAAGTAGCAACCGCCGCTGTGGTCTATTGGTACAACCACCGATATCAGAGCCAGGGGTCGATTCCCAGCGAGTCTACTACAGATGTTGTATTCAGTTTGGTTGGTGGTAGGACTTGTTGTAAGTCCGCCTGGCTAGCTACCACCATCTTATCTAAGTCTGACGCCATGGCTGCTACGTATCCGATCCCTACCCGATTTCCTCGGGCGTGACCCAGGGTTCGATTCTTGGGCCACTACTATTTCCGATCATGATCAATGACATAGTAAGGGTTGTCCGCCATGCCAAATGTTTGCTCTACGCCGACGATCTGAAGCTTTCTATAGAGTTAAACGATGAGCTGGACTGTAAACTTATACAACAAGGCATTGATGCGCTGTATAAGTGGAGCAACGACAATAAGCTAGAGTTTAACTTTAGTAAATGCTCTGTGATGACTTTCAGTCGCCAATGATCACCTATTAGATTTGAGTACAGATTGGGGGGTAGTAACGTTGAACGCACCGACTCTGTAAGAGATTTAGATGTAATTTACTACTTTTTCCATCCACAGCCTCATTTTTAATAAAAACAATAAAATTGAAAGTCTGGGTAACTGTATTTATCGGCATCATAGTTCATTGGAACGAACTTTTATCTTCGACATAAAAATGCTTTCATTAAACTTACAACGTTTCACAACTTGAGCGTGCGAAACAAGAACTTATCACTTAACGATAAAGTCCAAATTGGTAGAGGAAAAGTTGAACAATAATAACCGATATACCGATAGTATAATGTGAGACTTTCTTTGATTTTTTTATAGCTTTGGGTTTGTGTTTTTAAATGGCGCCCGCGCTTACTTTATAAATGTTATTTTTTCAAGCTACTCTACTAATTTAAAAGAGTTTTTTTACTTTCTTGTTATTTTTACACCCGTATTTCTTCTCATATTTTCTCTTATACTCATCATCATTTATTAGGGAAAATAATCATTACTAATATTATAAAGAGGATACATTTGATTTTTTGTTTGTTTGTTTGTAGGCTCCGAAACTCCTGAACGGATTTGGATGAAATTTGGCACACATATAGTAGATAGCCTGGTTATGAAAATATTATACTTTTTATCCCAATATTCCCTTGGGAACGGGAACCGCGCGGGTCAAACCGCGAGCGGTCGCTAGTTCTTAATAATTTCAATTACAAATAGTAACACATTATTACACGTTACTATCTAATGTCAATTTAAATGGAAAAAAGTTTTGAATATTCGCCAATAATGCGTAACTTCATCATTTTCAACAAATAACTAGATGACAATGAAATACAAAGAATAATGTTGTTTCAATATTCCAAAAAAAATACAATTAATTAGAGTTACTTTATCCTCATTAACGGTCGTAAAAGAAAATAAAAAGAGAGAAGGATAAATAATGTAAAGGCACAGAATAAAAATAAGTACTAATGGTAAAAGCTAAAATTTTAAATAAATAAACGAAACAACATAATGACTTGAATTTCGGCCGAAATAGCTTTAAATCCTTTTTATAGTAATGTTATTCGAAACGTTAAGACTCGTTAATTTTTAATGGCTTGGAGATCCATTTATCTGCTTTAAAAAAATATTTTTAACCGTTCTCCTTATTTTTTAATTGGTATGAATTACATGGACAAATTGCACAGTTATGATGATTTTTTTAGGTAACTGCTACACGACTCAATGGCTACACGTGCCTTCAACATAGAATCTAATATATATGTTACGGTAAATGCTAATAATTCAAAATTATTAATAATAACCGGTAATTATTAACATAAACCTCACGATTTGGTAAATGTTAATAAAATTATGAGGTTTATCACTTTTTTCGGTTATTATTAATAATTTTCAAATTCAAATTTTCAAATTCAAAGATTTTTATTCAAATAGACTTATAGATAAGTACTTTCGAATAGTCCAAAATTTTTTTTCCCTACCAGCCATTCAGGACATCTTTTAACTGATAAGAAGAACGGCCGCAAGAAACTTATCAGCTTTAACAGAAACAACAACATTTACAATGGAACATGTTGTTGCCAAGCACAAATTTATAATTTTGAAATATATTTAATATAAGAGGAAAATTTTATCTAATTTATCTAATTTATAATAGTTATGTTTTATGTTAGTATCACATCCATGCATTTTGGTCTTTTAAATAATCATCTACCTTGTAATAACCTTTGCTTAAGAGTGTCTTTTTAACATATATTTTAAATTTATGCAAAGGCAGCTCTATCAATTGTTGTGGAACTTTATTAAAAAAAGCTATACCTTTCCCCAAAAACGAGCGTCTACATTTTTCAAGTCGAAATTTTGGAACGGCAAGCTTATTCTTATTTCTAGTATTAAAATTATGGACATCGCTATGCTTAATAAATAAATCAAGATGTTTCCTTACATATACTATATTATCATAGATGTATTGTCCCGCCAAAGTTAGTATATTAATCTCTTTAAACAAATCCTTAAGAGAATCTCTCCGTCGAAGGTTGTAAATGGCGCGCACAGCTCTTTTTTGAAGTATAAAAACATTTTCTATATTAGCTGCTGAGCCCCACAACAACAGGCCATAGGACATTACACTATGAAAATAGCTAAAGTAAACTAGTCTTGCCGTTTCAATATCAGTTAAGAGCCTTATTTTCTTTATTGCGAAAACCGCAGAACTAAGTCTACTCGATAAGGCTTCAATATGTGGATCCCATTGCAGCTTTGAATCCAATGTAATGCCAAGAAATTTTGTACTCTCAACTAACTCTACTACATTCCCATTCAAATTGATATGCATATCGACCTGCACTACGTTAGGTAATGAGAATCTAACAAACTTGGTTTTAGAAGGGTTAAGAGACATATTATTACTGTTGAACCAGTGTGCGACTTGAGAGAGAGCACTATTTACTTCGTCAGAACAATTGTTTCCTCTATCAATTTTAAAAATTAAAGATGTATCATCTGCAAATAGTACTGTCTCACATAAATTAAAATGTGTTTGGTAAAAGTAATTAAAAAATTACATTTGAATTAGAAGGTATTATTTAGTAACTAAAAATGAAATGATACCAGTATTTAATGTCAGCTAATCAGCCTGACATCGCCTTTTAACCTAGCAGCGTCAGCCGAAGGGGGACGGGGGTAAGGGGGCATGGGGAGCCTGCAAGGGGGCCGCCACCAACAAAGTGAGAAAGGTACCTCTAGGTTAGGTTAGGTTAGGACTGTGACCGAAAAGTTAACGAGCCGAGCGAGCGAAGTAAGAGTGCAGCGGCAGCGGCAGGCGAAGCGCCAGAGACAACTATCTCTAAAAAGTACTAAAATATTTATACAATTTATTTTAAGGTTAGGTTTAGCAAATTTCCAAAAGTCATTTTAAACATGTTAATAATAATAATAAATAATAAAATATTTTATTCAATATTCAAAATATTATAGTGTTAAAAACGTATAGCCTAGAAAATTAATTTATAAATACTATAATAGTATAATTAGTCTGAACTAGGAATACCCTGTGTTTCAGGCAAAAAGGGCCAAATTCAATAGAATGAAATTAACAAGAAATACAAACAAACTAGTTACTATATAAATAATACACTTAACTTATTTTTTTTAACCATATTGTTCACGCTAAGCCGCTCAGGCCCTTGATTGTGAGACACAATATTCCTTTGTTATCTGGTGTCTTGTGGTCACCCTGTGGTCACCGGTGTCCTGCTGGCAAATGAAGACTTAACCTAAGTGTTGCTAAGGCAACACTCGCCATATTCAGCCTACATAAATACCCATACACTCGTATGGGAACTAGGTCTCCAATAAATATATAATTTATTTAGAAGAATTGACACATTAATTTTTTTATATTAATGAAAGACATAATCACAAATCTAAGTAAACAAGTTTTATGAAATTTTAAACAAAAATGTGACATTTGTGGCGTTATATGAAAAATTTGAAGTTTATTTTCTCGCCTCTCGGACATTACTAAAGAATGCGAAAGCCGAGAATGCGTAACATTTAAAATAAAACCAATATTTACGAAAACGTGTGGGTTTAAAGGTTAAATCACCAACTTTATAAAGCCTGTAACAAAAGCTGTCCTTATTTATATTTTGGTAAAGAACGAATATTTACTTGACAAATATTGAAGTAGCGGATAGCGCAAGTTTCTAGGGCTGGAAAGCTTCAAATACAAATTCCGTGTAAAATTTAATTGGATAGCTTTTGATTTAGATTGATGAAACATGTAAAAGATTTTCAATATCTTGATTATTTTGTTATACAACTAAAAATAAAGGATTTATTAACTTGTTACTTATTATATTTTTATTTCTAAATTAATTTATTTTTTGAGTATTTTGTTAAGGTCATGCGCAAATCATCGGTTAAAAACTACTAAGATTTTGCGAAAACACAGATAATTAGACAAAGGTGACGACATTAGACAACTTACTAGGGTGCGAAAATACGATTTTGAGTTAGTAACTTTGAATATTCTTATTCTGATTGGCTTAAATGTCAACACCTTACTGCTTCAGATAGCCGATTCGAAGCGCTCATTGGCCGCGCTTCACAAACTGATCGTATTCGATCACGTTCGTTAAGCAAAGTTCGGCCCGGTCAGGTGTTGGATGGGTGACCGTAAAGTGGCATTATAACTGAGTGCTTTCGTGCGTCGGAGGGCACGTTAAACATTCGGTCCCGACTATTGTCATTTGATTTCAGTCGTTAAGCCAAGTCAGAGGCCTTATAGGCGGCTTGATAAACTCTGACACCAGAGGTGGCCACTAATCCTCACTCTATAATAATATAAGGAGAATGCTTTAGAGTAAAAGTAGGAACCAATCAGAATAATAAACCCATTGGAGTAGGATATTCAATATTACCTACTAACGCAATCCATCATCTGTACTTCTTCTGTCATGTGATTTCAGTGCACTTTTAATCATGTGTATTTTTTAATGAGCCAAACGTTAATTTCTTTATCAAATCCCAACAGTTTAACTTCCGTAACAGGTAAAGCGAAAGTCCCATTATTTTTCCAATGTAGGCTTTGTTACGGCAGGCTCCGTTGTGGGGACGTAAAGGTGCACAACGCAGTCTGTGTTAGCCGCGGTAGCCTTAACTGGGTCACTGCACATAGACTAGATTGGAAGATAGGGGACGAGGTTAATGCCTACGTGTTGTGTTCTCTGAAAGTGCTACTAAGTGACCGTCGGCGGCGAGAGGGGTTGGGAGACTAGGTGACCGTGCAAACTGTGTACATGTCAAAAGACAAGCACGGCACGGGCATAGAACCGTTTTTACGGTGACCATATAGCATACGAAATAACTACTAAGATGCAGCTTTACTGTACGGACGTATATAGTGCACAATGCAGTGAATTACACGGTTCGCATAGAGTAGATTGGATGTCGCGGCATCCGGTCTCCTTGGACTGACTGACATGACAGACAGACAATATTACAGATGACAGAACTGACAGGAGAGGGATGACGAGGGATGACAGGACGGTGGTGATCCTGGTGAATTCGAAGAGTTTGCCAGCGACCTGACTTCAACGATGACTTCAACGACCAGATATCTGACGGTGCCAATAGCTGATCTAATGCTAGGGCAAAAAATTCCACCGCGCAAACTAGTTTTTTTTATTTTATTTTCAACAGACGGAGAAAGCATCTTTTCGAGTTTAGTGAATTCAGTATTATACCAAAAAAAACTTTGAAACAACATTAATAATCTTCTTATCCATCCATAAGGAAGACCAGTGGGGACATTAAAAATGGCTGATCCCAAACTTTGAATATGCCATCGAATCCTTCAATTAATAAATTAAATACATCAATAACTATTATTTTTAAATAATAAATATAATAACTTATCAGTTTCAAACATATGACTATTCTGTTATATTCTACATCTTTGAACATGCACAAGAGTAAGCTAAAATCAATAAGTCGGTGAACGACCGCGCTTCGCCCGGGATGCAGAATAATGCCAAGGGCATACCGCAGATGTCTTCTCATCATTTAAGGCCGGCATAAACATGCAAGAGATTGTTATAATTAAATACTAGCATGCTAGTCCGTGCACGGGCTGTGTTGAGTTGGCTCATCACACCCAGTCGGTCTTTTAAATGTATCCACTGTTGGGGTACTAGCCTTCCTAATGGATGGATAAGGATACATTCTCCTTGGCCATGAACCACCACAAGAGCCTTACCTTTATGTAGGACTTTGAGATAATAGATTTTTGATCACATATCCCGTAAACAAAATAAAACAGGAATAACCCAGGTTTGTCAAGTTTCTTGCCGGTTTTTCTCGTTACGAGGTCTTCCGCATTAAAATTTTGCAAACCGGTGGCATAGTTAATTTGACGTGTTTTCATCATTGAAGCGCGGCACAAACATGGAATATGTCTCCATTTTCACGGGGAGATTGTTAAGAATGTAATATGTACTAGCATGCTAGTCCGTGCATGGACTCTCTTAAAGTGTTTCATCAGCAGCCGTTTTAATGTCTCCATAGCTGGGGTACTGCTGTCCTTATGGATAGATTAAAAAGGTTTTTCCTTAGCTATGACTGAAATTTACCAATCCACATTGGCCTACGAGGAAGACGCGGACGTGGACGCGGGTCCAATGCGAATTGGTGATTTTCAACTATCGCAAATACAGGCGGGACCAATGCTGTAACATGCCTTTCGAAGCACGGTGGAGCTCGCGATAATAAATTTTTGATGACCCATCTCATGACTGACCTTTGCGAAAGTTGCTTTACCGCCACGCTGGCCCACTTCTTTAATCTACCAAGCTCATCGCTGAGGAATCGTTTCCATTTAATTCGATTTGTGATTCTGCAAAATTCATTTCACTGTTCAATCTCTCTTCGTTTAATCAAACGAACCGGACGCAATTGTATTTTTTTTTTTAGTCATACCTTCATAGGGTAGGACTATTCGCTGTTTCCGGTTTACAGTTAGGTAGTAATAAAGTTTCCTTTAAAACCCTCAGCTATAAATACACTCGTAACTGAAACCACAAAAATCTGCGAAACAGCGTTCAAATTTTGTCTGAGCTAGGAAATCCAGTGTTTCGGACGAGCGACTTAATGATTAGGTATGTTTGAGTTTATCAATTACAAATAAATCAACTTAGATGCGCGTACCATGTAAACATCTAAGAAACGAATTAGATTGCATCTCGTCGTCGTCCAAAATAAGCCCCTTTTACACAAAATTACATGAGCATCGCAAACACATCTCTGATGAGCCAATGATATGACCTTCCACATTAAGTGCATCCACAAAGGTCAGACGAATCGTTAAGCGAAGGAAGACCGTAATGATGCTCTTACCCTTGCTGCTGAGATGCCAAATAGGTCAGACGCTTTGTAACTAGTCCACGGTTTAGGATTGAATATTAATCCTATTTCATATTATAAATGTGAAAGTTCTGACATTCGTTACTCAGTCACAATTTTGACGACCTTTACGCTAGATTGTTGTTGCTTAATCTTGGGTTCTGGATTTAAATCTTAATATGGGCGCAATTGCGCTTTGTAACCAGTCCACGGTCGAATACGGATTGAATAGTAATCCAATTCATATATTAATGTGAAGATTTGAAGGTTGGTGGTCGGTACCCGGATACAGTAGTCTCGAGTTTGTATTCGGTTTTGGGGTAGGATTTGTTCTAATTCCGCTTGGCTAGCTATCGCTATCTTATCTATCTGTCGCCATAACAACAATCGTTGTGATGCGCTGCGGCAGGATAGCCAGTTCCTCGGTGGTTGAAGATTCCGGGAAAACGTGATTCCACCTTCAGCGTTCTCTGTGGAAACTAAACTTTATTATGCATCTGGGAAAGAGATTTCGATATAATTGAAGTAAGGTTTAGGATTTTTTCGTATCTCGTACTCGAATAACTGAATAGTGAGTGTAAACCTCTTTCGGACTCTTCTAGAAAGATGTTTACATGTTTATTTATCATAGTTATTCTTAATAATGAGGGTGATAGAGAGTCAATATTATAAAATATCTCACAACGAAGCAAACTTAAGCTAGCTAATAAGACTAAACGTCCAAACATAAATAGAACAATACTTAAGTTCTAAATTAACACAACACATACACACAATAGAGATCCCACACTATTTTCGTAGCTTCTATTTGTAGTTACTTAGTAAAGGTTAGCGTACACTTGTAAACATTGGCACAAAAACTTTTTTTTTATTATTATTTAATTTAACAAGTTTCCTTACAAAAAATACATACTACTAGTTTACCTACTTTACACGATGACAGAACTGAGTTACTATCAGTCATTGTTATGTTATCGCATAGTCCGACTGAACTGTGAAAAATTTCACTAAAATACTCAAACAAGAAACCCAGCCTATATATCATCAGCCGTTGTCACAATCTTTAATTTGATACGAAATAGGTTTTAGATACCTTTCAGGGCCCGAGGTATGAGACACAATAGATAATCTATTGTTCTCTGGACACCGGTATCCTGCTAGCAAGCGACGAATTAATTTCAAATGCTTGCCTGCCTTTTGCGCTAGCAGGGTTTTATTTTGTTTGGGCTTTAAGACATCGCCTTTGCATCATCAAGCAATCTTATAAGCAAGATTTATTTTTTTTATAAAAAAATACTTGAAAAAAATTGACTCATCACACAAGTTAAGAAAAATCTTTGCTTGTAATAAAAAAACAATGCAGCAAAATCTTCGCTCATCGTACGCGTTGACCATTACGGTTGTTTCGTTATTAACGTAGAATGAGAGCAAACTAATTCGAAGCTTGTGCAATATGTATCCAAATTAAGAGCTTGTTAGCTCGGTATAGTATAGCTGTGTATGTGTAGTTTAGCTGCTGATTTAGTAGTAACTACTTCTTAAGATATATATTAACATCTTTGCCAGTTATCAAAGCTAAGTAGTTCAAATATAACAAAAAATGTAAAATTAATAATCCCAATGAAATACAGAAGAAAAAGAATTTTCAAAATTGGTTATACCTACTATTCTAGAGATTGTTTGTAGGAAAAACTCACAAACTTACGAACATTCAACATCACCCCGCTCAACTTTGGACATTCAATTATCTTAATAACATTGATTTCACATTTAAATTAAATTAACAATTCAACTGATCATTTCCATAATAGAAAGTAATTTTCTAAATTGCTATCTTGACCAAGCTGATGAAATGAAACTTTTTAATAAGAACTTGTCATGGCTTCGGATTCTTAAGTCGTGCCATATGAATCAGAGCAAGACGAGAAACTCGGCAGCGTGGCGCCTAGGTTTCTTTTATAAGGTCACTTTGACATAGCCTAGCAAGGGTGTGAAATACTGTATTAATTATAATTATTAAAATTCCTCATTGAAGACTTTCTACTGCACCAGGGCTGTGGCTTTGAAATGATGATTGACATTCACTGGAATACATGAAGACATTTATAATAATGTAATGAAACGGTTTTAGAGGATGATTTATATTTTTTTTTTTTTTTGGAAACAAACAGCATACAATATTACCTTAATGCTATACTTAATGAGTAATACAAAAGCCAAGGACAGTTTCCACAATAAATAAAACAATAATAAAATTATTATTATTATTACTAGCGGCCGCCCGTAGTTTCACCCGCGTGGTTCCCGTTCCCGTGGGAATATCGGGTTAAAAAGTAGCCTAAATTACTCTCCGACCTTTCAACTATATATCAAAAATCAAGTCGATTGGTTGCTAATTTAATGAAGAAAGGACAACAAACAAACACACTTTTTCATTTATAATATTAGTAAAGATGTTGGTATAAATCCCTCTTCCATTTTCAGTTCAGTATGAGAAAGTATTATTATGACCGTGGCGCACACTTTCGATTCGCAATCGAATTTGGCAGCAGATTTTGGCGCCAGGGCGTCTGGCATTCGTTCATGGGACAAGGTTATTGGCAAGGTGGAGTCTGTCTGTAGTGCGAAACGGTTCGTAAGTGTATCGGGGAAAAGAAATGAAAATAATTAAGTACCTAGGAAAGGCAAAGGTTAATTAGGTATCAATGTCTGAAGCCCTAGCGTGAGCGGCTTTTAACGGCATTCGAAGCTCGATAATATATCACTGTTCCGCTCACATCAAGCATCATGTGCCGTGTCATATCGCGTGATATAACGGTGTTCATGCAGTAGGCCTATGTCTGAAGCCCTAGCGTGAGCGGCTTTTAACGACATTCGAAGCTCGATAATATATCATTGTTCCGCTCACATCAAGCATCATGTGCCGTGTCATATCGCGTGATATAACGGTGTTCATGCAGTAGGCCTAGCATGACCGGCGTTTATCGACTCGATAACTCGATAACGTGTCACTGTCCCGCTCACATTGTAGCGGAGTAAGCTGACAGCATGATGCGCTATATCATATCGCAAGATATAGCGGTGTTCATGCTAGGGGAGCTGGGAGACCCGCGGGGCTATTACCTATTTTTGAAACAGCAACGCGACAGCAGAAATTGCGCGATAATTGCTTTACGTCACGTTTCAACAGTGTGGCCTCTACCGAAATGAAAATGTGCATTTATTTCTGTTATTGCTACCAAATTGTTTTGGCGCTAGCGTCATAGCAAAACGCGAAGTCTCACTCTCGCACCTAGGTAGGAGCGCGAGAGTGAGACGCCGCTATATGAACCATCAGCTAGCGATTTGCCAGCAATCACATACGTAATACCATGTTTATTTTAACCCACCACTAACTAAACTAACTATAAAACGAATCTGTGTAAAACTAAAAGTACTGGAAATAATTGAACTAAAATAACAACACATCTCCAACCAATTAGGTAAGTATAAGCTTGATTGAATTTAAGAAATCTTTCGTCTCTTCCTTGAGATTTTATCACATTTTCGAACACCCGACTTAACCTTGCATCTTGGGTAGACGACACGGCGCCATGGTGTCACTGCCAAGTTGCCGAACTTGGGACGTCTATTGCATCATACGTTAGTGACGACAATATTCAGGGACTTGTAGGTGATTGGCGCTATAATCGATTTTCAGAGACCTTAATTATTAAGATAAAACAATATTGAAGATTTTAAGTGTACTACATTATTTTTTTTACAAGTAACTGGGCAGTCAGTTGACCACCATCGTGTTTAGTAAACAGGATGTGGACTAAGGTGTAACATGCTTGCCCAGGAAATGCCTATTCACTCTCGTCTTGAAGAGACCAAGGTTGTAGGAATCGGGGAACACATAAGCAGGCAGCACATTCCATTCTTTAGCGGTTCGCATTAGAAATGTGTCTGCAAAGCGCTTAGTACGGACGTACGGGTGATAGGCTAACCGCGTCTAGAGGTCTACTCTCTAAGCACAAAACCCGTAGATTCGGTCTAAGTTACGGACGTTACCTACTCCGTATCACCTACGGACAGCTTATTAATTCGGAGACCCGAACTAAGTATGAATGAGAATACGTTTTGACATCGTCCCTACTCCCTATCTATTTGTGCCGTTTGTCCAAAACTAGTACATCCGAAATCAATAGAGAGTAGGCTCCATCCGTAGTTTCGGGAAACTTACGGAGGGGGCCCGTATCTTAGTTGACGGGCTTAGAGAGTTGCCCTCCTGGTTTGACATAAGTACCCTAAAAATCCCGAAAATATAGTAATAAATTATATATCGGGTTAATATAAAGAAACAACTTTTGCACTTAAAATCTGCAAAAGTTGTTTCTTTTTTCAATTATGAGAGCGCGAAGAAACAAGATGCGCTTACATACTTTTCATATTACATACAAGTTTTTTTTTAGTTTATTTTCTTATTACCTACACGTAATTCTTGACGCTGATTGAATTCCGATCGCAACTCGAATCGGTCAAACAGAAGCCTCATGGGGCAATTATCTGGCTTCGACATCTCGATCTTGACATTTTCTGCAACAAAACTGTATTATAAATTCACAAAAAAAAAAGTTTCGACAGAATAGGATTGTCGAATATCGTTGAGACAATATTTTAACAGAAGTACCTAAACATATCCCTTACTTTTCAAATAAATAAATATGGCTAGAAAAGGTGTCGTTTTTTAGATGTCGCAAATCGAGAATTGGAGAATTAGATAATATTTAGTTAAATAATTGTTTACTGTCTGTATTCAATATATCGAATTTTAATACAATTTTCAATTTCGTATTTTTAACGAAGACGCCGCCGTTAGCCTTATGCTTTTTAAATGCCGACTTTCCTCACAACTATGAACATCCAAAAATGAGCAAATACGAGTTTCACGAGCGGAACAAATTTATTTTTCTCTCTATTGTCATCTTCGCACTGTATACAAACTTGACCCAAATCTGTCGGCGACCCCTAAAATTATGAATCCCCGTATCCTGTCGCGATACGGTTTGGTTCGTCTGACCTTACCCTGGGAAGTCAGACAATTTGGCACCGTATTCTGTTGCCAACTTTGTACAGTTCGCGACAGGATGACAAGACAATCGTAACGGCTCGTACACACACACACAACGTGGCACGACGCACACCGTTATTGAAAGAAATGGCTCCTTCTGCTGCTATTAAGAAGACGCATAAAGAAGAATCAGCAACACAGGAAATACTGGATACATCCATTTCTTTCGATTATAAATGCCGGCATGCGTCGTTGCCCGATGTGACATCGCGTCGTGTTTATCTGTACAAGCCGTTACTATGAGTTTAGACGGGGAAAAGGTCACGTCCCGTTGTTCTCTCGATATGGGTCTCAGTGAAGCACTAGTACGCATCAGCTTCATTGCCTACATTTATGGAGTTCGACTTCGTTCTCGATGATTGCTAATTAGTTACGAATGATAAAACCCAACATTAAAAATACCATGTTAACATGTCGCGTACTGTACGTAGACTTGGTTTGTCACAGATGAATAGATGGCACAAATGTTCGAAAAAGACTGTGAAGGTTGTTTTTGAATGGTGTTTTTGATGGTGCTTTATTTGGCAACTGTGTTTTGACACGAATCTCGTTTGAGGATTAAGGTCACATGAGGGATAAACAATGTTTGTTTTTCTGGTCAAATGAATTCTGATATATTCCAATATGCTACTTTCTTTTTAACTTAGTTGCTTTTTGCAACACTTTGAGAATAGAATTTTTATTCATTTTATCATTCGATTTGGAAAAAAGGATATCATTCTGCCTCTATTCCTTTGGGCTAAAAGTGCCAGCCATTAAAAATTAGGTCAAGTAATATAAGTTCAATGCTTCGTAATTTTGGAGTTTTAACCATACGTGCAATTTGTTTTTTGTTGGGCGACTCTTCAGAAAAATTCCCAAAAGGAATGATCTCCTTGTGTCATCTAACTAAACGGCTGCATCTGAAAACCAGCGCCGCAGTCTAAGCTTTGGCAATAGCTGAGATGAGGCAGTTTGTTTTTATAAAATTTGTTTTTCTTTTTTTATTGAATAAACGACTTTTCTTTGGAAGGAAAAATTCTTTGTCACTTCTTCATACCTGATGTTGAGTAACGCTAAAGGGCTGAAGATGACGTGGCGACTAACTTCTAATTCATCTCTAGAGTTTGGCAAACTAAAATCGTTTCGAGGCTTTGTCTCTTTCATACCCATAGACAGTTTTACCGACATGAGTAGAGCATCCGATTGTTGTCGAAACCGTTGATAAATGTCAACTCGTACTTAGGATAATGGTATAGCTATAGTTTTAGATATTTCAAACTGCATACAGGGCCTCTTGCTACGGCTATCACTTTGATACAATAATAATGCAATACAAATAAATGCAATAGTAAATCTAGAAGACGAATAGAAATATGTAAGGGATTTGACAATAACCCTATCGTTGAAGGATTTTGCGACACTATAGCTTACATTACTATCGCGATAGCAATCGAGTTGGACGGTAGAGGAGCAGTACGGTGGATCACACCAATAGCAATGTTGTGGTTGATTACCATAAAAGTAAATTTAGCTCACCAACCTGTAGGACTTTGCGGAGCAGTTCCTTTCCACCATTGGGGAGCAAGACGCAGGATAGTTTATCACCCGCACGTCGTTGGCATTCCAACGGTTCTTACCAAGCGCTTTGCTGATACATTTTTTATGCGAACCTGGAATGGAAAACGCTGCCTGCTCATGTGTTCCCCGATCCCTACAACCCTGTCCCCTTCAAGGAGAGAGTGAATAGGCATTTCCTGGGCAAGCATGCAACACCTTAGACTACATCCGCATGCAGCGCTAATTTGAAACAACTATTTAACAAATAATTTAGTTTAGCTTAATAATTTTTTCTAATATTTGATTAGGTAAGTCAACATATGCCACGGGTGCGACGCGGCGCTGGACACTGCTCAGCACACACTAGAAGTGTGTCCTGCGTGGTCAGCGCAGCGTCGGGATCTCGTGGCAGTGATGGGAGGGGATCTCTCCCTACCCAGCATCGTCAGTAAGATGCTGGGTAGTGACAGATCATGGGAAGCGGCAGTTTCCTTTTGCGAGGATGTAATCCTCCAGAAGGAGACAGCGGAAAGGGCTCGCGAAGAGGATGCGCGGGCGGCCCTTCTCCGCCGCAGACGGCTGAGAGGAAGGAGGCGACAGTTTGATCGCCTAATTCCTCTCTAGGTAAACCAAGCTAGCGATGGTGGGTGTGCCATCGCCGGCCTTGCACGGTTTCCACCGTTTGGGAAGATGGCCAAACTTGCTCGGCCATCTTCCAGCCGTGAGGGGGCCCGGGTAACCGGGCCACGGCCGCCTGGTCTGTAGGGGTGATTGCGAACCCTACCCCCCGTGACCAATGGCGGCCTGGAGGGCAAGTACTAGGAGTTTTAGTTGGTAGTACCCGCCTGCCTCCCGTCCCCCCATCGAGCCTTAGGACTCGATGGGGGGTCGGGAGGCGGGTGTCCCCCGGCCTCCCCCACTTCCCCATCATTAGGATGGGAAGGTGGGGATACAAGGGGATATATACCCCTTCCGAACCTCCACCGAGCTCACACGCTGGGTGGGGGTACGGGAGGGGCGTGGGATGGAGTGCGTGGCCTATATGTTTGTATAGGCCGTGTACTCCAGGTGAGTCCAACATTTCGAATCGCCCCTGCACCTGGGGGCGAGGGATGCGTAAAAGCATTTCTCCTAGTATAAAAAAAAAAAAAAAAAAAAAAAAAAGGTAAGTCAACATCCTATCTCTAGGTCCATGGCTCTCAACTTTTAAAGCACGCATTATTATTTCCCTATAAAGAAGGATTTTTGATTAGGTATCTGTTAATATTCACCAATAAGGCGAAACTTTAAGTGAAAATAAAATTCACGGTTTTTTTGTTTACTTTTCACGACAAGGCTATAAACTTGTTATTCTTAAGCAAAGCCGTAAAAGTTCCTAATAGAATGAATATGGTTTATCCTCGTAATTCTCCAAGTGAGTTCAAGTTTAACTGGTTATGGTTCGTAGGTTTAAGATAACCATTACGTCTTGATCTCCACGTGCTGCCTAGTGATTTATTCCCCTTAGATTCCATACGAGCTGTGTTGATGGGGTTTAAAATTTTACTAGTGTGCTTGGCGGCGTCTGATTGGGTGGAAATGGTATCATCTCATTGGCTGTTTCCTCTCTGATAGATAACTCTACTCTACCCTATGAGACTCTTTAGAAAAGTCGGCCCGTTTATCGTGTTTTCCTATCTTTAAACTGAATGTAACTTTGAACAACGTTTTGCAGTAACTTTTGCACCATGTTCTTATAAGAGTGCTGGATGAAAATCGGCGGACTGAAAGTACTAAATATACTCAAATATTTAAATATTTCCAGAAAACTCTCCATTATCTGCGTTCGAAAGATTTTTGACTATTTTGGCCATATAGCCAATCTCGTGAAAGGTGAAGACCAATGCGTTAGTCTGCCTTCTTATATTCCGTAACTTTGACATCGAATCTTAGTTATATTTTGGTTTAGTTTTCTGTTTTCTATCAACTATTAATACTTACATTATTCGCCTTTTAAAGAAAAAAAAAAGCTGACATCCACGGAAAATGAAGACATCCACGGAATAAATAGTTCTGCCTCTTAATATTTTGGATTTCAAATTTATGCCTAAAGATGATTCTGCATGTAAACTTTCTGCGATATGATAGTTCTGCCTCTTAATTATTATGGATATTGAATATATGCCTTCAGATGATTTTGGCTTATAAAATTATGGGTTTTGAATGTATGGTTAATGAGATATGCCAAGCACTTTACTGCGAAATGGCGTTTATGCTTTCCGCTGTTATGCATAATAAAATGATGACATAAAAAGTTCTGCGATAAAAGGTAGAAATGGGCTGGTTATCTAACGAAAACTCTGTCAGTTTCAGTTTCGTCGCAATTGTGGCTGTCATACAGTATGAAAATATGACAGTCATGACAGCGCGGAACTGGTCGCCAGGTGATTTAATGAAACTCTGTTCAGTTTTAGTTCACGGTTCATACTGTCATTACTGACACATTTTCATACTGCATGACAGTCATAACTGCGACGAAACTGAAACGAGTTTCCGTTAGATAATCAGAGAGGAGCCCGTGGCGCTGTGGTTCGCGCGTTCGGTCTGCGATTGTTGATGTTAATCGCAATGGTCGGTCATGGGATGGGTGACGGATTTCGGAAGGCACGTTAGGCCGTTGGTCCCGGCTGCATTGGCAGTCGTTAAAACCCACCAATCCTCATTGGGCCAGCGTGGTGGGTCATGGCCCGTTCTCCTAATCCCTCCATAAGGAGGGACATTAAAAATGGCTAATGACGAATCAGCCGTCGGTTTAACTACAGACCCATTACGAATCGTACCCATAACGCGCGTGTTTAAAGGTATCCTGTTCACTGTAGAATAAACAGACCGCATTATACTTTTATCCGTAAAATAATTTTATTTCAATACACGTGAAGATAAAGACGTGAGTAAAAACTACGACTCACCCACCCCATTCACATCCTTATCACAGCGGGTTAATGTTGCTTTTCGCATCCCACTGCAGTTTCTCGCAAACTTAAGCTTTTAACGTCATTTATATTTCAAAGGTGAGCGTTTTATCGGTTGCTGTCTGCTGCAGTCGATTTATTTGCACAAAAGCGGGCTTTCTGCATCTCGCTTTGTTTTACTTAATGAAAAAGTGAATTTGAAGAAAAAATATATATTTATTAAGTCTGGGCCAGTGGGCCTACCGCGTAAGTGCCGTCGGCATCGCTGTCAACTTTACTTTGACAGCCGACGGCGTTTATGTTAAACACAACTTCAAGATTATCGCCCTATTAATAAGATTCCTTTTCCATAGTCAGTTTATACTCGATTCTTTGTGGAACCGCATCAGCGCTCGCGTGAGAAGAGTTGCGCACATATTTTACAAGCCGACAACGTCGACGACACGCGGTAAGGCCACAGGTCCTAGTACAAAAAAAAATATTATGACTCGATAAAAGTTTTTAATCACTTCACTCAGACATCTCTGACTAACAAATATTTCATTAATTATACATCGTCATATTTTAATTACTAGAAAATATTTTGGCGGTGGGAGTATTTATTGTATTTATTTTCTATTGGGAAACAAACAGGAGGAACAGGATATAGGATATAACATAATTTTTTACTTACATAAGGGTCACACATTTGGCAAAAAAGTTCCGCATAAAAACATAATAGTCCGTCAAAAAGAACCACGTTTTTAAGGAACCAACAACTGCTCTGTTAAAATAAATGGAACAGCTGAATTCCTTCGTGATTTCCTTCTTGGCTTCTAAAAAAAGGTGTTCGTATTGATGGATTCTAACATCACTTAAGTTTTTTGATATTTTAACTAGTCTGCATGAACGTTTTTATAGATCTCAAAACAAACATTCATTCCCCAAACGTGTTTCGACACATTTCCAATATAAATTTAAGGTGGTCTTTTACCAACTGAAATTAAATATGTTTACCGCTAAACATATTTAAGTCGTCGCTCTGCCACTTTTGACTTCAAACGAATAAAATGTAATGTCATTTTCAATATGTTTAGCGCTAAACATATCTAAGTCATCGCTCTACCACTTTTGACTTCAAACGAATAAAATGTAATGTCTTTTTAAATATATTTAGCGCTAAACATATCTAAGTCATCGCTCTGCCACTTTTGACTTCAAACGAATAAAATGTAATGTCATTTTAAATATGTTTAGCGCTAAACATATTTAAGTCATCGCTCTGCCACTTTTGACTTCAAACGAATAAAATGTAATGTCATTTTAAATATGTTTAGCGCTAAACATATTTAAGTCATCGCTCTGCCACTTTTGACTTCAAACGAATAAAATGTAATGTCATTTTAAATATGTTTAGCGCTAAACATATTTAAGTCATCGCTCTGCCACTTTTGACTTCAAACGAATAAAATGTAATGTCATTTTAAATATGTTTAGCGCTAAACATATTTAAGTCATCGCTCTGCCACTTTTGACTTCACTTCGGGTGAACCAGCTTTCAAAACATTTAAAAACGTATGTTGGGAGGTCGAAAAATAATCGCCGAAATTCTTCGACGGCCTCGTCTGCAGTAAGGAAGGGAGGATGTAACATTTGTACCCCCGAAGTTATCAAATAGTCCATTGTTCTAGCAGCTATGTGGGCATCTTGGTGAAAAAGAATGCCACGGACGCCGCTCCTTGGGCGCTTGCTATCGCACACCCCGAAAGCTTGAGGCAGACAAACTTCGCTATACCATTCACTAGTAACTGTTCTACGATCTTCTAGCGGAATAGCGGAATTGCGGATCTGCTACTGGTCCACTGCATCGAAAAAAAAGCTAAATTTTTTTTTAACTCGGAGCGTTAAAAAAAATTCTGCCTCTTTCTCTCGATGTGTAATATGTCAATTCTCTCGCAATAGTTACTCTCCCTTATGACGTTACTGCAGTTGGTGGTCGGCCGGGTCTGGGTTCATCGTTTAAGTTCTCTCGACCACGTTTAAATTCACGAAACCAATAAATAATTGTTGCTAACGCAGGAACAGACTTCCCAAAAGCAGCTTGTAAATTTTTTTGAGATTCCTTGAAGGTTTACCCTCGTATAAATAATCATAGAAAATCATAGCACAAAAAGCTTCCCGCGAGACGTCCATTGTTGCAAAAAAAAAAGAGTGACAGATACAGAAAAAAACTACATGTAGGTGGCCAGTGATTTTTACAAAGGAGGTTTGTGTTGAAATTAGCTGTCAATTCAAAATAGTTTCATGAAAGAAGAGGTTGTATTTATTCTTTGGCTATAAATTTTCGGAGCAACCTATAGGTACTACAATCGAATAGATTGTAAATGACGTACATTGCAGATATTGTACTTATTGACGGATGTTGTATATTCCGTATATAAATTTGATGCTTTAAATGGTCTCATTAATTATTTTGATTTAAGCTAACCAAGATTGAAAATTTGAACAACATATGAATTGCTTTTTTGGTCCATTCTCCATAGCCTCTCGGGCGGTTAGAACTTGATTAGGATTTCTCGCTCCCACGCTCCGTGGATGTTTTTGCAGGGCGAAAAAATTCTAAGGCGCCAAGGCGTTTCGCTATTTTAGGGAAACGTTACGAACTTACAAAACTGTATTATTCCGAAGGCAATAAATAATTTATGAAAAGTAAAGTGTTTTTTCGTGCCGTGTGGTGACGGCCTAAGAATACAAGTGTCACCACTCCCTTACATGCCTGGGATGTCGTAAGAGTCGACTAAGAGGCTCGACGCATTGAAAACCTGTGCGAGAGAAGGAAAACTTGAAACAAACCCTCTACCAACCCGTCTGGCCAGCGTGGTAGCAGTAGGCTAATAACCTCCTATGAACGCCATAATAGGCGTGAGCTAGGAGAGGCCTATGCCCAGCAGTGGACGTCCACAGGCTGATGATGGATGGATGATGGAAAGTGTTTTAATTTTGTAGGTACGTCATGTACTATTGTATTAATATGTTAGCCTAGATGTCTCCCTACATTGAAAGCGATTATTTTTAGCTTTCTCTTCGATTTCAGGCGTTGAGGTGGATCGTCACTCAATCGTCAATAAATCATTTACTCTTAAACCTTATATTTTTTGTGACATCTTCGAGCCGTCATTGTGTATCTTGTACATTTTAAATCTATGATTGCAAGAGACTATACCTCATCGACAAACAGGATTAGCGCAGCGCGAGTAAAGTTCTTACTAAAGTTGAAATAGATCCCCCAATGTTTAACACAAACCAACAACAGGTAAGTCGGACGGTAGTCTTTTATCTTGTTAACTACACATTACGGTAGAACAAATTCCGAACACACGGTAAATAATTGCTTGACCAAAGTAAAACAAGTAAGGGGCCTTTCTTAAATACAATTTCCAACACTTGGTTCGTTAATGAAGGAGGTTTGTGGTAAAAAAGTTCACCTCTTCAGGTGAGGAAACTTTTTGGAACTCAAATGTAGAACGAAGTAAGTAAAGGTTGATGAAACCGTAAGTTTTTGAACTGCGATTGTGACTAAGTTCGGTCGCCTCGCAATGTTCCATAGACCTATGGCTATATCGAGATAGACGAAAAGAGCGCTTCAAACTGTATGAGAATATAGCGTGTCGCGTTTTTGCACCTTTTACGATAACGTCACGAGCGAGGTTTAGTGATGTGAAAATGTTATTGACGAGCTGAGTGACGCGTGTTTTCATGGCAATGGTCTCAAGACTCGGGTTCTATTCCCAGTGGGGGTACATATTGTATTCAGTTTGGTTGGTGGTAGGACTTGCTGTATGTCCGCCTGGAAAGCTACCACATTTTATATAAGTCTGACGAAATAACAACAATGTTTTCAGCATTGTTGTGTTCCGGCAGTTACAGGTTGATAGCCTCAGTGGTTGAGGATTCCGGGAGAGGCGCGCTTCCATCTTAAGCCTTATAAATAGTTAACATACCGCGCAAGTGTCGTCGTCATCTACATCGACTTCATTTGACAGATGGATGGATTGATTGGATGTGACATATTGTTCTTAGTCTTTGATAAGTTTTCATTTGTGTCAAGAAGAAGCAGCAATGTGTCACGTCCATCTGTCAAATGTAGTCGATGACGATGCCGACGACATTTGCGCGGTACGGCCTTAGGTATGATAAAGACTTTTTTTTTTTTTTTTATACTAGGAGAAATGCTTTTACGCATCCCTCGCCCCCAGGTGCAGGGGCGATTCGAAATGTTGGACTCACCTGGGCGGGTACTACCAACTAAAACTCCTAGTACTTGCCCTCCAGGCCGCCATTGGTCACGGGGGGTAGGGTTCGCAATCACAGGTATGATAAAGACTAGGCGACTCCCCATTGATCATAAATAATGGGTTCACGTGGTTATGGCCATCTATTCATGAGAAAGTCTTGTGCCCCATCAGTTATTGCAGCAACGGGATATTAAAAAATGGCTGATGATAATAATAAATAATAAATTTGTTTATTTGCTTAAAACACGGTATTACAAGTTGATACAATAAATTATAGTCCACATGTTTCGCCAATAATGAATATAGCATGCAAATATTCACATATATATGCATCGCATATAATGATGATTCGAATACGAAAACCCTATTCGAAGTATTAATTATTAGATTTGTATTCTGACTTCTGGTGTATTAGTTTTCAGTGTTCTCTGTTGGGCTGTTTTGACAGGTTTTAACTAGATTTTGTTTATGACATATTGTTGTTTAGTTGGAATAGAGTTGATCTGGGCTTTGCCCGCATTTAATTTGTAGTTCGACGATGTGTGCAAGTGGCAAATTCAATGTAAAGGGATCAATCACTCTGCAAATCTGTTTGTGCTAACTTGCAATGTGTCCAAGGTCTTGTCAAATTACTTGGGATGTTAAGTTAAATTCACATTTAGATTTGAACTGAACTGTAATTGTAACTGCAGCTTGCAGTGTCAGTAGTCTCGTAAATTATATGCTTTATGGTAAGCTGATGATCATGTTGATAAATTCAATAAGGTAAAGGAGATCATTATTTTTGGGCCGTTTCCTAAAAGTGCCGACAAAACAAAAAAAATGGTATCATTTTTATAGCTAGAGTGGTACTAATTAGCAAAAAAGAAAGTTTGTTACTACATACGTACAGTTACTTGTAAAAAAAAATTATACCTAATTACCACACTGAATAATAAAAATGCTAATGATCAAGTTTATTTAAACTTAAAAAAATCGATATTGTATGAAAATGACGAAGCTTTGACTAAAAACTTTTGTACCATAAGTATCAACTATTGCTCCAAACGAGAAGTTCTAGCCATACGTACCATTTTTTTTTTATTGGCCGGTACTTTCTGAAAACCGTACAAAAATAAATGGAGCCCAAATGATCTACTTTGATTTATTTAATGTATCCGTATCATTATCCTCACTGCTGATGCAATGGTCTTCAATATTATAAATACGAAAGTATTTCTGTTTCTTTGTTACTCTTTCACGCAAAAACTACTGAACCGATTTGGATTAAATAGGAGATAGCCTGGATTTTAACATAGGAAACTTTTAATCCCAATATTTTAAAATGATCCATGTTGGTCGAATAAATAAATATTTATTATTATATTCCCACGTGGGTGAAACTGCGGAGCGCCGAATATTGATGTCATGATCATGACCGTCGCGTATAGGAAAATGAGATACAATAAATATTAAAATCTCATTGTTGTGAGACCGCCGCGGGGCCGGTGGGCTCGTGATAGACGTAACATTAATGACTTTGTTGATTTGTTTTTCATCGTATAATATTTGTGCCCTGTTAAGAATCAAACCCATGGCAACATGATCGGCAGTCCAACACTACAGCAAAAATTGTCATCAGAAATATATTTCAATTACAAAAACATGTCATTGTATCTCGCTCGTGAACTCTGTTAATTATACACACAGTTTCAAACAAAGATCTTGGTGATTACATAAACAGGAAACAAACTTTGTCTTTGTCTCCACGTGATTACAAGATGGTATGTTTGTAAACAAAATGTCTTCAAATACAGTCAACAGCTCGGCAAGCTTGTCACTTGTAGTAGGAAAACCGCCGTTATCACGAGCGAGATAAGGGCACTTGGTAAAACTAAAAAGACCGACGTTTGGTTGATTGTACGAACTCATTAGAATTTCAAACGGAATTTGAAGTCCCGCGGGGCTATTACCAAAAAATTTGCAATAATCTCGCAAATATGACGCAATCGACGCGGAACGACAAAATAAAAATGGTATTACGTATGTGATCGCTAGCTAATCGCTCGCTGATGGTTGTCACTCTCTCGCGCTCCTAGAGTGCGAGAGTGAGACGCTGCGGTGCCAAGCGGCGCTAGTGCCAAAAACAATTTGGTAGCATAACAGGATCTAAATGAATGCACATTGTAGTTCATCGATTGTTCGGTAGAGGTCGCACTGTAATAACAATGCGGTTGCTAGGTGATACGTGACTTCTCGCTGTCGCTTTGCTGTCGCGTTGTTGTTGCAAAGATATGTAATAGCCCCGCCAAATGACTTTATTTTATTCCAATCGTTAATTTTTAAAAGATTCAACGTTATTTTTGGAATCCTTGTTGTTCGTAAAGTCACATCGTTTGACTTTTCTTATTATTTTTTCTATGCTTATTCTATAAGTATACCTGTGACTTAATATTTTAATTCTAAAAATAGATTTCTTCTACTATGCTAAGGTTTGGTGTCGCCAAATTTCGGGGCAGCTAAATACCCCAGAATAACGGAGTACCTAGAGTACCTAACTCTGTGGCTTTCTTCATACACCAATATCAACGTTGCGAAACGCGGAGAGCAATCATAAATCTACGAGCGTAGCTTTTTGTCGTAGGCCCATCATGTGTTTTTTTGAGCACAAGTTTTTTAAAATAAAATAAACTGCCAATATTGAAAGCTATTAAAAATAGACGTTTTTAAAATGGCATGGAAATGTCTTTTCATTTATTTTCGTATCCGGAATTCCGGACCGTGGCGGTCCATTTACATTTTCTAAATATTTAGTTTCAATTCAATATAAGAAATAATCTTAAAATTATGATTTTGTAATTTTTGCATTTTTCAATGCTATTTTTATACTTATGGTAAATTTTAAATAGAAAAATATTGGAAAAAATTAACTCGGCCACAATTGAATTCTCAGACGTGGTTCGCAAGTCTCGGTAGCTTAGCGGTTAGAGCATTGGACCGGATTTCCAAAGGTCGCGGGTTCGATTCCCGTCTGAGAATTCACTTGTGGCCGAGTAAATTTTTTCCAATATTTTTCTATTTAAAATTTACCATAAGTATAAAAATAGCATTGAAAAATGCAAAAAATACAAAATCATAAATTATTGGCGGTTACATCTTAATCGATCGTTAAACACCTGAAAAGATGTTTCTTTCGAATGCAAGGATATTCCTAGCATTGATGTAACAACGCTGGCCTACAGCATATTAAAAAAATATAAAAGTATTGGAGAATTTCGACGGTGGTTCGCAAGTCTCGGTAGCTCAGCGGTTAGAGCATTGGACCGGATTTCCAAAGGTCGCGGGTTCGATTCCCGTCTGAGAATTCACTTGTGGCCGAGTTAATTTTTTCCAATATTTTTCTATTTAAAATTTACCATAAGTATCTTAAAATTACTCAGACTGCCTATAGTATGATCTCTTTAATGGCTGATCTTTTTAATGGCTGAGTTATATGGGGAAGTTAAGTTTAAACAGACTGCAGGCTTTAGTTACGTATTGCTTGTTGTTCGGTTTTATTGAGCATACTTTTAGAATGTGGGACTAAGAATTATCAGAACGGCGCTGATAGTCGAACCCATTTATTGAAAATTTGTAATTGGTTCAGTAGTTTTATGAATATTTAAAAATAGTGACATTTTCGTAAAGAGCCCGGTAAGCGACAAAAATTTCGGGAAGCATCAAACATAGCCGCAGACTGTAAAATTAATTGTTCTAATACGAAAATCTGACAAAAAGGACAATGCAACAAATGTATGGAGGGTTGAAGCCTTTTCGAAAATCCCTGCACACCAAACCTTATTCAATCGATAGAGTTATGTACGAACAATAGTTATTGAGACAGCACATTTCTAAACCGTATCTATTCTGAGATAAATGAACCTGTACATTACTATTATTTCATATATTTAAGCTGAAAATTGAAAAAAAAATAAACGAACTTATATCAAATTTTATCAAGTTATACCAATGAAAGATTATAATTTAAACCATGTATTCAATAATAATACTATATTAAATAATATTAACAATATATTGAATAATCACCTCATTAGGACGGTAGCGAAATGCCACACCGTCCCCCCGAAAAGTAAAATACGATAATCATCATTGTAATAATATTTTTATACATTATTATCATATAAAATATTGTAGAAATTATCAGCCATTTTTAAAAGCTAGATAAAATTTTAAAAATTGAGTTATTTTTTCACCTTAATCTAGAAAACAATAGTTTTGAATAGTTGCTCGGAATGGATACAGTTTAGAAATGTACTATCTCAGTAACTATTGTCCGTACTTATATACTCTATCCATTTTATAAGGTCTGAATGGTGTGCAGGGATTTTCGAAAAAGAGCCAAAACTAGGCATTGCCTTGGTCAGAAAATTTGATCGTTTACGATTACAAAGTAAGTACGGGAGCTTTTATTTCAATATTTTTAAAGTTAATCTAACTTTAAAAATTGAGAACTAATAATCTTTCTATAAAATTAAAATAAGCCTTTTGGAGTCGGTGGCAGATAATGCATGAAAAATAAAAATAAAATTGCAATGTAAAATCATCCACGCCTTGGCTGGCAGCGACTCCAAAAGGCTTATTTTTTTATTTTTTGAATACGGTTATGTTTTATAAAAAGTTTTATTTTATTAAAGTTGACGTTATTGGTTTTATTATACAAATCAAACACACGCCCTGTCTATCCTCGTTTATAACACACGCGTCTCGTTTTCCAATTTAAAGTTAGGGGGAATGGAGCGAACCATCGCACACCGACCAAACATGCTGCACTAATTGGCATCATTTAGATCGATAAGCTTAGGGAAAGCAATATTTAACTAACTATAACGAAGTATTATAATATGTTAGTATAATAGGGTAATAGATATTTTAAGGTGGGTCTAAATATATTTTTTTGTCCGTACCACCGTTTTGTATCAGCGTCGCGATTAAACGGATACCATACGGGCGTCCAGACTAGCGTTCTTCATCGCGACGCTGCCTGCACTGATACGAAACGGATATCTGGACCCACCTTAATAATATTATAAATATGAAAGTAAATAAGTGTATCTGTTACCTTTTAACGTCTAAACCATTGAAATGAAAAATGGATATAAGACCCAATGAAGATATATAAAAATAAAATTTTTTAGGTAACGTAAATTTTTACAAGCATTGCACGATTGGATTTCCTCAAACTTTCAGCCAATTTTAGGTGTGTGATGGTACTTGGACTAGAGAGTGTCTCAAGCTTAATTATAAAAGCAAAATTCATACAATACCCTGACTCATAATCTTCTGGTTCTCGCTAAACTTCAATTTTCCAACCGTGTAGCACCTTCGATTTCGTCCGTGTGGAATGCGGTTAGACATAACTAAATAAATAAATAAATAATTGCATACAATCACACCAATTATCTAGCCCACGTTAAGTTTCATGAAGAACATGTGTTATGGATACTAGATAACGGATAAACATACTTACTTATATACTTTTTTTTGTAAATACATACATAATATACATATTAAACACCCAGACCAAGACAAATAGACATGTTCTTGCACACAAATATTTGTCTTATCCGGGGATCGAACCCGGTACCGCCGCCTCTGTTGTCTAGTGGTACAACCACCCGTATCAGACCCAGGGGTCCCGGGTTCGATTCCCAGCGGGGTAACATATTGTGTTCGGTTTGGTTGGTGGTAGGACTTGTTGTAAGTCCGTCTGGCTAGCTACCACCATCTTATCAAAGTCTGTCGCCATAACAACAATGTTTTCAGCATTGTTGTGTTCCGGCTGTTAAAGATAAGATAGCCAGTTCCTCAATGATTGAGGATTCCGGGAGAGGTTCGCTTCCATCTTCAGCCTTATCAATACTTAACATCAGGTATGATGAAGGCCACCACGGCGTCCGCAGCGCGGTAGTCGCGCAGAGGCCGCGCGATGGGTATGCTGTTTTAGTAAATCAAGTTTTTTTTTTTATGAATTACCGTGAGACTCTTAGCCTTTATCATACCTGATGTGAAGCATTGTTAAGGCTGAAGATGAAAGCGAGCCTCTCCCGGAATCTTTAGCCACTGAGGAACTGGCTATCTTATCTCTAACTGCCGGAACACAACAATGCTGAAAACATTGTTGTTTTGGCGTCAGACCTAAGTCTGACGCCATAACAACAATGTTTTAATCTAATCTAAATTAGATGGTGGTAGCTAGCCAGGCGGACTTACAGCAAGTCCTACCACCAACCAAACCGAACACAATATGTACCCCCGCTGGGAATCGAACCCGGGACCCCTGGGTCTGACACCGGTGGTTGTACCACTAGACCACAGAGGCGGTTTTATAGCAACTACATAAGTCCGAGAACATTCGAGCAAAATTGACGTGTCAACGTCTCGTGGGCGATATGACGCTGCCGCTCGGCCGCCGCGTGGCTGCCGCGCGGTTTGGTAAGTATTTGTATGTTGTGGACTAGTCAATAAAGTTTAAATTGCTTTTAAAAAAACAAGTACGCGGCCAATACGCGGCTATCGCGCGGCGGCTGCATAAAAATTATCGCGTCGTCTAACTGGGGTCGTCGACTAAGAGGCTCGACGCATTGAACACCTGTGCGAGAGAAGGAAAACTTAAAACAAACTCTCTACCAACCCGTCTGGCCAGCGTGGTAGCAGTAGGCTAATATCCTCCTATGGACGCCACAATATGCGTGAGCTAGGAGAGGTCTATGTCCAGCAGTGGACCAGTCCACCAGGCTAATGATGATAATGATGTCGGAGCAGTAGTCTAGCTTCATATAAATGTCAGTATCAATAATCCAATGTAGATCAGCGTAAATAATCAAAATCACACTTTTAACTTTGCCACAAACAATTTGTGTAGTTAATTACCACTACTGTTAATTTTCCGACAGCGTGTAGACTTAAGCCATATTTGGTTTTCGAAGTAAGTAAACAGAAATATTAAACGATTTTCCACTTAATATTAGCATGGTAGAGAGAATGAGAGTCACCATTAATTGTGATTTAAAATAAATAAGTAATAGTATGAAATATTCTTGCACTAATAAGTAATAATTTAATGTCGTGAGTGTTATGATTACTTTCTCACGATTTACATACCACAATTACGTAAATTTTGCAGTACAAGTAACATACTTTATATGATCAATGTCGCGTTCACTACTAAATCGCTGCCACCCGCGGTTTTTCCGCCTGGTTCCCGTTTCCGTGGGAACATCTTAAATATTTCCATACAAATCACACCAATTATCTAGCCCACGTTAAGTATCATCAAGAACTTGTGTTGGATACTAGATAACGGATAAACATACTTATATACTTTTTTTTGTAAATACATACATAATATACATATTAAACACCCAGACCAAGACAAATAGACATGTTCATGCACACAAATATTTTTCTTGTCCGGGGATCGAACCCGGGACCTCTAGCGCAGAAGGTGGGGTTAGTACCCCTGCGCCAAACAGGTCGTCGACATTTGGATAAAAAGAAGCATATTTTACTCTCCGTCCTTTCAACTAACTTTATACCAAAAATCAAGTCAATTGTTAGCTTAACTAGGGCGCGAAGGAAGGACAAACAAACACACTTACACTTTATAATATTACTAAATAAGTATAGTTAAGATTATAATTTCTTTTGTACATGAACTCCTAAGTTATTGTGATATGTATGGTAAATTTTAAATAGAAAAATATTGGAAAAAATTAACTCGGCCACAAGTGAATTCTCAGACGGGAATCGAACCCGCGACCTTTGGAAATCCGGCTCAATGCTCATAAACTATTGTGATATGGTTCTAGTTTAGAGTCAGTGTTTAATATTTAGATAGTTTTCAGTTCGCCTGTATTTCAAATTGTACACCGCTATTGGAACTATTTGAATTAAATTTGAATTATAATAATAATAATAATAAAATTCATTTATTTCATCATCACACAATAGGTTACTTATGTCTAAAATATAACAAAATACTTGAGTAAGATAATGACCTGAAGTGTGAGAAGCTGGTGCCTGTAATAGGTTTAGAAAACCGGTTACACAGGTCACCAGGCCACAAAAGGATACATTGTGCTCCTAATTTTATGTGTTTGTAAGCCTATGTAATAGCTAGCAAAAACGGTATTAAATAAAAATAAAAAGAGATAAAAACTTAACTAAAACATTATTATAATGCAGAATTTTGCAGTTAAGTACGTGTCTGTTGTAGTGTGTACTTATGAGTGTAGGTGTTTGTGTGTGTGCGTGTGTGTGTGTGTGTGTGTGTGTTTTGTGTGATTGTGTATGTGCCAATGTAGTTAATGCTAAACATAGCCTAAGTATTAATAATGTATAGTCGTCGTGGGATTGCTTATTTTGTTTAGAACACGTTCATATAATGGAAAGTTGCAAATGTTTGATCTAAGTGGAAGTAACTAATAGTACCGTATCGTAGTAACGATAACGATATAGCAGAATAATTTTGATATAGAAAAGAATCGACTTCTAAAACTAAAAAGCAAAATATAAGCCTTTTGGAGTCGGTGCCAGCCAAGGCATTCTACTTTGATCTCCTATTCTTTTATTTTGCTTGCCAGGACTCCAAATGTCTTATTTTTTGCTTTTTAGTTTTTGAAGTCGGGTTTATTAACTTTTTTTTTTTTTACTTTTAATTGTCTGTAATCGTGAACATTATTTCATCCAAGTAAATAAAATGCTCTTAAAAAAAAACTACTGTGCCAAACTGAACCATATTTTTATGAGACCAAATGGCAACTCTCTCTCTCTCAGCGTAATTGGTGAATCATAAACCTCCTCCTTTTTGGAAGTCGTTTTAAAGAAGCCTCACTTGGCGCGACAAAGTACTACAGCGTTCATTTACTGCTCAGTCCGAGTTTACATTAGGTATTCCGAACTTTGCAAGATTTGATGAACTTCATTGTTGTTGAGAAGCTTTTAGCAAGATTTCGTTACAAACGTAGTTTTGTTTTAATTTACAACTTCGACATAAATTAAACATTGCAAGTATTAAGTGCTTTCAAAATATAGGTACGGTACAATTTTAAAGGTTTTCGTGAAACTTAAATGTCTTAGCAAATTCTGTTGATCTAAGAGCGTTGTTACAGTTCGTGCTCACCTGTTTGTTTGTTTTATGGAAATTGCTCATATTATTTTTTATTTTTTGCATTTTTTAATGCTATTTTTATACTTAAGATAAATTTTAAATAGAAAAATATTGGAAAAAAAGCAACTCGGCCACAAGTGAATTCTCAGATGGGACTCGAACCCACGACCTTTGGAAATCCGGTCCAATGCTCTAACCACTGACCTACCGAGACTTACACCCATATTCTAAGTCGTTCCTCCGAAACTTACTCGTCCTCGACTTAACGAAACCTCATTGAAAACCTCTTCGAAATTCTCTTCGAAATCGGTGTTCTAAGTCGTAGCTCTGTCTCGACGTAAGGACCTGAAGGAGCCAAAGAGTACGTAGCCACTCCGTGTTAAGCCAAGCGCACACTACCATTTTTACCCACGACGAGGTACGGAGATGGTTTTATGCGTTTGGGGCGAGAGGATGTTTGTTTGTGCAATCGAATGTTGCCATTTATCTCCAAAACTACTTTTCGAATTTTGATGCGGTTTTCAATGATGGGTTTGGGTTTGATTAGTGCTATGTTCTTAGATAGGTGTTATAGTGACTACTCACTAGGGGGCGCTGCAGTAAACATTTGATTGTGCAAAACCAATTGGTGATGGGCTCTTTTCTCCGCATTTAGACTCCCATTTGGTCCGTTAAAAACCAAAACCACTAGTCTGAATTTGATGTGGTTTTCAGTAATGGCGTTTATTAGTACAGAGTACATAATACCTATGTTCACTAAAAAGCTTGAAAAAAAACAAAATTTTTAATTTTAAAAATACAAACTACGGTTAAAACGTAAATGAAAAATGTTAAATAATTAAAATCCCCCAACTTAATTATCCGCCGGAGGCTGCCATCACTAATTTAAAGTTCAGCAAATATAAATAAGTATTACAATAAAACATCTCCAGATATTCACGTCACTATAAAACTATTTAATGTAATGGTAGCCCCGGACGGATAATTAAGTCGGGGGTTTTAAATTATGGAAACATTTCGAATGGGGTAGATTTCACCATACATTTTATATTTTATGGCTATGGTCATTTAAAAGTTGACAAATAGAAAAAATGGCGTAAATATTCTCGAGGTTTCTCAAAGGCACTGTCTGTCGCAAAGTTTGACAGTTGTTTCCTCGACTCCAGCAAAGAGTTCTAATTATTACACTCAAGTGAGGAAAAATTTTAGTGGAGGAGTTTTTTTGCGACTACGAATACCAAATTTCTCGAATGATGTTGAGTGGAGTGTAAACAATTTTGGAGGAACGACTTAGAATATGGGGGTTAGTTAGACAAGTCTCGGTAGTTGTTTTTTCCAATATTTTTCTATTTAAAATTTATCTTAAGTATAAAATTGCCTAGCTTTCACCCGCGGTTTCACCCGCGTGGCTCCCGTTCCCATGGAAATGACTTGGTAAAAAGTAGCCTACGGTACTCTGCGTCCTTTCAACTAACTCTATGCTAATATCAAGTCAATTGGCTGCTTTTAGGGCGTGAAGGAAGGAAAAACAAACACACTTTTGCATTTATAATATTAGCTAAGATGAGAGAATTTTCTTATAATGGAGTGATGAGTAAAATAAACCCAAGCGAGAGGTTTCATATACCGATATTGATGCGTTTTAAGTCCACTATTCTAAATGTGCCGTGTGTTGACGGCCTAAGAATACAAATGTCACCACTCCTTTACATGCTTGGGATGTCGTAAGAGACGACTAAGAAGCTCGACGCATTAAAAACCTGTGCGAGAGAAGGAAAACTTGAAACAAACCCTCTACCAACCCGTCTGGCCAGCGTGGTAGCAGTAGGCTAATAGCCTCCTATGAACGCCACAACAGGCGTGAGCTAGGAGAGGCCTATGTCCAGCAGTGGACGTCCACAGGCTGATGATGGATGATAGATTCTAAACAAAAAATACGTTTAAAAAGTAATCTAAACACAAAACAATTCTACTCCAAATAAATGGTCGACCTTGAACTTTGTGTGACAAACTGAGTGACAGCAGGATTGGACAAGGGTATGATTTTTGTTCACCCTTTCATTGTTTTGTGGGTTCAAGTAATTTTCATACACTTGAATAAAAACGGTTTTTCATTTACGCCGTAACATTATTTTTTATGTATACGTTTTGTTTGCTGTATACCTTACTCGTTTGTATCGTTCGTTCAGCCATTTTTAATGTCCCCACTGCTGGGGCACTGGCCTTCCATATGGATAGATAAGGAGAACAGGCCATGACCCACCACGCGGGCCCAATGCGGATTGGTGGGTTTTAACGACTGCGAATGCAGCCGGGTAAAACCTTGCGTAGCTTAACGTAGTAAAACTTTGGTCACCCATCCCGTGACCGACCATTGCGAAAGTTGCTAAACCTCAACAATCGCAGGCCGAGCGCGCGAACCACTGCGCTACGGGCTTATCGTTTGTATAATGGGTAATATTTCAGCTTACATATCAGTTAGCAACAATTTTGGATTTGTAAAAAGTCTTAGATTTTGCAGCAATGCTATTGTATAAGATAAATTTTGTACTTACTTAAAAACGACTAGGTAGTCTTTAAGTTAGACAAGTCCCATGTGAGTAGCATGGAGCCCAATGGTTTTATGGTCTAAAATTATACCTTATGTATTGTTGATAACATTCTAAAATTATACATATTGTTGTAACAGATGCGCGGTCAAATTAACAAGAAAATCTATCTTAAAATTATTTACATACAAGTAGAGTATATTTATGTACTAAATATAAAACAAGAAAATATACTTATGATAAATTTTAAATAGAAAAATATTGGAAAAAAATAACTCGGCCACAAGTGAAAGTGAATGCTCTAACCGCTGAGCTACCGAGACAATTAAGTCTCGTGCTTTTTGGCTTCTATCTAATTAGAACGTGAGCACAATAATTGATCTAAAACATATTAGGGAATGTACAATTTCGGGGTATGTATTACAATGCCGAAGTGGAGTTTTACAAGACCTATGGACGAAAGACGGAAAATTAAAAAATCTAATGGTTGTTTGGCCGAACGTTTTAAAATCACGAAAAGACATTTTACCTTAATAAATCCCGTATTAATCCTAAAACGAAAATCGTTTGGTTAGCGCGTTCTGTCAACACAACGGACAAAAAGTCCTCCAATGTCCGTCGTCTGCGCAGGCCCTTATGGATGGCTAAGAATTAATATTTAAAGTTCGTAGAGCAGTCTTCTGCTGTACGCATTATAGAAAATGTTGAGTATGTCCTTGGATGACAGGAATAGCAATCAAGAAAAGGTAGTATCCCCCAGTGCTTTAGTGATTAATAACAACTGCAAATGCAGTCCAGACCGACGACTTTGTGTTCGAGGTAGTTTTTTGGTCACCCATCCTGTGTCCAACCTTTACGAAAGCATGCTTAGCTGCTACAATCGCAGGCTTAGCGCGCTAACCACTACTCGACTAGGCCACAAGCAACGATATATTTTGTAATTACTTATAGGAAATATCGTACTAGTGTTTAATTAATCAGTAATATTAAGGATACGATCACAGACCTATATATTCGAGATAGACGAAAAGAGCGCTTCAAACTGTATGAGAACCTAGGGTGTCGACTTTTTGTTCCTACGATGACGTCACGAGCGAGATTTATACATACATACATACATACATATTTCCATACAATCACACCAATTATCTAGCCCACGTTAAGTATCATAAAGAACTTGTATACTTTTTTTTTTGTAAATACATACATAATATGCATATTAAACATCCAGACCAAGACAAATAGACATGTTCATGCACACAAATATTTGTCTTGTCCGGGGATCGAACCCGGGACCTCTGGCGCAGAAGGTGGGGTTAGTACCCCTGCGCCAAACAGGTCGTCGAGATTTAGTGATGTGTAAATGTTATTGACGAGCTCTTGCAAGAAAGCACTGCACAATTAACCATTTTCGTTACTGAGTGACGCGTGTTTTCATGGCAATGGTCTCAAACGGACTGAATTAGGTCGTAAAACTTTGACCGTGCATCAAACTTTTGGCACGCAAGGTAGGTACACTTTTACCGTCTATGTCGATATAGGTCTATGGATAGGATAAACATCAATCTTTTGATGTCATTGAACCGTGCTAGATTAGGTACCTACTTAATAGCCACGTAATTCAGCCATGATGATATAATACGAATTCAGAAGCAAAATACCTATTGGATTAAGAACATTGTGAACAATAAGTGAAGCTCAGTGGCGCAGTAGTTCGCGTGCGCAGACTATGATAGTAGTAGTTAAGCATCTTTCGCAATGGTCAGGCACGGGATGGGCGACCAAAAACTTGTCATCTCGAGCTTCTTTGTACTTCGGAAGGCACGATAAGCCGTTCACCCCGGCTGTATATGCGGCATAAGACCCGCGTTGTGAGTCAAGGCTCAATCTCCTTATCCATCCATAAGGGTGGGGATCCCCAGCAGTGGGGACACTAGAATGGCTGATGATGATCACGATGAAGAAAATTGAAGAAAATGAATGTAATGAATATCGGCTTCATATCGAACGCCTGTAAGATTCCTAATCTATTATTTACTATCCTCTGCAACATGATGGACATACTGACATTAAAAACATGGGAATAGAAACATAAGATCAATGTGAATAAAATAGTATGGTAAAATTTATTCCTTTCAACCTTTTACAAAAGCAATATGAAATTATTTAACTATATCGGAAAGCATTAAGTAAATGCTTTTAAAAGTGAATGTTATATGAATGCTGTTATATTATAAAATTATAATTTCTATAGGTCACCATATCCCTTGAGAGGCTGACATCAGAGGGCTTACTGCGAAAGACAGAACGCGCTAAGCAAACGATTTTCGTTTTAGGATTAATACGGATTTTTTTTAGGTAAAATGTCTGTTCGTGATTTTAAAACGTTCGGCCAAACAACCATTCGATTTTTTAATGTTCCGTCTTTCGTCCATAGGTCTTGTAAAATTCCACTTCGGCATTGTAATACATACCGCGAAATTGTACATTCCATGATATGTTTTAGATCAATTATTGTGCTCACGTTCTAATTAGATAGAAGCCAAAAAGCACGAGAATGAGCGAAAATTCGCTTTCGTAGAAGTCACCATTTACTTGTTTGGCTTCTATCTAATTCAAAATTAAGTCATTAAAACTTTTATGACTTTGTAATTTTTGCATTTTTCAATGCTATTTTTATACTTATGGTAAATTTTAAATAGAAAAATATTGGAAAAAATTAACTCGGCCACAAGTGAATTCTCGTTCCCGTTTTGATTAACATTATTAAATATCGCAATAACAGTTATCAGCTGTTTACAATTTTATCCAACATGCATGACATGACATGTCGACCAATACCAAGTATACTCTTTGCACCAAGTAGATTCAACCATGGAATTATTAAGTACTAGTACGTAGTACCTAATAATTCCATGGGTTCAACGCTTTTTACGTTATGGTCTTTTTAAAAAGAAGATCATTGTTGTACTATTAAGTATTCTGTGTCATAATGTAAAGAGTATAAATTTAAGAGAGTAATTTTGATTAGTAAGTCAAAGTCAAAGATTTTTATTCAAATAGACTTATAGATAAGTGCTTTCGATCGTCCAATTATTTTTCTACAAGCCATTCAGGACATCTTTTAACTGATAAGAAGAACGGCCGCAAGATACTTATCAGCAGAAATATATTACTTATAAACTTGTTAAAGACAGAACATTGTCATGGGAATTTCTTTGGTTTCAGTTTATATTAATTTTAAATTATTATTTAAATTGGATTTACTCGTACCTTCACAATTTGTAATGTGAAAATGGCTTTGAGTGCAAAATAAACACTTCAGAAAAAACAATACCTGCGTGGACTCATGAAGTGCGATGGTAAGACAGTATTTTTCTATTAGCCGACACATAAATTGTTGAAATTTTCCGAGTAGCTCCGAGAAAGTTGAGCGGAACTGTTGTTTGTATTACATTGAATTTACGATTAAGTTTGTTAGACAAAATAAAAAGTTAAGATTTGATTTTAATTAGTTGAGACCATAATGATTCAATTACTAGTGACCTACAGAGCATCCGTTTTTAATATTATCCGGGGATAAACCGGGGTTAAAGGCCCCACGCTGCATAGTGCATATAGTTCCGTAAAAGTTGTTTTTATTACAATAAAACTTATAGTTTGTACAATTTTGTTTCAAACGTTCGTTTCCTTTCATACCGCGGCAATGTAAATTATGAGCTAAAAAACTAAACGTTCGTCCGATTTATCGCAGGTATACAGTTTTGGGAGTAGGTCCCTAAATAACAACAAATAACCCTTTACAATTCCTATAAAATATGCAAGTCTACTTAACTGGTGATGCTTTGTCGCAGCCAAACTAGGTAACAATGCTATTACTATACATATTGTATTATATTAATACATATTGTATTAATATTTTGGATTGTCAGTAATAATTTTACTTGAAAAAAACTAGTTGAAACATAAAACATTTGAAAACGAATTTTAACATTTACCGCAAAATAGCTGGCACCATGTGCTAATAGTCACATACAATTAGATAATTGTTTATTTACTCACTGTTTTAAAACAAATAACTATTGTTATGCAATGCTGGAAAGTTGGTTATTCAACGGCGAGTTACCTCCATTGAAAGCTGAGCAAGTGAAGGATTCTAGAATTGAACCACGAGCGAGTGATTCAAAGATTGAATCCTGACCGAAACGAGGATTTCAAAGGTACAAGACGCTAAAAACTTTTCTGCCGAGCGCAACATACAATTTTTCACCTCACAACAGCGAGGAATATTTTATAGTTGTTTCCGCGGTCAACTTCCGGTAAATAAAACCAAAACGGAGTATTATAATTAATTTAAAGCTATTTAAAATAAGAATATAATGTAACAAAAAAGTCAATAGTGCGATTCGGAACGCATTATGACATATTTTTAGGTATTAAATTAAAAAAGTACTTTGCCGCGCTAGGCTACAAAAAGCGCCTAAACTGATTGAAAAAAACTTTCTCTTCAGAGCGTGTGAGGTGAAAATTAAAATATAATTTCATTATTTTAGCTATGAGTTATTTCAATATATTAGTTTTATATAAGTTAACGTACGTCATTTTTACGAATAAAAGATTAAAGTTGGGCAAAAAGAAACTATGATCGGTTTTAAAGACTGCTACATTTATATTTTCTTGAGACATTTTAAATTGAATGCAGAGCAAGAAATATTACTGCCTTTATTATATTAATATCTGTAACAGGATTGTTCATCTCAATTCTCTTAGGAACTGTTTAATATTAAGTTAGATAAAATAAGGACTATAATTTGCAGAAAATCCAGAAAATGTGAACAAGCTGAATGTTTTAATTAATAATAAACCAAAGAATGGTATGAAATGGAAAATATATGCATTTTAAGTAAGATATCAGATATCATAAAGACAAGGAATATGATGTGACGTTGTAGTGATAGCCTGTTTGTAGGTACAGTCAACCGTACATCAGTCTATACACTTTGACCTTGAGAGCGCCATTGCGTCCCTTCTAGCGAGTGCGCGATCGAGCACAAGAAACTTTTGTCTCCGCAACTATTTTGTCTCCGGCATCAAGCCTACGGGCTTGTATGAAAGTACACGCACGTACTCGTAACGATGCGACAAAGATAAAGATAATTTATTTGCTAAGAATAGGGTACAAATAAAGATAATTACAAATAAATTGGTAGTTTCACCTACTCAGCCATAAACAATAGCATGCAAATATTACCAAGACAAAAGTAAAATCTAAATAATAATTATAAATTCTTAATATTTTGCTGATGACTTATACTTAAACAGATTTTTATTATTATACATTGTACACATTCTTTATTAGTACGCAAAGTAATTTAAATGTCAATGTTAGTACCTAGGAGTATTAATTATGTCAGAGCACAGACAGCCGAAAGACTTTTATGTCCCGCGCGACGCGAAGCAACTGTGTCACGTACTGGCTTTTATGCAAGTGCGCGCACGACGTCGGCAAAACAGTTGCCGATTGCGAAAAATTATATAGAAAAAAATATATAAATTAAAAACCTAAAAATCCCGTCTTCATAAAAAACAAGCCAACTGAAAAAATGGAAACAAGATCAAATATAAAAGGCAAATATATTTTGTTAAACGTAATAACATGCAGTCGGAGGCATATTGAATTTAATAAGTCGAATTGTTCATAATAGCTTATACATACATCATACAGTTGGCTTGATTTTTTGTTTTTTTTATTTACATTTTTTTTATAAATATCTTTTTAGTTATTTATCCATCATGATATACTTTTATGAAATCATTAAGATCAGCCTTTTAATTTGATAGCCATATTGAAGTAATCTAAAAATATTTTTTCTTTTCACTTTAAATAATAGCTCCTCACAGCCGCTATGTTGTTTTTTTTAACATCACTTACTTAAGAACAAGACAAATATTACAATATCTTTATTATCTAAATCCGTTCAGCCGTTTGAGAGCTATGAGGTAATAAGGAATATTACATATAACATACAAACATATAAGATACTCGCGAAAAACATAACCCTTCCTTGGCAGTCGGGTAAAAAAGTTGTGTTGCTGTCGTGTGCGCTACTCGAAGCTCGACAGAGAGAAATTAGTTGCGGAGACAAAAGTTGCTCCTGCACGCACTTGCTAAATTGCGTTTTACCACTACGTTCCTGTGCCGATTTGATGTCAAGAAGGCTTAGTTTTAAAATGCGATAAGAATTCTCGGCAGATTTTCAAAGTTTTGTATTTTTGTATTATAATCATGTCTAAAACTTTTTTATGATTTTTGAAGTTTTGCATTTTTCAATGCTATTTTTTATACTTATGATTAATTTGAAATAGAATAAAATAGAAAAAAATATTGGAAAAATCAACTGGGCCACAACAAGTGAATTAGTCTCGGTAGCTCAGTGGTTAGAGCATTGGACCGGATTTCCAAAGGTCGTGGGTTCGTGTCCCATCTGAGAATTCACTTGTTGTGGCCGAGTGGATTTTTTCCAATATTTTTCTATTTAAAATTTATCATAAGTATGTCTAACACTTTCAAGTGGCGAAAGAGAAAATGGTATTGAAATGATGAAGGTTCTAACATGTTCGCACCTCCTTGGAAGACAAGGAAACACGTCATATAAGTGATGGTTATCGTAGTGAAACTGTAAAACCTGGGGGCCTACTGCCATCTCCTAGCGCAATATTGTTTCAATCTTGCCATGCTATTTTGTACAACGAATCTCGTAAAGTAAGCTTGTCTTTTGACAGAAGTTTTGTGACGTTTTCGCTCAATCATAACCTCCAAAGTGAAGTGTGTCAAAATGTGACAACATCAATAAAAACAAAACGCAAACAAAATGTTGTATTATCATGATGGTTTCAAATAGATGGTAGGCCTGCTGACGTTTCGTTGACTGTACAATCGACAGCTCATCAATAATATTAATAAAGATATGTGAACGTGTCTGATAAGAAGAATGAATTTCATTTTTGTGCGTCTGTCAGGACATCATCCATTTTGTATCAAGAAATGAGACGTGGGTTGAAAGCTAAATCTACAAGTCTATGTATAGTTTTAAGACAATTTTTTTTTTACAATCACACGCTTCTGCTAGCCCACGTTAGGGTTCATGCAGAGATTGTGTTATGAAAACTAGAAAACTGATAAACATACTTATTTACTTTTTTTTGTAAAAACATTCTTATTATACATTTAAACACCCAGACCAAGATAAAAAGACATGTTCATACACACAAATATTTGTCTTGTCCGGGAATCGAACCCGTGATGAACTTGTGTTATGGAAACTAGATGACGGATAAACATACTTCTTTACTTTTTTTTTTGTAAATACATACTTAATATACATTTAAGCACTCAGACCAAGACCAAAAGACATGTTCATGCACACAAATATTTGTCTTGTCCGGGAATCGAACCCGGGATCTCTGGCGCAGTAGGCGGGTTTAGTACCCCTGCGCCAAACAGGTCGTCAAGACAACATCGTACATATAGACAATAATTTCAAAAAACAGATTGTGGCAATTTGTGGTTTTGAATTTCACACACATGCATACGTGGGCGTTTTTAAAAAAAAATGGGCACTCCAAAAATGTCTTGTCCGCCAAAATCAACAGTAATTCTCTCAGCTACCTTATAAAATATCATTGGCAAATGTAATAATTCTACAACAGAAATAAATAATAATTTTGTTTAAATGCAATAAATCAGGGAAATCCATTGTAAAAATTAAAATATTGGCAAAAATGTATTGTAGAAGAAGCACTATTTACTATGTCCACCATAAAGAATGTCAACTTTACAGTTGATTTAAATACCCCCAAATTACTTTTAATCATATTAAATTGCTTGCAATCGCAGCGTAATTGTTCTTATTTTTAATCATTAGTTAAATTATAACTTTAAAAAGGAATTTGAATAATTAAAAAAAGGTTAACAAAAAACGAAAGTGGTGGAATATCCACCTAAGTAAGGACAAAAACTAGTACTAGGAAACAAAAAAATATCCTATATTAATTAAATTTTTTTAGCCTTGGCAACATTAGTTTTAGTCCAATATACTCTGTCCTCTCTTTCGTGCTAATCACAGAGTACTATATGTATACTGGTGCTAATTGTAAGCGCAATCTGTTACGTTGTGTTGTGAGGTTGGTTGGTGCAAAAAAAATGTTCCACTAAGAACGGCTCATTAACTGGTAAGTAAAAAGTTTATTGGTGTGAATTTATGCTGTAGTTGCTTGTTTATTATCCAGCGAAAGATACTTCATCTCATTTAATATACATCATAATTCCCAGAAAACTAAGCGTCCAAAATTCACTATTTGCGTAAAAGCTGCTCTTCTCAAATATCAAATATGGATATTGCGACTTGCATTTTCGTGTTAACGTATATTTCATGTTTCACAATTTTATGGTTCCAGCACACATGACGTATGTTGGAAGGATTTTTACATAAAAGTTGTGAAGATAAGTTGGTGCAAGAGCGACTGGCGCTTCGGAGGTTCCGTATCCTACTTCAAACTTAGAAAGAGAAACTGGAAACTTGGATAGTTTTTTTTGTTATGAAATTTTGCTGTCAAATTGTGAGAAAATAAAAGTTATGCTGTCATAATGTTTCAGGTCCTGTCTTCCTCCGAGTTATTATATTTATCTACTACTACCCACGCATTTTTTATATGAGAATGGTTTTAAGCTTCATACTCACTGACTGTGAATAGCAGGATCTTAAAGATTTCTTTGTTTTTCACATAAATTATAATATAAGAAGATTACTGAAAAAAAACCCTCTGCCGTCTCCTTTTTCCTTTTCATTTCATAAAAGTGTTTATTATTAATATTAGAATTGAAATAAAGGAGTACTTATTCCAACTGTCACCGAGTGCAAGTAATCAAGCCCACTCCGCGGTGCTCGCCCCAGCATTTCATTTTCTGAGTCAGCGAGTAAACATAATACACTGCCGAGCAAAAATAACCAGCCACTTACTTTTAAACGAACATGTTTTCTAAAGCAAATTAGGGATGAGCAACACATGCCGATTAGAGAATCGTGGTTCAAACACCGTTCTGTCCCTATTCTCTTCAAACGATTGAATTGCAATGACATTTAAATGACGTTTAGCGTTAACCGGACAGGTAGGTTAGACAAAGTAACGATTCAAAAACGAAAACGAAGTTTGAAAATAATTAAATAATTTAATGTATGGGATTGGCGGATCACGTGGCCTTACAGCAAGATGATTGGCGCATTTAGATGATAACGAAATTATTTGTCGTTTCGCTACCGATGTTACTTTGTCTACAGGCCCAACTGGGCCTGTAGATAAAGTAACATCGTCTCCAAATTCCACCAACTGGCTAACTATTCAAAACATCGTTCTGTCCCTATTATCTTCAAACTATTGAAATGACGCCTAACGTTAACCGGACAGCTAGGCTAGACAAAGTCTCAACGCCCAGCGTAAAGGCCCAATTGGGCCTGTAGACAAAGTAACATCGTTTCCAGATTTCTGGAGCCCTACTCTCTAAGCCCGTCAAGTAAGATACGGGCCCCCGTCCGTAAGTTTCCCGAAACTATGGATGGAGCTTACTCTCTATTGATTTCGGATGTACTAGTTTTGGACAAACGGCACAAACACATTGGGAGTAGAGTCAATGTCAAAACGTATTCTCATTCATTCTTAGTTCGGGTCTCCGAACTCCGTAGACGGAGTAGAAAACGTCGGTAACTTAGGCCGAAACTACGGGTTTCGTGCTTAGAGAGTAGACCTGGATTTTTTTACGTTGCTAAAGTACTAACTTCATATTATTTTACAGTGCGATTACAATATATTTTTATAGTTTGTGTACACTTCAAAACACCTCTGAAGTTAATTTATTGAAGTATACAAAAGATGTCATTGTAATAATTGTATCCACTTTAAAAATAATTCTGGTTTTTTCACTCTTCTGCAAAGTTTATGTTTTTGACTTACGGGGTACTTGACCTAAAGCTAAATGAAGTTAGTTTTTCAGCTTTAACAGGTCACATTGTGGTCAAATCTATAAATGTCGTTGTCATGTCCACATTATGAAATGCTCGAAAATTTCATGAAGTGGTCACATTCCATGAAACTTTTTATGTCCCTTAGCCACATCATGATGTGGGCAATTGTACGTTAGGGAAGCGACATATTATATAAATTAAAATCAATGTTTGTAATCTTTGTGTTCCGGAACAATAAGATCCGAATGTGATGAAATTACAGCGGAGATATCTGTGGACGCCGCCCACAAGGGTTCCTGACCCAAAAAACTATACATTTCATTAGACTTTACTTTCTTTAGAGTACAGCTCGTAGACAATAAAAATGATTATCCGAGACTTAGACAAGTCTCGGTAGCTCAGCGGTTAGAGCATTGGACCGGTTTTCCAAAGGTCATGGGTTCGATTCCCATCTGAGAATTCACTTGTAGCCGAGTTAATTTTTTCCAATATTTTTCTATTTAAAATTTATCATAAGTATAAAAAAGCATTAAAAAATGCAAATATTCAAAAATCATAAATGATTATCCTACTTATATTATAACTGCGAAAAAATTTCTGTTTGTTTATTTGTTTTTCTATTACTCTTTCATGCAAAAACTACTAAACCGATTTTGATGAAATTTGTGATGATAGAAAACAGTCCCGATATTCCCACGGGAACGATAACCACGCGGGCGAAACCGCGGGCAGCTGTTAGTTTATTATACTTTTTGTTTATTGTAGCTATTTTTACGAATACTTATGTGCATAGATATTATTGCTCGTCAATGTAACTTTACCGTAACTAAACTCAAGTTGAATGACAACATTTGATTTCTTAACTACTAACTGTACTTATTGAAGTGATGTATATGATGCGGAGTTAGTTCTCTTTAGTTAATGAAAGTTACATTGTCTTTAAGCTTTTAGCTTTGTAGTCATGCGAATGTGCTTGATAGTTTTGGTATTAATGAGAGATTAAATTGTGGGTTCTATGTGGTAAATCAAGTATGCCATTGTAAATTCTATATTATATTATTATATAGTTTTTTTTTACCGATTTTTTTTTCTATCAGTATTATTATTGATTAGTCTAATAATTTATAAATAATAAAAAACACTTATACATATACTACTACAAATACAACGTTGTGCATACCTTTAAGTTAAATGCATTTAAGGTACATATTTTGGTAAGTAAACGTAATGTAATTTGCGTTTATGTATTTAATTGGTAAGCCATATTAAATAAATAAATATATTTGCTACTGGCTGTATTTGTAGTGTGGATTTTGAATGTAATATTTTGTTTTTTTAACTTCATAGTAATAATATTCAATCGACCTTTATTATTTAATAACTTATTTCAATCTTTATGTCTCTGATCACTGCATAAATTCATATTTTTTCCCCCATAATTTTGTATAATGTAATCTAATAATCGTAGGTAATCACTGTGTTTATTTTTACCATAATTGTAAATACTTATGTTATTTGATTAATGCAAATTCTTCTGCACTTATAGGTAATTTATTGTAGTTATGTTTTTATTATTTTTATGTTTTCGTATCGCATGAATTTCTGTGTGTACACGTATTTGGATGTCAGTTTTGTTCGAAACTAGCGTTGCTCTTGTTAGAATATTCAATTCTGAATTTAAATTTATTTGTCAATTACTGCTTATAAAGTCATTAAATTAATATTAGAATACATACTCATTAACATTCTTCTCCTTTCTCCTTCATTTAACCAAATTCTGTTAAAAAATGTGATTTGATTATCTGACAAAGACTACTATTCTTAAGTTAGCTATTTCCTGTTTAGTAGATAATAAATTAATAATTATTATGTAAATTTAACATTAAATTCATTATATTATCGAACTTATCGATATTGGTTTATCAAAATATTAAAATCGATAGTTAATAACAGTAAAATACTAAAAAGATGTTTTGGCCAGACGATTGACAAATGGTCAGGTTTCCGTTTACTTCCTGTTATTTTCCTTAATCATTTTTGTAATACAAATATTGAACATGTATTGTATCTTGTTAAATTAAGTTATAAATAATGTTAATAATATTTATATTATAGTTAGTACAAATAGTTTATTTAAAGTATGTTATTTTCATAAAAGAATTAATTTGACATGTTGGCGCCACGGTAGCAAATTTATTATTTTCACGGATGAGTTGTTAAAATGGCGGGAGAATCCCCCTCCTCTTTTGGCTTCCTCTGAGCATGGAGGACACATTTTGTGAACAGTCTTGTGTGGTGAGTCGAGCAGAGCGGTCTAAAAGCTAAGTATTTTAATACTGTCTAATTCTACTTAAATATTGTTTTATTCTATTTTAATTTAATAAATAAATTTACTGAACTTGATTCACTTTTATTTAGAGGTCTAGCTAAGTGTTTCCATACTGTTTTATTCTACCCTAATTATTACTGTTTTATTCTCCCGTAATAGTCACTGTTTTATTCTTTTCTAATTCTGTGTTATTCTCGATTAATTTTATTTGAGGTGATACTTGATGTTCTCCTTAAGGGTAAAGATTATGTTAATTAAATGTGTTATGTGTTTAAAGTTGTGTTTTAAATAATCATTATAATTGAAAGAACATTTTTAAATTGTCGTTTTTATTTAATAAATTCCAGTAATTGTTGAAAGATTTCTAAGATTTTATTTCTTTATTCCTCGTATAACAATACTTTAATTTAACTACAATTGAAGCTCTTTAACATTTCCAGTAGAATTTTAATTACATATCCATACATGTTGATACATGTACTTATGGTAATCATTTCTAACATCAGAAGTGGGATCGATATTCACAAACACTTTCGTAATACGTTATTTAAATAATTTCAGGGGGATGTTACTGCATTGCAAGATCTTCACGCCGCGCCGGCCGCTATGCTGTTTCCGGAGCCCGAGGAAAAGACTACATGGCCGGTTCCGAAGCTTGATCCTGCTACAAGCTATAGTGATGCTGAATGTTGGTGCTGCAAGATAGAAGCTCTCTCAAACGGATTCGGCTGGACCAGCATTACGACGGTTGCAAAGGAAGGTAAGGCCCTTAAAGGGGTCTTCTAGCTTCATTTGTATAGTTCCTACGAATCATTGGACCAGACTAAAGGCCGTTCTTAGATAAACTGACGAACAGCATTAACGAATTTTTTTTGTGAATATGAATATGAATAAAACTTTTACCAGCTTATAGAGTTGGTTTGTGGTGGAATCACTAATGTAAATGTTCTTACGGCATCTTAATAGCAGTGTTAAAAACTATTTCCGTGTAGTCATGTGCAAAAGTTAAAAATATGATCTTTAGAGCAAAGTGGGTACGATGCTAAATTGCGTTTTCTCCTCTTACCACCAAAGCGCAGTGTTTTATGGGTGTAAGTTCTTGAAACAATTTTTTAACACCTGAATTGATATAAAATAACCACCAAATCACCCTACTAAATAAAAGTACATTTTAGACTTATCGAATTATAATTATTTACACACAAACAGGTTTTTATATACGGGTTTAATGATATAATACTCATCATTGATGTGTTATTCATATGACACGATATTATATCCTTGGATGTGAATTATCCTTTGATATCCTTTAATATCCTTTGATGTGTGCCGTTAATGTATATATCAATTGAAAATCTTTTAACCAGTTTTTATTACTGATATTTTTCAAAATGCTTTCACTTTAAATACCTACATAAAGAAAGCCTGGCCAGTTCATCAGAGTGACCTTGCATAATAAAGAACATAAACAATAATATTGCATTAGTGAAAGTTAACATTACAAGATGGCAAATGATTAAATTTCCATTGTAATTTACTTTTAAATAATTTAGTTTACACAGCTAAATTTCAAGAGTATTTTTATAATAAGTATTAAATTAAATTCACTAAGTGTTTACAAGCATTTAGTCTGACTGGTGATATGTATTGAATATACATAATCAGTTTTGTTGAAATATATTCCGGATCCGGATATTTTGATATTAACTATAAATATCAGCTATATTTTCGAACCCTGGTTATCTTTTACTAATAATTATACATATTTATTGAAAAATTTCTACAATTAATATTTTGTTTTCTTTTGAAAAAAAAATCATTCAAATCATAATAACAAAGTGTCTCTGCACAATGTAACTAAAAAGAAATTCGCTTATCGCTACTGAAGCTTGGTTGGTTATCGCTTTTCATTGCGTTTGTAGATTAGGTTAAGGTAGACTTTTATTATTTGACGATTGTTATAAGAGATGTAACGGAAGTTTAGTTCCGAAAGTTCAGACTTCCGATTGATTTTGCACTTTGAATTCCGGTTCCGATTGAATTCCGATTCCAATTTGGATTCCGGATAAGATTTTGATTACTATTTCGATTTCGTTTTCGATTATGATTCCGATTCCAATTTGGATTCCGGTTACGATTTCGATTCCGGTCCGGTCCCCATTTCAATTCCGATACAGGTTCCGTTTCCGGTTTTGATTCCGTATTACCAAATAAAAAATAAATAAAAAAAAAGGTCTGGTATCGATTTCGAATTACTTATTAAGTACGATATAGCCAGTACATATTTAAATAGAAGGGTATTGAGGAATGAAAGAGAGAGAATGAGAAACATTTATTGATATAAATACATATTAAATCATTACACATGTACCATTGGTGTTTATAGAAGCAAACTGAAATTATTAAATAATTATAGATATGAAAAACAAAGATATTGAAATTATTTATTAAGTAAATTTTACAGTAATCAAATTTTACTTAATTACTGCTGGTCGGTCACCGCCCTGATACCCTTCTGAAATTCATGTGCAGCAGGTGATAGGATTGGTATGTCAAGGCCGGAGGCTATTATGATATGACTGATATGAGGTACTGCTGGTCGGTCACTGCCCTGATACCTTTCTGAAATTCATGTGCAGCAGGTGATAGGACTGGTATGTCAAGGCCAGAGACCATTTATGACGAATTATGACTATGACTATGACTATGGTGTGAGAAAAATATGATTATTGCTGTGTCCTTCGAGAGCGAAGTACAGGTCAGTCTGGCCGTTATAGATTATTGCAGATATTTCAGTTTGCTTGTTCTCTTTGCTCTAACAAGAATCTTATTCTCTAAATTTCAAAACTAAAAACGCCCAGAAGTTAATTAGTAATTTAATAACATTGTAAAAATTAGTAATTTAATAAAATTTAGAAATATTACGACTGTGGGTAACGTTGTTGGCCGTTAAGCCAGACACAATGTCAGACTGGCCGAGCCATTTACAGAAAATAAAAATATATAAATAAGAACAATGATTTTTCTCTATTTATATATTTTTTTTGTCCTTAGCATCAACTAAATATATTATGTACCTACATGAATAAGGTAAACGATTGTTTTAAGTAGATTCTGTACAAAATGTCGTTTTAAAGTTAGAAAAATATTTGGCTTTAACGATTAAGCGTTAGCGAATATCATGAGTTGCAAAAACAGATTTGATAAAGAAGTTAGACGAATTAGTAGTAAAGAATTATAACCCCTATGAAACATTGGCACAACTCACCAATAACCGCTTTGCTCTGAGAGGTATAGGTTATTACGAAAAATTGTTATTGTTAAACAATAATTACGTGTTTGAGTTGGGGAATGAGATGAATAAAACACTGCTGTTAAAGATGATATTAAAAATTAATAAAACTAGCTTACTTTTACTTATTAAGTATGTATTTTGTACAATGTGCTTTTTTTCCATGATGTTCAAAAGGTCATTCAGATAGGCCAGCAGTAGTTCAGCAGTGTGTAAATGTTTTGGAGGTATATCGAAGGTTCCTATTTATTATTGGGCGATTGTGTCATAGATAACCGTGTTAGAATAGAAAATAGCTGGTCGATAGTGTGTTTGGTGTCGGCTTGGTCTTCACCGACAGTGGGTGATGGAGTGGGCATGGCGAGGCAAACGGTAGAATCTCTCACGTGAATATGACACAGTTGGACTTTAGTGAATAAAAAGTACTTCGAGAACGAAGCACTTGTCAGTATGGCCGTGTTAGAATATTCAATTCTGAATTTAAATTTATTTGTCAATTACTGCTTATAAAGTCATTAAATTAATATTAGAATACATACTCATTAACATTCTTCTCCTTTCTCCTTCATTTAACCAAATTCTGTTAAAAAATGTGATTTGATTATCTGACAAAGACTACTATTCTTAAGTTAGCTATTTCCTGTTTAGTAGATAATAAATTAATAATTATTATGTAAATTTAACATTAAATTCATTATATTATCGAACTTATCGATATTGGTTTATCAAAATATTAAAATCGATAGTTAATAACAGTAAAATACTAAAAAGATGTTTTGGCCAGACGATTGACAAATGGTCAGGTTTCCGTTTACTTCCTGTTATTTTCCTTAATCATTTTTGTAATACAAATATTGAACATGTATTGTATCTTGTTAAATTAAGTTATAAATAATGTTAATAATATTTATATTATAGTTAGTACAAATAGTTTATTTAAAGTATGTTATTTTCATAAAAGAATTAATTTGACATGTTGGCGCCACGGTAGCAAATTTATTATTTTCACGGATGAGTTGTTAAAATGGCGGGAGAATCCCCCTCCTCTTTTGGCTTCCTCTGAGCATGGAGGACACATTTTGTGAACAGTCTTGTGTGGTGAGTCGAGCAGAGCGGTCTAAAAGCTAAGTATTTTAATACTGTCTAATTCTACTTAAATATTGTTTTATTCTATTTTAATTTAATAAATAAATTTACTGAACTTGATTCACTTTTATTTAGAGGTCTAGCTAAGTGTTTCCATACTGTTTTATTCTACCCTAATTATTACTGTTTTATTCTCCCGTAATAGTCACTGTTTTATTCTTTTCTAATTCTGTGTTATTCTCGATTAATTTTATTTGAGGTGATACTTGATGTTCTCCTTAAGGGTAAAGATTATGTTAATTAAATGTGTTATGTGTTTAAAGTTGTGTTTTAAATAATCATTATAATTGAAAGAACATTTTTAAATTGTCGTTTTTATTTAATAAATTCCAGTAATTGTTGAAAGATTTCTAAGATTTTATTTCTTTATTCCTCGTATAACAATACTTTAATTTAACTACAATTGAAGCTCTTTAACATTTCCAGTAGAATTTTAATTACATATCCATACATGTTGATACATGTACTTATGGTAATAATTTCTAACACTCTCATATCACGCTGTTATTGACTGTCATCTGTTGCGTCTACCAAAAATAAATAAATGTAATGTTTGGTTGTCCATGCTTGTGTGCTTATTCACTTTATGATTTCAGTTGTCATTATGCATAGTTATTCTCTGTATCACTAAAAAATATAATATTTAGGTATTGAGAACTCAACATAAAAAAAAATAGGTTTTGTTTATGAGAATAGAAGAGCTTTTAGCGTTAGGATTTTTATGAACTACGGGGATACAGCCTTCATCATACCTGATGTTGAGTATTTATAAGGCTGAAGATGGAGGTGAACCTCTCCCGGAATCCTCAATCACTACACCTTTCACACTTTAGTTATTTTATACAATATATAAATAAAGTTATTAAATAAATCTAACAGTCCGTTTTCTATTGGGAATGCTTGTATGGAGAGGTCAGCAAAATTGATTTAAGCAATGCATTGGTATGCGTGATGTACACGTTAACCTAAGCCCAAAACGCCCGTTACGCACTTTCAACTCCGTGTCTGGAGGGGGAGGGAGGGTCAAAGTATGGAATTACCGGCACTCAAAATAAAAATAATGATGAAATGGCGGATTTCTTTGGACCTTGCGCCAAGTTTGGTGTCGTTTTTAGGTAACTAGATAATGCCCAGTTCATTACCCATACAATTTTTTTAGGGTTTCGTAGCAAAATATGACGCAATACACAAAATATTAAAAAGTTTGTTACATTTAGTAGTAACAAAATGCAAACAAATATTTATATTTTCATATTTTTTGTCCAAGCTTCTTCCATTTTGTGCCATACATCGACATACCAAACCAAAAGCAATTAAGTATAGAAACACTGTTTTTAAGATTTTTTAAAAAGTATAGTATAAAGAGACATCGTTTTATTTTTCGTGTAATCTTTACATAAACTTCTATCACATAGAATAATTTCAGATTTTTCTTTGTGTAAACTTAGGAGATAAGGAGGACGGGGACGGTATTTTTTTTTTTTTCATCAAAAGTCGAAAACTATGCGGTCTATAAAAGTTTTTGAGAATGTGCAAACAGCGCTCTTTCATATGTTACCCCACATGCCCTAGTAGCCCCACTTTGGATTTTAAATACCCCCTTTCAGTCCGTGTTTAATAAAAAAAAAATATTTTTATTTCTCTCTTATTTGGAAAATTGTTGGGCAAACGTCATCTAAAACTATTCCAAATTTCAAGTTCATAACATTAATAGTTCTTGATATATCTAAATGTGATAGACAGACTCACCCTCATATTCTAAGTCGTTCCTCCTAAACTTTTTACACTCCACTCAACCTCGTCGTGGGTAAAAATGGTAGTGTGCGCTAGGCCTAACACGGAGAGGCTACGTACTCTTTGGCTCCTTCAGGTCCTTACGGAGTAATTTGGAGGAGTATTTTGAAGAGAGTTTCAATGAGGTTTCGTTAAGTCGAGGACGAGTAAGTTTTGAAGGAACGACTTAGAATATGGGTGTCAGTCTCATTTACCATTTTGGTCAAAAACCTAAAAAGGTAGGCAGTCAACAACACGTACAGCTTTATATTATTACACTACGAAAACCGTCGCTATTACCAGCGACATAAGGGCGCTCTCAAGGTCAGCGTGTAAAGCCGTAGCTGCTCGTGACTGTACATTAATACCCTAACCCAAAGCTAATATTAATAGAATACTAAAGTAAGACAAACTAGTAACTTCGTTCCATCAATCATAAGAGTCGTGATCCTTCAAAATCTCTACAATAACTAGAAAATCCTTGACCTAAAACTTACACAAGAAACATCAAGGCATTTTAGTAAGTAGTACTAGCTTCCGCCCGCGGTTTCACCCGCGTGGTTCCCGTTCCCGTGGGAATATCGGGATAAAAAGTATGTTACTCTCCGTCCTTTTAACTAAGTTCATGCCAAAAATCAAATCAATTGGTTGCTTAGTTAGGACGCAAAGAAAAGACAAACAAACACACTATCGCATTTATAATATTATATTAATATAAATATTAAATAGTTAGGATTTCGTCTTGAGACACTGAGGTAAGTTGGACGCGAAGATTTTACGGAGCTTCCCGAATGTTGCCCATCCGAGTTGAATTCGACGAGAGCTCTCTTTCTCGAAGTTGGACTTACCTAACTGGATTATGGATTGGACAGACGTCCAAGGTAAACGTATTGGTCAACAACTTTGAGTGTAGTGTTCCCAACGTGAACTGTAGTGGGTACGATATGGGTATTTGACATGATTATCGTCTTATCCATGTTCATCCTAAGACCCACTCTTTGGGAAGCACTACGGAGTTCTTCAAGCATTGTGTTCAGGTCCTCCAGGGTCTCAGCCGTAATGACTATATCGTCGGCAAAACGAATGTGTGTTTATTACTGGCCATATAAATTGATGCCGCGTCTTTTCCAGTCCAAAAGCTTAAAGATGTCCTCCAACGCAGCTGTGAACAGTTTCGTAGAAATGACGTCTCCCTGTCTCACCTCGCTGCAGTTGGATGGGATTGGTGTTCTGGTTCTGTAATCGGACCGACATGATGGCATATTCGTGTAGGTATCGCAGCACCTCGATATACCTATAGTCCACTTGGCACCTCTGGAGAGACTGCAGCACCACCAAGGTCTTAATTGAATCATAGGCTATCTCATAGTCCACGAACGCCAAGCAAAGTAGCAGATTATACTCCTCGGTCTTCTGTATAACCTGCCGCAGCATATGTATGTGGTCTATGGTGCTAAAGCCTTTTCGGAACACGGCTTGTTTGGGAGGTTGGAAGTAATTGAGCGTCCGAGCAAGACGATTCGTGATGACCCTTGAAAACAACTAATAAACATGGCTTAGAAGTGAACTGGGTCTGAAGTTTTTTAACCGGGTCTTGTCACCCTTTTTAAAGAATAACATTAACTCACTTATATTCTATGCCCTTGGCGTTTTGCCTTCGAAGATAATGAAATTGAACAGCTTCTGGAGAACTTTGCATATCGGCTTACCGCCCACTCCCAGAAGTTCCTCAGTTATTCCGTCATCACCCGCCGCCTTGTTGTTTTTGAGTTGCTCGAGAGCCATACTAATCTCGTACAGGCTGACGTCCGGGATATCTTCGGTGAAGGGTCGGGTAAGCTTGGCTCTGGGGTCTTTAGCCTTGCTTTTAACAGGTTTCTGCGTGGAATATAATTGCCCATAGAAACTATCGATCTCCCACAGGATTTCAGGTTTCGTAGAAATAATGCGACCGTCGTCAGTTTTCAGCTTCGTCATCTGGCTATTCCTATAGACAGATCTCTGGCAAACACTTTGGAGCCTTTATTCCGCTCGATACCCTCTTTAATACAATTCGTATTAAATTAGCGAAGGTCGCTTGACAAAGTCTTAGAGATCTGCCTATTTAGCTGCCGATAACGATGTGCATCCGCTGAGTTCTGAAGCCTTATTTCACGTCTGTGACCCGTGAGTAGGAGTGTGTGGTCGGAGAGTTTCCTTAACTTGGTACGGCGGGTCTTAATGCTCTATGCTCGGTGTTTCCCTTCGTGATCGAATCAGAAATGAGGAGATCCGCGGGAGACTTAAAGTTACTGACATCGCTCGAAGGATTGCTCAGCTGAAGTGGCAGTGGGCGGGACACATAGCGAGAGGAACCGATGGCCGTTGGGGCGGAATGGTTCTGGAACGACGACCGCATACCGGACGACGCTCCGTGGGTAGTCCCCCCACAAGGTTGACCGACGATGCGGTGAAGGTCGCGGGAAGCCGTTGGATGCGGGCAGCGCAGGACCGACCGTCGTGGAGATCCTTGGGGGGGGCCTTATCCCAGCAGTGGGTGTCATGTGGCCGAGACGACGAATGATGCATGTAAATAATGTACAATCATAAAATTCAGGGGTAACAAAGAGGTTTGGGTAAAGTTTACGTCATTTCCAAATTTCCTAAAAATCTAAAATGACGGCCACTTACGGAAATAGTAAGTTTTAAAAGAACACAATATTAAAAGGCCTTTGGTAATCTGGCCCACTGCTTTAACCACTGAGCTAACGAGACTTGACCCAGAGGTCCCCGCTTCGATTTCCAGCGGGGGTACATATTGTATTCGACTTGAAATAAAACAACTTTTACGGATATCAAATGCGCCATAATAATAATAACTAAGTTGTAATTGTTCGTATTTTTCTAGAGTTTTTATGATGTTCCCGACGTTTCGGCATTTCAGCTGCCGTGGTCACCGGATGACACGGCATACCCCTAAAAAAAACCTAAAAATACGGACAATTACAACTTAGTTCGTGAAATATAGCGCGTTTGATATCCGTAAATGTTGTTTTATTTCAATGAACAGTGCGCGCCAAAACACAAGACGTACGTATGTATTCGATTTGGTTGGTGGTAGGACTTGTTATAATAATAATAATAATTGCATAGAAACACACCAATTATCTAGCCCACCTTAAGTTTCATAAAGAACTTGTGTTACGGTTATTAGATAACGGATAAACAAACTTATAGGTACTTTTTTTTTTATAAATACATACATCATATACATATTAAACACCCAGACCAAGTCAAATAGACATGTTCATGCACACAAATATTTGTCTTGTCCGGGGATCGAACTCGGGATCTTTGGCGCAGAAGGCAGGCTTAGTACCCCTGCGCCAAACAGGTCGTGTTATAAGTCCGTCTGGCTAGCTACCACCATATTATGTAAGGCTGACGCCATAATAACAATGTTTTCAGCATTGTTGTATTCCAGCAGTTAGAGATAAGATAACTCAATGGTTGAGGATTCCGGGGGAGGCACGCTTCCATCTAGCGTATCCCCGTTGATGATAATAAGAACTATTATCAAATAATACAGCATTGAAAAAGCAAATCTAAAAAAATTATCTTTAAATATCAAAGTTTGTAGACTACTGCTCAAGATTCAATGCGCCAGTCAGCTAAAAAGAACCTTGACCCAGTTGTGGGTCTATTCATGCATTTTCTATAAGTAATGTAATCAACGAAGTTGCAACGTCGGACTGCGTTATTTTTAATGCATTTGCTGATCGGGTAAGTTAAATAGAACCTTCTGTAACCGTTATAAGTTTTAAAATTATCTTTGCTGACTTGACGAGACAAGGTACTACAAAATTAACTAAAGGTTAAAACAGTTTCAGTTATATAGGATACAATTTTGTGGATTTTACTCGTGATATCTATTATATTTTATCTTCGTATAGTATATTATTTTGTTTTCGTTGTGAGCAAATAAACTGTTTATCTAGCTATCTTTTCTTTCTATTTTTCTCTGATTATAACAAATTCAAATAAAACTACAAATGGTCTTTAACTGTTTCTAATATTAAAGTAAATGTAAAGTGTAAAAAAAAAAAATATATGTATTTGAAAGCTTTAATTTACTAAGTATTACAAATCTTAAACATACTTTGAGATAATTCAATTTGTCTAAAACACTTTGAAAATATTGAGCACGCATTTTTACCCTTATTATCACTTCGCAGAGCGAAGAAGGTCAAGTGGTTTACCTACCCCTATAAAAAAGCAACAAAAGTTTCATAGTCAGTATATAAATTTTTAACTAATAAGTCGTTAAAAAATGTACTCCTTCTGTCTGAAAGAAATGGGCAAGAATTTCATACAAAATTGAAAGCTTACTTGACCATGACACGGCAAGAAACAAAAGCGCTGTAAAGGCAAGTACACACTTGATTCTAACTATACAGTTTATACCGCGAAAGTATCGAACGAAAGAGATTTAGGACCAGTTTCAGCATTACGGATAAATTCCAGATCATTTGGCAGTGTTGTTATATGGAAAATATCCCGATTAGACCACCAAAACCCAAAAAATATATAGAAAAATTATATGTTAACACAGATCTGGGTTTATTGTATAATCACAATGGCATATATTTATGACTTTCAAGTTCCACCCGAACAGTGCGTTCACTTAGTCTACGACGTGTTCACCATCAATTATTAATTACAAAACTTATATCAAAAACACTGTGAGAAGCCCTATCATCAGCTCTCATCGCAGGTAAAGTATTGATGATTATCTTCCGCCCGTGGTTTTAACCGCGTGGTTCCCGTAACCGTGGGGTTATCGTGGTAATAGGAAGCTTACGTGTAAGTGCACTATTTGAAGTGCCTACATACCAAATTTTATTCATATCCGTTCAGTAGTTTTTGCGTGAAAGAGTAACAAACAATCAAACAAATAAACAAACAAACTGACACATATTCACATCTATAATATTAATAGGATTTAAAGATTGAGCTAGATTCTGCGTATAGTGCCATACCGCTTACAATATAAAATAACTATAGGTATATGATGTATTCTTCTCGTTAAAGGTCTTTTCATTTTAATTTTTAACCGACCTGTCAATTCGACGGAATCTTTTTTTATGTATGTAACTCGATTTCTCGAAGATGGATGGACCGATTTTAGTTATTCTTTTTTTTGTTCGAAAGGGTATACTTCCCATGTGGTCCCATTGTCATCATGTCAGAATCTGATGATGGGAATCTGGAGAAATTTAGGGAACTCTCAAATAAGATAGGCATTCCTATAGCATTTTGGTGTTTTCTATAGTAACTCATGCATATGCTTCCGGAAAGCATAATTTGGTGAAGTGGAACTGATGATGAAGACCACAAATAGTCATCGGAACTATTAAATACTTAGCATATCACGGAAGCGATATTACATTAATACTTTAATTACATAATCAAATCTGCTCATGTCTGATTGTGTTAAAATATGTTCAGATATTTATATTTTGTTTCAATTTTATAAATTTTATGTTATTTATGATGTTTTGAATTGAGAACGTGGCAATGCTTGATCAGAATAAATAAAAATAAGGAATGTTCTCCAATTATTGTAATTAAGTATATGAAAGTCATTATTATTATTTTTAATTTACTTGAAATACGCTTTATGATTATGACCCAGCTGATGCGTCTTCCAGTAACATTGTAAGTTGCGTCTTATGTCATTCTGCACTTTATCTGTCTTTTTTTTTGTTGCCATTGTATTTTTTATATTTATACACTTTAACATAAGTACCTGAAGAACGTCATGCTCACTCAAACGTTTCTTCGGCAGTGTCGTGTGAGACGGGTCGTTACGTTTCCTAAAATATGGTTGAGCGAAGCGATGGCTGGTTCATGCGTCATGCTCGTGAACGGGTGCCGCCAGCGGACATGGGTCTACTTCAGTCTGCTTGTCTTAACGTTGTGCTCAGAGTTTAAATATTTTCATCTAAAATAAATTGCTATTGACCTGTATGTACGTCACAACTTGCAGTACAGTAACCTTGTAATGCGAGAAATGTTATAATGTAAGTCCTTCCTTGCGAATTGAAAATTGTTTACGGTTAGGATAACCATAAAATGTAATATTATAATTAGTATTTTCTTTTGTGATGGAAATTGACCTTACTGATATGTTAGTTCTTCTCGTTACAAGGTCTCCCGCCGTAGGGTTTGTGAACCGATGACGTAGCTTAGACTGAATAAATGATATTGAATTGAATTGAATTTATGCTCAACTCATACACGGGACTTCTTCTACCTTTAAAAATTGTAAAATAAAAAACTTTTCACCGCACCGACTCCAAAAGGCTTGTTTAATGCATTTTAGTTTTTGAAGTCGGTTTTCATTGTTTTTATAAATAGTTTTCAAATAAAATATAACTTTTAAATTCCTCAAGACGCCGCGGTAACGCCTCAGAAAGGTTACAAAATTAAATTTATTAGCAATACCAAACTTCAACATCAAATTCAACAGCAAAGCTGAGTCTTAACAAACTTTCTTGTTACTTCGGTACTGTACTTCATCTTACACTCGGTTTCCTTACATTCTCGTAAGTAATAAAGTAAGGAGAAATTTTAAGAATACACTTAAGACTGTCGCTTTGCCGAGCCACAAGTTGCGATAGGGAACTTAACAAATGAGATACCATTTTTTACGCTGGCAACCCAGAGGTCGATTACAAGTTCCTTTAGCGAAAGCACCATTTGGCTTTCAGATATTTTGATATCTTGGCTTTTCTTGAGATTAAGTATTGTTGGCACATTCAACTTCTTATTTCTTTAAACGAATGAAACTGATTCAGACCTGAAACTTTTCATTTGATATCAGTTAGCAGTTAAGCAAGTGTTATCAAAAAGCAAAAACTGACAAATAAAGGTAAATAAAGAAAAAGAAAACAAGTGCGACACGACAGTGATTTATTTTCTACCAAAAAATCTACAAAATAATTTAACAAAACACCATCCATATTTTTATTCAATATGGAAAAGATACAGGCCGTAAAATTTCGTTGAAACCTGTTTACCTCCTCTCATTTTTCATTCAGAAAGTTAACCAAGCGACATAATAAAAGAGCTAATGTTACAAATAAGCGCAATATTATCCGTCTCGCTTCACGTTTACCGTGACTGAGCCCTTAGGCTGCTTTTCCACGAGATGAGCTATGTATAGTCCGATTTTTGATTCAATAGTACTCTACTATCTATCTGACACTATCTGACAGGTGCCAATGTCATTTTGTAACAATATTCCTGACTTGTAATGTTTAGCTCAGTGGGGTTAGCACGAATAACTTTCGAGTAAGTATCGAGGAAGTAAAGTAAAAAAATGTATGACATATTGAGCAGAGTTCCTACCGGACGTAAACGGAACTACATTTTCCTATACATTTTTTGACATTACGTGCTCGATACTTACTCGATACTATTTCGATAGTTATTCATGCTTGCCCTACTGATCCAGTTCCAGTTCGGTATGTTTTGATTCCTATTATGAGATGACAACAGCCGGGACCGACTATTTAACGTGCCCTCTGAAGCACGGAAGTGCTTAGTTGTAATACTAGTTTACGGCCACCCATCCCACACCTGGCCGGACCCAAATTGCATAACAAACGTGATCGAATTCGATCAGTCTGTCAAGTGCCGCCACGAGCGCTTGTGGACCAATAAATAAATTGGTGGATATCAAACGTATCCCAACGTAACACAGCAAATTCCCAGTGGAAAGGCGCCCTTAATAAGTTCAAACGTGACGGACAGGTGCTTAGCGTGTGACAAAACGGTTGCTTCTTTGCACTGACAGCCATTTTGTACATTTCCGCCATTTTGTATGCGTGGAAAAGATGGATGACAACGATGTACGACGACGATGCTTTTGACGACTCATTATATGAAAGGGCTATGTTTTTCTAAAGAAAACATTGTTAATATGGTAATCGTACTGATAAAAATAAAAAATAAGATTTAATAATTGTTTGCAGTCAAGATGCTATTTTAATATTAATTTATCGGGATGGTATTTATAAGTTCAGTAACATAGGGTTCTAAGTTATGTTTAACTTATAAATACCAAAACACTTACGTAAGTATTTTCTTTGTTTATTTTTAATTATTATGATTATACTCGTAGTAATGTATGATGTAAAAAAAATACTTTGTCTGCATGTTAACTTTTCACGCCTGACCCACTGAATCAATATTCATTAATTTTAGTATAGAGATAGATTGGATATTGGAGTAGACTAAAGCCAGTCCACCTTCTATCGCGAAAATAAATATTGATGAAAAGAAATAGGGAGTGAAAGCTTATTTGAGAAATAGGAAAAAAGTCGGTCAGCGAAGTCGCAAATGGCCGCTTACTTAAATAAATTACTAGCGGATCCTCGCGGTTTTACTCGCGTGGTGCCCGTTCCCGTGGGAATATCGGGATAAAATATAGCCTATGTCACTCGGGAGAAATGTAGCTTTCTAATGGTCTAAGAATTTTCTAAATCGGTCTAGTAGTTCCTGAGAATAGCGCTTTCAAACAAACAAACTCTTCAGCTTTATAATATTAGTATAGATTTATATAAATTATTTATTCAATGTCGATACTGAGAAGACTACTACAAAAACCAAATACGATTTAGGTTAGTTTCGAGACGTTTTATAAGGCCCAATATTTAATCAATATAAATGATGAAAAGTAGAAAACGAAAAATATGTCGCGTAATTCCGCAAGAAAAAATGCAGATGCAGCCTCAGCACCGAGTGAGTCTCACTCGGTGCTGAGATTGGCACGGTCTGACAACTCCTGAGGATGCTCCGTGTGTGGGCGAAACACGTGTAGAGTAGTCGGTGAAGGTGCAAGGTGTGTAACTGGGCTGCATCTGCATTTTTTCTTGCGGAATTACGCGACATATTTTTCGTTTTCTACTAAGATATGGATTTCCGCCAAGTAACGCCTGATTCTATCAAATAAATGATGAAAAGCCAGAGGAGTTCTGGCGCGGTGGCTTACGCATTCAGCCTGTGTCCGATCACACAACTTTTGCCATGTTCGTTCAGAAGGGTTACCAAAAATTTAATATCTTGAGCTACTCTGTGCTTCGGAAGCTGTTGGTCCCAGCTGTATTAGCGATCGTAAAAACTCACCAATAGGCCCGCGATGTGGTTCATGGCTACATGGCAGATTCTCCTTATCCATCCATATGCCCATCACCCCATCAGTGCCCACCATCAAAATTAAAATGACCATGAAATTGCCCACCTATCGCGATCTGCTTTCTTAGTAGACCCAACAGCAAAAGCTCTTATCTCCTACTTAACCACTACGCCACCGAGTTCCTCTCGTCACTTAGTCATTAAGGTTCAGCCTGCGATGTTGGCTGTTAAGCAACTTTTGCTATGGTCGGTCGTGGGATGGGCTACCTACAGTTTATTATCTGTCCGTCTTTATTAAAAAGTTCATAATAAAAAAGGCTTAATCCTGCTAATATAATAAATGTGAAAGTGTCGATAATTGGATATTTAGATGTTTGTCATAATCAAGCAAAAAGAGCTGAACGGATTTGGATAAATAATTGCATACAAACACACCAATTATCTAGCCCACGTTAAGTTTCATGAAGAACATGTGTTATGGATACTAGATAACGGATAAACATACTTACTTATATACTTTTTTTTTGTAAATACATACATAATATACAAATTATATTATATTTAAACATTTAATCCTGAACGGGAACCAAACTGATGAAACCGCGGGGGCCACTGTATGCACTTATATGGAAAAATATTCCTTTTATAAGACGGGAAAAACAGTAGAAAGAAACACAAAATTTGGCCCATTGCTATGCTAAGTAGTTGATTGGTTATAATCTAATTAACTGTGTTATTTGTCATATTTTGATATTCCACCTTTTTTTATAAGTAGACCTACTGACATTTATATTTTGTAAGGTTGGAGTAAGAAAATGCTTACTGAAGTATGTGGTAGCTTCAGAATGCGCGTCTTGAATAATTACGTAAATTTCTACTGTTACGCTTTGAGAAACACAAATTATTAAGTGAAATGCAAACGCAAAAGAGACTGCAAGCAGTTGCATAATTTGCATAATTTAATATTTGTAACTGACAGCTCTTTGTAAGTTTAAAATGATAATTTAAACACGTTTGTAATTAAATCTTCTTAGAAGTTGCTTCATTATAAAAACCGACTTCAAAAACTAAAAAGCAAAAACCGTATCTATTCCGAGATAAATGCACCTATATATCACTATTATTTTCTAAATTTAGGATAAAAAATAACAGATTTTTACAATTTTATATGACTTTTAAAAACTTATTTACTATATTATCTGATAATAAAAAATTAAATAATAATAAAAATTATCATATTTTACTTTCGAGAGAACAGCAGCATTTCGCTACCGTCTTAGAACTTCTAATGTGACCATAAATATATTGTTAATATTATTTAATAAAATATTATTATTTGATACATTGTATAAATAATGATCAATCATTTTTATAAGTTGTAAAAAACCACAAAAATTTAGTTATTTTCACCTTAAATATATGACACAGTTGCACATTCTCAGAATGGATACGGTTTAGAAATGTGCTGCCTCGGTAACTATTGTTCGTACATAATATGGTGTGCAGGGATTTACTAAAAGGCGATAATCCTCCATACATTTCTAGCATTGACATATTCTACCGACATATCGACAATTACCTAATATTTTTTTCGTTATTTTCGTATCTGATGATTTCGGTTTACCATTGTCTCAGAGCTTGAGGATGAAATAAAAAGTTTTCTTAAACTTTAGACTTATGCTAATCCGAACCAATATTACAAATGCGTAAGTGTGTTTGTTTGTCCTTTCTTCACGCCCTAACTAAGTAACCAATCGACTTGATTATTGGCTTTTAGATAGTTCAAAGGACGGTGAGTAACATATAGGCTACTTTTTAACCGACTGCAAAAAAGGAGGAGGTTCTCAATTCAAGGTTGGTATATTTTTTTTTTTTTTATGCTTGTACACCGATTACGCCGAGATTTCTGAACCGATTTCCATGATTCTTTTTTTGTTCGATGCAGAATAGTTGCCAATTGGTCCCATAAAAATTTGGTTGCGTTTGCGAAAAAGTACTGACTTTTTATGTTATGACCATTTTTATATATTTCATTTCATTGTTGACTTGGACGATGTAGTATTTACGATAATTTTATTATAATGTACATAAAACCTTCTCTAATCTAGAAAAACCCTGCTGTAGTTTACAAAATAGCCTATTACAGACACTAAAAAGTAAAAAAAAAAGGCAGCCAAGACATTCTACTTTAAGCTCCTATTCTTTTATGTTTCTTGCCTTGGCTGGCACCGACTCCAAAAGGCTTATTTTTTGCTTTTTAGTTTTTGAAGTCGGTTTTTATTTCAATACTCTCACGAGAACGTGAATCACGCAGGTGAAACTGTAAAAATTTATAGGACATCAAGCAATAGCGAATGCGGCCGGAGCCAACGCCAAATAGTACCTTCCGAATCATGAATGAAATTTAAAAATAAATGCATATCGTCTTAAATGTTGCATTAAAAGACCGAAGTATACACCTTACAAAAGCCGCATCTGTGGTCTAGTGGTACAACCACCGGTATCAGACCCAAGGGTCCCAGCGGGGGTACGTATTGTATTCGATTTGGTTGGTGGTAGGACTTGTTCTAAGTCCGTCTGGCTAGCTACTACCATCTTATCTAAGTCTGACGCCATAACAACAATGTTTTTAGCATTGTTGTGTTCCGGCAGTTAGAGATAAGGTAGCTAGTTCCTCAGTGGCTGAGGATTCAGGGAGAGGCTCGCTTCCATCTTCAGCTTTATCAATACTTAACATCAGGGATGATGAAGGCTAAGTGTTTCCCCGTCGTTCATAAAAAAAGCCGAGGCAAGAGGCCTACTCGGCTAGAGCTGTGCCAGTATTGTCATTATATTTTCTTTTAATTTGTGCTTATACTTTTAGACACCTGCCAACCCCCCTAAATTTTAACAAGTTAAAGAATTTTAAAACTAATTATAAGATTTAACTTCACAGCAACAAAGGATCCTTACAAATTGTTATAATTAATATTTATATCACTTATCTTTTACTTCACAATAATTATACCTCTTTATCTAACTCAAACAGAAATATCGGCAATGAATCACAAATTGAAACTGACAGCAAATAAACACATAAAAGCATTACTCTTTTTCGTTATTTCAGTTCACGCCTTTTCTCTTATTAGATTTTACTTCTAAAAATAAACCTGTCAAAATATCCACCTATATCACATAAACATTACTATTCCATCAATTTTTTCACCTTCATAACTCCACAACAAAGAGATCCCGAGCCTAATACATATTTACGTTATGGTAACGTCTATTAGAGAATCCAAAAAACCTTTTTTACGCCTTCAATTTACATAAGCTCGCGCAAAACTTACCTTACACGTTCAAGAAAATTCTTAAGTCTAAAATGGCAACAATGATTCTGGTTCAAGCCTTGAGCAAACAGAATCCGGTATTCTCTAGTGTTGAGACGAGTTTTACAGAAACACTCGTATAAGAGGGAGTGAGATAGAAACCGACCAACCAACTGTGTAGGCAAGGTAATAGAATCATCAAGTAAACTGTCAGACATTTTCTTGATAAAAGTGAATTATTATTATTGCAGCCGCGCGGCACGCAACACGTGATAGGGTTAAACCAACTTAAATTAGCCATTACCACACGCTTACTGCGTACAAAACTTTTATAACAGTCGTTATGCCAAAGCAGAGGCCTTATAGGAAGCTTGATAAACTCTGACACCAGAGGTGGCTACTAATCCTCATACGATAAGAGAGAGAGAGAAAGAGACAGCGTTCGTCACCGTGGCGCATTCGAGACTGAGGGTGACTATCACTAACCGTCAATAAACACATTTAGCGATAAATAAATTTAAAATGGCATTGCATTTCAGCTATTCGTTTGCAGTCAAAAGTGATAGAGCAATGTTTTAAATATGTTTAGCACTATACGTATTTAATATCAGTTGGTAAAAGTCCGTCTGAGAGTCTTGTCGAACCGAGGCGCGTTGCGACAGACTACTGTATCGGTATACTGTGGTATAGGAAAGCGTAGCTTCGTAGCGTCGTAGCTTCTACGGCAGTTCGGTCGTAGTCGCTCCTCGTAGCAGACCTACGCTGAGGTACGAAAATTGGTAACAATATACATCAGAATGAATGTATGGTGTGTGTAATGTTTTATGTTAAGTGAATATTATACAAAAAGTGGATAAGTTTCTGTCTAGCAACCCAACGTACAATATCATAGTGAGAGGAAATGTCAGTGGCCTGTTTGGATCGGACGAGGGTACGATTTTTTTAATATTTTTAAAAGTTTTTGTTCATAAACTTTTTTATTTTGATTTTGATTTTTATTTTTGCATAGTTTTAAATTAAGTCACTTAGTAATTTGGCTTGCCATATGTTATTTTTTAAGGTTTATTTATTTTTAATTACTAATTCGTAACTTATTAAAAAAAGTTTTAAATTACCATTTAAAGCTTTTAATTTTAAAAATTTGATTGAACTTCTAAACCAACTTACTTTTTGTCATGTTAACTTCCCTTATTAATTTAAGTATTTTCATTTCGTATGCATTTTTACGCGCCACTTTTTCGTATGTTTTATATTTCGACACCTGCAAGCAAAACATGGTAAAACAGTTTTAGGCAGTATTAAATTAAGATGATATTCATATACTAAGCAAAAATGCGTTTTTTTTTACTCTTATCATCGTATCTAAATTCGTAATAATTTAAAATCTGCAGAGTGTATAACATTATATCTTAGACATACAATTATTTTATTCAACAATTTCAAATTTAACGAACATATCATTTTCATACAATATTGATTGTATGTCTCAGTTTTGTAAGTATATGAGGACGAATTTGATTGAAACTCATACATCTTTCAGAATGTTGTGCAGATCAGTTGGGTGTGTATAGCAATCTAGATCTCCTCCATTCACTTGGCCATTATTAGATCACACCTAGGGCAATCCTTTGAAGAGAACCAAAGCTCCAAATTTACCTCGATTGTATGAAAATCGGCTAGTGTCGTTAATTATGTCACCACCACAGCACTGTATATGGCATCAAAATAATACAAAAGTTTAGGTCTTACCACGTTTAGTTAAGGGGTCAAGATCGATAAATATTAAACAAGAAAATATACTAGAAAAAAGCAACTAGTCTCATGTCGCCCTGACGGGATTCGAACCCGCATCCTTGGGAGTCCGGCCCAATGCACTAACCAATTATGCTACAGAGACCTATGAGGACACGTCGAGTTCAATATCGATTGTCATTAGGGCTTATCCGTAATTGTGAAGATTTTTTTGAGTCATTTTCGTGCTCTCCTGTAAAATGCCAATAACCAAGTTACCATATTTTTGCTTGCAGGTGTCGATTTTATCTTGTTGATGTTTTAATTAATAGTACCATTACTTTAGCATCTACTAAACGCTACCTGTTTAGCTATGACTTACGAGAAACATATAATCTATGACTGATATAGGGACAAAGCTGGCCTTCATAATGAGTATTCTTTCATTTGTTAGTTAATTAGGTAATATGAAGATGTGATTGGCTTTAAATTAAATATTTTGACCTTTGGTGGTCATTCTACCATCTTCTTCTTCTTATCGTATGAGGATTAGTGGCCACCTCTAGTGTCCGAGTTTATCAGGCCGCCTCTGTCTTGGCTTAACGACTGTTATCAGAAGACAACAGCTGGGACCGAAGCACGGAAGCGCTCAGCTATAACGCCACTTTACGGTCACCCATCCGACACCTGGCCGGGCCGAACGTTGCTTAACGAACGTGATTGAACACTATCGCATATCGGTCTGTCAAGCGCGGCCATGAGCGAAACCTTAATAACATAGGACAGCCATAATCCAAAGCAGCCAATACAGATAGCAGAATATTTTGAAATCCTTTGTAACTCTATGCTACTTTAAGAGATAATGTTTAAGTATAATGGAAAAAAAACAAGTAGTTTCTCAGGTGCTTTTTATGAACAACGGGTAGAATCTTACCGCCATATTCTAAGTCGTTCCTCCAAAACTTTTTACACTTTACTCAACCGCGTCGTGGGTAAAAATGGTAGTGTGCGCTAGGCCTAACACGGAGTGGCTACGTACTCTTTGGCTCCTCCAGGTCTTTACGGAGAATCTTTACTTAGAATACCGATTTCGAGGAGTATTTCCAAGAGGTTTTCAATGAGGTTTCGTTAAGTCGAGGACGAGTAAGTTTTGGAGGAACGACTTAGAATATGGGTGTTAGCCTTCATCACACTTGATGTTAAGTTTTGATAAGGCTGAAGACGGAAGCGAGTCTCTCCCGGAATCATTAAGGAACTGGCTATGTTATCTCTAGCTGCTGGAACACAATAATGCTAAAAACATTCTTGTTATGGTTTCAGACTTAGATAAGATGGTGGTAGCTAGCCAGGCGGAATCACAACAAGCCCTACAACCAACCAAACCGAATACAATATGTACGCCCGCTGGGAATAGAACCCGGGACCCCCTGGGTCTGATACCGATAGTTGTTACCACTAGACTTCAGAGGCGGTTACAATTTGCTCAGACAAGACTCTAACTTGCAACCTTTGGCTTTCCGGTCCATTACCCATCTCGGTAGCTCAATCAGAAGAGCAGTGGTCTGGAAATTTAAAGGTTGCGAGTTTGAGGCCCGTCTGAGAAAATTTAGACTAGTTGTTTTCACTTCTAGTTTTAATTATTTTTATTCTTAAATTTTGGTAACTGGTCCATTGAAAATTCGAAACTGTTCAGGACTAAACTAGAAATTATAACTTAAAAATATTTTTGGGAGGCGAATGCAAATGCTCGGTGCAGGCAGCATCGTAAATTATGAATTTCGATGATTGATGACTACCATATGCCATTATGATACTGATCATGCCTGTCATGGTCATGGGTTTGTATGTATACTTTTTGTGTGTGTATGTGTAATTTCTTTCTTTATTTCTTTCTTTCTTTATTTCTTTCTTTCTTTCTTTCTTTCTAATTTTAATTTTCTTTCTTTCTATAATTTTCTATACCCATCTGGGACAAAGATTTGCGTGATAAACATTTTTTGTTCTGTCTCTGGGTGTTAAATTTATTTTTAACACTACTATCGGCTCAGAAACACAATCACATAAACTATTTATCTCGGTATTAGAATATTGTTACAAATAACAATATATTTATTGTCACATGAGTTTTACATGGTAGTAAATAATAGAGAGTATCATCATGAACCTCGTTGGGGCACTTTTTTATATATATTATATATTTAAAGTTTTACAATGTTCAAAAAAAATTGCGTCTGATTATTTGTGACAAACGAGTTAGTTAAGTAGGTACAGCTTAGTTTTAATCAGTCATAGTGCATTATAAAGTGTTATAGTTTCAAGACACATAATAACACTATAATAATAAATAAAAATCAGATATTCCCTAAAAAGATGCCGAATAAAAAAATAAAAAAATGGCACGCAATAAAAATCCGAAAGTTTTAATCAGCAAAAGTTACTTTGTTTCAATGAACAGTAAAAGAGATTTAAAATTATCATTAAAACACTTCATTTAATTTAAAATCGTTTCACACTTTAGCGGTTATTGTGTGAACAAGGGATGAAAAGGCTTTCAGTTCGCTAATCCCTAATTTGTCCAAACGTTCAATGGTTAAAAGGTTAAAGGAGATTCCTTCAAAAGGATTTATTCTAGCTGCCACCCGCGTGTTTCCCATTCCCGTAGGAATATCGGGATAAAATGCTGCCGGTGTGTTAGTTCACAACTTGAAGTCCCTACGTACCAAATTTCATTAAAATCAGTTCAGTAGTTTTCGTGTGAAAGAGGAACAAACAAAACAAACTGACATACTTACACATTTCTAATTTGAGTAGGATTAGTTTATACTAGCGGATCCTCGCGGTTTTACCCGCGTGGTGCCCGTTTCCGTCGAAATATCGGAAAAAAATATAGCCTATGTCACTCTGGAGAAATGTAGCTTTCTAATGGTCTAAGAATTTTCTAAATCGGTCCAGTAGTTCCTGAGATTAGCGCGTTCAAACAAACAAACTCTTCAGCTTTATAATATTATATATAGTATAGATGAGTATTATTATCAACATGATTTCATCTGTATTTAAAACGACTTGCTATTTTGAGACAGATACTGGATACTCCTTAATTTACTATCTAATGAAATACATTGGATTTTGATAGTGGTTTGCCAAGTTTGAGTTATGGACAAGACGAAGCTCTGAATGTCGCTATTCTGCCGTTCTTCTAGGAGAACTGAAGTTAAGTAATAAATATTACCTAGTACCTAGTGACTATTATATTATTCACTTCAGTTTGTAAATACGGCTATATTGTTAATTATTATAATTGGAAACTTTTTTGGCAAATTTGTCACCTTAATTTAAGTTATAACCAATAGAAAAAAAATTAAACAAGAAAATATACTAGAAAAAAGCAATTAGTTTCATGTCGTCCTGACGAGATTCGAACCGGCATCCTTGGAAATCCAGCCCAATGCACTATATTTATATTTTCTTGTTTAATATTTATCACATAAAAATAGCATTGTAAAATGCAAAATTAGTAATATTGAAGTTAAATTGAAGTTTTTAGAAAAACATTAGTGACATTATTTTATGAAATATCCGCTGGAATATTAGGTTACGCTCATACTTAACCGCCTCTGTGGTGTAGTGGTACTACCACCGGTATCAGACTCAGGGGTCCCGGGTTCGATTCCCAGCGGGGGTACATATTGTATTCGGTTTGGTTGGTGGTAGGACTTGTTGTAAGTCCGCCTGGCTAGCTACAACCATATTATCTAAGTCTGACGCCATAACAATAATGTTTTCAGCATTATTGTGTTCTGGCAGTTAAAGATAAGTTAGCCAGTTCCTCTGTGATTGGGGATTCCGGGAGAGGCTCGCTTCTATATTCAGGCTTATCAATACATCAGGTATGATGAAGGCTATGAGTCTCCCCGTACAATAAAAAAAAAATTTAAAAAAAATATCTATTCCATATTTTGTGTTATATCTAACGTAATAGAACTATGTGATTATGTGAAAAAAAATTACTTGCCAAAGTTCAGTAAAAAAAAAAAGAAAAACTTGCAATTAATTACCGAGGACTTATCGTCAATAATGCATGACGTATTGTGCAGCGTTCCTACCGAACATCGTCGTCGTCGTCGTCTCAGCCACATAACACCCACTGCTGGGTATAGGCCTCCCTAAAAAAGGGGGGGTTTGCCATAATCGCCACGCTTATGGCAGGCGGGTTGGCGATCGCAGTACGGCCAAGTTTTGTAGGAGACGCTGCTGTCCGTCTCCAGCTGAGTCCCTTAGTCGCCTTTTACGACACCCACGGGATGAGAGGGGGTAGTGCTATTCTAAGCCGACACACACAGCTTACCGAACATAACCTAACCTAACCTAACCTATTAGAGTCAGCTTCTAACAATCTTAAAATCACCCTTGTTCACCAAACCTGTAACTTACCCATTTTAGACATACCCCTTAATCTAAATATTATACCTACTACTCATAAGTTATCTTTATGTGAAAACTTTGTATATTCTTAGCATGAAAAATAAATAAAATATAAACGGAACTGCATTTTCTTATACATTTTTTGACGATATGTTCTCAATGCTATTTCAAAAGTTTATCGTACTACAGTTCATTTATGTCTCTAAACATAAACGAAACAGTATTAAACATTTATGTTTCGCTCACGAGCTATTCTTTAAACTGGGCCCCAGTACTCGTTTATTTAGTAGTAATGTTAAAAAACTAACATCGAAAAACGAGAATATGAGTAAAAATCGAGCGCTATTTTTCCAAATGAATAGTCGCAGAGTTTTCCATCGAGCATTTTCTTTGACATCAATTTATTAGACCAATTTCCTTTCATTAGGCGAAGGAAACATAAGTTTCGCTCCGTAACGGTCCTAAGAGTAGAAACGAGCTTATTATATTTCACTGAAAAGACTGGTCACCTAGGAGACTGTGATTTTTTTATATTAATATTAAATTAATCATAATCTTGAGAGGCACGAGGATAATAAATGGTCTTGCCCTAAAATTATTTGAAGGACATCGAATTTTAGGCTCACGAATAATGATAGTAAATAGGAACCATATTAACACTCAGGCATGGCATTTTTTCTGTTCCCCTTACAAAATTGCTCTTAGTCAAGTTTAGTTTTCACCTCAAAAGTATATAGGTTAATACATTATATAGTATAAAAACTATATAGGTTATATACTTTTCTTAACAAACATAATGGCTTTTCTTTATATTTGCCAACATTCATCTTACTAGTAGTTTCAGATTTGCGCATTCGAACACTCTTTTATATTCATACAAATAGATAAAAATACTGCCACTGTGTGTACTCCTAAATGAATTAGATATTTAGGTGTAACTGCGTGTTTAAATAACGACCACACAAAGTACAACCCCTATAAGTTTCACTTTTCAGCGATAATTGATAATACAGACCTTACAAATGATTTTGTCGAAATGTTTTACTCACAATCAGAAATACAATACAAAATCAATAAATACACAGTCCAACAACAAACATCAGCGGACCCAACAACAAATTACTTGACGGAAATTAATTAAATTCATCCCTTTGTCAATCCAACTCGATTGCGAAACCGTTCGACAAAAGAGCTGTCCTAAGTGCAAGATTTATCTTGCCCCGAAAATATGGCAAGTCATTTATTACTAAAACAACAAATAGTCAAGTCTGTTTGGCATTATCGTTTTTGGGGTTTCGCTCTTCAAAAGGAAAACGAACTTTTATAAAATAACTAGTGACCTCCCATGGTTTTACTCGTATGGTTCCTATTTCTGTGGGAATATCGGGATAAAAGTTACGCTAGCAAAGTTACAACAGCTACCTAGCGTACCTATATACAACATCCGACGATCAACTGTCGGACCGCGGTCCCCGGACTACCAACGCGCGAAGAGCTCGATATTCGACCTTCCTACAAGTGGCTTACCATCTACCACCCTTTTCCATACATCCGATCACCATCACCGTACATATATCATTATGTTTTAATCCAGGCCATAAAACTAAGTATTTGTTTGCCAAATATCTTATCCGGTAAGCCAAATTTTAGCCTGATTGAGTATCAATCATTTAAACATTTAATATTTCTCATTTATAGTGTTAGTAGAACTGGCCTTTTTGCTAGAGATATGAGGATGAGTCTATAGTCGGATTTTAATTCAGTAAAGTATTGAGCGTTGTAAATTGTAATTAACATAAGCATGAGTGTCGAAGCTCAGGGGTCGAATAATTAATGTACTCGGTACAAAATTAAGTATTTTCGTTTAAAAATATATATGCGTTTAATTCGAATAATACATGTACAAACGATGAGAAAGCAAGAATCGTAGTCAGTGAGTGAGACGAATAACGAATGACGAATGAATGTATGACGTATCGTATTAGGTCTCTTCATTCAATGACGTCACGCCCCGGTCCGGTCAGATGTCATGTGCCTCCTTCATTCATCTTTAATAGATGGCGCTAACAATGAGTAAGGCAGCATTAATTTTTACAAAATGACATTAGCATTTGTCAAATTAGTCTATTGAAAAATCCGACTATATTTCATATCATCAGCCATTTTTATTGTCCCCACTTTTGAGTATACTGGCCATCTTTACTGATAAATAAGTAGCGTAAGATAACTTCAATGCGATTTGGCAGGTACTAACGACTGCAAGTGCAACCATTAAAATGTTTTTGAGAACACAGAGGAGATCAGAATAGAAATTTTAATCACCCATCTCAGGTATTAACCAAAGCGAAAGTTGCTTAACTTCAGCGATCGCAGACTCTTGTAACAAGTAGTGCAGTATCAAATATTAAAAGACTTGGATCCATGGGAGTAGTAAAAGTTTCAAATTTTTATGTCAATCTGTCTCAAAGAAAAATATTTACGACCCCCAAAGGATTAAGGGGAGGATGAAGTAATATTTTAGTCCAACACCGATACGGTATACTGATTATATACAAATAATCATCTCCATTTCAATGTTCCCACTGTTGGGGTACTAGCCTTACTTCTTCTTCTTCTTATCGAGTGAGGATAAGTGGCCACCTCTGGTGTCAGAGTTTATCAAGCCGCCTATAAGGCCTCTGACTTGGCTTAACGACTGTAATCAAATGACAACAGCCGGGACCGACGGTTTAACGTGCCCTCCGAAGCACGGAAGCGCTCAGTTATAATGCTACTTTACGGTCACCCATCCGACACCTTTTTTTTTTTTTTTAGTGAGGGGAATGCATTTACGCATACCAAACGGTTATGCTGGGCTAGATTACATACTCTTTGGTCTTTGGTACTTATGCACAAACGCCCAAAATTAATAACCTATCTGTAGGTATGGATAGGGCTATCTGAGATTGTTGCCTAGGATACTGGCTTCGTTGCCTAGCAACCGTCGTTATTTTGGTTATATTAACAAAAATATCCAAGGCAACTATGTCAGTTAGCCCAATACATATCTACGAATAGGTTATTAATTTCGGGTTAATTAAATTTCGGGCGTTAGATGATTAACTACACGACCAAATCCGAAGAATTGTGAAGCGGCAGGCTGTTTATCTAACAAGAAATCACCTAGCAACCAGTTTAGTCGCTGTCATTAATGTCACATTTTCATTCTGTATGACAGCCACAAGAGCGTTTTGTTTTCGGAGTCGACCCTCAGTAACAAGATACGTACGTCATAACATGGACCCGTCATTGTACCCGTTCTAGTTCGAAATCGACACAATTTTTATACCCAACTTGAGTGACATTTAGCACTTTCCCATTTTGTAGAGCCGTTCACTGCAGCTGGGAGCTTAACCGCTAATAGCAAAGCACTTAGGCTGCAAGTTTTATGCAGCGCAGCTTTCAACCCGGTTACATCTTAGGAAGCTAGATTTTACATTATAAATGAATTTTTAAGTTAAGAGTATTACATCGTAAAGTAAAAGGAAATGCTGGAAATTGGGACAGGACCGAGTTTAGACACTTACATGATTGTAACAAGATTTTAAATAGACATTATTCTGAACCAAAATAACAAGGTTTGGTTGATGGCCGCGCGAAAATGAGGCACCACCTTCGGTAATGCTCCTATGGGACTATAAATAGTTTTTACATCATACTGCTCGGTAACTAGGATTTACTAGTACGGTAAGAGGCTGTGTAAGTTGGCATGTGCAACACAGTTCATTGTTTAGATAGAACGTTCCATTTTCAAATCACTTTACAAATCAAGCATAGGGTGAATGCTTGAATTGTAAAGTACACTTAACCATTTAAGCATGTAAAACTCCTTGGTGAACCAATCTCTTTTATTATAAAATGACGAAACTTTTTACTGACAAAAAAATCAATGAAAAAAAAATCTCATTTCAGTTCAAGCTATGCAAAACTCTTAGGTCATTTTTTATTTTTATAAAATGATAAGAAAACTTTTACTGTAACCAAACAATGAAAATGGCGGCAATTCATTTGAATTAAATGCTTGTTCACTTGCGACGACTGTATTAAAAGTTAAAATAAGTATATAATTATAAGTTTTTGCTAGTTAAAAGTGTTAGTTCATCATGTCAAGTACTTCATCCGATGAAGAACTGGTCGGGACGCCTGATTTCTGTCATCTTGAAGCCGAAGATATCGTACAAATGTTTTATTTACCTCGCATGAATGATGTAAAGTAGAATGCTTACCTCGGTTGTAAGTAGCTATTACAACCTCGAACTATATTTGTCTAAATATCTCGGATGCACTCGATCCTTTAGCGCTATTGGATCTTGTTCTGTAATAGCTCCCTTACGTCCCTTGTGTAACAAACTACTATTTTCTGATTTAACATTTATCGTTTGAGGTTACATTAATAAGCAAAAATACTGTTATGTACCTCTAGAAGACACATAATGAAACAAAACCACCCAAAGGATTTGACTTGAAGGCGTAAAAATCCTCTCTTAGAACGTGTGTTGGTCAGGAAATACTTTCATTTATGTACCTAAGTGATAATTATTTGTTGCTCAGGAGTGTAGTATTTAATACTTACCTACTGTGATGTTTGGAGGCGTACAGAATAGGAAGAACACCAACTTTTGACGATTTACATATTTTAAGTTCGACTCCCGTGTTCGGATTCCTCAAAGGAAAATCGAATGCTTCGAATACAAAAGAATATTCAAATACTCTTGACTTTTTATTTTATCGAAGAAAAGAGTCAAATACAAAAATGAGTTTGTATTGTAATGCTAGTGCCCAATACCCAAGCAAAAAAAAATATTATGACTTCTCCTTCACTTGATCAAGGTATTCTGAACATAAAAAATGCTAATGCTTTTTTTAAGTAAAAAGGAATTTATACGACGTCGTTCTACAATACAACAACAAGAACGGTTAATAAAAAAGATTTATATATAAAAAAGAAACAAATCGTTGAACAGTCCAATTATAAATACGAGCGTAATAAGCAATTGCCGAAATATATGGTTCGCGTGATCAGACCACATAACGAGAATACCATTCTTATCGACGAGATTCGTGAGAGATACTCTAATGTATTATATTTCGATATCTTTGCAGTAACATATTACTTTACGTTAGAGAAAATCAGATGAACATTTGAGTTGAGATTCATAGTTATTTGATTGTTTTTTTTAGGTCGCAATATTTTAGTGTCTGCCATCGACACGCTAAGAAGATTTTTTTTACTAAAAAGATGTGTTTCGAATTAAAAACATGTTAATTTTATATGAGAATACCATTCTTAACAATGAGATTCGTGAAAGATACTATATTATATTTCGATATCTTTGCAGTAGCATATTACCAAAGAATAGTGTTACTAACGTAATATTACTTTTGAGTTGAGATTGATATTTATTTGATTGAATTTTATATTAAAAGGAGGTTTCAAACTAATAATTTCGATAATAAAATTATCTTTCCAGTAACATATTACTGAAAGCGGATATTTTTATATCTTTGATTTTTTTATATATTTTGTGTTTTGAATTAATTTTCAAATATTTTCTGTTAGGTCGTAAAGACAAAAAAAAAGAAAATTTTATGGTCGGTAAAAGATATTTCAATAATGAGAAGAAAAGGTTTGCTTAAATATCGATGTATGATTTACAGTCTTTTGATTACTTACGAACTACTTTACTTGAGACAAAGTATTGCTTTTTACTCAAAAAGTCTTGGCAGAGTCAAATTCTAAAACAGTTTCCATGTTCTTTCTAAGCTCTTCTCGTTTAACTCTCTTGCATTCAAGAACTAAAAAAACTTAGCAAAAGAACTTTCAGACTTCTTAAACATTTTCTTTTCTGGTTCTTTCAACCGTCTTAACAGATGCTGTAAGATGTTTTAACCCCTTCAAGCTTAATTTAATTTAAGCATATCGCTTTTTATGTTTAGCAGCATCAGGGCACTTTTCGATATTTTTTATGAAAATCAAATTAATAAAACATCTAGCAATCATCGTCCGATCAAACACTGATAAAAACATCACATACAAAACTTTAAATTATCCTATAACAACTCCTATAACAAAAACTTGTATATTGGAAAATTCAGTTAACGTTCCGAAACCTGTTTTATCGAGTTTCCGGAAATGCGTGGATGCCATAATAATAAAATAGAAATTTATTGGTCTGTACACGACAGGTTTGCGGCCACCGTATAACAAGCGCAATATTAGAAACGGAAAATGTTAAGTCAAATCGTCGATAAGAGGCAGGAAAGAGGGGTTATAAAAAGAAAAAAACTGGAAAATTATGCCGATCCGACTTCGTGTGTTTCGACTTGGTAGAAATAAGCAGAGAACTTTATTTAAGTGTTCATATGTATACCGATGTGCACAGAATAAATGATTATGATTATGAACTTACAACAGAAACCAAAAGCAGGATGGTTTTGTAATAATTCGCTCTAAGATTCTTCCAAAGATCCAAAACTAAGTTGGTTAAACTAAGGGGGCAAGTCGTCCCGGTCTAAAACTGGGACTAAGAACCAATTGCACTAATTCAAATTTGGAAGTAGACAACAAATGGGCACACATCAATTGAAGGTTTTATTGGTCCCGTTAAACCTTGTGTTTTTTATTTTACTTATAACCCCTAGGTGACTATTAATAAATCAATATTGTATACATTGTTTTTTATATACTATATTCATGTCATTGATAACCTCCACATCTAAACATTTAAAAACCAAAAGCAGGACGTATCTCGTAAGGAAGAATTTCTTGCATTCTTCCTTACCGTCTACATTAATATGTTCTTCAATGATCAGTAAGTTTATAAATATCCTGTTCATTAATAATTACCTCAAAACTCAACAGACACATTGCTTCTCAATATAGCCTTTCCCAAACGCAACAAATAAAACAATTCCCAAGCTTCGCCATAAAAAGAAAAACAAACAGGAGTTCTTAAACTTATTGTTTGTATCAATCAAATATTGACAGCCAATAAAAGGAATCTGCTCCTGGCCGATACTTACGAGAGTTTATTAAGAAGTTTGCTGTCTAAATGATACGACAGGTTTCGGCCTGACTGATGGATTGTGTTAAATAAAAGACAAAAAAGATTGAGTAAAAAAATATAATACACATTAATTAGCCTAACCATAAAGCTTTTGTTGGGATTCGAACCCATGACTTTAAAAAAGCAACACCTTGAAAACTTGTGTTCATACGGAAAACGTCACTTGCTGTATACAAGTATAAAAATATCTTTCTTTTATCTATTATCTTGTTGGAAATCTATATATCTACTCGTACGAGTAGGTATGTTTCAATTGAAACTATTATCTGAGTGACACATTCAAAGCTACAAAGCGCAATGTAAAAATAACAAAACATCAAAACATAAAAAATTATGAATTTAAAGACAAACAGTGAAAATTTAACAAAAATATATTTTTAATATCGATAGCCTGACCAGAATAAGATGTAGCATGGCGATCTTTATTGGGGAATTGAACTTCATTATTTAGTTCATTCGATCGAGTCCTCTATCTTATTGCTTCGTGAAGTACGAAATAAAAATAGTTAACAATATTTCACAAAAATAAGATAATAAGTGAAACGAAAATTGTTGGTAAAATGTTGGTATGACAATAATAGAGCCCAGTGTTTGCTTGTCACAATTGATAGATTAAATGAAAAAAGTCTGACAAATTCTATATCAAAGGAAACTCCAAAAATAAACGAAAAAGATCGATGTTGACTTTTGTCACGCAATAACAATTCTTTATCCTGTCAATAAGGTTTACGTCGTCGTTTATTTTTCGATTTTATTGTTCTTCAACTACTTGTTTCTAAAATCTATCTCTAGCAAATGATCTTGATTACGACTAACAAGCGCTTTTATTTGTTTGGACTGATTAACAAAAAATCTCGGCAACAAAACTCTCGTAAGCCTCTCTTAGAGTGGATGCTTTAACGATAAAACTATAACTTTAACCGTGGAAAATGTATAGGATTTGACAACTAAAAATCGGTTAAAGTTAATTAGTGCAAATCAGCCTTACTCATGATAGTAAACTAAGGAATTAGTGCATATGTCGCAGCTGATTAAACCAGCCGTTCAATTGGAGGGCTAGCCAGTTAATTAAATTATTTAAGCCGGCATTCAATGAAATGGCTAAGGGACAACTAGTCAAGTCGTTGAATTAAATGTTTAACGACTTGGTTGAACGTCATATTTAGCCGTCTCATTAAATGAGATGTAATTTTAGATTCCAACTATTCGCGAAAACTTGTAGCCGGGGCGGTGTAATATCAGGCACATTTCTATCACACATTTTTAAATTAATATTGATAATAATGTATCACTTTAAGTTAGGTAAAAACGAATAAAAGCATATAAAATTTCCAGCTGATGCGAGCTATCTGACGCCATATTTGTTTTCGTGACTACCAGCGCTGCAATGGCAAAAAATTTAACAAAATTTAAATTACCTAGCTGATTTTACGTCAGCCATCTTCAAAGGGCTAACTTATAATAAGTCAACTAGTTGAACGTTAAGTGATGCTAGTTCAATCAACGACCGGCCTAGGTATCCAATTGAACGGCTGATTTAACCAGTTGGCTGCAACACATACATTTCCATTTGTATAATTTAGAATTTCCTTACGCTGTCATGGTACGCTTGTTTTCGAGGTTAAACTTCTTTTGCAACTACATTCATAACATGGTCTTTATAAACATTGATAATTATATACGTGTACTTGATGCAGATATGTCGTACGAGCCACATTCTGTAGGGAAAGCACGAATAACTATCGAAATAGTATCGAGTAAGTATCGAGCACGTAATGTCAAAAAATGTATAGGAAAATGTAGTTCCGTTTACGTCCGGTAGGAACTCTGCTCAATATGTCATACATTTTTTTTCTTTACTTCCTCGATACTTACTCGAAAGTTATTCGTGGTAACCACACTGGAAGTTGTGAGAGTATATTGTGTCCGATTCAATTTGTAGTTGTCTCTTTTATTTCCGTGCTTTTTCGTGACTTTTGTCATACTTGTAAATTGTTAATGTGTGCAGTCTTCACCACAGATTTCAACGAAAATTAAAATAATAATAATAATAATAAATAATTTATTCAATAATAAAAACATTACAGTGTTAAAAACTTACAGCCTAGAATTTTTACCAAAATCTATAATTATATAATTATCCTGAACTAGGAATACCCTGTGTTTCAGGCAAAAAGGACTTACATTATACTTAAATTAAACAACCAAATACAATATCATTAATTAACAAGATCATGACAAACAAACATAATACTATATAAATTATAGACCTAACTTATTAAAATAAATATCATAGGTACGTACTAAAAACTTTTTATCATTTAATCACAAGCAATAATTTATCTCTGTCTTCTTAGGACATTTTTTGAAGAGCTGCATACAGAATGCTCCTTGTGCTGTGATAATTAATAGATGAGAAAATGAAAGTAACATATCTATTATAAAGCAGTTCGAGATAAGATAGCCAGTTCCTCAGTGGCTGAGGATTCCGGGAGAGGCTCGCTTTTATCTTTAGCTTTATCAATACTTAACATCAGGTATGATGACGGCTAAGTCTCCCCGTCATTCATTAAAAAAATACATCATTGTTTCTAACCTTGTGTTCTGTGGTTCAATAATATAAAATTTATGAAATTCCAAATTGGTAAAGGCAATGAGGAAACACTTTCTTTAATTGAAATCCATCAAAAGATTTTAGGGAATCAAGAAAATATTCCGATTTCCCTTTCTATATCTGCGATAAAAAATCACCAAAAAGTATTCGGGAAAAAGAGGGTTGCTTTACTCAAATAAATGTGTATGCTAACAAACGGTGGGATCCCGCGGGATGCTTGATTGGTGGGCTCAAACTGTTGCCTATTTGCTTTCGTTCCCTTATGGCCAACCTTCGGATAAATGGATGAAAGTGTTAAAAGTTTCACAGCCAATTTTGAATTAATTTAACCTATAACCACAATCTTTAATAAAGGATGTGTTCTATCTTGTCATTTAGTTAAATTAAAGTTTTTGTGTTTTAGTAAAAGGACATTTTTTTTTATTCTTTTGTTTGTAAGGGGCTTTTAACATATTAAGGTTATGTCAGACCCATCATAGCCTTATTTATTTATTTAACTAAATTATTCAATGAGATAAACTATGTAAGGCGAAACAATTGAGTTTTCTGGCATCATCGCTTGTGGGGGAAGAAAGAATGTTATGGAATATGTTTACATTTTTGATAATGATAATTTTAACGCTGGAAAAAACACAAAACTTTTAAGGTGCACTGCAGAGAGATAATTTACTTCGTATTTATGTAAACAAATTCTATGATTTTTTTCCAATATTTTATTAATAGAATTAATAATTATAATTCGATCTACGTATAAATAAATTACCGGATGTAAGTGCTATCATCACAATCACAATAATGGCCGGTTGCACCAGAATTCATTTCATGAACTCTTTACAGTATAAGGTAATTTGCTTGGCAAAGCTGTTAAAATGTATAGAACTTGTCAAGCAAATAAAGTGACATATTATCATGCACCGAGTGTTGAGAGAAGTCGCTGATGCTAGGGCTACAGCTACAAACAACTGAATAATTCCTGCACTCCACGCCGGTCGTCATAAATACTCAGTCAGCCGTTCATTCAGCAACATCTGTCGCCGTCATCCCGACATTAATTAAAACGATCGGGCTAGGATTTTCTACGGTTCAAGTTTTATCGCAAACAAAATCTCGATCTCTTCTATTATTATAAACTCGGGATACACGAGGCGAGTTTTTCAAGTTAGAATAGAATGCTGATGTTAGGAAGCGTAGTTAAATAAACTTCTGTATACAGAAAGAACTATCTTCAAAGACTACCTAAGCCTAGAAATGATGAGTGACACGAAACCGGTTTTGCTACTTAAAATCATCCCGTGACCACCGCAGCTGTAAAGGTGCCGAAACGTCGGGATAATCAAAAACCCCTAAAAACCTAAAAATACGGACAATTACAACTTAGTTCTTGAGGAGCCCGTGGCGCAATGGTTCGCGCGCTCGGCCTGCGATTGTTTAGGTTAAGCAACTTTCGCAATTGTCGGTCACGGGATGGGTGACCGAATATTTACTATCTCGAGCTCCTCCGTGCTTCGGAAGGCACGTTAAGCCGTTGGTCCCGGCTGCGTTTGCAGTCGTTAAGACCCACTAATCCGCATTGGGCCCGCGTGGTGGGTCATGGCCCGTTCTCCTTATCCATTCATAAGGAAGGTCAGTGCCCCAGCAGTGGGGACATTAAAAATGGCTGATGACGACAACTTAGTTCGTGGAAATATATCGCGTTTGATATCCGTAAAAGTAGTTTTATTTCAATGAACAGTGCGCGCCAAAACATAAGATGTACAGTTTTGCTTGCTTTCTAGTTTGCTTTTTTGGCTTGGAAAACTACCTAGCCTATTGTATATCTTGCTGTATTCCAGGTCGAAGCAACTCATTATTACTTATGATACACTTATGCTACGTCATCCTGCCGTGTCATAATGAATACCGCTATATCACGCGACATGGACATCAAAAAGGGGGTCTAGTTGAAAACCAGCGTCAGCTTCAACACTGACACATGCTGAACTAGATCCCTTTTGATGCAGCGATGTGGAACATTTTGCTGTAAGATCTTTGTGTATTTTTACCATATAAGTTATGCCCACGTCCGCTGTCAGTGTCAAATAAATGTTATGATTTATTAATAATTTAAATTATATGGCACATGATGATAAGTTCATTACCCCGGTGAGATGTGAGCCGTTCAGTGACTCGGGCTACAGGTTGGAAAACACCAACCTAGCTTTACACGCAATACAAGCGAATTATGTGTACAAGAATCCCGTCAGGGCGACATGAGACAAGATGCTTATTTCTAGTCTATTTCCTTGTTTAATTTTCATCGCGTAAAAGAGTGATTTCAACCTGTTACCTAGTGAAAACAATGGTATAATTTCTGCACTCCACGCCCGGTCGTCATAAATACTCAGTCAGCCGCTCATTCGGCAGCATATGTCGCCGTCATCCCAACATTTATTAATTAGTATGGCGCATGATGATGTCTTGCTTACGCCGTTAAGGTGTGACCGGGATAGAGCCTCGCCATCGAGCTACTAGTGTAGATAAAAGACGACCATGTTAAAACTACTGGCTCCTAGATGAACACCACTATATCACGCGATGTGATTATATAATTTTTTTATGAACGACGGGGAGACTCTTAGCCTTCATCATACCATACCATATCATACCATACCATCATCATATGGCGCATGATGGTGTCTTGCTTGCCCCCCATTAATATGCGAGAACGTTGAAAAATAGACTTTCACGACAGCTGTCCAGATTAAAACAATTGTATTATTCTGCAATCCGCGCCGGTCGTCATAAATACTCAGTCAGCCGCTCATTCGGCAATATCTGTCGCTGTCATCCCGACATTAATTAAAACGATCATCCATCACTGTTACTAGTTTTATTTAATTACCGAACTTGTTAATTTGACGTGGCAGTAACGGAGTACTTGGCTATACTCGTAGTGCTAAAATTTCAACAATCAGGGCCCTGTTTCATAAAGCTTGACAAGTCGATAATTTGTCAACTATGCTCGAACATACTTTTTTTGTCACTGATCTACGCAATTCTGACCTTTGTCATAATTGCAGAAGGTAGGTTTTCTATAAAAAGCAATCAAACATTATAAAGTTATTACGGACTCTTTCGTTCATGTGATAATTTATAAAAGAAAAATAACTGTCACTCCTCATCCTGACATATACCAAGAATGCCTATCAAAAATGTGCGACAGTTTGACAAATGTGTCAGATTTTCCTATTACAGACAAGTAAGACCAAATGTTTTATAAAACGTTAAATTGTAGAATTGTCGCGATAATTTGACAATTATGTCGGCTTTTCATATAGCACCAATGTTTAATGAAACGTACAATCGTCAAATTGTCACCTGTCACCTGTCGCTGACAATTGTAATTATATAGATCTAAACCCTGTTTATGAAACAGGGCCCAGATCTACATAAGGTATCTATGTGAGGAGATCGGTGGCCCAGTGATTCGTACGCTTGCGATTGTAGCGGTTAAGCAACTTTTGCAATGGTTGATAACGGGATGGGTGACCGAAAATGTATTATCTCGAGCTCCTCGGAGCTTCGGTGGGCGCGTTAAGCCGTTTGGCCTTGTATTTGAAGTAGTTGAAACCCACCAAATTAACTGGCAAATTAATCTTTACAAATTATTGATATCAATATTTCAGTTTCTACAGAAAAGATAGATGATGTTACAAGAAGTTTAGTACAGGACGTTGGTAAACGACTGGACTGATTTTGACAGGACCTGGCAGATAGCTCATGTTATCTATTAAAATAAAATAAATTAGGTAGGTATACACACAGAGACCGATCCGTGCTGCCGATAAGATATGACGATGCGATCTCAACGCATGCGTTCTCTGTAACCTATGGCTTACTATTACGAGAATGCTTTTACACTGACCGCACTAGAACGCATCAAGTATACGGGCAGCCATTGTTTACGCAGTTGGTGGCGCAGTAGTTCGCGCGCTCGGCCTGCGATTGTTGAGATTTAATAACTTTCGTAATGGTCGGTCACGGGATGGGTGACCATAAATTTACTATCTCGAGCTCTTCTGTGCTTCGAAAGGCACGTTAGGCCGTTGGTCCCGACTGCATTTGCAACCAATCCGCATTGGGCCCGCGTGGTGAGTCATGGCCCATTCCCTTATCCATCACTAAGGAAGGCCAGTGTTTATCAACCAATCACGAGCGACCAATTATCTCAGTACTAGCTCGTTTCGGTGAACATAAACGAAAAATAATAACTATAAAAATAAACTACGGGTTGCACTCCGGGAGTGCCGGCAGTAGTAAAAACCGCTTAAACGAATCAGCAGGAGCAGGCATACATTTTCGCCGCGCGGTAGAAACAGAGGGGGATATTACTTCCTCTCAAGCACTTATCTATTTGAATAGTAATCTTTGACTTTGACTTGGACTCTCCTACGCCGCGCCGGCGGTCTACTCTCCCTCCGTCTTACGAATTTTCGATCAGGGTCACGTGTCCTGACGCGACTTTAACATTTTTTACCCATCCCAAAAATTTAAAACTCTGATGTGCACAACGTCGCTAAATAAGTTTTCACTTCAATAAAAAAGTAGTAGTATAAATAAAATAAAAGTAATAAAAGTCCTCTATTTTTTCAACCCCTTATGCAAAGTTCAAAGTTTATGCATAAAACATGATGGATCAAAAGATGTCTCAAGCACAAACACAAATATTTATGCGTTAATATTGTCTTGTTTTGCCACACGAAATATAATGCCATACTATAAGCTATTTGTCTACAGGTACGAGAGATATTACAAATACTAGAAATAAATAATAAAATAGTGCGATGTATTGAAGTGAATTAGTAAAAAAGACATATTGAGGGCTCTTTCTTCGAGTTTCTTAGCACTTCAGCGGCCTACTCAAGTGGCTTAGCGATAAAACGAATAGAATAGAATTAATTTAAAACACTACACTTGCGTATAGATAAAAGTATAAAGTGCTTGTATAAGGTTTACAAGCTTTTAATAAAGTCTACTCTTTTCAGGCTGCAGAAGAGAACGTGACTAATTCATGACTAAATAATTCAGACCTACTTAAACATTACTGACTCTTAGGCTTGGAGTCACGGCATCTTTTATTAATGGGCATGATGTCACATGGCATATGTAATAACAAAGTCGATTGCAACAGCCTTACAGACAGATTGTGTTTTGTAGTACCTAGAAAAGCTTTGTACAGGGGGTTCGCGCAGTCCGGCTGTTCTATACTGCCAAGTGTAGAACTAATGCCGGGCTGCGCGCACCTACCCGTCGCCTACTGGATGTATATAACACACACTTCGTGGAACTCGACATCATGGCTTCTTCGACAGTAACATTTAAAAAAAAAGAGAATTAGATTATGATCGACACACTGGGCTAGAATATCATACTTTTCCCACTCTAATATATTAATATGTAGAACCTAGTTTACTGTTCGTTTCACCGCGCGTTATTTATTATTAGTTGTTACAGTTCTTATTTCGTGGACATTGGTGTGGGTTATATGCTGGTATAACAATGCTGTATTTGAATTTTAGTTAATATTACTTAGCATTTAACTGTTGAATGTCCCAAATTATAAAAATAAAATAAAAATAAATAAATTAGAACATGACGAAAGCGGAATATGATTGGAGCAGAATATGGTCAGTTCTTCTCGTTACAAGATCTCCTGCCGTAGGGTTGTGTGGCGGCTTCTTTGACGTTTATAAGTGCTGCCTAGACTGAATAAATGATATTGAATTTGAATTTATGACTAAAGCCGAACATGAGCTCCATCTGATAACTCATTTCTTGCTCCGGATTATGGGACACAATAGATAGATATTCAAAGTCAAATTATAAGTCAAAGTCAAAGATTTTTATTCAAATAGACTTATAGATAAGTGCTTTCGAATCGTCCAATTTTTTTTTCCTAGCGGTCATTCAGGACATCTTTTAACTGATAAGAAGAACGTCCGCAAGAAACTTATCAGCTTTAACAGAAGCTACAATATTTACAAACGAACATGTCGTTGCCAAACACAAATCTATAATCTTGAAACATATTTAATATAAGAGGAAAATTTTCTAATACTCAGTTATTAGAATATTTTCCTTTTATACAATTACAATAGTCATGTTTTATGTTAGTATCACTTCCATGCATTTTGGTCTTTCAAATAATCATCTACCTTGTAATAACCTTTGCTTAAGAGCGTTTTTTTAACATATATTTTAAATACGTACATCGTATGTTTTGGCGCGCACTGTTCATTGAAATAAAACAACTTTTACGGATATCAAACGCGCTATATTTCCACGAACTAAGTTGTAATTGTCCGTATTTTTAGGTTTTTTAGGGGTTTTTTGTCATCCCGTGACCACGGCAGCTGTAAAGGTGCCGAAACGTCGGGAAAATCAAAAAACCCCTAAAAACCAAAAAATACGGACAATTACAACTTAGTTCGTGGAAATATAGCGCGTTTGATATCCGTAAAAGTTGTTTTATTTCAATATATTTTAAATTTATGCAAAGGCAGCTCAATCACTTGTTATGGAACTTTATTAAAAAAGGCTATGCCTTTCCCCAAAAACGAGCGACTGCATTTTTCAAGCCGAAATCTTGGAACGGCAAGCTTATTCTTGTTTCTAGTATTAAAATTATGAACATCGCTATGCTTAATAAATAAATCGTGATGTTTCCTTATATATACTATATTATCATAAATGTTTTGTCCCGCCAAACTTAGTATATTAATCTCTTTAAACAATTCTTTAAGAGAATATCTCTGTCGAAGGTTGTAAATGGCGCGCACAGCTCTTTTTTGAAGTATAAAAACATTTTCTATATTGGCTGCTGAGTCCCACAACAACAAGAAATAATACATTGTACTCTGGACACCGGTGTCCGCTTCGGGTTTGATGAATTAAAGGTTGAGCATTATATATTCCATCTCGTCGTCGTCGTCTCAGCCATATAACACCCACTGCTGGGTATAGGCCTCCCCCAAAAGGGGGGGTTTGCCATAATCGCCACGCTTGGCAGGCGGATTGGCGTTCGCAGTATGGCCAAGTATGTAGGAGACGCTGCTGCCCGTCTCCTGAAGGCTGAGTCCCTTAGTCGCCTTTTACGACACCCACGGGTTTAGAGGGGGTAGTGCTATTCTAAGCCGACACTACGCAGCTATACTCCATCTATACATTCTAAAATACAATATTCTCTTAAAATAATCACATTCAAGTGACTGAGCTAATATGTTTATTAAAATATTACACATTTACAATTTTGTATTAAAGAAGTCTGAACATATTCTAAAAACCTGCATAAAAAGCTAATGAATAAATCAGACAACAATTTATAACAAATTTATGAATTATTTATTAGTACCCAGTTAAACGTTTCAGTTTTCTATCTAGGCGTAAACGAATATTTCAATTTCAGCAAATTTCAGGTTGAAATATAATTTTTATTCGAAAGCCTGCGGCGACGGATGTCAGCTTTCAGTTTTCATAATATTGTTTTAACGCCCCTTAACTGTAACCGCCATTATCTTGTTAAATATAAACCTGTTAGTCTGAAGCTCTCTTTATAAATTGTTGTAGCAGTATTCTTCTGCGTTTCGCGCAAACATGTGGCGACTAGTTACAGCTTATTTATTACTTCTTAACTTGTTTTGTGAGTTAATCCACATCCACACACAATACAATTATTCATATTCAAACAAAGACCCGCAGGCTGATTCTTCTTCTTAACTTGTTTTGTGAGTTAATCCACATCCACACACAATACAATTATTCATATTCAAACAAAGACCCGCAGGCTGATTCTTCTTCTTAACTTGTTTTGTGAGTTAATCCACATCCACACACAATACAATTGTTCATATTCAAACAAAGACCCGCAGGCTGATTCTTCTTCTTAACTTGTTTTGTGAGTTAATCCACATCCACACACAATACAATTATTCATATTCAAACAAAGACCCGCAGGCTGATTCTTCTTCTTAACTTGTTTTGTGAGTTAATCCACATCCACACACAATACAATTGTTCATATTCAAACAAAGACCCGCAGGCTGATTCTTCTTCTTAACTTGTTTTGTGAGTTAATCCACATCCACACACAATACAATTATTCATATTCAAACAAAGACCCGCAGGCTGATTCTTCTTCTTCTTCTTTCTTAATTAATGGCTTGCTCGCGATAAAATTCGCGATTTTTGCCAATGTTAAGTAAATATCCATCGTCAGCCTTTGGACGTCCACTGTTGGACATAGGCCTCTCCTACCTCACGCCTATTGTGGCGTTCATAGGAGGCTATTAGCCTACTGCTACCACGCTGGTCAGACGGGTTGGTAGAGGGTTTGTTTCAAGTTTTCCTTCTTTCACACAGGTGTTCAAGGCGTCGAATCTCTTAGTCGAATCTTACGACATCCCAGGCATGTAAGGGAGTGGTGACTCTTGTATTCTTAGGTACTTACACGGCAAGTAAATATATTTTGTAGTAAGTATATAAAGAAATTGTACGGTAGATTGAGTCTAAAAAGGAACCTTACAACACGTGTTATTACGAAAAGAACTCGGGTGAGACTCCAGGATGATTATCTAGCTAAAAACACGTCTTAACGAGCTTCGTCGCTGTCATGGCTGTCATATTTTCATCCATGACAACCATGACAGTGACGATAACTTGTTGCTAGGTGATTTTAAGTTAGATTATCAGCATACAGGGTATTATTATCACCCCCTAATAGTCTCATTTCAAAATCTATCATCATGCCTTTCAAAGGTATTGTGATTGTTATAGTGATATATGAAATTATGTAGCTTATAGTCGCAATCCCTTTCGAAACGAATGATGTTTTAAATGACACTTCATTTGTCACTTCTCCAAACATTGAAAAGATATTTTCGAGTGTCACTTTGCTTAGACAGTTCAATTTCGTTTATTTCTTGCTATCTTATCTCGAACTGTCGGAACACAACAATGCTGAAAACATTATTATTTTGGCGCCAAGCTTAGATAAGATGGTGGTAGCTAGCCAGACGGGCTTACAACAAGTCCTACCATCAACCAAACCGAGCACAATATGTGCCCCCGCTGGGAATCGAACCCGGGACCCCCGGGTCTGATACCGGTGGTTGTACCACTAGACCACAGAGGCGGTGGCATACAATGCCTTCCAAAACGCTTCCCGATCACAATCCCTGTCAAATGTCAATTAGTGAAGGTTTGAAGTATGTAAATATCTTTCAAATGACGAACTGAAAGGGATTGCGATAGTTTTTATATTAGTCAATTAGCCACCTGGTTAAGAATTAGTGTTAAATATCACTACCACATAATTACGAATAACTTATTATAGCTGTTATTTATTTATATCTTGATTAATTAATTAGATTAACTAAAGGCATGTATTTAACGCGGCGACTAAAAAAATTATTGAGCGACAAAAATACTAGGTGAGCGACTTACACCCATATTCTAAGTCGTTCCTCCAAAACTTACTCGTCCTCGAGTCAACGAAACCTCATTGAAAACCTCTTCGAAATACTCCTCGAAATCGGTATTCTAAGTCATAGCTCCGTAAGGACCTGGAGGAGAAAAAGAGTACGTAGCCACTCCGTGTTAGGCCTACCGCACACTACCATTTTTACATACGACGAGGTTGAGTGGAGTGTAAAAAGTTTTGGAGGAACGACTTAGAATATGGGGGTTAGTCGCCAATCTAACTTAAAGCTACATTGCTGTAAAGTTTCATCTTAATCAGTTGAGAAGTTTTTGCGTGAAAAAGTAACAAACATTCATCCATCCAAATATCCACACAAACTTTCAAACTTATAATATTCGATAGCAGGATACGAAATTGGAAACGAAATTTTTTATTGCTTACAGGAGACTTATGAGATAAGAGCAGGTAGTGATCGGTAGTGACCGCATTAGTTATAAACTGTGTCGCAGTCACTAGCGCCCACCTCCAGAACACATTATTACCATAGATAGGTTTTATATCTAATAATAGTAGTTTAATAGTTATATAAAGGGCATGCAAGTTTGGGTGTGTATTTTTGCATGTGTGTGTGTGTGTGTGTGTGTGTGTGTGTGGGTGGGTGAGTGTGTGTGTGGGTGGGTGTGGGTGTGTGTGTGTGTGCGTGCGTGTGTGAGTATTATTTTATGAATGGTTTCGTATAACATTATCATCTAAATCCCCACTAAAGTGCTGATAAATTCCTCTGTATCAGAGTACGACAAGTTTTGGAGCCAATGCATGGTTTTAATTTTACAGTTTCTTAAAGTTAAAGGAAAAATATCTATGATTTTATTTACTTCATTGTACATAGGAGAAGGAAGAGGAAGAGAAAAGGGCTTAACTTAAATCTATTTTTTCCGCTGTCAACCTATTATTTCTGCTACCCCAATCAAATAATTTTTAGTCGCCCGGTTTAATAAATTCCTTAATTAAATAACCCTAAACAAGATGTGATATTCGTAACACAAATATTTATCCAAAAGTTAATTTCGAACCCTACAAATCATGTTGACTAATTAAAAAGTAATATTACATTTAACAGAAGCTTTCAAAAATACACATTCAGCATAACTGCTTAATACATCTCAATCTATATCATAAAATATTGAAGAAATACCAAACAAAGTATATTTTACTGCCTCTGACAAGGCTTAGGTACCCAACTCAAACCATTTCTGAATTCAATACCATTCAGAAATCTGATAACAAAGACGATGAATATGCGAATTGATAACCGTAATATCAATCATATATTATATTGTATGTGACAGTTAGAGACTTTATTATAAACTCAACAAGCTATTTACTCTATCCATAATTGTATTTAAATGTTAAAGTAACTTTATCTGCCTGTTTCATTTTCATATGAAAACTATTGAAGCGATTTTGATGGAACACAAATATAGTTTACAATAGGGGTTAAAGTATTAAATTGCCGATTTTTTTCTTACACTTCTAGAAAACCTTACTACTTCTGTGATTAGAAGGTACATTTATTGCTTGATTTTATATTAAATTAAGATCATAATGATCAAGAATAATTAATCTCATGGTTATTATTTTCGTTTCTTATACGATAAAAAATACCTCAAAAGATTCTGCTTTTTTTGTTAGCGAAATTTACTACTTTATTTAATATAATTTATAAATTATTCATAATTTTTAAAATAAAAATATAGCATTAGATTGCTTAGTCTTCAAACAATGATTGTACATCAAAAATTGTGGCATTAGCACTTGCGGTAGTAACTATAACAAATATTGTTAGTGTGGAAAACGAACTTTCGAACAATTTCATAGTTAATATATTGCAACGACTCAATTTGTCGAGAAAATAATATCAGAAAATGTATTCTAAGTTGATTGTAAATAAATATTCTTTCTTTCAAAATGTGAGGCCTAACCGGCAGCATGATATAACCGAATGCAATTATATTATGCAATCGCGAGCGGAACGTATAAAAATAGTTAAAAAGGATATAATTATCAAATCGATCGATTATCAAGTTTTTTATCCTTTAGTATCAGATTGAGGAGCTCGATAAGCGTACTCGCTTGTCTTTCAATTGTGGCAGTCAAGCAACTTTTGCAATGGTCGGTCGCGGGATTGGTGGCAAAAAATATTGTCTCAAGTTACTTTGTTACTGTTGGTCCGGCTCTGCATAATGCCCTCGAGGTTGGTCGTTGTCAATCCTCCTTACCTATAAGGAGTGGCCCGGAAATTCCTTTCCATTCCATTCTTATTAAATATTATTTTAAATATCTATGGGCCATCGTTACCTGATTATAAATAAATAAAATAAAAAAAGGCTGATTTTGATGACAAATTTTTTATGACATAAATCTTGTCATTGTTACAATGTTACATCGTAATCCTAACTTTATTATATTAAATAATTAATTATTAAGAGACCTTAATTACATCATCGAAGTCTCTGGGGACATACGAAAGGCTTTAATTACCAACGACAAAGTGTTTGTGAACTGGGGCCCGATTCTCGCGCCTTAGACATCACGAATTCGACATTTTTGGAGTAAAAAAAACTGTATTAAAAGCTCACTGAAAGCAATCTTCGACATTATAGGATTGTCAAAGATAATTGAAACTTAAGGTTTTTGACAGTAGTAAAGATTTTACTTACATTTTTAATAAATAAATTAAGGATATAAAAATGTCGAATTCGAGATGTGGCGCGAGAATTGGGCGCCTGGTCATCATGTCCTGTGAGAGATTTCACTTTAGTCACAAGGTGCTACAGATGTCAGCAGTACGGTCATACAGCCAAAACGTGCCGGGAAGAGGTCAACACCTGTGTCCACTGCGGCGATGTAGGTCACGCTATAAAAGAGTGCCCAAAGACAGAAGAGCGGCCAAAATGTGCAACATGCTTGCGCTTCAAGAAACCGTGCGATCATAAAACGGGAGCTACTAAAAAACTGCCCTGCTAAGAAAATTGCAGATAGAAGATTATTAACACCATAGATTATGGCTCATAAGAACACTTGTTGTCTTGACCATTCATTGGTTAATTTGTATTATTTATTAATTATGTTTGTCTTTAACTACTTTTATTTCCGATTTAGTTTATTTTCAGACTCATTAGTAAAATTTAAGAAAAACGTTATATTGTGTCTTGACATAGATTAAATTATTATTATTTTATTTTATGTAACTTTTTATATGTAATCCATAAATCTGACATCGTAATTTGGACATTGATATTTTGCTGTTTTTATATTTTTTTTTTATATTATTATTACATAATTGACATTGTTATTTTTTTTTTGACATTGACTATTTGATATATATATATTTTTTTTTAATCCTTCTGACATTAATTTTTGTTATTCTAATTTTCAATAATAAAATTTATGTACTACAGTAAAATCATAAATACATTACACTTTTATCATAGGTATTAAATAAATAGCGGCTACTCTCATTATGCATTTGTGTAGTACCTGTAACTGAGATAGCATTTAGAGCTGTAACTTTGTATTTTAGTTATATTATTGTATTTACAAATGTATATCTTGTTGGTGCTAAATAAATAAATAAATAAATAAATTTTATTCGTTAGTTTAGTTTAGTTTTAGTTTATTCCTAGGAGTGTTTTAATACCTTATTATTGGTAAATTTATTTTTGTAGTATTACGTAATACTGTACGACCTAGTCTTAAACACGAAAATAAAAATATTTATATCGTATTAATCAAGTAAACAATAATGACGCGCGCTAAGTATGTCGCGTGTCAACAATAGATATGCGGTGTTAACACGGTACGAATACTTTTTATTGTATGTGAATGTTTAGTTAAGTTTTTATATAAGTTCTTATTTGCCTGAAACACAGGGTGTCCTAGTTCGGGCTCATTTATATTATTATTGTATTTATGAAATTATTAATAGGTTATAGTGATTATTTTGTTAAAATATTATTATTATATTATTATAAATATTATTGTATTAGAAATGCGAAAGTGTGTTTGTTTGTCCTCCCTTCACGCCCTAACTAAGCAACCAATCCACTTGATTTTTGGCATAGAGTTAGTTGAAAGGATGGAGAGTAATATAGGCTACTTTTTGTCCCGATAATCCCACGGGAACGGGAACCACGCGGGTGAAACCGCAGGCTGAAGTTAGTTTAATATAAATTGCTTTCGGATTTTGACGTACTTTTATAATGAACTTCTATTCACATCACAATTTATTTCTATACCAAGAAAAGATGTTATTTGTTATCTCAATTCGAAATTACGAGCTTTTCTATTGAAGATTACAAATTCTATTTTGGACAACGTCGTTTCCTTTCAACATTTACCTTCGATGTTTTATTGCAATCCCAGCATTTATTTGCCTAAAAGGAAAGGTCACTTTTTTAAGAAAGGAAAAGTTTCTTCTAAAGCAAATAAAGTTTTTTTTATACAAGACATTTCTGTTCTTTGTTGTCGTCTTTTCAAAAGTTTCACCTTATGTTTTTTGGATTTGTTTCTTAATTATAAAGAAAACCAGCAGATTTACCGCCATCTCCTGGCGCAGTATTGTTTCAATTATACCAATGCTATTTCGTACCATGACCCTCAAAATAAGCTTATTTTCTGACAGAAGTTTTGTGCCGTCAAAGTGTGAAGTGTTTCAAAATCTGACAACTTCAATTAGTTCGTTCCCAGGAAAAATGATTATATACATGGAACTTAGCTATATAAACTTAAATTATACAAATATATCATTAAGTCAAAGTTAAAGATTTTTATTCAAATAGACTTATAGATAAGTGCTTCCGAATAGTTAATATTTTTACCTACCAGCCATCAGGGGGTCAATTCTTCTAATTTTTTGTCATAATCGTCTCTCAATGGTGTTATAATAGTAGTGTTTATTTACACTGTTGTAACAAGAACTGTGTAAAACAGCACTACCATTGGAACACCATTGCAATACGATTGTGACTAAGCATTAGCAGAATTGGGCCCCTGGACATCTTTAACTGATAATAAGAAAAGCCGCAAGAAACTTATCAGCTTTAACAGAAACAACAACATTTACAATGAACATGTTGTTGCCAAACACAAATCTACAATCTTAAAATATATTTAATATAAGACGAAAATTTTCTCATACTCATTTATCAGAATATTTTCCTTTTATACAATAATAATTACAATAGTTATGTTTTATGTTAGTATCACATCCATGCATTTTGGTCTTTTAAATAATCATCTACATTGTAAAAAATTTAGCTTAAGAGTGTCGTTTTAACATAATAAATTTTAAATTTATGCAAAGGCATCTCAATCACTTGTTGTGGAACTTTATTAAAAAAAGCTATGCCTGTCTCAAAAAACGAGCGTCTACAATTTTCAAGTCGATATCTTGACACGGCAAGCTTATTCTTATTTATAGTATTAAAATTCCGTCGAAGATTGTAAATGGCGCGCAAAGTTTTGAAGTATAAAAACATTTTCTATGTTGGCTGCTGAACCATACAACAACGGTCATATGACATTGAAAATAAGTAAAGTAACTAGTCTTGCCGTTTCAATATCAGTTAAGAGCCTTATTTTTGAAAAAATATTAAACAATAAAATATACTAGAAAAAATCGGCCAAGTGCTCTCTCTCTCAAGTGATCTCGCACATGAAGGGTTTCGTCTCTCTCCCAAGGTTGCCTGGAAGAGATTGCTATGTAGCAATAAGACCGCCTGTTGTGTGTTTTCTCTGAATGTGTTTGTTTTTGTATGGTGTGCAATAAAGTTTATATTATTATATTAAATACACCTACCTACCCAAAATGCCACTATAATTTTTCGCCTGCAAAAAGAACTTTGTTTTTCATAGTGTCTGTATGAATGACAAAGCTATATTTGCGGTTTATGATTTAATTTTTTGCATATTTCAATGCTATTTTTATACTTATGGTAAATTTTTGCTTAGAGCATTGGACCGGATTTCCAAAGGTCGCGGGTTCGATTCCCGTCTGAGAATTCACTTGTGGCCGAGTTAATTTTTTCTTATATTTGCGGTTGTGGCAAATGTGCTATAGCTCTGAAACTGCATAATATATTTCGTTCAAACTAATTCTCGTTGAAAGTTTTTATAAAGGTCTACAGCATATATTTTTTTAGATTTTTCACTTTCTTATTTTAAAAGTTAGAGGGGGGGGGGGGGGCACACATTTTACCATTTTGGAAGTGTACATCTTTCAAACGGTTGACTTTGAGGAAAAATCGTTTTAGAAACCTCAATGCAATTTTTAGAGACCTATCTATAGATAACCCAAACGTATAGGTTTGATGAAAAAGAAATTTCAGTGTCAGTTTCATGTATGTGCCCCCCCTTAATTCATATATTTATTTATTTTTGTGTAAAAACCGTAAAGCGGTTTACAGAATACATCTACCTACCAAGTTTCAACTGTGTAATCCTCATAGTTTTGGAATAAAGTGGCTGTGACATACATCGGACATGACGAATCTATAACGGTTTCGATTTTGCCATTAGGCTACGAAACCCTAAAAAGCAACTTGGCTCATGTCGCCCTGACGGGACATGAGCCAAGTTGCTTTTTTCTAGTATATTTTCTTGTTTAATATTTTTCACATATAAATAGCATTGTAAAATGCAAAATTAAAAAGTTATAGCCTTATTTTTCTTATTGCAAAAGCCGCAGAACTGTCTACTCGAAAAGGCTTCAATATGTGGATCCGATTGTAGTCTTAAATCCAATGTAATGCCAATAAATTTTGTACTCTCAACTAACTCTACTACATCCCCATTCAAATTTATAGGCATATCGACTTGTACAACATTAGGTAATGAGAATTTAACAAACTTGGTTTTAGTAGGGTTGAGAGACAAGTTATTACTATTGAACCAGTGTGCGACTTGAGAAAGAGCACTATTTACTTCATTAGAACAATTGCTTCCTCTATCAATTTTAAAAATTAACGATGAATCATCTGCAGATAGTACCAACTCACATAAATTACTCGTGTAGTAAAGGAGATCGTTAATATAAATTAAAAACCACAGAGGACCCAATATTGAACCTTGGGGCACGCCCATTATAATGGGGGCTCCAGTAGAAGCAGTATTATTAACAATTACTTTTTAATTTCTATTCTGCAAGTATGACTGCAAAAGTATTTCGATGTTGATAATTTTCTTGCGAATGTTCAGTAGCTGCCTAGTTAACTCCGCCATTACAAAGTATCATCGAGTGAAGATAGGCAAGTTTTGTTTGTAGGTATATATAGTAAAGAAATATCTCAATGGGCAGGAATAACAAAATTTTACATTGTGGAGGGTCATGGTACGAATTTAAAGAGTATTGAAAACAACGTTCTTATGACATGATAGATTCTTAAAAATGACAGTTAGCCCCCAGCAGCTTTTTTAGCAATCTTATATGAATACGTACTAGTTAGTGCTTCTAATGACTTTTTGACGGGTGGGTTTCTCAACGAGCGACAGCGCATGGACATACTTAAACACTATTTTTTAAGTAAAGACTTTGCTTTGCCAAAATTGATCAATGTTTGCTCAGTATTTTAAGCAAAGGGACCTAACAGACAAACATATACCTATCTATCTCGCAGGCAGAAATGTATCATGACACACAACGCGGGGCCCAATGCGCGATAGGTAATAAAGATCTTTTAACCGACTTCAAAAAAAGGAGGAGGTTCTCAATTCGACGGAATCTTTTTTTTTAATTTATGTTACTCAATTACTCGAAGACGGCTGGACCGATTTGAGTAATGGTTTGTTCGAAAGGGTATACTTCCCATGTGGTCCCATTGTCATCATGTCAGGATCTGATGATGGGATCCTAGAAAAATCTAGGGAACTCTTCAAATTTTGGTGTTTTCTAACTCATGCCTATGCTTCCGGAAAGCATCATTTGGTGAAGTGGAACTGATGATGAAGACCACAAATGGTCATCGGAACTATTAAGTACTTAGCATTTCACGAAAGCGATACGTTACTTTAATGTGGTTCATAAACAATTTATACTCGACTCAATAAAAGTGATAAAGTGGGGCTGATGATGAAGTACCGGGAGATCTCCTCGATAAGTTACGTCCCTGCACCGGAAGAAGCAGCATTTTGTAAAAGGTGATGAGCAGTTGACATAAGGTTATTAGCGTAGGCACGTGACCTCTTCTTCCTTTAATAATTGTAAAATAAAAAAAGCAAGAAATAAGCCTTTTGGAGTCGGTGCTAGCCAATGCAAGATAAATAAAGGAGTAGGACCGCATAGTTTATTTTTTGCCTTTTAGTTTTTTAGTTGTATCATGATACACCACGCCGGCTCAATGCGAGATAGGTAAGTAATTAAGATTTGTAATTTTTTTTGTAAGCTGAATATGCTTACCTTTACGCCACCGAGGCCCAAGCTTTGAGGTTTTAGTACAGTTTGTTTTCAGCTCGTTCTGTAAATAAATGACAGCTCATATATCAATTAAAACATTTCGAACGGATTTTGCCCTAAAATTGATATGGCCGTGAAAGATAAAACACCTTTACTAGTGTGTGTGTGAGAACACAAAAATATTGATGGATATCGAAACAAATACGTTCAATTAATTGAAATACAATATCTATACATCAATAAAAAAAAAAGATAATTTCACAGTGGGTGGCAAAAAAATAACAGTATTTTCCCCGTAGACTAGTAGAATTTTGTTCGGGAATCTTGTTTACGAATTGTAATAGGTAATTATATTTTTGATACTAACTTTGCACGCGTTTTCACCCAGCGTGGTTTCCGTTCCCGTGGGAATATCGGGATAAAAAGTAGCCTATGTTACTCTCTGTCCTTTCAACTAATTTAAGGCGTTAAGGAATGACAAACAAACACACTTTCGCATTTATAATATTAGTTATGATGGGATTAGGCTTAGGAACTTTTTCTATAAATCTATCAGTTTTTGAAACAACTCTACCAAAATTAAATCCAAATTCGTTGGGCCGTTTTCGCGTGATTGAGTGACATATATCCAAACTTTCACATTATTAATAAGTACTTATTCGTTGGATAGGATATCACATGGAAACACACACAGACCAACAAAAATATTTATACTTCATCATATAAAAACAACAAGTTCTGGAGGAATCGAAACTGCGACAATATGATCAGGTGGCTTACCGCCATCCCTTAGCGCAGTATTGTTTCAATCATAACAATGGTATTTCGTACCACGACACCCTTAAAAGAAGCATATATTCTAACAGAAGTTTTGTGCCTTCAAAGTGTGATGTGTGTCAAAATTTGATAACTTCAATTTGTTCGTTGGCAGTAACAATGATTTTAGAAGTATATGGAACTGAGAAACTTTACAAAATAATCTTTAGAAACTTACATTCCATCAGCAGCCTGTGGACGTCCACTGCTTCACATAGGCTTCTCCTAGATCACGCCTATTGTGGCGATCATATGAGGCTATTAGCCTACTGCTACCACGCTGGGCAGACGGGTTGGTAGAGGGTTTGTCTCAAGTTTTCCTTCTCTTGCACAGGTTTTTAATGCGTCGAGCCTCTTAGTCGACGCTTACGACATCCCAAGCATGTAAGGGAATGGTGACACTTGTATTCTTAGGCCGTCGCCACACGGCTTAAACTAACATTATACAAATCTATACTATAATATTATAAAGCTGAAGAGTTTGTTTGTTTGAACGCGCTAATCTCAGGAACTACTGGACCGATTTAGAAAATGCTTAGACCATTAGAAAGCTACATTTCTCCCGAGTGACATAGGCTATATTTTATCCCGATATTCCCACGGGAACGGGCACCACGCGGGTAAAACCGCGAGGGTTCGCTAGTAATATCATAAGTATTTCGATATCGATATTTGTCTTGCGAATGTATAGTAGGTAGCTGCCTAGTTTAATTCGCCATTAAAGTACCATCAAGTGTAGAAAATCACGTTTTCTGTAGATATTTCATATCCATACAACAGACAGGAATAACAAAAATTTACTTCGTGGAGGGTCATGGTACGAATTTGAAGAGTATTGAAAACAAAATGTAAACAAAACGTTCTTATGACTTAATGGATTCTAAAAGATGACAATAGGCCCCAGTCCAACTGCATAATATGAGGAAAAGATATAATTATTTGCGGAAATTGTTGTATCGCTTTTCGCAGAAGCTTAATATTGTACTCGTAGATAAGATAACTGAGTCATATTTGGTTATTAATTTGTTCGATGATAATATGATTAAAATCTACAGAACTGTTGAGTGATAAAGTAAATAAATATTATTCTCATTTCTGACGTATACAATAAAAAGTACGCACAAATAGATTATTATCAGCGAACGTTCTAAATCTACTTTTAAAACAATATAAGTAAAAGGATGTACTTCACTACATAGTATAAAGCAAAGTCGCTTCCCGCTGTCTGTCCCTGTGTATGCTTAGATCTTTAAAACTACGCAACGGATTTCGGAAGGTTTATATGTATAACAACCTTCAATATAGAGTAGAGAAATACTGTAATTTTTGAGGTTTCTAATGTGATGTCGTAAATGATAAAAAAAAATCCGCTTACATTGCAAACGCAGGCTGAACCCTACGAGATTTATCAAAATAATGTACTAAGTATTTGTACACCTTGAAAAGGTCTACAGAAAACCCCGCGGTGGTATATGTTTATCTCTTATGGATAACCCACAATAGCATAGTCGTGTAGTCCAGCGGGTGAAGCCGCGGGCGGGAAGCTAATTTTGATATAAAACTCAGATGTTACAAACATGGTAAAAAGATATACAGTTTTTCATACCTTCATCTAGATTTGTAATGTACCAGAAACACAATTTCATGATTATGCCTCGACATTTTTTCTTTTCGAAATGACCCCCAACAATTCTAAAATTCAAGATTATTCTCATGGGGTTTTTAAGCTATTGCATAGCTTTATCGCGGGCTTTGCGCGCGGCGACCGAATAAAGAAATTCCGTAACGAAAAAACCTAACACCCTCCACTCCGTGTCATACCGCATGCGGTATCAGATTTTAAAAAGAAATTATATTTTCACAAAAAAAAATTATACAGATTTCTTCATCATTGACCATTTTGTAATTCACAATCGTAAGCAACCAAAAGCAACCAAAATCTTTGATAAAAATTCTATGCAATAGCTTTACCGCGGCAGTCCCCGAGTGCCACACGTTTTTTTTTTATGAAGTACCTACGGGGAGACTTAGCCTTCATCATACCTGATGTTAAGTATTGATAAGGCTGAAGATGGAAGCGAGCCTATCCCGGAATCCCCAATCGCTGAGCAACTGGCTGTCTTATCTTTAACTGCCGGAACACAACAATGCTGAAAACATTGTTGTTATGGCGTCAGGCTAAGATAAGATGGTGGTAGCTAGCCAGGCGGACTAACAACAAGTCCTACCACCAACCAAACCGAGTACAACATGTACCCCCGCTGGGAATCGAACCCGGGACCCCTGGGTCTGATACCGGAGGTTGTACCACTAGACCACAGAGGCGGTTAATATAATATTGGAAATTGGTTTAATTAGTGGGCACCAATAATATGTAGCATCGAGTAGTTTCATTTCTCTTTCATCGCTATAGTTATTTAATTAGAAGTGATTTCGTGGTTATTTCGCCTAATCTGCAAAAGTGGTCTCGCTTCCACGCGCGTCCTTTTCTCATTGCTATCTCGCTTTAGTCGTATAACGCCTTAATTCGTCGTATTATGTAAACTTGTGTCGTCAATTTAACGCGTAAACAAGCTTACACAATATTCTTATTGTAATGCGATATTAATTCGTAAAAGTACATATCGTATTACGTTTTAATAAGTTCTAAAATTATTTGGGATGCCCTTTAAAGCTAAAGTTTTATTACTCCATATTTTATTTCATTGACTTCTCATTATTTGTATTTTGCGAAGTCACGAGCGTCATAATACGGCCCAAACAATTTGCAAATCACAAATTAAGGAAAATGAGTCTTAATGCTCATAGAATAGAAATGAGATTAAACGTACATCAATACGAAGCGTTGTATTTACCAAAAGACACTTAGACTTTTTAGAACTTAATTATTTCATTATTAATTTGCGTTCTATTTCAAAGATGAGTTTCGTTATTTGAAAACAGACTGTATTTGATACAATGTTATTATTACATGTGTGTACTTAAAGCAGGAATGTCATACGAGCTCGCATTGTGAAACACTGGCAACACAAGATTGGCAGAGTATTATTATTGTTATTACTGCTGTTCAAAATTTCAATTTAATTATCTAACTTATGACTTAAATATCTTTTAAACTTTATCTTTATAAAGCGCCATCCTCTCTTCTATTTTTGCTTTGCCCAACAGGATCCAAAATTGTGTCCAATATAATGAAATAATTATATACCTACCACCTTTGTAACATTTTGGAATGCAAATAAATTTGAATTGAATTGACGATAATATTATTAAAGATAATATTATTTATAAAACATCGATTTGATAGAAATAAGTATGTTTCTTGCATTTTAATGTTTGAGGAGCCCGTGGGGCAGTGGTTCGCGCACCCGGCCTGCGATTGTTACGGGATGGGTGACCAAAAATTTACTATCTCGAGCTTCTCCGTGCTTCGGAGGGCACGTTAAGCCGTTGGTCCCGGCTGCGTCAACAGTCGTTAAAACCCACCAATCCGCATTAGGCCCGCGTGGTGGGTCATGGCCCTTTCTCCTTATCCATCCATAAGGAAGTCCAGTGCCCCAGCAGTGGGGACATTAAAAATGGCTGATGACGAAAGGTGTTAGGAACGCTGATATTGCATATTTTTATTTTTAAAATCGTTTTGCTTGGGATTTGCATGAATCAGAGCGAGGCAAAGTTATGCGGGTCCAAAGGGTCGAGAGATGAATTAAGGTGCCAAATTGAATAATACGGTATGAAGGATCTACTCTCTTAAAAGACGAAATTGAAAATTACTTTTATGCATATTTTGAAGCTTGTTGTTTTTTCTAGAATGAAGTTTTAGTTCCATAACTCAAACGTTATTAACTTAACCGAAATGTGTCATATGAACAAAGCAAATAATCTCCAATTTTAAGATGTGTTTAACTACCCACCACTCAACTTTACCTTAAAAACTTGCTTAGATCGGACTCAGCGGATCTTCTGGATTTCCGTCCATTTGATTATCACTTTCAGTCGAAAAAATGGCTGCGATTATTGAAGTCATATAAATAGTTATTATCAGACGGCCCAACCTTCAAAAGCTGTCTTTGAGATTTGAAACACGTACTTTAATATCAAAATCGACCGAAGTGCAAGATTGCCGGTTACCAACACGCCATCACTGCCCTTGGGCTATTCTGATCGAGTTCCTATTCGATAGCATTGACCAATTATAACAAGACACGAGAAAAATACTTTATGGACCACCGGCTTTCTCCTGCGGTATCACCCGCCTGGTTCCCGTTCCCGTGGGAATATCGGGATAAAAAGTAACCTATGTTACTCTTCGTCCTTTCAACTAACTCTATGCCAAAAAAAGTCGATTGTTTGCTTAGTTAGGGCGTAAAAGACAAACAAACGCACTTACTTATATATAATATTATTAGTTAAAATTAGGATTAGAAAGGATGTTACACATTTAGAGGTGACAGACGTTAGCCTCGAAAGCAATCCAAAATTATACAGACAGGTGTGATTAGGACTGTTTTTAGCGAAAAAAAATCGCTTATAGTACAACTAAACTTTAAACCTCTTTAGAAAAAAAAATAACAGAAAAAGGCTTTGCGAAGCTTGCTTGATGTTCACAATTGTTTATAACGGCCTAGACTAAATAAATTATATTGATTACCATAGGGCCCAACCTCCAAACGCTGGCTTTGACTTTTGAAACACGTAAATATCAAAATCAAATTGAGTGCAAGATTGCCGGCTACCGACACGCCAACACTGCCCTTGATAGGGGCTATTCTAATTGAGTTCCTATCAGAAAGCATTGATCACAGAACTCAAGAAAATACTAAAATTGGAGCATGTAAAAAAACAGCAGTTTGCCTCAAAAACAATCCTTAATTGTACAGACAGGTATGATTCTAAGGATTGCTTTTGGCGCAAAAAAGTGACAAACGCAGTAAAACTTGCTGATATAAACATCTTCCGAAAAAGAAAATAAGAGAAAAGGCTTTGCGCACCGATGGTGAAGCTTCCTTAACGTTTACAATTTTATTACCTATCTCGGCCTAGACTAAACAAATGATATTGATTATCGTAGGTCCCAACCTTCAAACGCTGACTTTGACATTGGAGCCACGTAAATATCAAAATCGACCGGAGTGCAAGATTGTCGGCTACCGACACGCCATTACTGCCCTTGGCAGGGGCTATTCTGATCGAGTTTCTATTCGATAGCATTGACTGATAAGTTCCAATTTTAATGAATGTTGAAACAGAGAACTTTAACAAAGTTTTAGTTTTCAAAGCTGACAAAACCTAATTTTGCTAGTAACTTTCGAACTATCACACTATATAAATTGTACTTGCTTTGGCGTTAAACATACGATGGTGCCATCCAATTTTCAAATCTAAGTTGTCTATTGAGTAAACAATATAAAAAAGTTTAGATAACTTTGAATATTATTTTCTTCGAATACAAAAAGTTTTTATTTACTACCGAACAGTGCCAAGTTTCGCATAAGTGTATATTTTCTTTGGCCAAGTGCTAGTTGCTACTCGTACTATAGACTAATCTCGATGGAGTTAGAAATAATTAATTATAAAAACAATTTCGACAGCATTATCTAAAATTCATTCCAATAGAATTCTGCTATGTTTAGTATCAATCGTATCTCAATTGTAACAGTCATTTATACAGTTTTGTTATTTCATTGTAAAATAACACTACAGTTGATACACAATTGAGATACGATTATGACAATACGTTAGCAGAATTGACCCCCTGTATTATTTTTCTCCTATTTTAATTTCTAAATCCGTGCTGTTAGTTGGCCAAATTAAGACAGAAACTGATTGCGATGTAAGAAATTCCTTAAGATTGCGTTCAGTATGCTTTGGATCATTGTCATGCTGATAAGTCAGCATAACGTAACATTGTTTCTTCCAGTATATTTTGGATTGGAATTGATCCATGGTCGTTCTATCAGCTTAACATGTCCAGAAAAGTACCTTAAAATGTTCACATTTCCCCGCCATGCTTAAATGTCATTTTTGTGTACTTGGAGTCAAATGCACTATCTGTACTTCTGGACATCTTCTTTGCCATTCTTCCATCCAACATCCAACATTTCTTTACCCAAAAGCTTTGGAATAGTTAGTGCCGATATTGCGGAAGGGTTGCTTTCACCAAAATATTATTTTTAAGCTTATTAGACCCTTAAATGGATATTGTTTTGACAAACGAATGATATTTCGATCGTCTCGACGCGATGATTTCTGTTATGGTACACGCGGGATATTTGAATTATTTTGATACGTGGTCAAATGCTTCACAGCATGCAAAACCATTGTTTATGAACATTGCATATGGACGGCTATCTTTTATACGAACAAATCTTTATTAGGTATTACTTTCCTTGTAGATTCAACACAACTTAAATTTTTCCCACATTTTCATATGAAGCAGTCACCATTAAGACATTTACAACACTAAATGGCGCCAGAATTAAACGAATAGTGACCTACAACCAAAGTCACAGAATGTTTTTTTGTATGAAAAATAAACTATTCAGCGTTCTTAACCCTTCCGCGGACATTCAACGCCTATAGCAGTGATAACAATAAAAATTCTATTGTGTCTCGTTCACTGTCCGCGAAAGTGTTAATAATGTGACCAACCAGAATGTATAATATTTGAATCCGATCTAATGTATGTTTATATTTTTTTTTTTTTTACCAATCATTTGTATAAACGATTGTACCGCTACTACGGAAATATTTTGCGATACCGAGAGAAATACAAATAAATTAATGCACGTAGTTATGCTTGTCTCTTTAAATAAGCGTTCTTAATTATATAACCACCACTGTATATAGATTGTGTTACTTAGAATGAAAAAAGTTTGAAATAAAAATCAACATTAAAAATATTTAAAAACCCACGATAGTTATAACGTAATTGAAAAGGGATGAAATAATTTAAAAACCCCCGACTTAATTATCCGTCGGGGGCTGCTATTAAAAGAACTATAGTTTTACAGTAACGTAAATAATTAGATTTATTTATATTCTAGCTGAAATTTTTAATAGTGATGGCAGCCCCCGACGGATAATTAAGTCGGGGGTTTTTTAATTAATTTATCCATTTTCAATTACGACTTAACCGTCGTTGGTTTTTTTTAAAATTTTGCTATTTATTTAAATCTTTTTAGAGAGCATAGATATTATGTACATTGTACTACATGAAACCCATTACTGAAAACCGCATAAAAATCGGACTAGTAGTTTTGGTTTTGCTCAAACAAATGTTTACTGCAGCGCCCCTTGGTGAGCTGTGCCCCGCTGTGAGTTGTCACCGTAAAACTTACTATCTGACCAAGACAATTAGGCGCATGACAGCTTAAGAAAAACTAAAAAAAACTAAGTAAGAAGCAAAACTTTCAAAAAGCGGTAATCAATCAGTTAATCACATGAACATGTCTATTTGTCTTGGTTTGGGTGTTTAATATGTATATAATGTATGTACTCGTATTTAAAAAAAATAAGTATATAAGTAAGTTTATCTGTTATCTAGTATCTTTATCACAAGTTCTTCGTGAAACTTATGTGGGGCTAGATAATTGTGTGATTGTATGCATTTTTTTTAAATAACTGTAGCGCTAATTAATTACATAATAACAGAAGTGCGGTGATAGAAGTGGACTGCAGGTGCCAAAAGTGCAAAACCGCATTCCTGTCATGCGCCTAATTGTCTTGGTCGTATCTAAGAACATTCACCATACAAACCTGAACCCATCACTGAAAACCGCATCAAAATCGGACTAGTCGTTATCCAGATAATTGGTAACATTAGTTTGCACAAACAAACATACAAACATACTCTCACCACAAACCCATATACCGTCTCCGTACCGTCGTAGGTAAAAAGTTCATATTATTATTATATTTTTTTACCCCTGAGTGCAGTACAATAATACACCGATAAACTTTAGTTACAAACACGCTACGAACGCCCTTGGCGAAGGCTATTCTTGATCGACTTCCAAATTCGATGGCCAGACAACTTATGTAACAGGCTGGCGTAGCCCTGGCAGATATTTAAATTTAAATAAAGTTGTATTTTTTATTGGCTTTATACAAAAAAGGTTTACTTTTTATTTTTTAGTTTTCATAATATTATCATAATTTTATTCGACGCAGTGGACCAGTAGCAGTTATTCCGCTAAAAGACCGCAGAACAGTTACTAGTGAATGTTATAGCGCAGTTTGTCTGCCTGGCATACTTTTTCACCGAGATAACGCGCTCACACATCTGCTAGAACCATGGACTATTTGACAACTTCGGGGGTACAAATATTACCCCAGAAAGCCCAGATTTAGCTCCATGCGTTTTTTTTATTTCCTATGGTAAAAAAAATGCTTCGTGTGTGAAAACTTAGCACTGCAGACGAGGCCGTCAAAAAATTTCGGCGGTTATTTTTCGACCTCCCGCAAGACACGTTTTTAAAAGTTTTTTGAAAGCTGGTTCATTCGAATGCAAGTGCATTTTGATTGGAGGGGGATATTTTGAAAAGTTGTAAATTTTTTTAATATTCTATTTTTCATTTCACTATTTTTGGAACAGCCTACGTATATGACTTCCGATTTCGAGAGCCACCTTACGTAAGACCACTTTATTAACCTATGGCAGCTATTCAAGTGGCACTCAAATCTAGAACTGCACTGCGTGTGGACAGGCACTGGAATGCACTGTACTCGTATATGTACAGTTATGACGCTATACAGAAAAAGTATAAACTTTTTGATATAAAAGTATAGGATGGTTAGACATGTTACAAATCTAGCAATAAGATATACATTTCCTTCACTAAATTTGTAAGAAACCAGATATTCTATGATTTTGCCTCGACACTTTTTCTTTACGAACTGTACTCTTAAAAATACGGAAATTCAAGATTAATGCTGTACTATTAATGAGGAGATTAATAAAATACGTCTTTAGCACTTGGAGGTTTATTCTCTTAATTACTTTACAAAAAAGTGGCCTAGGTGACGCGTCACAATTGAAAATGTTACTTAATTAACTTGTTGACCGTTTGTAGCTAAAATGGAGCGAAATACCATACATTTATTGTTTATATTAAATGTCATCCGAATAGTGACTCAAGTCATTTATGATAATCTGTATTTACGTTTCGTTACACTCAATGCTATATATTACAAATGCATTCATTCCCAAAGGGGGTTATTAACACCTTTGAAAATAGGTTTGATTAGTGGACACCAATAATATTTAGCATCGTTTAATTTTTCTCTAATCGCTATAGTTATTTACTACGAAGTGATTTCGTGGGTTTGTAGCCTAATCTGCGAAATCAGTCTCGCTCCCGGGCGCGTCCTTTTCTCATTACTTATCTCATCACTATTTCGCTTCAGACGTATAGCGCCTTAAAAGCAGTGACGATTTCGTTTCGGTTTAATCATTCAAAAATATCGCGCAATACCTACGTTTACAGAATATTACTGCTTTTTCTTTAGAACTATCGTTGAAGATGACGACCGCACCATATTTCAATGCAAATTATTATGATTGAGTTAAAAAAAATACAAAAAACCTTTCAAGATTTTATTTAGATTAAAGTATAGAACTCTCGCATCTCAAAAAAAATTCTCTCGCATCTCAAAAAACTGAGATTATTACAATATTAAAACGTTTCTTGTAACAACTTGTACAATATACTTAGACGTATCTAGTAAATTAAATAAAACCCTCACAATACACAATTCTGTCCCATCTCAATTTAATACCTTAGGGAATAAATAGCAATTCCTCTACACAAATTATTGTAGTAGATTTGGGTAACGGATACCTTCGGCTATGAATCCTAGTTCGGGATAGGGTAAAATTCCTATTACAAGGGGCGGTCCCAAATAATATATCTTGATACCCTGCTAGTTTTCCCAATTATTCCAAGGTAACTTTACGATCAGTAAAAGTTTATGCGGAGTCAGCAGTTAGTTGTGTGCTAGATAAAGGAATATTTGATACTAATATAGTTAACTGGCGGCCGCCCGCGGTTTCATCCGTCTGGTTCCCATTCCCGTGGAAAAATAAAAAAATCCTGTCTTAGTGCTTGCCTACATCGTTGAAGGATCCTGTGTGCAAAATTTCAGGTTAATCGGTTCAGCCGTTTGGGCTGTGCGTTTATCTGTTGTCAGTCTACGGTATTGTTCTATTAGTATAGATAAAACTAGCAGATCCTCGCGGTTTTACCCGCGTGGTAACCGTTCCCGTGGGAATATCGGGATAAAATATAGCCTATGTCATTTGGGAGAAATGTAGCTTTCTAATCAAGTAATATATAAGTCAATGTTTCTAATGGTCTAAGAATTTTATAAATCGGTCTAGTAGTTCCTAAGATTAGCGCGTTCAAACAAACAAACTCTTCAGCTTTATAATATTAGTATAGATTTAAGAGGTTGTTTTTCTGTTGAGCTTGGTGATCTCTGGAGCTTTTTATTTTATATTTTTGTCACTTCGTCGAATCTTAAAGGTGGATTAGATAAATGAATATTTGGGACGCTTCACATTCTGCTCGGTTTGGTACTAAGAGCCAAATAGAGAGACTAGAGTTTGTATTAAATGTCATTATGATTTATTAACTTGTGTACTTAAAGAAACCATACATTACATCCAGACCGACACTAATAAATATAATCATCAACTTACTCCTGAACTTCGATGCTTAGTCCTGTTGTATTTTTGATATGTGTACATTTTTTTTCATTTAATTCTAATGTTAATTAAAGTTAATTTATTATAATTCACAATTGTCAGTTTCCGATCAAATTATTTTATTTTATTTTATTATATTACATTTTGACATTTAAATTTAACCTTTTTGATAATTGTATTGCATAAATTACTCTATTATTTTTAATTTTTATACCGACTTAATTTTCAATTGAATGATTAACATGCATGTGTGCTCGTAATTCACTCTTATCAATTTTTATTTTCCATAATACTGTTTACTCAATTATTGTTTGTTCTCGTGTAGCACCTATAATTAAGATTGCATTTAGCTCGGATCCCTCATATCATTATATATTGTATTCATTTCAATGTAAATCTTGTTAATGTTAAATAAATAAATCAAAAAAACGTATGTCCTATGGAAATCGAACTCACGACGTCATTGTCAACTTTTGACCCTCAAAACCAACATACAGTTGAGATTTTAATATATAGCAGAATAATTGTCAAACAATAAACGTCTTTATCTCTATACAGAAATGGTTAATTATTGGATCCCGTAATTCCGGCTTGAGACCCTTCAGGAGTAAGTCAAAGTCAAAAATTTGTATTCAAATAGACTTATAGATAAGTACTTTCGAATAGTTCAACATTTTTTTTCCCTACCAGCCATTCAGGACATCTTTTAACTGATAAGAAGAACGGCCGAACATTTACAATGGAACATGTTGTTGCCAAACACAAATCTACAATCTTGAACAAAAAATCAAAAAATCAAACAATATCAATTTTTAAGTTTAACTTAAAAATTGATATAGTTTGATTTTTTAAACTTCTATTGTCACATCACATCACACGGAAAAATCTCGGTGCGATTATTACCCACGGTCAAAGCTTACCGTGACCTTGCACAAAAATACTCTAGCCAATAATAATCCAAGTTAGCTGTAACCCTGGGCACCTATCAAGGCAGTAGTCGAAGGTCAAGGTCGAGAATGGCGTGCGCTATGAATGTGCTCACCGAAATCTACTGATCGAAATGTTGCGGATGTAATTTTCGATCGTTGTTTGCATAACAACTTTGTTTGGATTTAAAGGTAGGAAGTAAGCGATAAAATAAATGAAAGGTGGGAAAGAAAAACTAATAACACGTGTTCTTCGAAGTAATGTGAACTGTGCTATTTGTCAATAATTCAGTAATTCGGAACAGTAGGTTTAAGTTGTACTAAAACGCGGACCGAGTCAAAGATCGACTATCGACAGAAACAATATCTTTAGCAGTAGACGCAGATATTGTTAGATTAGAAACAGACAGTTTCATACTTAATTAGACAGGGATTCATATTTAACTGTCTCAAATTTGCAGATGTTGCTATTTATACTGACATGATGTGTTAGAATAGAATAAAACTTTCACTTTTTTCTAGTGCTCTTTTTTGATTCACTAACACTTTTAGTAGCCTGTTATTGATAAATAAATTGATGAACTTAAACTAAGGCATATAGGTAAATACCGAAAAATATCAGACCGAAAAATTCTTACATAAATAAAACTGCATGAATGATGCCAAACGAATCTCTTTCCGCTTAGCTTGACTTCCAATGTGACCTACGCCTTACGTTGTTGTAACTTTTGTTAGCGTGAAAAGTATTCAAAACAGAACATAACAGGTTCAAAACAGATCTCTATCTTAGCCAAAGTTTAAATTACTCTTTGTTAATACTTCCCTTGAGGTTGAATGATGAAGAAATTTGATTATATCGAAAATAGGATTATATTGCCCTCAGCCAGCTTAAAATTGTTTTATTAGTTTAGTATAACAAGTTTTTGAATTATTGTTTTATTGCGATTAAAGTTAATTATTACATTTATATAGCATCTGCCAAGGATATCTACTGGGGGTGAAAGTTTTCAGAATTACCATACAAACTTTCGTCGTCTCAGCCACGTGACACCCATGACTGCTGGATAATGCCCCCAAAGATCTCCAAAAGGATCGTTCCTGCGCTGCACGCATCCTGCAGCTTCCCGCGACCGCGCATTAGATCGTCTGTCCACCTTGTCGGGGACCTACAAGAGAGTCGTCCTGTGCACGGTCGCCATTCTAGAACCTTTCCGTCCCAACGGCCAACTGTTCTTCTCGCTATGTGTCCCGCCCACTGCCACTTCAGCCTAGCAATCCTTCGAGCGATGTCGGTTACTTTAGTTCTCTTAGGGATCTCCTAATTTATGTTTCGATCACGTAGGGAAACGCCGAGCAACAAAACAAACTTTATCACCACTATATTTCACCACACCTTTAGCAATACTAATAGGTCAATCTGTCATTAAACCAAAAATGATCACACTCGTACTGAATATACAGTTGGTGGTTACATAATTAATAAGTGAATGAAGGAGATCCAGATTGCTAAACATACCCAACTGATCTGATCAACATTCTAAAAGATGTAAGGATTAGAGTGAAAGTTTCAGAAATTCCATACATTTTTATGCTATTTTCGCGTTTTATTTTAACCAAATCCTTTATAATATATAAATAATTACTTAATTAATTATTAATTAAAATAATTAATTAATTAATTATTTTATTGAATATAAATTGATTTATATATTATTTTAATTATATTACATCTCTTAGAATGTTAATCAGATCAGTTAAATGTTTACAGCAATTTGGATCTCCTCCATTTACTCCCTGGTTGGTCATTATCAGATCACAGCTCGGTCAATCCTTGGCAGAGAACCAAGGCTCCAACGTTACCTCGTATGAAAATCGAGTAGTGTCGTTGCTTATGTGACCACCTCTGTAAATATATATCGCCGTCTGGTTGAATCAGGCATTCAATTGCAAGGCTTGAGCTTGACGCTTGAGTCCATTGAGCAGAGGGCCAAGAAGCTCATTCGCAACAATGACCTCTTTCATAATAAGCTCAAAAGCCTTGAGCATAGGCGAAAGGTTGCAAGTTTATCGGTGTTCTATCGGATACATTTCGGTGAGTGTGCGGCTGAGTTGCACAGCCTAATTCCACCTTCTCCCTTCTTCCATCGGACAACCAGACATACAAATATGCGCCACCGCTTTATGGTAGAGATCCCAAAGATTCGCACTAAACGTTTTGCGTCAAATTTTATCATCCGTACTGCCAGAGAGTAGAATGCTTTGCCTGAGTCTGTGTTTCCTGATACTTACAATTTGGGGGTCTTCAAGTCGCTTGTAAATAGGTATTTTCTAGGCAAGCGCGTTTCATCTTAGATCGCATCATCGCTTACCATCAGCCGAGATAGCGGTCAAGCGCAAACCTATACCATAATGAAAAAAAAGGCTAGCCCATTCATTAAACGCCGGCATTCAATTGAATGCCTAGGCCGATAATTGATTGAAATAGCATCACTCAAAGTTCAACTAGTTGGCTGATTGTAGCCCATTGAAGATGGCTGATGTGAATTCAGGCAGGTGATTTAAATTTTGTTATTTTTTTTGTGCGCTGGTGTCACCAATACAAATATGGCGTCAGATAGCTCGCTCAGCTGACAATATTTTTGTATGTTTTTTTCGTTGCAAATTTGATTTTTTTTGTTGAATAGATCTACTGAGAATAATACTCGTAGGTCACGTGTAGGTTAGAAATTTAAGCGTGAACCTTAAATTTTGAGGTTATTTTTCTTTACCATAGAAGTTTCTTTGGTAATACCCCCCAAAACTACCAAATAGTGGGTCCATACTGTAGTTTTACCCGAGTACATCTAACTAAACGGCTAAATATGACGTTTAGCCAAGTCGTTCAACGTTTCATTCAACATTTTGGCTAGTTGTTCTTTAGCCATTCAATTGAATGCCGGCGTTCAATGAACGCGCTAGCCGTTCAAATTTATTTAAACGGTTTATAAACGGCCGATTTAACCAGATGGAAAAAATATGAAAAAAAGACGGTCACTGGAGGGAAAGTACCCTAAATATTGATGTCAGCAAATTTTATTCAAAGGAAACATTCCTTCATTAAAAAAACTGCATTCAAAGATTTTTGAAGAACATTGTTTGTTTTCTGCAAAATGAAAACACTGAAAGAGCTGAAAGCACTGAAGTTACACTTTTATCTTAACGGCTTTGTAAGTTATGTGTCCTCCTGAATGAGTATAAAATCGGCCAAGTGCGTGTCGGGCCACAAGCAGTATAGGGTTCCGTAGTCAAAATACCACTAAAATGTTTTGTCTCCAAAAATAACTTTGTTTTTTAAAGTGTTGCATTAATAACAAAGTTATATTAGCGGTTACAAAAAATGTGCTATATCCCTTAAACTGCTAACTGTATTTCGATTAAAACAATTTTCGTTGAAAGTTTTTATTAAGATCTACATATACTTTTTTAGATTTTTCACTTCCATATTTTAAAAGTTAGAGGGGGAGGACATATTTTTCAAACAGTTGACTTTGAAAAAAAAATAATTTTTAATATCCTATCTATACACACCCAACATTAAAAGGTTTTATGAATAAAAAAAATAGTTTCAGTACCATGTATGGGGACCCCTCTTCATCTTTTTATTTTTGTGTAAAAATCGTAAAGCGGTTTACAGAACACATCTACCTACTAATTTTCAACTGTGTGATCTTAATAGTTTCGAAATAAAATGGCTGTGACATACGGACCGACAGACAGACATGACGAATCTGTAAGGGTTCCGTTTTTTGCAACAAGGCTACGGAATAAATATTAAACAAGAAAATATACTAGAAAAAAGCAACTAGTCTCATGTCGCCCTGACGGGACATGAGACTAGTTGCTTTTTTCTAGTATATTTTCTTGTTTAATATTTATCACACAAAAATAGCATTGAAAATGCAAAATTAAAAATTTATAAGGCTACGGAACCATAAAAAAGAGGCAACTGCTACTTTATGCTTTCAAAAGCCACAATTAAACGCAGACAGTCCAGTTAGCACTCGCGCAGCTCACTGCATCTGCACTGCATTGAATTCTGTTTGGACATAGGAGTAAATCTTCGAACAGAGATATAATAAAAAAACCATCTATTACTAATTATTTCTATCGTGCACTTTAGTTGTTGAAATAACAATCATCATCATCAGAGATTTAAATCTCCCACTGCTGAGGCACTAACCTTCCTTGGCTACGGACGGACGATAAGGAATCGAGAGTTTTAGCCACGATCTACCACTTGGGTCCAATGCGGATTAGTGACTTTGACGACTGCAATTACATACTTTTTATAATATCTGTAAATTAGTATTGTAGTATAAGCTAAATCTAAAGCAAATATTCTTAAACATAGCGGATCGACAAAACTTTATCTCTGTCCGATATCTCTTTTCTATAACCCAGGTTTGATAGTTATGTGTAAAGTCACATAACTATCAAACCTGGTTCATACACTGAATGCAGTGTCACTGCATCAGCACTGCACAGTGTTTGAAAGTTTTTACCTATACAATTCTTTCTTTTTACCAAGGACTTGCAGAGCCGGACTAGAAAGAATCACTACCCCAACTTATCCCGTGGGTGTCGTAGAAGGCAACTAAGGGAAAACCAGCCGTCAGCCCCCACTAAGTACTTGTTTGGTTTGACAAACTCGTACTAAGGATAGTACGATAGTTGTTGTAAACTATCTCTTTGTCTCTTTCATAACCATAGACTACTTTACCAATACGAGTAGAGCAGCCGATAGTTGTCGAAAACGTTGGCAAAAATGTCAACTCGTACTAAGCGTACAGGGAATGGGCAGCACTCTCGAAACATACAAAGTCAATACTGCGATCGCCAAACCGCCTGCCAAACGTGGCAATTATGAAAAAATCCCCCTATATTGGGGAAGACCTATTTATTATTTATTTATTTATGCCTAGCAATGATTACCAATCGGTTGAAGAGACAAAATCAAGAGCTAAGACACCAAAGGACAACGAAATAATAAAATTATGAACATTTAAACAATCGAATTAGATAATTCTATTGTATTATGCAAAAAGTTGTAAAAGGCATAATATTCCAAACCTCTTCGCAAACATTCCAAGTTTCCTGTTAATTAAAACAACTAAAAGGACGAAAAGTTAAAAGTTAGAAACAACCTTTTAAGCAATTCAAATTGAATTTCATATCTTACTTAACTGTCCCTATTTACCCGAATAAGTCCTTAATTTCGTACATGACAATTAAATTAGTATGGTGACAACGTTCTTTCAGTTTGATTTGCATAATGAGGTTACTTTCAAAATATTTTATGTGAAATATTTTTAGATTTGTAATTTTCATTTAAGAATACTGTCAATAATCGTAGTGTTGATGTTTTTTCAATGAGATTTAATTAATGAAGGTACTTTACCGATTCATTTTAGATTCATTTTATCGCAATGGTTTCCTCTCAATACTCAATATCTTTATTGTATTCCATAATGGTGATAAAGATGTTACATAAATTTATTGCACAATTATGGACCCTGTCAGGCACATCAATTGAGAGAGGGAAGACCTTTCTTATTCTTATTTGTATATCTATGTTATTAATTTTTAACTTACTATTTCCTAATGGCCATTATAATTATTATTATAAATTGTTATCTTCTAAATATTCTGATATATTATAATAACACTTTTTTGTAAGTAATTGTTTTAAGTTTTTAGTAAAGTGTTTGTCATTTTTTATATTTTTTATTGAATCCGGCAGCCTATTGAAATTTTTTATGGACATAGCTAATGTGCTAGAAGAGTGGTGTTTCATCTTAGAGGTTGGTAGTATCAGTTTATTTCTAGGTCTTAGATAGTGTTTTGTAATGTGGTCATCGCGTTTGGTATATAAATTGGGATATTTACGTACAAATCCATTACATTGGTATTCTCTAATAATATAAACAAAATGTAAATACAAAATAAAATCACTCCTTCATTCTGTAACGTTTTCATGCCTGAAACACTTAAATAATTTTATTGAATTTCCGTACAAAGACAACAATTGTCAAGGACGGACCCACTGATAGTATTTTATACTGTGTAGTTTTTTAATACCTAGGCTATGGTCTTGACTCTTTGCTGTTTTCTTCTTTTCGGACCTTGTCACTAGCTATTGTTTTAACTTGTCTTTCCTTCTGCCTTTAAATATTACTTTTCCTAATATACAATTCTTTTTCCTTTCCAACCCGCCGTTTCTTTTGCTGTCCTCGACAACAATATATCGTTATTTTCCAACTCTCAGTGCACCCAGTAGCTAAGACATTTTTTAAAGATGCTGAAGATGAAATAAACTAACTTAATATATAAATAATAAAGTAAAAAAATATTTCAGCCCTCGGAGATCATTTTCCTTTCCGTAATTCTTGGAAAAAGAGTTCATAGATTTAATCACGTAAAAATTATTGTTGAATACTAATTATTCCGTCCCCTTTTAGACGGATAAAATGGATAATTTAGAAGAAATTCGTGATACGTAAATCTTAAGTATTGGCGCGCACTGTTCATTGAAATAAAACAACTTTTACGGATAACAAACGCTATATTTCACGAACTAAGTTATTATATTTTGCCAATTAAATTCAGTCGTTTTCTATGGAAACGAAAGCAGTGTCTCAAGATATTATGGTTTGATGATTTTCTTATTTTGATGAACTTAAACACTTCCTTATTTTGTTTATCCGTTATTTTAATAAATTGAATATTTACCCTACGGGTACACGGCTACGAGCGTTTAAGCTTTACGGGTAAGTAAGACAACATCATGCGCTATATTATATCGCGTGATATAGCGGTGTTCAAGCTTTCAATCATATGGAATGTCTTATTTATGCCTACTGCCGCCCCTAGCTTTCGAGTTATTTAATTAAGATTTTCATAAATTGCAAAGTATATTATGTAAAAAAAAATTAAGTTGATAGAGCAAGAATTAGGGTTGTTCCTGTAAAAATCGATGTATTTGTGTAAATAAATAAATAAAGGAAAAAAAATTAGAGGTTTGAGTACCTACTGGAGTTTTGGAGTATTCTGCAAGCCTGTGAGTTTTATGAATAAATAAATAAAAGATGAGCAGATTTGAGATACTTTCTATATTCAAACTTACCATGTGAAATACTATATAAATATTTTATGACATATCATTGTAACAGATCAATCATATGAAATACGACTACTAAAGTATTAAAACGTAAGTAAATCTAACATAATATCTGCTTTAATTGCATATCAATGACATACATCACTTGAAGGCAGTTGCAAAGATAGCTTAAAATTGTCTTTCAGTCGTAAGCATAGAAGTAATATGGTTGTAAGTCTAGGAACTGATGAAATATTAATAAAATGCTGACATTGAAAACTACTTTCGAGGTCGCTGGATAAGAGTCTAGTATCGATTGCGAGATACTGCCGTGTGCTATCATTAAATTTTGCTACTTAGCTTTGAAGTACTACTTCGATTATCTACCGAGAATATCAGACTTCATCGATATAAAATGACTTGGAAGACAAGAAAAAAATTAAAAGTACTTTTGGAACAAAATCTGTCGCTGGGCAATAATGTTAACATTTTTTTTGTATGAAGATCAATTCATATATTTTTTTCATACGCCAATAAAGTTGCTGTGATCTCAAAAGAACTGAAAACAAGAACTCCAAAAGATTTTTCAACCATGACCGCACATAGAAAATAAAAACTGTTGTACGAACAGAAAAGTTGAGAACCCAAGCTCCCCCGGCGTACATCAAACTATTACATATCTTTAGATTCATCTTTGTTTACGTTTTCGAGAGCACTGGAGGCTTTCTTAGAACCGATACCAATACTTTCGTCGAGATATCTCCGTCTCATCGAAGTTTCCAACAAGTTTTACCCGAAAACCTCTTCTCAGAAAATGTTTGTATCTGATAAATGTGTTTCGTTTCTTATAAAGCTATTCTATTATTAAGTGCAGCCTAATTTATAGTTTTTTTTTTTTATATTTTGCATTTACAATCCTATTTTCTATAATAGAAGAATACTAAAAACATCGACTCGGTTCACTAGTTGTTTCCCGACGTGACACGAACTCGTAGTCTTCGATTAGAAGAGTAGTGTACTGGCAAACAATAGGTTACGGATTCTAGTCCATCAAATCGTGCTTGACGACCTCCGTGGTCGAGTGGTTCGTACACCGGTTTCAAGGTGTCGCCTACTCTGGGGTCCCGGGTTCGAATCCCGGTAGGGGCAAATGTTTGTATGATGAATACGAGCATTTGTACCTGAGTCATGGACGTTTATATATATTTCTACACATAAATACTTAAATATGTATATATATCCGTTATCCTAGTATCCAATAACACAAGCCTTACAGTGCTTACTTTGGGGCTAGGTTAATTGGTGTGAGTATAAAAAATATTTATTATTATTATTATTATCATTGACATTATCAGTTATGACATCGTTATCATTATAACATCTTATATCTTTATAACTATTAGCCATAGTTAGACTAATAACCATAATAGCTCTAGTAGAGCTACTTATCACAAAGACAAAATTCACGTGTATTCAATAGTGAAGGTATTTCAAACACTTCATTCACCGTTGGAATAACAACCATTGAAGTCGAACCACTTGAAAGGAAACGTGGAACGTAGCGTATTGTGAATTGTATTTGAATAATCGAGTGATTGACACGTCATTATTAGAATGTTGAAGACGAATGAATATTTTGGTTAAAAATTATTTTGAACAACCCTTTTATTTGTTTAACTCAGATAATGATACAAAAATTATTAGGATTATTTTGCTATTGCTTTGAGTACTGTGAGAGGCTGAAATCAAAGTTATGTAATTAAAAATATATTACTATACTTTTTTCATTCTACTATCCTACTAAAACGACAACTGCGAAAGTTTGTGAGGATGTTTGGGAGATTTGATGTATGGATTTGATGTTTGTTACTCTTCCACGCAAAAATATGGAACAGATCTAGATAAAACTTTAATAAAAATAACACAAAGGCTACAATGTATCCTGATATTCCCACGGAGACGGGAACCAAGCGGGTGAAACAGCGAGTAAGCAAGTATTTAAATATTATGTTTGATTTTCAATTTCTTGAGGGTTTGGCACGGCTTATTAAGTATTCTGTGGCACGGAACACGGGGAGTTAAAATATTTTATTTTGTTGAATAAATAAAAAATAAAGTCAATATTTATGCATCTATTTGTTTCGAAACAAAACAGAGACTTTGTTGAAGTAATAGATGTTTAGCATGCGAACATTTGCGAATATTTATTACATCGTATAGTACCTTTACTTCAAACCACTCTTATTTTTCTATGCACAGAAGAGCCGACATTTCTGAATAAAATTTACAACATTTTCCGTTACTTATCATTAAAATCGCAATGGTTCACTGGATTCGAGGGGGAGTTTTAGCCAAGTCACTTTAAACCTTACTCGCTTAGAATAAGCTTTTTCTTTGTGATAAGTCTTAATCATCCTGGGCTTAGTGAACTTTTTGGTGCCTGCGATTTAGTTAACGTTTATTAGGTTTGAGCTTTAATGACTTATTTAAACTGATTAACATAAGGCGAGAAAAAAGAATAGAGTTTTTATGCCCCTTTAGATTCCTTTTTACGCTAGCTAAAATTATGGTTCAATTACTAAAATTGATTAAGCGCAGGTCCGATCGTCGTTTGGAGATTTTGGGGGAAGCCTATACCCAGCAGTGGGTGTCATGTCGCTGAGATAACGATGATCATGATTATGACTGATTGATAAACAGTATAAACATTCGTGTGGTGGACATATAATATGTTAGTTCGATTTTATTATTGCGTATATCACACGAGAAGGATAAGAAAAATGGGCTATGGCCCACTACATGGGCCTGCGGGTTGGTAGATGTCGACGACTGCAAACACAGCCGGGACCAACGGCATAACGTGCCTTCTGAATTACGTAGGAACTAGAGGCAGTAAATTTCTGTTTACCCATCCCGTGCCCGACCATTGAAAAAGCTGCTTAACTAATCACAAACGCAGGCTGATCACACTAACACTGCGTCACTAAGCTCCTTGTTACTGAGTCAAGCGTGTTTAGGGACGTTTATCTATGCTCAGGCAACATTTATGAAAATTAATTGTCATTCTTACCTCATCAAGTTGTTGATTGTCATTTATTTCAGTTGGTTATGATATGAATAAAACTGACTGATAACTTTTAGCCAAGGATTGAAAAACCAGACCTTAAGAGAAAAAGTCACGTAAAGATAAAATAAATCAATCCTCAGAGTCAATACTCGAAAACAATTTCCCCTTACTAATAAAACCCGAGTCCAACGAATGGTACGTTGTTAAACAACTACTACAGAGTGAAGAACAAATTCACGAGCGATCATTAGATACATTGTAATGGGGAGCAAAATTTCCGAGTACCTCGTCTTTCAGTAAAAATGCCTGCTCGAATATTTCTGGAGTCTTAATTTTGAATCACTAGAAAATCTTATTCGAAATAAATTCACATGTTAAATGAAGTTCACTTCTTCTTAAACCAAACCAAATTCATTATACGCAGAATATTTAAACAACCGGAAACTTAAATATTCTGCGTAAAATTTAATTGGTCAATCGAATGGAAAATGATCGGACTTGAAACGACTTGAAACGAAACGTTCCGGGGGCTTACCGCCATCTCTAAGCGCAGTATTGTTTCGAAATTCGTTATTCAGTTTTAAAATAAGCTTATTTTCTGACAGAAGTTTTGTGCCTTTAAAATGTGAAGTGTGTCAAAATTTGACAGCTTCGATTTGTGCCTTGGCAGGTGCAATGAATAAAGAATGTTTCTATTTAAAATTTATCATAATGAATAAAGAAGTACATAGACCTGATATAGTTTTCTTCAGAAACTTACATTATACAAATACAGGTATCATAAGTATGCCGATATCGATATTTTTCTTGTAAATTAGTAGCTGCCTAGTTTAAGTCCGCCGTTACAAAGTATCATCCATTGTAGATAGGCAGTATTTTTTGTAGGTATTTCATATCCATAGATAAATCTCAATGGGCTGGAATAACAAAACTTTACTTTGTGGAGGGCATGGTAGGAATTTTAAGAGTATTGAAAACAAAACTTGATGGATTCTCAAAGATAACAGTAGGCTCCCAGAAGTTGCCAAATTATCAGCCATCTTCTTCTTTCTTAATTAATGGCGTGCTCGCGATAAAATTTGCGAATTTTGCCAATGTCGAGTAAAAATACTTTGTAATTATATAGAAATTGTTTGGTAGATCGAGTATAAAATGGAGCTCACAACACGTGCTATTACGAAAAGAATCAATGTAAAATGACAGGGAGCGCTAAAAGTGAAACTTTCTATTGATCGAATAAAAAAACAATGGTTTGGACCTTGCAGATTTCACGCGAAATAGAATATCGTTTGCGATTCCGTATGCGAAAAGGAATTCGATTGTTTCAAAAATACGAATCTCGCTCGAATATTTCTCTCGCTTTTCCAAAGTTATTTCTGAATTCACCCTGAATGAAAAGACATTACTGAGAGATTTTTTAAATGAAACAGCTATGAATGAAATTCGCTTTCGTCTGGAATTGATTTATTTTAATAGTCTTGATGTTTGGATTGCCCTCTACTTAGGAGATGAAAAGGATCCATAATTTAATTATATTTTATTAGAACAGTTTTTATTTCTTATTTTCGTATGATTCGAAAGGTGATATTTTGTATTTTACTTCATTTGTAGTGTAGCTTTGTAGCTTACAGTTTCAAAAGAAGTCTTTTGCTAAAATAATTCGATCATATTGCAAAGGTTAGTAGAATTTTAACTTTTACATATTTAAATAAACTAAGGTTTAAAATAACTAGTCTCCAACTTGCTCTAACTGCAAATAATATTAAAACTATTACTAACTTATAACATACTAGCGGTAAGCTTTGGTAGTTCGAATGAAAGAGTATTAACTAAGATGAATTGAAGTATCTTATTTTTGCGTTTTTAATTAAACCATACCTTGTATGACATTTATTGATTTTACTCCCTTCATTCAAACTGAGTGAGTTGTATTTGAATAAATATGTGAAACGGTTTTCAGCTCATCTCAGTTCATTAAATAAGAACACAACTGAAGCTATTTTATATAAGTAATCTTGAAAGCAGATTTTATCTAATACACGAGTAGCTTTATGGTAGAATCCTCTTTCAGCTTCGTACCAAATAAAGTTTATTTATAAAGAAAATAAGGAAAACTAATAAGAACTACACTCGACTACGGACGACATCAGTTTCGTCGGATCGAACTTTAGACCTTATAAATAAATAGATAGGTCCTGAAATCGTAAGAAAACGTTTCATCTTCCAAATACTAAGGGGACCAGCGCTTTTAGGGCTTTATAGGGAGTAAAAGATATGGAAAAATTTGATGAGTGTGAACCTTTTCCAATATCTAATCTTATTAATTAGGATTTTTTCCATAAATATCGGCAAAAATACCTTTTTGTCACGTGTAACTTTGTTCAAGTATCCTTATAGTGCTATAATCTCCTTCTAATATTCTAATAACTGAGTATAAGAAAATTTTCCTCTTATATTAAATATGTTTCAAGATTGTAGATTTGTGTTTGGCAACGACATGTTCCTTTGTAAATGTTGTTGCTTCTGTTAAAGCTGATAAGTTTCTTGCGGCCGTTCTTCTTATCAGTTAAAAGATGTCCTGAATTTTTCGAAAGCACTTATCTATAAGTCTATTTGAATAAAAATCTTTGACTTTGACTTTCCCTTAATAATAATAAATTCATTGAATCAGGACATAAAACAGCTTATAATAATCAAATTACGTAACTAGACATATACAAAACTAGTATTAAACAAGATGCGTTAAAAATATTTTTCATATATTGTGTTCGAAATTTAAGAACAAGGGAACTCAAAATGATGATTTGTCCTCAAATTCTTACTAAATAAGTTAAATAAGCAACTGCCAATAATAACAAGAAAGATGACGATGAATTATAGATAGAGGACCGTTTGAAAAGCTTTACTGTTAACTTTTTTTTGAGTTTATAGAAATATGCACGAGAATATTAGACATAAGTGGTTTTTTTTAAATAAAATAAAAAAATTAGACAAGTGGTTTTTAAAAAAAAAAAAAAAAAAAAAAATATCGAATTATGCAATTGCTTTGCTCGTGTTCACTGATTTACTGAAGCCGGAAACCTTAGACCAAGTTTTATATTATGCAAATCGGAACTTGCTTCCTACCTAATAGAAATAGGAGCTAAAGCAGTACTGTAACTCAATACAAGCATCCGAAACGAACGCACTCACACAGACACGCGCTGCGAAACACGTTACGCATCACATGTGCAGTGGACGGGCGGGCTGGCGAGACTCGGGCTGCGTAAACTATGCGAGCTAAGCAAGGCTTCGGCGAGCAAAATTATGTGGGTTTCATACCGAAAACTTCTTGAGCGAAGCTCCGCTCGTGAAATGAGCGAGATGAACAAATCAGCTAGCAAGTTAGCTGGCGACTTGAACGGGATGAACGTGTTAGCTTCGCTGGAGTCGCCGGATATTTCAGTCACTTAGTTTAAATAGATAGTTCAGCTTAGCTCAGTAGTTTGCGGTGTTAACCTATGTATGAAAAGAGGTGAAACGATGCTCGCCCGCCTACTGCCCGCACGCCCGCTGCTGGTGTAACCTGCGCAATCTCTTGTTAAGGAGAGTGCCTGTGTGATTGCATTGGAGGCCTACCGCCATTTTTTAGAGACCATCATGTCGTAAGAACATTTTGTTTTCCTTTTGTTTCAATAGTGTCTGAATTCGTACCGCAAACTTCATAAAGAATATTTTTTTTCACTCCTGCCCAATGACACAACCATTGAGATATATCTATGGAGATGAAATATTACAAAAAAAGAACGTGCATACCTGCACTTGATGGTACTTTGTAATGACGGACTTGACTATGCAGCTCCTGAACATTCGCAAGAAAAATATCGACATCCAAATACTCATGATATATTTGAATAATGTAAGTTTCTATAAAAAATTATCTCAGTTCCACGTACAACTTTATTAATTGTTCCTGCCAACGAACGAATTGAAGTTGTCATATTTTGACACACTTTACACAAAACCTCCGTCAAAATATTATGTTGTTTTATGAGGCTCGCGGTACGAAGTGACATATAAAAATAATGCGCCGATAATGTTTGACAGAAAACAATAGAGATAGCGGTAGGCCAGGGGGGCAATTCTCGCGCTGAGATATGTCGAATTCGACATTTTTCAAACCATAATTTATTTATTAAAAATGTAAGTAAAATCTTTACTACGGTCATAATACTTTAGTTTCAATGATCTTTGACAATCCTATAATGTTGAAGCTTGTTTTCTGTCAGTTTTAAATATAGATTTATGGCTCCAAAAATGTCGAATTCGAGATGTCGAAGGCGCGAGAATTGCCCTCCAGCAGGTTTCAGATATTATTTTGTATGTAATTATAGTACTGATTCAGCTTATATCTACTATGCTACCTGTTCCAATACACACCATAAATTACGTCAACGCCATCTGCGCATTATGAGCGCTGGCTCGCCGCCAACGTTCAAGCTTGACCTTCGACCGGCATCATATTATATTTACTTGGAATCCAGTCAAAATATCTTCATTGATGCTTTTTGGCGTAATGAAATTGGTCTGCAACTTTCGGTGTTTGCGAAACTTTATAAATATTTATGTTAGGAAATATTTATGTGGCCATTGACTTATATATTAATTGGATGTGGCGAATTTATCCAGTAAGTATATTAAAATTACCATTGAGAGAAGCTATAATAATTATTACTAATTTCCAGTGATGACAGAATTTCTGGATCAGAAAAGTATTTAAATCATCCCTAATTACTTACATAAAAAGCAGAATTACAAGGAATAAATAAAGACTTTCTAGTTGTTAAATGCGATTTATTTCGTTTTTAACACTATACTTGTCTAACACTACACTATATATGTCGAATTCGAGAGTCGAAGGCGCGAGAATCGCCTCCCTGCAGGGTTTCGTTTACGTACGGTAGGAACGCTGCTCAATATCTCATATATTTTTCTACTATACTTTCTCGATACTTACTCGAAAGTTTTTCATGCCAGGCCTACTGGAAACTTCGTTTTCTGTCAAATTTCAGGATTTAACGCGAAATTATGCATCAAAATGTTTAACGCAAATGGTCTTAACTTTATAAATATTTCTTAATAAAAAGATGTCTCGACCCCAGAAATACCCACGTACAAAAAAAAAATCTTCTAAAACTGCCTTTTTCATGTCGAGAAACAACACCCAAGAACCATAGATACTAATTTCAAACACAAAAATACTGAAGAAAGCCCAAAACGTAGAATTTGTAAAGCAAGTCGTTTATATTGATGATACTTTATTAAAACGCGGAAGTGGAATATGAACCGTAAACGTTGCGGATTAAGGTAATTTTGTTTCCGTCGTTTGGCGCACCGTTTGGCAAACAGCCCATTTGGACGGCTTCGTCGGCCAAAGACATCTGGCGATATCATTATTCTGTATGTATGTACCGGGTGAAAAGACTGCGTAAGCTACTTTGGTGTCCTTATCACGTTGAAAAGGTTGGGTTGAGAGGAATTATTGAACTACGGAAACATTTGACTGGGATAAAAATTCAGGTTCAAAACTATCTGTAGGCATAGCACGAATAACTTTCGAGTAAGTATCGAGAAAGTAAAGTAAAGTAAAAAAAATATGACATATTGAGCAGCGTTCCTACCGGACGTAAACGGAACTACATTATCGTATGCATTTTTTGACATAACGTACTCGATACTATTGCGATAGTTATTCGTGCTAATCCTGCTTATCTCACCTTACTCGCTTAGGCCGAAGTTTGCGAAGTTGAATTCTCAACCTTATTCCCATTGCATAAAGGCTATCTGTCAAAATTTTCCTCTACGCGATGGTAACGTTTGAACATTTGCAAACTCACACTTACTAAGCCCTCTGAGTGCAAAACATTCGAATCTGTTCAGACGCTCCTGCGTGATTGAGTAGGTAGGTAACATAAATTCTAACATCAAAATTGCACTTTTATAATTTTGGTAGGTAGTTTATATTTTAGTGGAGAGCTCAATAGCCTTCTGTCCTAGATACCCATACAATTTTTGTCCTACTACTACCTACTTTATTGAAACACGAAAGTGGAAACATTGCATATTAAGGTAAGTTTGTTTCTGTTGTTTGGCGCACCGTTTGGCAAACACCCCATTTGGACGGGTCCGTCGACCAAAGATATCAGGCGATATTATTATTCTGTATGTACCGGGTGAACAGACTGCGTAGCTCCTTATAAAATTGAAGAGTTTGAGTGGAGAGCAATTAATGAAATACACGATAGAATGCTGCTTGACCGAGAGGCCACTTCAGATGCAGTTGATCTTGGTTGAGTTGTAGCTGGAACATCACAAGTACGAACAGTGCGTTCAGCATCACGAACGCAAACACCATTTTGTCGCGCAAGTTCTTCAAATCTGTTTTGATTCGTGCCTAGAAGAAAGGTTTCAAGGAATTTCATAATGTTTTTTACTGATTTAAGACGGAGATACCTAATGGTATTAATATTTTAAAGAACCTTCACATTTCGATTTTTTGAAGCGGGACCGTGGGATGATATTTAAGAAACAAAAATAATGTGCACTTCAACTGTGCGCTCTTAGAAAGAAGATGTGACAAAAATTAGTCCTCTGCCTGCCTAAACATAAAAGCACTAAACTATCATGATTAAAAAAAATCGATGCCTTCTTTTCTCAGTTCATCCGTCTAAAACTTCAATGAGCTATATATTTCTATCAACAACTTATACAAAAACACTTGTAGAGGCATAACTACAGTGGCGAGGGGTCGAAATAAGGCGAAGGCTAAGGTGACCTGGACCAAAAATTTCTTCAAGAACTAACATAACTGTATGTTGGATCGGTGAGGTTGGATTCCTTAGAGACCCTTCGCCCACTGGTACAATCGTGAAAACTGAGTCGCCGGTTGACCAGTAGCTTTATTTAAAAAAAGTAAAAGAGATATAAAAAAGATTACATCACAAATAATAGGCTTAGAATAGCACTACCCCCTCTCATACCGTGGGCGTCGTAAAAGGCGACTAAGGGACTCAGCCTTCAGGAGACGGGCAGCAGCGTCTCCTACAAACTTGGCCATACTGCGATCGCCAACCCGCCTGCCAAGCGTGGCGATTATGGCAAACCCCCCCTTTTGGGGAGGCCTATACCCAGCAGTGGGTGTTAAGTGGCTGAGACGACGAAGAGGAATGAGGTATTTCATTTGAATAATAAATTATTTTTTTAACTTTTGTACTTTCCGAGACAACGTTACCCAAAAAAACCCTACTGGTCAACCGGGGAGTTCCCCGATGGTACCGCATTATTACTGTATATTATTAATATTATTATGTGCTGTATGAAAAGACTACGTAGGATACTTTTGTGCCCTTATCCAATTGAAGAGGTTAGGCAGAGAGGAAACAATGAAATATGTACCTATTTTGAGTCATCCTTTTTGTACTAGACTCCACCCACGAAATCCTTTCACTAGGATAAAAACTATCATTATGTTTTAGTTCGGTATATAAACTATCAGACTGCCATACATCCGAATCAGTTCAGCCGCTTTTGCCTGATTGAGTACCATCGAACTTTCATTTTTTATAATATTACTAAGATTTTATGAGTTTTCCTTTTGTGCTACATGAGACGGGTGATATTTTTTTAATGTCCGGAACTTGTTTTGAAGTCCGTGTTTTGAATCACTCCCGTGTAGAGGGTATCAGACCCAACCTCCGTTACCATCCATAAGGAAAGCCAGAAAGTTTATTTTCCAGCAGAAATTCTTTAGCACCTTTATGACATCAGGGACACACTGCTGTAAAGTAAACTCCTCGACTAGCAGCGTACAAAGCGCTATTCAGCGAGAGAGATGACAAGGAATTTTTTTAATGCTCAAAATGTTACAAATATAAAAATTTTGGTCATCTTGCATTGAACAATGTTGTTAATTAAAAGCGGTTCTTTAAAATCATTCATCATTGTTTGAAATTCATCTCGCATCAATGGCCATGATTTTCAAGTATAGAACAAACAACATCGTAGTTATTCTGTTGTTTATGTAAAACTCTTGAATTAATTTTCGTTTTTTTTATATTTTTTATTTTGTGCATTTTTCAATACTATTTTTATACGTAAGATAAATTTTGACCTTTGGAAATCCATCCTTAGAGCATTGGACTGGATTTCCAAAGGTCGTGGGTTCGAGTCCCATCTGAGAATTCACTTGTGGCCGAGTTCATTTTTTCCAATATTTTTCTATTTAAAATTTATCTTTTCGTTGAGCTGAAATTGTCATTCTTTGATCATTTACACTCTCAACGACATTTTAGTCCAGTTTACCATTCGAATTAGCGTTCTGGAGCGTCAATATTCCAACAACTGGTACCAAAATCTGTTTCCACATTCCAAAAGGTGTGCCACTTCAAACTCTTTAAACTTAATTATCAACTTCGTCTAAGCAAAACAGATAGAGAACCTCTTTGTTGCTTCGGGAAATGTGTCAGGCTTGGCTTTAAAGCTTACCCAGAGTCATCTGAGCTTAAGCTGGAGCTTAGTGCGAGGTCTGAAAGCTCCCGTGGGACTTTCTGGAAAATAACTGGAAAGAAATGACGTTGAATTTAGAAAAATTGTTTATGTTTTCTGTAATGGATAATGGCTTATTGAACCAGGGTCGTTAGGTCTATTTCTACCTTATACAACTTTATAGAGATGTAAATTTTTGTTTGTTCTGTATCTGGGTATTATTACCTATTCTTCTTCGTCATAACGTGTCGACTCAGGCTTTTGTATGTGTGAGGACCAGTGGGGTTAGCACGAATAACTTTCGAGTAAGAATCGAGGAAGTAAAGTAAAAAAATGTATGACATATTGAGCAGCGTTCCTACCGGACGTAAACGGAACTACATTTTCCTATACATTTTTTGACATTACGTGCTCGATACTATTTCGATAGTTATTCGTGCTTGCTCTACAGGGGCTCTATTTTTGATTCACTCGCCCCGAGATTTTCGTGCGACATTTGAGTTTCCGTATTTTCCGTATTTCCGTAATAGCGACCTTGCACTTATATATATTATATATAGCTTCGCTTTACGCCTGAAATACCGCCTTGCAACGCGAACGCGCGAGGGGCAAAGCGAATAGCAAGCTATATCTACACTTTCAAGGTCGCTATTCGCCTGATTGCCTTCCTGTTCGCCTCGCCACTCGCGAGACGAGTGAATACAAATCAGTGCTCCTGAGCTCCACCATTACCTATCGATAAATACATATTATGTATTTATCGCGATCAGTGACGAGTGAATAGATTCCTTTAGGCAAGCGCGTTTGTTCCGACATCGCGTCACCGCATACATCAGGTGACATCGGTCAAGCGCTGACCTATCTATTTAAGGCGTTATACGACTGAAGCTAGATAGTAATGAGAAAACGACGCGCTTGGGAGCGAGACCGATTTTGCAAATTAGAGGAAAAAATCAGGAAATAACTTTAGCGTGTAAGAGAGAAATGAAACTACGCGATGCTTAATATTATTGGTGTTTACTAATTAAACCAATTTCCAATTAGTATACCACATTTGAAAATAATCTAGAATTTTCGTATTTTTATGGGGTTTTTTCGAAAAGAAAAAGTGTCGAGGCAAAATCGTGTTTCTGAAACTTTACAAATCTGGATAAAGGTATGAAGAAAAGAAATATATATTGATATTATTACCAGATGTGTAACATCTCTAAGCGTCTTATAGTTTTATGACAAGAAGTACGTACTTTTTGCGTATAGCGTCTTAAATACCTACCCAATAAAAAAACTGGTGCTTTTTGTCTCATCTGATTACACTTACTTATTTATAAAAAAATTAGAACTATCGAGATCATTGACATTGCATCAAAGGTGTCTGACTTTTCAGCGAACTTCAAGAAACGTTTAAACGATTATCTTTAATGAACTAATAATGTCCCAAAAAGTCTATGTGAAACATCTTCAAGTCCATTTATCTTGATGCCAACTCCACAAGGAGTCGAGACAACGAAAAACAATCACATTTAAACGCTATTCTTTCGAATTAAATCGCTAAAGCGTTAAAAGGCGCGACTTTCTGTCGACTTAATAAAATAAGCATTGTTTATCAAACAACAGCGGGTTACACGACTCTGCACTTTATTTTAAGGGAACGAAAATACTAGTCTGGCGACCATAAATACAAAAGTGTAAATTAAAGTCTTTCATAAGTATGACGACCTGTCTGGCGTAGTCTGCCTTCTACGCAGAGGATCCCAGGTTCGATCCCCGGACATGACAAATACCTATGTGTGTGCATGAACATGTCTATTTGTCTTGGTCTGGGCCTTTATTATGTATATTAAGTATCTGTCCGTCCGTCTGTACTGGAAATATTTTTTTATACTGTTTGTTTCAGGCTCGCCTATACATAAGTATTATTGAAACACGCAGCTTTATCAAGCCTACAATTGACTGGTTATTGAATCTACGTATAAATAATGTTCAACGGCCAAGTCACACAACATTAACTATAATAATAAAGGAATCGCAGTAAGGAACCTTACACTTGGCACGACTTTGTCTAGATTTCATTACTTTTTAGAGATAAACAAGCAGAAGCAGCTCCATCGAGACTTGGCTAGTTTTTTATAGAATGTTTTTAGTGGGATTATATTTACAATAAAAAAGTATATAAGTATGTTTATCCGTTATCTAGTAACCATAACACAAGTTCTTATGAAACTTACCTTAGACTATATAATTTGTGGGGTTGTATGAAATTTATTTATGATTATTTATTTATTTATGAGAGATTAGCTATCATCTGCGTTTTAGTCTACGTGGTTTCATAGTGTTAATTTTGTTCAGAGCGTCAGATTTTGCGCTATTCCCAATGAGAAATGTTGATACAATAAAAAGAACTAGTACCTAACCTAAACGTTGGCCCTAATATTTTCCCGCGTACTTATCATTGACTGAATACCTACTTGTATTGCAGTCATCCCGTGAGCGCACGGCCCCTGGAAAGCTTGGGAAATAAAAAAAACAGAATATAACACAAATAATCCTAATGTTTATGGTAAATTTTAAATAGAAAAATATTGGAAAAAATTAACTTGGCCACAAGCGAATTTTCAGACGGGAATCGAACCCGCGACCTTTGAAAATCCGGTCCAATGCTCTAACCGCTGAGCTACCGAGACTTGCGAACCACCGTCGAAATTCTCCAATACTTTTATATATATATATATATATATATATATATATATATATGTATATTTTTTTTTTAATCCTAATGTGTTAATTATTTATTTTCCTTGGGTACTACTCCGATAGAGTGACATACAGGGCAACAAAACTTAGCATTATGTTTAGGCTCACAGTATTTAGTAGTCGACGATTTTTTTCATATATATTCGTGTACAGATTTGACTTCTACTGCGATTGTTGAGGTTAAGCAACTTTCGCCATGGTCGGTCACGGGATGGGTGACCAAAAATGTATTATGTCGAGCTCCTCCGTGCTTAGGAAGACACGTCAAGCCGTTGGTCCCGGCTGCATTTGCAGTCGTTAAAACCCATCAATCCGCATTGGGCCCGCGTGATGGGTCATGGCCCGTTCTCCTTATCCATCCAGGCCAGTGCCCCAGCAGTGGGGACATCAAAAATGGCTGATGACAATGACGACAGATTTGACTTTTACTATTTTACTATACATAAAGGTGCAACTACAAAATTAAATGCAGACGTATATTAAGCTTCATGAAAATAAATTATCCTTTATGAACCATTTGCAAACGTGGCATTTAATTCTAATAAAAGCCTTTCAGTATTTGAATTAAGTTGCCCGCAAGCGAAAATTTGGTGCGAATCTAACGATAGGGCTATTCTTCTTGATCCTTTAACTTCAGTTCGGAGTTAATGAGGCAGTTCTCAATTAATTTTGGACGCTGTAGCTTTAAATCAAAGAAGGATTATGGGTGGTTTGGCAATTGCTTTTTTGTGTTCGTTTGAGTTTCGGAATTCGTAAGGTTGATATTGAGTGTTTAGGCCTCTTTTTGTGTTTTTATTACTTTGTTATAAAATTAATTCTATTTATTAAAGAAGGGTGCTTAAGTGTATTTATTCTTAGGCAAGAATTTAGTATTAAAATGTAGTCGAAGTTCGCGTTAAACCTCATTTAGGTTGAGGAAAAACGGTTGTCAAAACTGTTTGGTTTGTTTTTCCTGCAGTTACTCTTAATAACTAGAAGGTATTTGTTTTTATTTGAATTGCAAATAACCAACTTCGCCGTCGGAATAACTTTTAAAAAGTTATACTAGTTACGTAAACTTTACGAAAAATATTGCTACTTATGTATAGAACCAAATTACAATGTGTAATCATAGAATAAAGCGCAGTGTAAACTGAGTTTGATAAACACTATTGTCAAATAAAATTGTAGGCAGTAAAACGCATCAAATATAGCCGCGTGCGCAAACTGGAATCTGTCAGAAAATTTAAAGAAATATCATTTTTTGGCGCTTAAATGTTATAATTAATAAGTAATTTTGTCCATAGATGGCGCGTTGCGAAGCGAGGTAGAAGCGCGCGGGCGCGGTACGGAGTCAGCGTTCCTCCACGAGCTCCACTCGACGCTGGCGCCCCCTGCCGCGCCCGACCACCACTGGCAGCACACGCTCTTACTCATCTTCAAAGGGCTCGTCTTCTCCATCATCATCCTCGGCGCAATATTCGGAAACGCACTCGTCATCATCTCAGTCCACCGTCACAGAAAACTTCGCGTACTTACTAACTACTACGTCGTCAGCCTCGCTGTTGCTGATATGCTCGTCGCTCTATGTGCGATGACCTTTAACGCCAGCTCAGAACTCACAGACGACTGGTTATTCGGCCCTCTAGTATGCGACATCTACAATTCCCTAGACGTCTACTTCTCCAGCGCATCAATCCTTCACCTCTGTTGCATATCTGTTGACCGATACTATGCCATCGTCAGGCCCTTGGAATACCCAGTCACTATGACCCACAGAACCGTTTGTTTCATGCTCGCAAACGTCTGGCTATGGCCAGCCTTCATCAGTTTCGTCCCAATACTCATGGGTTGGTACACAACCGAGCAACATCGTCAATACAGAAGAGCTAATCCCGATGTGTGTATCTTCAAAGTAAACATAGTATACGCGATAGTCTCTTCAAGTGTTTCATTTTGGATACCGAGTGTGGTCATGATTTCAATGTACTGCAGGATATTTAGAGAAGCGATTAGACAAAGGGAAGCCTTGACAAGAACGTCGTCCAACATCCTTTTGAATTCGGTTCATATAAAACATACGTCGCATACGGCGCACCATTCGCACTACCTCCACCCTGACCGAAGACCTTCAGACATAAGTCCTAACTATAGTACTTTTACTGAAGTTGGTCCAGAGGAGACTGAATTCGGGGGAGAGGTTGTGATGTCGTTAGCCGACATATGTCCGAGTAAGGAAGCGAGTCCTAGGAAGTCTGTGAATGTAAGCTGTGATACTGCTAGTTCCGGATATTGTTCTGGAGGATCTAATAAGAGATCTTCTAGTGGGCAACCCCCACCTGGTTGGAGGCCTAGCTGTTCTTCAGCCATCGCCACAAGAGATTTGGCCAAAGCTGCTACGGAGCTCAATGCGCAAGGTAAGTTTTGTTTAGATCTTCCATTACGCGAGCCGTATTATCAAGGAGCTTAATTTATTAATTCAACCTGACTCAGTAAAACTCTGTTCTCATTTAAAATCAAAAGAATCAGGTATAATCTGGCTTAACAACGAGCAAGCAGTTTTAAGTAAGATATTAATAACGTCAAAGACGTAATTATAATGTGATTTAGTGTTTAAAGGACTTCGTGAAACTTGAATTAGTTTCCAAATCAGATTACAAAAGATTCTTTCGTATTACTTAGTATTCAATAAGCTTCGATAATTATAAGATATCTATTATTAATTCAACATGATTAAAGGTATAAATATCAATGGGATTATCTTACGTTATTTACGTTAAGTGAGTTCATTTTTATTGATTAACAAGACCTTGGTGGGTCGTACAATGTCGTTTCCCAATGACATTAAATAATCAATGAGTTAACATGCTAACAAGATGTTCAAGCATTTTTAATTTTCCTGATATTTTTAAAACCTAGTTCAATAGGTCATCCTTATTTGTCTCGGTCAGGCTTGATTTGGGACGGGCTGGACCATTTTTTTTTATATATTCTTTGAAGTTTGAAGGAAATTGGAATTACCTCGGGAACGGGAATCGCGCGGCGGGTGAGATCCACAAATTGTATGACGGACATAGTTTTGTATCTACGTGTTAAAAAAAAAAAAAAAAACATTTTATTTCAGACTATGTCCATACAGTTGATCATAATATTCGTGATAATTAATAGTAATAAAACTAAATGAAATAATAAAAATGTCAAATTCATACCAATTCAATTCAAATTAAATAATTAATCATATTAAAAGAAAATAATATAATAAAATAAGATAAAATATTATATATATATATATATATATATATATATATATATATATATATATATATATATATATATATACATATATATATATATATATACATAAATAATTTAGAATTTAACATATTTATCTAAGATATCGACCCCCTACAGATACACTGGGGATCAAAACATGTGCTCGCACCCAATGCCTCCACAATGGGGAATCAGGTTTGTCACTGAGTACCCTCAGGATGGTGTTGGAGCTCCCGCGCACCCTGCGTTGGAGAGAGGCGATACGGCGCCGTAGTATCGCATGGAATCCGTCCATGTGAGCGTGCGCAAACATCGCTGACGCGCTGCAGTAACGCGGAAGTCCCAACACCACCCTGAATGCATTATTGTATTGTACTCGGAGATCGTTGATGGCCCGCTGAGTATAGCTGACCCACAGGTTGCACGTGTATAAGGTCTGACAGAAGGCTTTAAAAAGAGTGATTTTTACCTCTGGACTACATCGTGCGAATCTGCGGGCGACCATATTGCAGCGGACCGCAATCGCTCTCCTTTCCCTCTCTATGTCGCTATCATCTTTCAAATCCTCAGTGACAACATGGCCGAGGTATTTAAACTCCTTCGCCCTACCGACTTACGCCCCTTGGCTTGGAAAATCAGGAGGTCACTCTTTTTGACATTGTACAAAACGCAAAGTCAAACGCATTGATGATGACGCCACAAAAAAAATGGTCAGTTGCTGATACAAAATTTACAAAATTAGTTCACTCCCTTGTAACAAAACGTTTAACTGTAGAACATTCAAATATGAGAAATAATTGTGATAATAATATATTAAACTAGAAAAAAACAACTACTCTCATGTCGCCCTGACGGACATGAGACTAGTTGTTTTTTTCTAGTATATTTTCTAGTTTAATATTTATCACATAAAAATAGCATTGTAAAAATGCAAAATTAAAAAGTTATAATGAGAAATAATTTTCAATTTCATTTCTAATCCTCAAGGCCACTAACCGTTAACCCAAAACATATCATCGATCACATAAATATTTGACTATAAGTACTTAATAATCTGTTTTCTACGACGTATCATCAATGTCAATACTAACGATTTTTCATCTACTTATTCCGTATACAACTGGCTCCAATAGTTTCAGTAATTCATGGGGGCCATGACCTTTCTTCAAGGCAGTAGTGATGGGAAAATATAGATCGGTTGCCATTGATTCATACTTAGAATATTTTGATTTCGCAATTCTATTTTCATTATAGTCATCATCATTATTACCCAATCCTGGGGCAGATATGGTTAAGGAAAATGGGTAATGATAGCCACTTATGCTTAATGTTACTTGTTATTGCTTACGCCAATCCGCGTCTTACAAAGCACAGAAGACATCAAGAATTTTTTTGGTCACCCATCCCGTGACTAACCATTGCGAAAGATGCTTAACCGCGACTAATTGTTTTTTTTTATATATATTTGTATTTATTACACCTTATATTGTATAACGATGATGCTTCCACACTTGGAGCTTTTGCTTGATATGTAAATAGGTTCGATTATCTCATTAGTGAGGGAGAAAAATCGAACATTTATAGTTCACAACCTAATGATTCTTGACATCAATATCGATTCTTCTTTTTTATTACGTAAATAACATTATCGAATTAATGTTGTGGAAAAACTAATATTCGTAAGTATTTGAATTTTATATTAGAATCGAATACTAATAATGCCAAATGATATATTAAACTTTCGTTGTCATAACCACTCTAAGTATTACAAATTTGTTGTCGAGTCCCCGATATTTCGTCGTACTCAGACACGACAACAAATACAAACATGTTACAAATCCCGTTTTACGTAAGTAGATAAAGTACTTAATAAAAGGACATCATCCATTTTGGTTCAAATTTGAAAAGTGCCAGCCAAAAAAGGATTGATTCTGATAGATTTGTGCCCTATAACATTTAGGTACTGTTTTGAAAAGTCAGAATTTTAATAATTTTTTCTTAAGTGTAACTTAAACAAATGATTTTTTTTGCCGGCTTTGGCTTTAGTGCGCAAATAATAAATGAGGGGTACAAGATTTATCAGAATCATGTTTAACTTCTTTTGTGTCAGATGATTCAGCTACATTTCATTTGACCAGTAATTAGCGACCGCTACTGCTGCATCATTTGCCTCATTAAGGTCATCCATGGTACGGGTATTGGGGAACAATGGACACTGGAGAAGGTGTCTATTCTTATCCAACATTCCTCTCAATGGTCTAAAGGTAGCGATTGACTGACTGACTGACTGAGCGTATTATCATAACGTAACGCTCCAACCTTCGGGACGAGCGTGTCCAGTGAGGCTAACACGAATAACTTTCGAAATAGTATCGAGGAAGTATTCGAATCGAGACGTCAAAATAGTATATGAAAATGTAGTTTCGTTTACGTCCGGTAGGAACGCTGCTCAATATGTCATAAATTTGTCGATATGTCCTCGATACTTACTCGAAAGTTTTTCGTGCTAGGCCTACAGCATCTCTAGCACGAACAACTTGCGTCTTTTTAGAATATAATATATTATATAGGAGTGACTTCAAATCGAAACTGAAAAAGTTTTTGTTAGAAAAGTGTTATTATGCAGTGGAAGAGTTTGTTAACAATGGCAATACCATATAATGTAATAAGTATTAAGTTATTATTTTATTTTATAAATCTTGAGTTGACGATGACGCTTTATACATTTTTTTTATTTTTTAGTAATGAATTGTTTCTGTTGGACATTTATTTAGACATTTATTTTTAATTGAAATTGACATTGTACTTAGTTTATCAATTAATATTTTTTACTTTGACTTTTATTTGTAATTGGAGTTGACATTGTATTAGCATTTTTTATTTTTTTTAGTTTGACATTTATTTTTATTTGGAATTGACATTACAATTTATGTAATTATTCATTTTTAATTGTTATTATGTAAATTCTATAAAATTAATAATATTCAACACAATGTATATTGTATGGAATAAATGAATTCAATTGAATTGAATTATATCGAGCACGTACTGTCAATAAATGTATAGAAAAACGTAGCTCCGTTTATATCCGGTAGGAACATTGCGCGACATGTCATTCATTTTTTGACAATACTTCCTCGATAGTTTTTCGTACTAAGTACCCTTACACCTTGAATCTTTCGTCGTGTCGTAACGTTACGTTACGCTGAAATGTTCCCGGTCAATCACCACCTTAATAGAACCTTTAGAAGCAAGCTTCAATTAAAGGTGCGCGATAAATTAATAAAGAGAACAATAGGGTATTATTCAGATTGATCAGTCAAAACAGAAAGCCTATGTAAATGGATGTTTTACATCAACAATCGGGACAGTAACGTGAATAAGTGGTATTGTGTACACCCATTGTTTCCATGAATAGATACTAAAACCATTATTCTCAATTTGGTCGCCGTTGTGACCAACAAAAGCACTTTTGGTATTTTAATGATCCTGCAGTCATTGTTTGTGATGTAATTGCCTATATCATCAGAACGATTCGAACAACATACAATACCCATAGTCCGTTGGCGTAGTAGTAGTATGGTCTTGCTTACTGAGCCAGGGGTCGCGGGTTCGATGGTCATCTAATATCTAGGATATACTAGAGGATTTAGAGCGGATTCGACCAAGCACAAAGTTACACGAGTGTTACTATTACGGGAATAATTTTACTCCTTGAATTTACTCCTTGAATTTACCCTTGGGTATCGTCGTTTACGTTTTTCCAATGTACTCGAGGAGTACGTTATACTTGGTATTGTTATTCTGCGTATTAAAAAGAATGAAGAACGAATGTATAAACAGACAAAAATCATTATAATTTTGTTACATCTAGCTTACCTTGAAATGAGACAACAATTGATTTTTTTAGTATACTTACGTGAAATGTCAAATGTTGACAGGTTGTTATTTCTAGTTTCTAGGTTATGTTTGGTTGTGTTCGTTTGCGTGGTACTTTTGTCTCTGTGCTGTTTTCTGTTATTTTGGACATTATTTTTACAAATTTGTTATTACAAATTAAATTGAGTTTTTTTTTTATAGTTTTGGCTTCAGAACACAACATAAATCTGCCAACGTCCCGTAGATTAGATTATTTTATTTTCGCCCGTGTAAATATTTATTTACTTATTCTTAGGTTAGTAGTTGGTAGAATGCAAAATAAGCTTACTCTTAGAATAAGCATTAGTTTACACTCGAGTAAAAACTTACTCAAGTTTGGTCGAATCCGCCCTTAGGCTACTATTTCTTGCAAATATTTGAAGCGATCTCTACCGAGTACAATATATAGCAAGAGCTAGGTACATCCCAATCTATATTAATATTATAAAGAGGAAAGATTTGATTGTCTGTTTGTTTGCATTGAATAGGCTCCGAAACTACTGAACGGATTTGGATGAAATTTGGCACACAGATAGTAGATAGCCTGGTTATGAACATAGAACTTTCCACGGGACTTTTTATCCCGATATTCCCACGGGAGCGGGAGCCACGTGGGTAAAACCGGGAGCGGCCGCTAGTAATACCATAAATGTAAAAGTTTGAATGTTTCGATTTTCCGATGTTGGAATGTTTCTTACTCAATCACGCAAAAACAGCATAATAAATTTGTAAGGCTTATTCGCAAACTGACTATTTCGCAAAATGTCTCCACGTCGCAAAATGTCGCTTTCTCATAATGCCTCTTTCGCAGAATGTCGCTTTCTCATAATGCCTCTTTCGCAAAATGTCGCTTGCGACGTGGAGACATTTTGCGAAGTAGTCAGTTTGCGAATAAGCCATTTGTAAGTTTGGCACACACAGGTTGTTTATTGTCTAGATTGAAACATAGCATACTATTTATCCTGATATACCTACGGGAACGGGAGTAACGCGGGTAAAACCGCAGGTGGCCACCAGTCTCCTGTACACATACGTTCATCACCCCTTCAAGTGTAGTATTTGCGACAAAATTAGATAGTGTTTTCTTGAATAATGTCTGCATTAAAGTAAAAAAAAACCCTGGCCTGAGCCAAGAGTTTTCAATTACTTGCATCGCAAAGACGACGCGACGTAACGTTGCGAAGCTCTCGATAAAATGAGTAAATTATTGCTGTAATATTCCCTCTTTGCTATTATTACGTTATTCAACGCAACTTTTCTCTTTTAATATAGGTATTAATTTATTTTTGAAGCGAAGTTTGTTTTTGTTTTCAAAACACTGAGGAACTGGCTATATTATCTCTAAATGCCGGAACACAAGTATGCTGAAAACATTGTTGTTCTGGCATTAGACTTCTAGAAAGGATGGTGGTAGCTAGCCAGGGCCCTTATTCTCTATGACCACTTTGCGATTCCTTGCTTCAAAACCACGCCAATATCGTACATGGTTACGACATTTTCAAAATTCGTATTCTCTATGACACTTAAATGAAACCGTGTGATATGAACGTGACTTGCGCGTGGTTTGAACTGTCAAAAATTCCACGTTTTAGAAACGCGTGGAATCAACGTGGAATCTGCAAGGAATCGTTGTGACTGTGAAGAAATTGATTGTTTTTGTGCTAAAAACTATTTAAATAAATCTATAACGTACCTAAGGCCAAAGGCCTTCTAAACACCATCTCTTTCTTTAAGTATTTCAGTAAAATTTCGTGTCAGCTATTTATATTATAATCTACTATTACTAAGATTTTGTAAATTTTGTATCGAATTAAACCACATGTAACTATAAAACTATTTTATTATGAACTTTTATGTAAGTATTTTGCACGCAACTACCGAAGACCATTCTTGATCTACACTTATGAATGAACTTGTGAATCACATTTTTAAACAAATTGATTTCAATGAAGTAAGATGTTTTAGTTTTACATCGCTTTTAAATCTGGAACAAATGCAAAAGACATATGTTAGGGGTTATGTAAGTAAATTAGATATTATAAGGCAAGTAACTTGTAACATTTTTGGGAGTAACAAACGATTAGGTACTTACAATAACAAATCTCTTCAAATAAAATACCGCCAAGTACATCAAAATTCTTCAAACAAAATATACTCGTAGGTACAATATTAATGTTTTGAAGTGTATGTATATATTTCCATTGAAATACTAAGTATTATTATTTCTTTCTTGTAATAAACATATAATAAAAAGTCAAAATTGAATCAATTAATTTTCATTGTAAAAATCGATAGCAAGAAATAAAAAAGTAAAAAGGAACGTTCAAAAACGTTAGAACGTTTTGGTTTTGCTGCGTGTTTGTTTAAATTATTGAGTAATATTTTTTCTTTGTTATTGCTAAAATTGCATTGTTATGATATAAACGATTAAATATTAATATAAAGATAATAAATCACGGTTAATTGTTAGTGAAATTAAATTTTGCAAGTAATAAATTTAAAATCTTAAAAGTTTTAAGTTTAGTTTTCGAACGCACTCGTGACTTCATAACATACCAAAGACAATTTGTCTTGGAGGTGTCTTGGAGCGCGGTGGGACTTACAGAATAGAGTTGACCAGATTCCTTACCGTGACAAGATACGATATTGACGGGGTTTATGCGTGGTAAGGTTTAAGTGTGGAATCTAAGTGGTCATAGTGAATAAGGGCCCAGGCAGACTTACAACAAGTCTTACCACCAACTAAACATAAATCCAATTATGTACCCCCGCTGGGAATCGCACCCTGGACCTATGGGTCTGATACCGGTGGTTGTTACCACTTGACCACAGAGGCGGTTATATTACGTGTATTTTAAGCATTTTTAAGGGTGTTTTGGTCACGGCAGTGCTGAAAAGGTGCCGAAACGTCGGGAAAACAAAAAATCCTTAAAATGAAAAGATGTACCTAAGCTGAAACACTTTTGGTGAGGAGGTAATAAATTATAAAGACTTTCTAAGAAGTTTGAGAAATTAAACAATAAGTAAAATAAATATAGCTTTACTTATATTTCTCTATATTCATGTTTAAAATGATAAATAAAAAATGAAACATACTTTAGAAAGAAAACAACAAAGTATACAAACAGATGATATTTATGATAATTTTAAACAGAAAAATATCAACTCGGCCACAAGTGAATTCTCAGATGGTCCCATCTACGAGTATCTATTCATTTGTCTAATTGTATACAAACACAACTTCAAAACTCGCAGACAATGATATTGTTTAGCAGTAATCTCTTCCAGTCGATGTTTAGTGAAGAAATGAGAAAGCAATACAACAGATACCAAATGGTTCTGGAAAGAACAGTTTTGTAATTCTAGACACAATAGCTGACGAGGACAAAAAACAACTATTATTTTGCCAGGCAATACCCATTAGTTTTGAAACTTCCCAACTAACTACAACTTCAGCTATTTTCTCATAAATTAGAACGATTTCATCGAAACCAAGCAATTTGGATAATATCTGTTTTATTACAGTTGGTAACTATTCGTTCGTAAGCAAAGCATTTAGTATTGATTAGTTTAATACAAAAGGAACAGATTTGGGAACTCACTAATAGATTAATCGTAATCGGGATACAGTTCATTTGAAATTTGTGTCACGTTGTGGTGGGAATTAATCATTGTGATTTGCAGCTTGTGGCTAAGTAAGGTCGTCGAATTTCTCTTTATGAACAATAGGTTTATTACCCTTGGCTATCACCGCGACTTTGTCCGCGGCAGTTTAAGATGGACACCTTGTCCGAACTGCGTTTGCTCTACCGCGCTATTTAGGAGTATGTAACCTAAATCCTACAATTACTTTGACAATTCTGACAAGTCTGACAATTGGGTAAGTGTCGCAAAAGGGGTGAACACTTTGTATAGTATTCTGGCACTCAGCTGGCTACTACCGCGGCATTGAACTCTTTAATAATCTAACTAATCATTAGGGATTTTATTGTCGGTTTATACCAGTGACGACTTTTATCGGACAAAATTAAATGATCGGTCAGTAGATAAAAGGCAATTCGGACAGCTAACTGTCGGACTTTGGTCCAGCAGCCTTCATTTAGGTATCGACGTCATCCAATTTCGGCGACTAAAACTACCATTATAGATATGTCCTTCTTCAAGGTCTAGTCTATGTCTGTTAGTTTACACTATTTTGAATATGAGGATACAATTCATGTCTTAATTTTTATGAATGGGCTTAAATAAAACAAAATCAATGCAAATTAAGTATTTTTTTAAATAATTTAAATCATTATAACGATTTAAGAAACAATAAATATATTCAGCTATTTGCGACATGATAGGACTAAAATGGGAATAATATTATAAAAAAGCAAACCAAATAACATTTTTTTTATATAAATTCTAAGAAGTAAAATAAACAAAAAAGTTACCTACACAATAAAATAAAAAAATTAACAACACATAAACTATAGGTATTTTATAGCCTACTTAGAGTTTGGCCCACGGTTTCACCCCCGTGGCGTGGTTCCAGTGGGAATATTCGGATAAAATGTATTCTATATTTCAATCCAGACTATAGAATATGTGTATGGGCCAAATTTCATTTAAATTCGATGAGGTTATCGCGGGATAGAGTAACAAAACATCCAAACTTTCAAACTTTCATATTGTAGTATTCTTTGGGTAGGATCAGAAATCTTATTTTAAATTAAGGGTCTACTGCTCAATACTTTCTTGTTTTTAGACAATGTGCATGGTCGTGTTAATCCTGAAATACTTATCTACTTATACTTATACTTCTTTTTGTTTTATAAAAAAATACAAACAAATTTTAAATTATTTTGTATAGAAAACATGGACGTGGAGTCTCAGATGCTCCGTCTCAGTTAATCAAGGTCATTACTCAAGTATTTTGAAGCCGATGCCACAATTACTTTCATCTACATTAGTTTTGCTACTAAGTTATATGGCAGTACTGAGCAGCTCATTGCACGGGGGCGCGAGGAAGTGACTGATTTGTGCGATTCATATATACGAAGGAGCCTGAGAGACTCCACGTTCATACTTTAAAGTCTTTAGACTTCTAAACTTTTAAATCACTTTTAATCTACTTGACGCCCCAAAAATCCCCCAATCGCCCCAACACAATTCTTGAGAGTACATTCAGATAATACCGCTAAATCTTGCAGAAGCCTCAATTGTTTAGTTTCTCGAACAGTGAAGTTAAAATCCATTGCTTTGATAAGATCGTGTTATTTCTAAAGAGCAAGCAATTATAGCGTATTGGATTAACACTCAATCAAATCGAGCATAAATTGAATATAATTGTAATGAATAGAATATTTCGGGTACGGTATTTTTTAATCTCGGTAGTTGGAAGATCATTATAAAAACTATGACTTATGAAAATTATGCGAGCTTTGATACTACAGTGGTGATAATTTAAAATGTGGTAGCTCGCTTTTTAATCACCGCGAAAACTACTAAACTGATTATAATGAAGTTTTGGGTTGTGATAACCCGGGTTACATATAAATTAAAACCTTTTCACAGTATGTACTTTTCACTTCATCATTCTTTAAAAATCATCCTAATCAAGTTATACCCCAAAATCCATATAAAACAGTGCACACACGTTTCTTTACGTGATGGTCCAAATGTTATACGCAGTTGAACTGAAAACCTCAATTTTACACGACTGCGCCAGAAGGAGGGTTATTTTCTTTCGAGAGTATGCATGTATGTATAATTGTTTAGCACGCTCTGCGGCCTGCTCTATAGGTTCTATCTTGAGAGGTGTCGTATAAAATAATAAATAAATAAATGGCGGTTTTTTGCGCCAAATTCTCTCCAAAGGCTCTATGGGAATCAAATTAAAGGGCTGATCTTTAGGATTTCAAAAAGGTATAATGACCGATAAATATTTAAAAATATATAAATAAAAAATATATACCTACCTATATATTTAAAGAACTAAAAACGCCTGCTTCTGTAGTTTTTTTTTTTATTTTAAAAACGGTGAAACACCTACTAAAGTTTCACGTAATTTATTAATTAGTTCTAGTGGTGCTAAATAACTATTTATAAATATTTTCCTGCAGTTTCGCTATTTCTAAATATTCTGTCTCCCGCTGACTTTATACGCTAGTGCACGAAAGATGTTTTTAGTTGCCGGCCACATATTTCAGCAAAAATATGGCCTTATGAGCACCATAATTCAAACATACTCTCTTTCCACCTTACCGTCTCAGCGTCAGTATGCCTGCCTAGTCCCATAAGTATCGTAAGTGTCGGCTTACGTTACGTAGGTGTCGTGAGACTAACTACAATAAAACAAACAGCCAGTCTCTAGGTTGCCATAGTCGCACAATCAGAGAGATTTCAGAAAACTGCTATTTTTAGTGGAGTGCGTAAGTAGTACGTTTATACTTTAGTCATCATCTTATAGGTAAATAGTTATTTGTTATGCAAGGCTGGAAAGTTGGTTATTTAGCGGCGAGTTACCTCTATTGAAATCTGAGCAAGTGAAGGATTCTAGGAATGAACCACGAGCGCAGCGAGTGGTTCGAAGATTGAATCCTGAGCGAAGCGAGGATTTCAAAGGTACAAGGCTAAAAACTTTTCTGCCGAGCGCAACACACAATTTTTCACCTCACAACAGCGAGGAACATTTTATGTTTGTTTCCGCGGTCAACTTCCGGTAAAAAAATCTTTAAACATAAAGTTTAATATAAATATACCTTATTCTCGTTGTTTTAATGATATAAAAACTAAAATAATAAAAAAGGGAGTATTATAGTTAATTCAAAGTTATTTAAAGTAGGAATATTTTGTTACTTAAGTAAGATAAAAACGATTCCGTAAATGTTGACACTGACATGAGGTACAAGACAAAGACAATTTAAAAATAAAGATTTATATCACAGTCCGAAATCCAATTATAGGTTGTGAAATCTCACCCAGCCTAATATAAAATTCTTATAACAAATAGTTTAATCTTATTGTTATTGTTTTTATGATTAAAAATATTTTTAGGTATGTATTAAATTAAAAAAGTACTTTGCTGCGCTAGGCTGCAAAAAGCGATTTTCTATTATATATATTTTTATTGAGTTGAGTTCCTTTTTGGTTATCAGTGGTTTTTCTTATAAGGGATTTAACCGATTGTACCAAAAATTGTCTTGTGGCCTTAAGGCAGCTGACCGACCGGCGACCGCCGCCGGCGATGAGCGAGTAGCGAGTAAATCTAGAAACATATGACAAGCGGCGAGCGACGAGTTCGCTCGGCTATGAGCGAGTGTTTTTGTGCGGCGGGCGAGGACTTGCTCCACTCGCCGCTTGTTGTCTGTTTTAGGGCCTTTAATCGCTCATTGCTGCTAGTTACTACCACTACTTTCATAACTAATTATGTGCACTCAGATCCGCACTCTAGGTAGACCGACTTACAGAGGCCAAATATACCCAATAAAATACTGAATTATTAAACATGTTTTACTCATAAACTATCGCAAAAAATAAATGTATTTGAACAACCAACACAACCTCTAAAATTTGTTCCTATTACATAACTTTATTATTTCTCCAAATTATACGGAAACATACTGACTCCTAGCAATATACCTACAATAATACTGATTTTCGGAAAAATCTACAAAATATTTGGAAATGTACTGAATAAGTACCTTTTTAGTAATAACTGGGCAGGCATTTGACCACCATCGTGCTTAACAAACAGGATGTTGTCTAAGGTGTTGCATGCTTGCCCAGGAAATGCCTATTCACTCTCGCCTTAAAGAGGCCAAGGTCAGGTGTAGGAATAGGGAACACATGAGCAGGCAGCGCATTCCTTTCTTTAGCGGTTCGCATAAGAAATGTGTCAGCAAAGCGCTTGGTACGGATCGCTGGTATGTCTACGATGTACGGGTGATAAGCTAACCTGCGTGTGGTACCCCGATGGTGGAAGGGGGCTGGAGGAACAAGGTCATGCAGTTCTTTCGCACACTCTCCAATATGTATCCTATAAAAGACCGATAGACATGCAACTTTGCGACGGTGAAGCTTTAAGTACTCAACCGCGGTGAGTCAGGTTAAATTTTTCTCGCTCAGCTGCAAATTAGTAAAGCGAGTACTCGCCGGAGGCGGTATGAACAGCCAGGGATAAACTATTAATATTTGCATCTCTTTTGTTTATACGGAATGTGTTATCTATTGTACAGTCAGGGAACTTCCCGGTTGACCAGTAGAGATTTTGTAGGGAGCTTTATTTAAAAAAAAACAGGCCAAGTGAGAGTCGGACTCGCGCACCGAGGGTTCCGTTTAAAATTTTCATTTTTTTTTTATTATATGATGTAACTAAAAATTTACTGTTTTCGCAATGTTTCCTTTATCTGTACTATAAGACGTTACTTCGTACCAAATTTCAAGATTCTAAGTTCACGGGAAGTACCCTGTAGGTTTTGATTCCCGTGCGAGTTTCGATAATTTGCGGAAATTTGCGGCATAAACGGCTGTATCTTTTCATTGCTTTGGCTTAGAAGTTTGTTTTTTTCACAGCTCCAAGAGACAGTAGACCTGAGTATTAGATATAAATATCAGTTTGATACCTCCACGCGTTCCTGATAAAAACGGGCTTGACAGATGGACGGACTGACGGACGAACAACGAAGTGATCCTATAAGAGTTCCGTTTTTTCCTTTTGAAGTACGGAACCCTAAAAAGAAATAGATATAAAGAACATATCACAAATAATAGAACATTATCAGGTATTTCATTCGAAAATCAAATAATATTCAAATAAATTATTTTATTATCCGAATGAAATACGCTTATTCGATTAGGGTTTGATTCGCAGCGATTAATCGCAGTCACAGCCTAGAATATCCAAACTATTTTCTCTGCAGGCGCAACGCTCCGTGCGGCGGGCAAGTCGTGGAGGGCTGAGCATAAAGCTGCACGCACACTGGGCATCATTGTCGGCGCGTTTTTACTATGTTGGCTGCCATTTTTTCTTTGGTAAGTTAAAGTTTTATTATTGTTAAAAATACTACTAAAACGAAAAACGCCCACTTTGTATTTTAAGTCATTTGGGCTAACTAAAGGGGACACCGGTTTATAAATTATAAAATTAGAATGCATGCATTATGAAATTGCTCACCTTCTTGTCTCTATATACTAATATATATACTAATGAGCTGATTAGCACTGAAAAATTTGACTTTGCACTCGTTTGCGGATGGTTCTGTCCTTTAATAACACATGCCTCAATCTAAGTGTTGATTGCGAACGTTAACCGGTTTGCACGAGGAGCAGTTGTCAGCAAATTCCAGAGTACGGGTCTTCTGGAGAGAGAATGGCTGATCTTCGTACAACCGATCCCGGACAGTTTGGCCACTGACACGAGTTCCTGTGGCCGACTGCAAGCGGTTTTGTAAGGATCGGGCGAGAATTTAGTGCTCTTTGCGCGCAGTCAAGCGTAGATAGCGGTCTTCCTATGCGCTGGTTGCCCTATCTTAGGCTCATGAATTTAACTGTTCACCACATAATCCTCATTTACAGTGAATACAAATTTCACCTCTAAACTGGTAAAAATCAAGTGATGACATAAAATCCAACCTTAGTGAAGAGAATGGCGGCTGCGCGGCTCGTTTCGAGGACTGGAGCTCTATTTTTGAATCGCTCATATGACTTAACATTCGTCTCTACTGATCTTCGTTCGACATTTTGAATCGCTTGACCGCAACGAGTGCGAAATAAAGCTAGCGACGCGTGACTTAAGTCGCATGCGTCAACACTATGTCATAAGAGCGATTCATAAATAGAGCTCCAGATCCTCCCCGATGTAGGAGGATTTTCGTTATGCGATGCATTGCGGCCTGTCCTAATATACGCCAGCCTTTATGCGCCATTAGCTTTACTACTTTCATAACATAATATGTCCATTATGACGTAGGCATACAATAGACTGGATCGTTGCAAATAGACGCTTTCACGGGTTATTCTGTCATTTAGAAGCATATTTCTAATGAGTCAGACGATATTGAGTCTTATTTGAGAGCGCTAAAGTCCTTTGACAACTGACAGTGGAAATAGAGGTGTTTTTTAAAACGATATACGGATAAAGTATGTATAGTTTGTGTGTAATTGGCGTGAAACCGCCTTAAGACGATGAAGTGGCAATCTCTTTTGTGTCTTGGAGGCCAAGACTCCAGTCCAGACCAGCCGTACTGCAGGCAAAGTCTTGGCACTTGGCAGGTATTTTTTGACGTCTTCATATTAAGCGCTTTTCCTTATCATTTATCAAGCGCACAGCCAGGGAGTCGAATTCCCTGCCTGTAACTGTATTCCCGGAAGCGTTTAATCCAGGCTTTTTCTAGGCAACCTCGCTCCATCTGCAGCCTCTTCTTAATCTAACGATTCAGAATGAGGCCAAGAGCCTATTTAATAATAAAAAAAACTCATTTGGGTTGATGCGCCAAAGGAGTGAGCGACTGATTCATCACAGAACTTGTTTTAGGTACGTCACAACTAACGTGTGCGGGGAGCCATGCGAAACCCCTTCGGTTGTCGTCGGGGTCCTATTCTGGATTGGCTACTTCAACTCAGCGCTCAACCCTCTCATCTACGCATACTTCAACAGGGATTTCCGAGACGCGTTCAAAAACACGCTCATGTGTGCACTCCCTTGCTGCTTCAGCTGCTGGAAGGATACGGGCACGGCACAGTTCGTGTAGTATCAGACTGCGGTTCGGCGGCGCTCTGATCGCAGGTTTTTGAACGCGTCACTAGTTAAGTAGATGGTAAGTTGGTTTGGAATCGCTCGAAAGTAGATACCAAGACTTTAAGTCTTGGTGTTTACTTACGAGCGATTCCAGCATAACAGATACGGAATTGTTATTTTTTACCATTCTGAAAAGGCAAAAGCATCAAAGTAATAGTATAAGCGAGGGACTTCGTCTCTTAAAACAACATACTTTATTATTGCCATAATAATCACTGATAAAATGTCCGGTATTATTTCATCAATATATTGATAAACGCCTATCTCTATTGTGTATAGATAAAAAATGTAATCAAGCATAATATATAACAGAAAACTTTAAAACACACGAAATTTGTTTACTAAAACGGATTTTTGGATATAACTGTAAGTTAAATTCTTAACAGTATATACTTTAGTATGAATTTTGAATGTCCAACCTAACAAATTCATTCAATTGAATTAAGTGATCTGGCAACTCAAAAGTTTCTTACAATTGAAATGGTTTAATATTCGCGGGGATTTCGGTTCCCAAACTTGTTTGTAACGTTGAAATAATAATGGAATGACTTTTAAAGCCTATTCATGAAAGAGTCTTGGTCTGAACAATGTAAGTATAATAAAACTGTCAAAGTTTTAGATTCTTAGTAAAAAAAAAACAAGCCTATTGTAGGAGAATTATATTTTATTCTTATATTGTTTAGGTTGGGTTGTGTAAACTATATTTATTTTTAAGATAGCTAAGAAGTTAGGAATTGTTAGTCTGTGACCGTTAGACAGTATCATAAATTTTTGAATAGAATCAAAGAAGTTTAATAACTGTAAATAGGTATACATTGTTGAATAGTTTAGTTGTATAGTAAATTAGCAATGGAAGCATTAGTTAATTTTGATCTTTGCTTTAAACTGCCAGTCGTGCTAAAGTTTAACATAATTTGTTGTGTGTTTCCCTATGTTGACCTACAGTCTCTTTTTCTGTGTATTTGTTTTATGTTATGTTAGTTATATTATAAATTCTGTACTTATGTGCAAACAAGTAATAATATTCTTTTTGAAGATTACTGTTCTGTTTCAGTACTTAATTAACTAAAAGCTAGTTCTCTATCGTTATTTTATGAGAAACGCTTTAGAATTCACAGTATCTAATAACTGTACATAAAGTAACATAAGCCTAAATAATTATTTTTCGTATCAAAAGAAGTTTTCTTAGCAAGAACCTTTTTGATAATGTGGTTTTAGGAAAAGTTGTAGATGATAGGTAATTACACTTAACAGATTAAAGTATATTCATTAAATTGATTTATAATAGTAGTTTGGAACAAATTATATTCATATACTGTCAAGAAAACCACTGCCTAGACTACGATCCGAAAGCAATCAAAAGTATTAATTTTGCTAATAAAGAAATCATAAATATTCAACCAGCCATTATTTCAATGCTATTTAAAGAAATAAAACCAATATTTATCTTCAGCCTTTCGCGGCAATAAATTCTCCGGAAAAATTGGAAAAGAAAACAAACATATCAGTTTCCAATTCTGCTTTAAAATTATGGAGCAACTCGGTAAAGTTTCTCAATATCTTTTGGCGTAGAGAGTAACTTATTACCTTTGACGAGTTTCCAATTTTCAACGAACATAAGTTTTTAAAGTATTTTTTCGTTGTGTATGAAATAGTGTTTTGCAGCTACATGGAACCTATAAAGACTAGTCTTGTGAAAAGTTTACTTAATAATGCACTTGCATTAAAAGAGCTTTTCATAATTAATTTTCAGGACTTAACAGCTCTTATATGAAATGTATTCCTTATCTAGCATATTAGCTATCCAAAATTTATCATGGTCAAATTGGCCTATAATAAAAGTAAATACAAGCTATCAAATAAATATTAATTACGATTTTCAAACCCACGGTCATGAACAAACAGTCAGGTTGCAAACCTCTAAACCACTGGGCCGTTAAATAACTATTAAATTTATGAATCACAGAATAAATATTACTTTCGTATCATCTTCGATGTCAGAGTACTGAATTTCAGATCAGATTTTGATCGTCATAAAGTCGTTTTTTGAGTGCAGCATGTGATACAATATGATATTATTCTCGTCAGTGAATCGTGGCTATCAACTGATTCAATAATAATACAACGGTCGACTGCATTGCAGTATTGCAACAGTTGCCGACAGATATAATTGTATATTGCTTATTGGTAACATACCTACATTATACCTTTACGTCATAAATACCTTGCGGTTGGCACAGCATAAAAGGTTCAACTGGAGAGTATTTTTTTTTATAACTGGTCAGGCAATTGACCACCATGGATAAACAGGATGTGGTCTAAGGTGTTGCATGCTTGCCCAAGAAACCTTTAGGTGAGCCGATGAGAGAGATGTTTATACATTTGTCATTAGGTTGGGTCTAATTAAGACTCTACAGTTCGGATTCCACCAAAAGCGAGTGCCGCACAAATGTGCAGCACATGTTTCGTGCACAAACTCAAATAGTGCGTCAACTACGTGGCTCTATGTCCACTGCTAAAGTTTTGAGTATTTTTTGTAAGCGAACAGTGCTTGAGAATGTTTGCTAAAGAGAGTCCACCGAAACGAACATTTGTGCAGAACTCTGTGCGACATAGTTCCGCACACTGGTGGAATTGCGCTTTAAGATGTTTTACGGAAACAATAGTGGGAAGATACCAGCGCATCGTCTACAATAGTTTTCAAATATGCCCTGGGTCCGTATTCACTATGACCACTTAGCGATTCCTTGCTCAAACCACGCCAATGTCGTACTTGGTTTCGACATTTTCAAATTTAGTTTTCTCTATGACACTTACAAATTTTATATTCATTGTACAAGTAAATGATGCTCACAAATGATATGGTTAACGTACAAGTACAATAACTATATTATTTGTGTCATAGAGAAAACGTATTTTAAAAATGTTGAAACTAAGTACGAAATTGACGTGATTTGAGCAAGGAATCGCCAAGTGGTCATAGTGATTAAGGGCCCTGTACGGACAGGGCATCATATCATATCAACGGTCATAGGCTTTTATTATCTGCACTAGAAAGATAGTAACTGGCACATTGCCTTTGTCCATCATGGCATATTGGTTACATACATCTCACGAGCAGAAATAACTGGCCACTTAACCCGGCGTGAGTGAGGTCGGGTATGTCAAAATTACGCTTTTTCTACTTAAAATTATGTTTTTTTTATTTACTGATCCTGTTGAATGGACACTATTATATTAATATATCTCAAGTAAAAAAGCGAATTAGTAAAAAAAAATAAGCTGAAGTTTCGGGTATCTCCTACCCACCTTATAGCTAGTGTAACAATTTCTCACCTCATTCATGCCGGGTTAAACAAAGATATTTCCTAAACAACTTATAATAGGCTTACTGAAGTACCTGAATATGTTCAGTCAACAGCAACTACGGCTTTACATTTGCACTACGAAAACCGCCGCTATTACGAGCGACGTAAGGGCGCTCTCAAGGTCAAAGTGTAAAGCCGTGGCTGATTTTGACTGTACATAACAAATCCGCGTATTTACTAACATAAGCTTAACATTATTTCTATCGAACAAAACAAAATACATCATTTATCTAACGTCAGTTTCAGTATGAGCTTCAATTCATCATATTTTTCAGTGGACCTAAGCATTATTTAAATTTGTTAAACTTCAAAAAGTGAATAATGATGTTGTTCTCGACCTTAAGTTACTTACGGGTAAGTTGGTGATCAAAAGATCAACATTAAACCTGTAACTTGAACGTAAACTTTGGATTACGTTTTCTTCGTATTGTAGAAGATTATGTCATTGTACTGTGAGACACTTCGCGGTAGACCCAGTAGAGTGTTTTTAAGTGAGCTTTTCGAAAAGTAATAGATTATTATAGATATAGATTTATAGAAAATGTTATATGACAAGTAATAGAACACAGGACGTTTAGGTGCCGGCTTAGGTTTTGCTGTTGTAGAAGACACTGGTTTGTTCTTCTTGCTGTCAGCGGCAAGTGGTGGTTGCAAGATTAGTTCTGGTGGTAGTTAATAGGTGTTACATTTGACCTTAAGTAGTTAAAATAATTGGTTTAACATTATTACTCGTACTTTTAGGAAAAAACGTATCCCAAACAAAACTCTACTGGTCGACCGGGAAGTTCCCCGACTGTACCCTTCTCGTACTTTGTTCTCAACAATCCGAGGAAGTACTTACTACAAAAAAAACAGTTTTGTTTAGGTACTGGCAATCATAGGTATACAATAATGTAGACTCGCAAATTCTGTTGATATCTGAGATTGTAACATTAGTGATAGCAAATAAGTGTACACGTATCGCTTTACCGTATTTGGATTAAAGACTTAATATCTACATATATTATAAAAGGTAAGAAAAAGTGTGAAAATATTGTTAGTAAACTTAATGATATTTTACCAAAAAAAATGCTTAGCTCTGCTCTGACAAAATAATAGGTACCTAGTTGAAACTTATAAAAAAAAAACTGTTTATAAAATGAAAGTTGTTATCTAAATGTTCGCATAAATTTGAGAATTCATAGTGAGTATTCTCGTAAAATGTTCCAAATAAACAGAGATAACTAAAAACTCGTTGAATATATTATTTAAAAAATAAAATATCTATTTGGCCCGAGAGGCTATATCACTGAAACTTCAATAAATATGTTAATGCCCTGCCCACAACCATTTCATATTTATGTAAAAACAGTGTAGGTTAGGTTCGGCTATCTTTATATTGTAAAAACACATCTATATTCCAGCCATTTTGTGAAAAAAATGTTTGTAAACAAACATTTAAACACTTTTGGCAAATATTCCACAAATACGTTATATTTCAGACATCTAATGCCATACATCAAACTTGAACAATATAAGTAAGCTATTAATGTAGTGCACATATTTCTAAAACATGTAATAAAAAAGTACTTTTGAGGTTAAGTATGTTCGGTTTGTTTACAAGCATTCTTTTCCTAAGATAAGACTGTTTGAGGACAAAATATTAAGCTCCAAAATACTGTTTTAGATAACATATTCGCAAATTATTAAGATGGAATGAGTTCAAAGGTATATTTTCTTCCATTTTTAAGCTCATTATAAGTCACAGCTAGTCCAGCATGGGATTTGAAATGAAAGATAAAACAAATATTTTTTTCTTTCTGACGACTTTTTTATTTTGCCGACGTGTTTGGCGTGACGGTACTAAGCCTGCCTTCTGCGCCATAGGTCCCGGGTTCGATCACCGGACGAGACAAATATTTGTGTGCATGAACATGTCTATTTATCTTGGTGGTGTTGCAAGTCCGCCTGGCTAGATACCACCATCTTATCTAAGTCTGACGCCATAACAACAATGTTTTAAGCATTGTTGTATTCCGGCAGTTAAATATAAGATAGCCAGTTCCTCAGTGATTGAGGATTCCGGAGCTAACCTCAGCTTCCATCTTCAGTCTTGTCAATACTTAACATCAGGTATGATGAAGGCTAAGAGTCTCCCCGTCGTTCATAAAAAAAATCCTATCACCAACTAAAGCTGCAGCTCTGATGCTCTACCAACCGCACATGGGAATTATGGAGTTATGTTACGTTATTTTATTTATTTTTTGCTCACAAACTAAGTAGTAGACTCGGTAATATTTCAAATGTAATAGTGTTTACAAGCATGCGATTTGGCGTGAATGAAATAAGTCTATTTCATAGATTTACTACGCCGAGCTATTGTCATATTTAGTCACGCTATTCATTTGTTATGTGTAATTTAAAAAAATAATGGGTTTTTACGATGTTAATTATAATTTGACTTTGTTACGAATACCTATGAGGAGTATCAGGGATGAAAGGTGAAACTACTTAAAGAATGATAGATATTATATTTATGGATGCAAAGAAAGAAGAACGCGCGAAACAATTAAAGATTTGTTTGTATTGTCATACACACAAATCTATAATTACCTAAATAAGAGAAAAGTATGAGATAAAATAAAAAGAGAAGAGGAGAGAGATGAACTGCACCGACTCCAAAGAATTGGATATAATGATGGTGTGAATCACTATAATTTTCTTTCTTCTTAGACCCAATGACGGTCATTTTGCGACCATGGTACGTTCAAAGATGCCGAAACAAGTAAAAAAATGTATCATAATTACATACTTCAAATTTAAAAACGTAATAATAAAAAAACAACTCTAGCTTATTTAGTATTCTTTGATTCTAGTAAGTCAATGAAAAATCCATGTTTTCAAATATCCATGCCATCACGGCATTTATACAATAAAAACTAACAAAATTATTTCGAAATTCAGATTTTGTAGTATCGCCGCTTTCTGTTATCATATCCTAATTAATTATTTTACTCAGCAGTAATCTTAAAAACTTGCTATTCAATACGAATACCAAGTTTTACGATCACTACTAAAAAAGACAATTCATCAAATGCCATGTCAGTCCCCATTAAATTAAAATTCATATTACAAACATGACTGATCAAAATGATCATATAAATTGCCATAGAGTCTCGAGCTCATGAAAAAATATCTCTGTAAGATTATGAAAAATTCATTTCCATTGAAATGTCGGTAATTATGAGACGACATTTTGAAAATTATTGCTGCCGAAAGATATTAACTTTCACATTTTATTAATGTGAACGAAGTCACATGTAAGAAATAAATAATTTAAGAACGATTCCAACAATCTTTTTGACATAAAACTAATTATGATTATACTATTTGAGATTAAAACATAGTCGGGGACATAAAACTTTATTCAAACTAAATTACTACATAAACTCTAAAACTGACGGACTGCGACTTTATACGAACTTTTGTTTCATTAGTTTAATTACCCGTTGATTTTAACCGATTTATGGTTGTTAAAACTGTCAAATCCCATACATTTTTCCACCGTTGAAGTTATCGTTATCTTTAGATGGAGCAATCCACTATAATTATTATAAAGCTGAATATTTGTATTTGTTCTATGTCTAGGTGTTATAAACCTTATGTATTTATTTGCAGCACCTTCGTATGGTTCGGATATCCGTAACACAGGTTAGCAAAGAAGCTCTCATCTCGGAATCAGATCAATATAATTTATTTTGGTCTGATTTAGGTTTTATTTTTATTATTTTTTATAATTACTGGGCAGGCATTTGACCACCATCGTGCTTAATAAACAGGATGTGGTCTAAGGTGTTGCATGCTTGCCCAGGAAATGCCTATTCACTCTTGCCTTGCCTTGAACAGGCGAAGGTTGTAGGAATCGGGGAACACATGAGCAGGCAGCTCCATTCCATCCAGCTCCCATTCTTTAGCGGATCGCATAAGAAATGTGTCAGCGAAGCGCTTGGTACGGACCGTTGGAATGTCAACGACGTCCGGGTGGTAAGCTAACCTGCGTCTGGTACCCCGATGGTGGAAAGGAGCTGGAGGAACAAGGTCGTGCAGTTCTCTCGCACACTCTCCAAAGTGTATCCTATAAAAGAACGATAGACATGCAACTTTGCGACGGTGACTGAGGCTCTGAAGTTCCGCCGTGGCCAGTGCTGAGTTTCCAATGAGTTTCCTGGCACGGTTTTCAATCGATTCCAGAAGCTCTAGCTGATACTTAGCAGAACAATCGGTGACAGCAGTACTCCATAAACGGTCGAATCTGCGCTTTGTATAAAAGGAGCAGCTGATTCGGAGAGAAGATTCGCCTAGCCTTAGAGAGGACGCCCAGTTTCTTTGCAGCACACTTCGCAATGGAGTCGATGTACTCGCCAAAGTTTAGGTTGGAAGACAGGTTCAGGCCGAGAAGTTGCAGATTTTCGGTTATCGGCAAGGATACTCCCTGGAAAGTCGGTTGTAAGGGACTCCGTTTAGCAGTGAACAAACAAGCCTGTGTTTTAGTGGCATTGAAACTGACAAGATTATATGCTCAACAAGGGACTCTCGACAAGACTGGATTTCATCACTTGTAGCCTTTGCAGTTAAGAATTGGTACAATAAAAAATCCACACGTAACCAATCCGAAACAAACGGGTGAATGATTGCATATCAGTCGCATAGTTGCCCATACAGACAAGTCGTTGCCGAATAAATTGATTTTCGGCATCACCAGTGAAATTGCTTCGGCGCGGCCGAATCGAGTGCGTTCCGTTATACGAAATATTCATGTCAGCTTAAGCTAGTGGAATTTTAATTGGAAATGTTGACGTTGCCCGGTATTTCTGTTAGATATGAATAATGGAGGATTAATAAATTTGCTGTTTTGATGTGGTAAGGTGGTAAACCCAACACGATCATGGCATACTCGTAGTTCATCACTTCATATTAATTCAGTCAGCACCAATAATTTTAATAAAGATCAATTAAATTGCCATGAACTTTTTCCAAGTTACAACTTTAAACAATACAAGTAATTTTCAATTTTAGCAGTAAAATATGTCTTTATTTGGGTCATTTGCGTTACGATATGCGTAATATTTATTTCACAGTGCGTGTACAGGTATTTTAATTGGGAATATAAGGACGAGATTGACTGAAATGAATAATTTTGTAATAAATCTTCATGTTTCAGGTCTTCACTAAAATGCTTAAATATTCTCCTTTTCTGTCTTAGCAGTGTTTCAAAAAATAAGACGTGAAACCAAAAAAGGCGTTAAAATAAACCACTAAGTATGATAAACTTTCGAGCAAAGTAATCACTAAAATTAATTTAAGTTAAGTATTTTTTTAAGTATTATAATTTTAGATTTCAAATAGGAGTCAAATGTATATGTCAAATTGTCTGTCAGGACAGAACTTATCTATCCATCGGTGGTAAAACTGGCCCTAAATATTAGAACGGTTAAATTAAAAAAAAAGTATGGCTTTACTTTGATATAATCTGAGAGTAATAAATTAGAAACAATAGTTACATAACAATTTACGTAATCAGGCTCCGTTATACAAAGTTTTAATTGAACGAATTGAAATTTGTCGACGCCTCTGAACTAAGCGCGACGAAATTATTACCTACCTACGTTTCGTTTCACGCTGCGAATGCTAAGCGTAGATTCCGTTCCGTTTGACGCTTCCACGTGGCTCACATCGCGAATTAACGGGATGTTTTTGTGGTGGAGCCTTATTTGTAATGATTAATGGTTGTTACATTTTATCTAATACGAAATTAAAGAATGGATAAAAATCTGATTTAGGATTTTTTATCGTTTAGGTATTTGTATTTATCATTGTATGAAAAAGGGATTTATTATGATAAATATTAAACAAGAAAATATACTAGAAAAAGCAACATATCTCATGTCGCCCTGACGGGGATGTAAAATGCAAAATTAAAAGTTATAAAGGGATTTATTGTTTTTATCATTATAACAATAGTGAATTTTTTACCACCCGCTATAACAGATATTAGCGTCTAATAGCAATATACGCGCGTTTACAAAATATCTTTACGTGGTGTAAAATAACATACAAGTATATCTATAATCAAATATAAGAGTTGAAGCACATTCCATCTATCTTCTCTTCGAGTTACGCTGTGGTTGAATATAAGAATTGACTCTTCGAATACAAAAAGATTAGCGAACAAACAATCAAAAACCGCCGCTATTACGAGCGCCGACATAAGGGCTCTCTCAAGTTCAAAGTGTAAAGCCGTAGCTGCTGCCGACTGTACAAAAGGCTCAAGAATGTACATATGTAATTCCTTTGCCTAATTCCCATCAATTTCCTTAACATACCGAGCTATTACCGTTTCCGTACGAGTAGAACTATTAAGGATTAATGACAACTAATAGCCACAGCCTAAAAACTTTTTCAGTATTGCCATTACAACCGGCTTGCCCATATAACCTTTTCTGTAATTTGTACATCGCGGTGTGATTAAGTATTGATTTTAAACGTTTGGACAGCGAAAATTCACATGTATCTCAATAATCAATATTTGAAATCCGGCTTGGTAAAATTTAACTTTAACTTGAAACTTAATAATGAATCAATCATTAATAAATGCAGATTCCACAAATCGTTTTCTTATTATAACAATAAAATCTCTAATTTCAAAATGCGTTTTTATTATATATTTGTATTATTCATTGAAAATACTAAGGAAAATTTGGGTATTTTAGATTTTACTAGCGTTACAATACAAATTTTGCGAATTTCTACTAAAACAATTTTTTTTTTCGTGTCATTTAATATTTATTCAACCGTATACAAAAAATCGTTACGTTTAAATGCAATATTATATTCAGTAACATCTGGGTTGATAAATGTAGATTCCACAAAACATTTGCTTTTAAAACAATTAAATCTCCAATTTGAAAATGCGTTTTTAATATTATATTTGTACTTTTTCATTCACCTTTTACTATTTGTTTTCGGATCGTAGTCGACACGTAAGTTTTATTCAATTAACCCTTAAATCCATTCGTTACTTCCACTTATCAGCGTCAATGTAAACAGACTTTTGCTGCGCAGATTTAATGTCCATTATCGTTTGTGACGAGAACGTTGGGATCACGAATGACAGTCTGTTGCCCCATAATGCCCTGAGGAGTGAGGCATCTGTTTCACAGTAACTATTAATTACTCTTTGGCACAAGAGTAATCGAGTAAGACATGTCTTTCTTAATTGATATTGAACTTTATGTGGTTCAGCTGTGGTTTTCTATATTTTTGGTGAAGTTCTTAACATCTTTCTTTGAAACGTTAACTGACCTCTGTCTTTTTAGCATTTTGACTCAATTGACACCCAACATTGAACCCTCTCAATGCATCCTTCATTACAGCAGCCGCTTAAATCTACATTAACGCGGAGCGTATTTCTATAGCTGCGATGCCGCGAAGGTCAAGGGCTTGCATCAAAAATTGTGACAGCTATTTCGAATTATTTTTATCAATTAGTATTAACAATAGTGAAAGCTTCCTTTTCATCAGCAATCAAATAAATATTTATTTGAAAATCGGTTGTTACTTCGCTAAGAACTTAAGACAGAAATTATGACCCGACTAAGTATATTGCAACCACCTTAAGATCCACTTGGGCAAGAATAAACACAACACAGCAACACTTTTACACCATTTTAATCTGTTGGTATGCGAAAGAAAGTATGCTTGTAAAAATTATAAGTAGCGAGACGTAAATTGTCCAATATTTTATGGCCATCACACTTTAAAAGGTTACCAGTATAAAACAAACCAAAAAATAGGTTTGAGCAAATTAAACATTATCTTTTTGACTTAGTGTTTCAACGAAGATTTTTGAGTCTTAAATTTTTAATCAACAAATTTTTTTAGAGACTTACGGCTTCCGTTGTTTATATCGCTCTCCGCTCGGATTAGCCTCTGTGAACAGCGCAATGGAAAATATACTTTAACTGCAAACAATATATAACTCATTTTTGTAAATGCAATTTTTCAGAGCACTCCGAAGCAGCTCTGTTAGTATTGTTACGTCCATGCATCCAACACTTCTATTAATATATAAAACCTACATGATATGGGATAACAATGCTGATCATTGGGAAATGGACACCTGTCAAAACGTCTTTGAAAAATAAGTGTCGTCATATAACGGGTTTTTTTTTAAGGGGGAGGTCGTTTGATGTGTTTAGAACAAAATTACGAAAAAAAATTGTGATCATGTTTTTTTTTTCAAGTGTTAGCGTCGTTTATTTGGATATTATTTCTACCTAAGCACTGAATAACAAAGAAAGAAAAATTAAATATTAATAAAAATAACTATTGAGTGTGCACCAAGCTCGGCTCTTCGATATCAGCTGTTACCGGCGTCGGGATGAAAAAAAAATAAACAAAAAAATCTCCTTATATTGTTCTGAACACTTAGAACAACTTTGGGCACATAAAAACATTCTGTACACATGTCATAGAGTTCTGTTCCGGTTTTGGCCATTTTGAACCTTATCCAAAGAATACATAAACTTATCTTAACTCTATTGAGGGTGGCCGAAATGGGGTTTGGAGTGCATCATAATAAGTAAAGTATTAACCCTTAGCAACACTTGCTATTTTCAGCCTACACAAATACACTCGTGGGAGACTAAGGTCATCAATGTATCCTTTACGTTACAAAAATAAATGTATGAACATTTATTTTTATTGAGTAATCAAAGACTTTATCACAAATCTAAATGAACAAGTTTTATTAAAATTTTAATTTTATATGAAAAAAAGTAACTTTAAGCTAAAAAAAATTAGTTTTATTTCTCGCCTCCCGGGCTATACAGAGAATAAACGAAGCTGCGGGCGCGTAACGTTTAAAATGTAACATTTTTTTAAGAAAACGTGCTTAGTGGAGGGCTCTACCCAACGAATGGTGTTAAGGGTTAATTATGACACTAAAAATCTGTAACTAACGTTTTAAGCAATAAATTCCAAAATAAATACAAGCTGAAAAAGTTATCAAATTATTTGAACTAGAACCTTAACAATCAAGTTTTTAGAAACAAAATTGTGAATTAAGAGTAATAGATAATTCGTTCCAAATTGAATAGTTTGCTTTTTATTGGTCCGGGTGTCGCAAAGGGTGCATAAAAATAACACTAACGTTTTTTCCAAAAAGTGTAAAAAATCATAGCTTTCGAAAAATGATATTATTAAAAAAAAAACTGGCGCTTCGCCGGCCGCTGCCGCGGCACGCTCGCTTCGCTCGCTCGGCTCGCGTGGCACAGTTCTGAAACGTCTGTTACAGTTTGTTGGGTGGTGGGGGCTTCGCCTCCCGAGCCCCACCCCGTCCCCCCTTCTCGGTTTTTTCCATAATATATAAAAAAAATTGAAGTTTTGAGATAGCAAAAAATTCTTAAAAATTTTTTGGGAGGAAAAAATATATTTTTTATATGTCCATCGAATGCCTCCTTACTATCTCCGGGGCATCACACGGGGGGGGGCGAAAAATTTGTTAGATTTTAGCAACGACGCACCGTTTTCGAGATACTCGCATTTTTTATAAAATTCATTCTTGACAATTTTACAATTCCCCGCTCCGTACTAAATCAGTCAAAAATATTATGTCCTGTCTCCATACTAAAACAATCAAAAATATTATAAGTCCAAAATCAGTTGAAATTTTTCTTAGTCCTGCACCCCCAACAACACCCTAACCCATACCTACAACCTTTCCATACATTCCAGAAACAGCACGATAATTTACAAGCTTTACTGCCATTTTTCTTGTGTGCTACAAAAACGTATTATAATTTATAGAAGAAATGTATACAGAATACAGTAGTACAACAAAGTCTACAGTTGCACTGTCTAAGCTTAGATTAGATGTAAATTAGATTTTCATTGTGATACTAAGTTAGTTGAAATATTCATTAATCTCTCGAATCTCTCAAATGTTGTTACAAATATATTTCATCGTCTAAACGAAAAATATTAAGTCTAACTTATGAATAACTTTGAGCTTTTATAAGCAAATTTACTTGAAAATTCAATAAATAACTTGCAATATTGAGCTGTCAATAAGTTACTGAAATACCAATCGGTTGAGAAAGATATTTAACAATAAGATTAATAATATCTTGCAATTTTTGTCTCGAACTCAATCTGAATCAAGGGGTAAATAAGTAAGTTCTAATTATGTATATTAGATATATTAATATGTATAAAGACGTAGTTTTAAAATTAATTAAATTTGTGTAACCACAGGGCAACAAATAATGTGCAATATGTCTTCATATTGAATCTGTTATAGAGCTGATAATAAAGGTTCTTGTCCCGGTGCTTCTTGACGGTTAAAGATTTCCTGAATGAGGATTGCTAGGGGCTGCTATAATAAATGCTGATACATGACTTTGACTTCAATTTTGACACCAAACAGTAAGATGATGGTGAGATGATGATGAGATGACCTTCTCCTGTTTTTGAAGACGGTTAATTACACGTCGTTGCACACCGACTTGCAACATGGCTTGGGTGATGAGTATCATAGTTGCGTCACAGTATACGTATAAATATGATAAGTTTTAAATAGAAAAATATTGGAAGAATCAACTCGGCCACAAGTGAATTCTCAGATGGGACAGAACTCACTTGTGGCCGAGTTGTTTTTTTTCCAACATTACTATTTAAACATTTATCATAAGTATAAAAATAGCATTGAAAAATGCAAAAATCATAAAATACCTATATATTTTAAGTCAAGGTTGCGTATTGTGCATCATTTGATGCCTAAGAAGACAGTTCAAATGCTCGTGGCATACGTAATCATAAAACTTGTAAATGACGTTACTAAGAAGACAAGAAAGAGGTCGTAAGTAGTAAGTTCTCTGTCACACGTCGCCACTCTTTCGTTCAAAACACTGAAGCAGTGCATACATTTTCTTTTGTATGATTTTGAATTGTTTCACGTGTTATAGCGACGTGTCTATATTTTAAGCGACACGTACTTAATGCCTAATATTTTCAAACCTCTTTTTTCAATCATCTTTCTTATATTTATGATAAATTTTAAATAGAAAAATATTGGAAAAATCAACTCGGCCACAAGTGTCCAATACGTATAATAGTTCAATATTTTTCAATTAAAAATTTATCATAAGTACAAAAATAGCATTGAAAATTTATAAATCATTAATACCTTTCTTGTGTTTTGTGGTTCTTAGTGTTATCTCGGTTTATGACTCCGCGTGCCACGTACTATTTGGACAGACTATTGTGGATACACGGCTTTAGAAGCTTAGTAAGATTTTAATAGTTACGAGACGAAAATATAATTACGTCACATTTAAAAAATGTGTCAACTTCTACTCGTAACTTTTGTTTTGTTAAGACTTTTCTTTGCAAAGGGGAAAACAAATACGTAAAATAAGTGTTAATTTTATTACTAGATGATAAAATAGTAAATGTATTTAATGTATGTTCGTGAAAATGTAACTATCGGAATTGGTTGTAAACGAAACTAGATTTAGATCGTATAAAATGTATGCTTAATACTAAAATTTTGTAAGCTCTGAAACTTTTTAGCTTTTAAGAATATCACGTTGGAAACTATTTATGCATAATAAATTAAATTATATTCAAATTGTTGATCTCACAATTGTACATAATATGATTAATGGTTGAATATTATAGCAACAAAAAATATTATTATAAAACACGGTTGATAACGTATTTCGATCACACAAAATTGATATATATTGAGCATGATCCATCTGTTCATTTTACTCTGTATAAGATTTTTAAATTTTGTATTAGCAGTGATAATTTTGTCTTGTATTTTTTTAATATTAAAAAAACTACTATGCTTAAAGCTTAAAGCTTTACATGCTTTTTTATGTTTTAAAAGTTTACCGGGGCTTATCATGACCTGCTGAACAGTATTACAATAATATTTTTAGCAAGATGACGGAGATTATACGCAGTGTATAATCTCCGTCCTTTTTAACCAATACTACTTCAATGTAACGACAGATGATGTAGGACTACGTTAGTAGGTACTAACAACTTTATTGTACGGACCTCAAAAGCATTTACAGAACTTATCATGAAGATAAACTTGTTTTACTGAAGTATCGCTGAAAACGCAAAAAAACATCAGCTAAAGCTGCTTCGCTGAAAATAACATTTTAGCAGAGTTCAAATAAAATTTTCTATGAAACAGCTGATATATTTTTTTTCGATTTCAATTTTTTAATTTTGCATGTTACAATGTTATTTTTATGTCATAAATATTAAACAAGAAAATAAACTAGAAAAATCTCGTCAGGGGGACATGAGACTAGTTGCTTTTTTCTAGTATATTTTTTTGTTTAATATTTATATTTTTTTGCGATTTTAGGGTTCCATACAAAAAGTTTGTTTGTATTTAATAAGTCACAAATGGTTTTTAGGTTTTTCGTAAACATAAAACAACTTTGTATATTCTACGGTAGATCCTCAGAATACAAGAAAGTTCCCAAGCAATTTCCATTTAATTTCCTCTTGTCACTAATGGTTTGTAACATGAGCCATTTATTACAATCACGCCTCTCCATCTAATGTTCCATCATTTGGTGCCATTTTACTTCGATTTCTTTCTAACTTAAAGCACTTTCGGGATTGGCTTTGACAAAGTTACGATTGACTAGAGAAGGAATGTTGTTTATGCGTTTTTAACATCGAAAAGTATACAAATTATAAAAAAACTGAATATTTTGGTTTTTAGAAAGCGCTAATCACGTCGTGTAAATATCAGTCCGATATAACAAAAATCCTGAGACTTATTCATTGGGGAAGCTTTTAAGCTAATTTACATTACATAGCAGAGTTTAGTTGTTGAGGGCAACCTGCTAAAAATAACATTAAGAAGACATTGCGTATGCGTCAAATGACATGTAGGTACATAAAACTTCTACTGTTGTGTGTAGTTTATAGGTATTTGTTTTTTTTTTAATCTATGAATGCCCGAGTTCTTTTTCCCCTATTTTATAAACGGGTTTGGAAATTCTGGTCGTACATAATTTACACCGGTTAGGCTATATTTAAGTTAATAAGATTGCGAATTAATCAGAGTTTATTTTTCTTTATCTAAATTGCGTAAAACGCATAAGTATTGAAACTATTGTTAATTCTTTGTAAATAATGTAAATTACGTAAATTATATTTAAAAAAACAGCAATAATTAGTAAGCTATAAGAATCGATGTGTAAATTAAGTAGATAGCGTAGTATGGATAAGATAGTATATTTTTATGTTCGTATGTTTAAAATTCTTGTTGCATTGTGTTAACTGTCGAAATCACTAGTGAACAATAAATACAGTTGAATGTCATTTTCATTGTTTTATTGCAATAATACTAAAAAGTGCCTTAAAAGTTTAAAACCCTTTTGATGTGACACACGTACCCGTGTATTTCACGATTACTAAAAAATTCGATGACGTCGTCGTCATCAGCCATTTTTAATGTCCTTACTGCAGGGTCACTGGCCTTCCTTATTGATGGATAACAAGAACGGGCCATAATCCACCACGCGGGCCCAATGCAAATGACCAACGGTTTAACGTGCCTTCCAAAGCACGGAGGAGCTTGAGACAGTAAAAGGTCGCCCATCACGTGACCGACCATTGCGAAAGCTGCTTAACCTCAACAATCGCAGGCCAAGTGTGAACCACTGCGCCACGGACTCCTCCAGACGTAAGACATATGTCAGTTTATTTGTTTCTTTCCTGATTATTTATTTATTTATTTGTTTGTTTGTTACTATTTCACGCAAAAACTACTAATCGGATTTGATCAAAATTTGGAATACAGATAGTGGATAACCTAGATTAAAACACCAGATAATTTTAATTCTGATATTCCAATGGAACGTGAACTACGCGGTGAAACCGCGGGTGTAGTAGTTTTATATAGTTTGTAAAGTTAGCGACACTATTCTTTTTTTAACTTAATATTTAACTTAGACAAAAATTGTAATATTTTTTATTGTCATCCAAAACCTACAGTTAGCACTTATTATGGTTCAACTTAGTTTTATTATTCAAACTTTTAAACTTAGCCTAGATGCAGATCGGCTTATATGCCTAGCTATCATTGACAGCTTAAGTGCTGTCAAGTGGCTTGTGACGCCGACAGGCTCTGTAACCCAGATACTATCCAGATTTTATAAGACAGACATTTTTTTATTTTATTTAGAAATTCACCAGGGGTAACACACGGCCACTCTATTATGGTAAACAATACTTACATTATAAATAAGTAACTTAATCTGTCTGTTTGTTACCTTTTCACGCATAAACCAATTTGGCAAGGAGGAGCTATCTAAACCGCCTCTGAGGTCTAGTGGTAACAACCACCGGTATCAGACCCAGAGGGCCCGGGTTCGAGTCCCAGCGGGGGCACATATTGTATATGGTTGGTTGGAGGCAGGACTTGTCGTAAGTCCGCCTGGCTAGCTACAAGTGGCGTGGGGTCGAAATATGGTGAATGTAAGCCGGACCAAATATTTACCGAACAAATCTCATAAGTGGTGGGTCGGTGGGGTGGGGTTTCTAAAAGAGAAGCCGATGGTTATCGGCTTGTATGGACCCTCCGCCACTGGTAGCTTCCACCATCTTATCTATGTCTGTAGTAACAAATATGTTTTCAACATTGTTGTGTTCCGGCAGTTAGAAATAAGATAGCCAGTTCCTCAGTGCTTGAGGATACCGGGAGAGGCTCGTTTCAATCTTCAGCCTTATCTTGAGTCTCCCCGTTGTTCATAAAAAAAGATAACTTGGTCCCAGGAGATGGACATTAGATACTTTTTATTCCGATAGGTACTCGATAACCTCGATAAATTGCAGGCATCTACTCGACCATTTATGTAAGTACCAAGTTTTTTGTTTTTTGTTTTTTTTAGCATACAATCACGCCAATTATCTAGCCCACGTTAAGTTTCATGAAGAACTTGTGTAATTTATACTAGATAACGGATAAACATACATAATATACTTATGAAACACCCAGACTAAGCCAAATAGACATGTTCATGCACACAAATATTTGTCTAGTCCGGGGATCGAACGCGGGATCTCTGTGCAGAAAGCAGGTATAATACCCTTGCGTCAAACAGGTCGACAAAGATTGTATCAACATGTACTAAAATTACCATTACTTTCGTACATGTCTGCGTAGTATTGGATCAAAGATACTAAAGGCATATTTCATACCAACTTCCAAATCCCATCTTATCCACTTGAGGATATTTTTTAATTTTTCATGGTCACCATCACTAACATTATCAAGAAAAACGGGTTTTTCACCATGTTCTTCATAGTTACTCCGTTATCATGGTGCATGCAACTGCGCTTAAGTAATATCTGTAACTCGGAAAGAAATACAAATTTGGGTAAAATCTCATTTTTCCTAATAATGTTAATTTTTCAAAAATCTTATTTTTCTTTGAGCCTCTACATTAAGGTAGAAAACTACTGTGGAAATTTCAGTTTTTTGTCATTTCGGCTCAGTTGATCAGTCAGGATCAGGACCTTTTTGTTCGGTTTCCCATCGGAGTTTACCCACAGTAAAAAAGAATCGTAAATACTGACTAGGTATATAGGGGTAAGGTAGGTAATCCCTGCTAGGAAATCCGTTCAGAATGTTGAATGTTTCCAATTAAGAAAACTGTGGAATGAGAGAAACCTATGTGGTATTTTAACAAAACACCTTATCTGCATCATAACACATAGGTTGTTTTTTTCTTTTTAAACATATTTTCTTCACCGTTCGTTTTAAGTCGTTCACACGATTCCAAATAAGATCCTAAGAACATTATTTATTTATTTATTTATATTCGGACGACCAACAGCTGTGTTTAACAAAAAAGATAACTTATCTAGTAACAGAAAGCCAATTATAGGTCATCACAGATAACAACAAAGTTAACAATAAGCACAATCTTAAGTCTAAATTAATACTACAACAGTACATAATTATGTCTCGTTGAAAAAATCTTTGCTCATGATTCGCTTGATCGAGGCCTCATTCATTGCAAATAAATCTAAGTCTGCCTGTCGCGATGCTAAATTAAAACTATACCAAATTATACCAAAGTACTTTCGTTTAGAGCGTTTTTAAACTGAACCAAGTGTAAGTGCATTTTGATATTCTCGATCGTTCAACTTTATTTTGTATTCGTTTATCGGTATTTATATAAAAAGTATTAGATTTTCGATTTTAACAAATTAATCAGACGCAATTTTATTTCAATGTTATAAATTATAAATACACTTTGTAATAATATTATCATAATACATATTTTTTTATATTACCTGATTAGGTATTACTAAACAAGTGCTGAAATTAGTTTACTTAATAAGTAAAAGTTTTAGTTTACATATTACGTAACCCTTTGATAATAGTCATTTTGCCGAGTAGGTATAAGATGTTTTTTTTAGAAAAATGCTAGAAGTAATCGACCCTTATGGTAAATTTTAAATAGAAAAATATTGGAAAAAATTAACTCGGGGCCACAAGTGAATTCTCAGACGGGAATCGAACCCGCGACCTTTGGAAATCCGATCCAATGCTCTCCAATGCTTAAGAGCAGAGTTCGATTCCCGTCTGAGAATTCACTTGTGACCGAGTTAATTTTTTCCAATATTTTTCTATTTAAAATTTACCATAAGTATAAAAATAGCATTGAAAAATGCAAAAATTACAAAATCATAAAAAAGAAATCGACCCGTTTCACAAGGTAAGAAATCTTAAAAGTAATTATTTACTATTCCTCAAGAGTGCATCAGTACTGCCAAAAACATAGCAGTCGATACTTTTAAAACATAATTGTGACAATGGAGAAGTTTCCTGATGTTGAAATAGTAGATTGTTTACCAAGGGCTGTATGACACCCATAACAGTCGAGTGTTTTGGCGGCCGAACGAAGTGAGGGCGCCGATAGTTTGAGACTGTTATGGGTCCATACACCCGAAGTAAAAACTCTACTTTTCATTTTGAATATGAGGAAAGTAAAAACAAACAGAATATTAAAAAAAAAAAATTGTAAGGTTTCTACGATTTTAATTATTTTATAATGTAGCAAAATAAGCTGTATAGGCTTCTGTGCCTTTGCCTACATACCTTTGGTAAATAAAAGTCCAAAGAGATTACAGATATCGATTTGACATGACACCCCCTATTCTTTTTTCAAATTTATTACAGCCCTAGGGCCGCCACATATCACTTTCAACCCGCATTTTAGGCAAGTTATGAGTTACTTTCAGAATATGAGACATGAAAACAATATATTTCACTGAATGGGATTATCAAAACTAATCAGAGAGTGATTTTTTATTTAAATCTATCAAGAAATGGGTGAGAAATAATTTATTTAAATTACATAATATGGCGGTGACGCCCTACAAATTACCAGGCGGGCTGAAGTGGTGGCGTGACGTCACACCCCGAGCCGGTAAGCGCAACTTTGAGGTCCCATAACCTCTCTATTTCTAGATATATTTTCTTGATTTCTTGAGAATTTGGAAACTTCTCTATTCACTGCACTAGTTTAGCCAGACTTATTATTACATACTTTTTGAATGGGTGCAATCCTGAAATCGAGAAAAAACAGATGTTTAATTTTAAAAAGTTCAAAAAAAAATATGTGTCTTGGCAGCTGTTCGTGTTTTTAGACTTCTAAACTCTAAAGTTTAGAAAAGTCTTATAATCCCTCTCTGTCCGTCCGTACGTACGTACGTATGTATGTACGCATCGAGATCTCAGAAACCATAAGAGATAGAGACAAACGGTCAACGGGAATGAGTTTAGGACACCTTGGACATGTGTCAAATGTACTTTTTTAGTTTCTACACTACAAAACAATAACAACTGTCACGTGGTTTAGAAGTCTATTTTGTGCCTGCTAACTAGCAGGCGCTGCTAACTTGTTTCGAGGTTTCTTTCAGGGTTGCTTCCATACAAAAAGTTATTCGTAAATATGATGAGTTATATAAAAGAAGAAACTAACTGACTGACTGACATATCAACGCACAGCCCAAACCACTAGGTCTAGAGACTTCAAATTTGGCACATAGGTTCCTTGTGAGGTCTAGGGGTGCACGAAGAGAGGATTTTTCAAAATTCTACCCCTAAGGGGGTGAAATAGGGGATGAAAGTTTGTATGAAAGTCCGTCAGTTTTGGAGTTAGGGTCTTCAAATTTTATATTTAGGTTAAGGATTAAAAATTAACATTTACCTATCTCGGCGATTTTGAAAATTCCATCCCCAAAGGTGTGAAATGGGAGATGGAGTTTTGTAAGAAAAATCCTTTAATTTCAAAGTAAAAGTGACTTATTTTATTATTATTAGGCTCATGGTTGAAAGTTAAAAACAAATAAACAAACCTATATTTTGTAAAATCTTTGATCAGTATTTTTGCCAAAAACAAATGAAATTCAACAGCTTTGCCGGTTCCCAAAATGTATACTGAATTTTGTTAATTATTACTACAACTGACGCAACCTCATAAGCTAACAAATCGTTAGGTAAGTACTTAATCAATTTATCGGCCATAGTACTTCCATCCCAGACAAAAATCTAAATATATTAAAGGCAAAAATTACTGATATACTTATCAACGCAGAGCTCAAAGTACTTGACGGATTGAGTTGAAAAAGGATTCCACGAGGACGAAGTCTCGGGTAACAGCTATTATGAGTTATAAATGAGGTTTTGAATAAACATAAAATAAACCTTGTACATAAAGATGATAGAAATTCTGTGATATTTTTAAATCAATTCAAAAGTGACAAAGAAGAGACAACACATTTCAAATCTTCAGACAATCGCTTTTGCTACGTAACTTAACGAATATTAAACGTCAATTTGACTTTTAATAAGGATCCGAAACTTTATAATTTGTATAATTAAACCCTTATATGTCTGTAACTCCGCTTAATCTTTGTAATTTGTGGAGTCAAAGTCACTTCTGGGGTTCAATTCTAACTTATGGATAGAAATAAAGCAAATTGTTTTTATTATACAGATAGATAGGGTTTACATAAATAGAAAGAGATTTTATTTACTACAACACACATAATCATACATGTAGCTTTAGATAAAAATAACAAAAGAACAGACAAAATTGACAGTACCCGAAAGAATGCCTGCATAAACCAGTTTGCGCAGGCAAGATGGAAGACGTAGTCGGGACAATCTGCTACGTCTTACTTGCGCAAACCGGTTTGTGCTGACATGCTCTCAAGTAATGGCTGGTATACACTTTGATTAGTCAAGTGCCAAGTGTTTAGTGTTAAGTGTGTAAGGTGATTAGTGTTAAGTGTGTAGAGTGATTAGTGTTAAGTGATTAGTGATGTCCTATACTGTTTAGTAGGCGGTGTTTAGTTCATTTAAAAAATAAATTAGACGACATTTTGCCTGTATACTTTGATTAGTAAAAAATGTTTGTTTTTATATTCAGGACATTTTACATTATATAAACACGCATGTTGAACATACAACTCCACAAATTTGTGGGTTACGGATTCGAACCACCTAGTAGACATTTTTTTAAATATTTTTATCAATCACAACAACAGGAGAAACGAACACGAGACTTTGTTGATATAAACTAAACACTTAACAGTCACGTCCAGACGTGTTTAGTTCGTGTTTAGAGCAAGTGAGGGGTGAAGGCGGGACGCGCGGGAGGTGCTACTCGCAGCAAAAATAGAACGCGCTGTAAATACTGTACTTCGCTAAGCACACATACATACACTTAACACTAAACAGAAACTGTCCGAACGTGATTTTTGCTCTCGCACTAATCACTAAACAAAGTGTATACCAGCCATAAGACGAAGCGTGTAGCCGGTACTTTACAATTGCCAAAAAGATGACAGAAGAAAATACACGTATTTTTCAATTTATTTTATATCAAGAAAACTTCGACGAAAAACGAAAGCGCCATTCTACTATATGTGAAAGGTGTCACTGACATGATTTAAAGAATTCTAAAGCGTGTTTCTATTAACATTCACTTCAAGCCACCAAAGAAGATCAACCAATTCCTACCACCAGTCAAGTGCAACATGCCCTTTCAAGTTGCAGGTGTTTACAAACTGGATTCTGACTGTAGGCTCTCCTACATCGGGCAAACAAAGAGAAGCATAGGAACCCGCGTTAGAGAACATGTAGCTAACGTAAAAAATAGGCGCGAAAATAAGCATTGTGTGAACATGCTTTTGAGGGACCCACCCACTTCAACAAGTTTGATAAGCCACAGATACGCGCCAGGGAACAAAAATGCGTCCCGAGAATGCTAATTGAGGCTATTGAAATCACCAAATATCCAAATTTCAATAGAGATGTTGGGTAGCATATACCACCAGCTTGTGACCCTATTATCCATAAATTAAAGTCTCAACCCAAATCACACACTGCAAGACCCAAAGATACGGTTAGCTCTTTTTGTAGATAAATACCAAATATAAAGGTGGATAATAACCACATCTTAAATTTCTTTATAAAGGTAAAACAAGTCTGCAGTATGTGTAAAGGTGAGGTCGGCCCGCCCGCTTTCGAAGTTTTCTTGGCAGCTTCTTTCTTCGAAGATTCTCCCACTTTGTAAACTGCCAGTAAAGTCATTAGTTTTCTCTTTTGTTAATAATAAATTTTTAAAATAATGAAAAATCAAAACATTAAATCGACGAACGGAAAAAAATAAAATAACTTATCGAGGGTAGACTTAATAAGTAGCTAGTCATCCCGTAAAAAACCGCTAAACAACCTAAAAATACGAACAATTAGATCTTAGTTCGTGAAATATAGCGCTAGCCGAAAAAGTTGTTTTATCTCAATGAACAGTGCGCGCCAAAAGTTAGGATGTACACACGTATGTGTTGTGCAGCAGCAAACTAAGTCACAATCGTATTTTATTTGTGTTTGAATTGTAGTGCTTTTTACACAATTCTTGTTAGTGGCGAAGGATCAATACATGCCGCATCGGCTTAGGAATCCCACCCCACCGAGCCACCATACAGTTAAGAATTTTTTTGGAGAACTTTTGGTCTCGCTGACCTTTGCCATATCGCCAGTGCCATACACCCATCGCCACTGCTACAGTGTAAAAAAAACACTACAATCAAAACGATTGCGATACGATTATGACTAAAAGTTACCATGATTGACCCCCTGATTTAATGGACTAAGAGCTAAGTTTACTCGAGAATCTCGGTGACGCGTTGTAAGCCTGCCTGCGATTGTGGCATTTAAGCAACTTTTCAATGCTGAGGATCATGGGACGGGTAACAAAAAGTTTCACTTACGGGATGGGTGACAATAGTTATTTGTTATGCAAGGCTGGAAAGTTGGTTATTTAGCGGCGAGTTACCTCTATTGAAATCTGAGCAAGTGAAGGAACCACGAGCGCAGCGAGTGGTTCAAAGATTGAATCCTGAGCGAAGCGAGGATTTCAAAGGTACAAGACGCTTAAAACTTTTCTGCCGAGCGCAACACACAATTTTTCACCTCACAACAGCGAGGAACATTTTATGGTTGTTTCCGCGGTCAACTTCCGGTAAAAAAAATCTTTAAACATAAAGTTTAATCTAAATATACCTTATTCTCGTTGTTTATAACTTTTTAATTTTGCATTTTACAATGCTATTTTTATGTGATAAATTTTAATCAAGTAAATATACTAGAAAAAAGCAACTTGTCTCACCACTTGTCAGACCATTGTTTTTATAACTCGTTGTTTTAATGATATAAAAAACTAAAATAATAAAAAAGGGAGTATTATAGTTAATTCAAAGTTATTTCAAGTAGGAATATATTGTTACTTATTAATAAGAATAAAAACGATTCCGTAAATGTTGACACTGACATGAGGTACAAGACTTACAATTTAAAAATAAAGATTTATGTCACAGTCCGAAATCCAAATAGGTTGTGAAATCTCACCCAGCCTAATATAAAATTCTAATAAAAAATAGTTTAATCTCATTGTTATTGTTTTTATGATTCAATACCAAAACGGAGTATTATAATTAATTTAAAGCTATTAAAAATAAGAATCAAATATAACAAAAAGTCAATAGTGCGATTCGGAACGCATTCTGAAATATTTTTAGGTATTAAATTAAAAAAGTACTTTGCCGCGCAAAGCAAAAAGCGATTTTCTACGCCTAAACTGATTGACAAAACTTCCTTTTCAGAGCGTGTGAGGTGAAAAAAATATTATAATGGAACTCAAACGGGACATTAGCCGTTGGTGTCCGCTGCAGTTGCAGTCGTTAATACCCTTTTATTCACCTGGTGGATTATAGCTCATTTATCTTAAAGGAAAGCCAATGTTTACACAGTGGAGACACAACATTAAAATGGCTGGTGATCACTTATTATGAACATAATTATATTGACGATAAAAACAATATGGGCGTATTCCCTTAAAATGTCGTTACAACACTACATATAATCAGTTTTTTTCTGCGTTGATTGGTCTATGTCTTGTTGCTCTACGACGACGTGAAATTTAAAAATCGGGCAGTATTTTGAAACCCTGGTTATTTTTTTGGCGTTACTACCCATTAAACGGGGAATTCAAACTGTCGGGAGATACGATTAGTACAAGTTTGGATTTATATCGACTTAAGAAAACGTATTTGCTGTAAGTAGCAAGAATGGCGTACGTAAAATATATAGACAGCTAGATTCAGAAAAATAATCTGCGTCGAATGGTCTGGGTCTCATATCGCTACGACGACAAAAAAATTCAAAATAGGGTACAATTTTGAAAAGTTTACGTGTTCAATTTGCTGTAAGTCACTAAAAAAACGGTGTTTTAACCACAGAACAGAATGTTCTGTGGTTTTAACACTCTTTTACTTACAGCAAAAGTGCGGTTTATTACTAAACATCTGCTAAAACTTACAACATTCTTATGAAATGAAAGTAACATGTGAAAAGATAACTTATAGCATTCTCTTGGGGTGCAAATAAAATACAAGATTACTTATTCTTTTAAAAGAAAAAGAAGAGACTTAAAATAGATTTCTATTACATCAAACACTTTTTGAAAAAGATAAGGGTAATTTTTGCAAGCTTCGACTTGCAAAAAGTCTTAAATACACCGCATGGTAGTAACATGTCCTTTAACTACAGCCGCAAAATAGCTGTCTACAATTTTACGCTTATGAAAGTGCTACCCGATTTGGTTTTTGCAACATTTGGTCTGAAACTGACGTTGAGGATCATCGAGGAGCAAACGAAATATCTTCTTGTCTGCTCTATATAATTATAAAGAATGTTGATAGCAGAAAAGTAAAAACTTTTCTTCTTTACGCAGATTCGTGCTTTGGCCAAAATAAAAATAAACCGTTCGAAGCATGCTGTGATACGCATTGAAAAGTTGTATAAATTTAGAAGCCATTCAAATTAATTTTCTTCTTTAGGCCTGTTTCATAAAAAATATTAGTCTAATATTATTAGTCTTAGACTAATATTAATAGTTATAATTATAAGAGTCTTTTTCATAAAAGTACAAACTAATAATATTAGTTATTAGTGTAAGCGCTAATATTATTAGCTAGTATTTATTTGTTTTAATAGTAAACTGTTTATGAAACAGTTTATACTAATGCTATCAGCTAATACTATGAGTTACATTTCATTAGTATTTCTAGTTTAATAAATCAATGTATTAGTGTTTCGAAAATACTTTTAAATTAGTGATTCAGGGTCAAATGACGAAGAGAATGTTATTATGTGATGCCCGAAGATATTTAGAAAGAGAACTCTATACTGGTATGGAGTTTACATATAAATTCAACGAACTATTAGGTCCTTACTCGAATGGATGGCGGATGGCAATGTGTTTTGTTATTTATTTACCCACTGAAATTGTGTATTTTCCACCGATTATACGAAATCATTATTAGCAACATTAGTAATTTAATGTCCCCAGTTCCCCACCAGCCTTTAACTAACAACCACAACTACCGCGTAAACAATATGGATATGGACATGGGCTTCATTTGACAGTTAAATGACCATATTATAAGGTAATTTTATGAGCTTCAACTGTCAAATGAAGCCCATATCCATATTTTTTACGCGGTAGGGGGGCAGGCCTTCCTTATGAATGGGTAATAAGAAAGGGGCTCGCCCCACTACACGCTGCCAATGCGGATTGGTAACAACGACTGCAAATACAGTGATAATAAATTTTAGGTCATCCATCTCGTGCTAAACCACTGCGAAAGTTGCTTAGCCGCTTAATCACAGGCTGAGCGCGCGAGCCACTGTGCCACCGAGTTCTGTTCGATTCTACAGAATTAAGCATGGTATATTGAAGGAAAAATTTCCATGATTGAACCATGTTCGACTTATTAATTAACTAGACTTAAGCGCATGCTACGCACGTGTACTCACTGGGGTCACTTAAGAAAAAAGTTTTTCTGTTGAGTGGCAGCATCAAGGCACTACCCAACACTGACCTTTTACCTTGATAAGGTCAATTTAAAAAAATATATATATTTTTCCGGCCGTCTACATTTTTTTTTGTGATGTTTGAAGCTATTGGTGAAGGCTGTAGGTGTTATACTCATGGCGCTGGAGGGAACATTAAAATGGATAACACGGGCCTTATATATAGAGATCTGAATTTTCACCTACTAAAAATTATAAACGTTAATGGTAGTCTAATAGTAATAATATTAGTAACGTCAAAGAACCCATATTATTAGCGTCTTCGAAAAGTTTATGAAACATTAAAATCCTTTTTATGATTTTGTAATTTTTGCATTTTTCAATGCTATTTTTATACTTATGGTAAATTTTAAATAGAAAAAAAAAATCCCGTCTGAGAATTCACTTGTGGCCGAGTTAATTTTTTCCAATATTTTTCTATTTAAAATTTACCATAAATTAGGGCGAACGCTAAAACACGGGCGGATGCGGACGCGGGTGCACGCGTCGGAAGTCCGCCGCGGGCCACGAATCCGCGAGCGGCTATCCGTCGCGAGCGCCCGTCTCATTTAGCGCTGCTAGTATAATTTTGATCTCGAGCGTGTACAGTTGTGTCGAGTAGATTACCATGGATTATTTGCTAATTTATTATTTGGCAAAAAGACGTCAACGCAAACAACGTCGACTGCCTAACCCGTTCGTGACAAGCAGGCTACTCAGCGGAGAATTGAGGGACAATGAAAAAGAATTTTACAAATATTTGAAATTAAGTACAAGGACATGATGAATTATTTTCAAAATTAGAACCATACTTGAAGGCGAAGACTTAAAGATACACGATATATAAACTTCAAGCTATGCTTCTTGACGGGCATTTCTATCTTTATATAATTCATTCGCCATCCCATAAGACTGGCTGAAATTACACCTCAATTATTAGACGCTCTGTATCGATGTTCATGATTGTACCTAGCCTCCGACGCGTGTGACCGTGGCATCTAGCGGCGCTCGACTGATTTGTAGAAACAAACCCGCGAGCGGACGCCCGTCGCGTGCGCCCGCGCCGTGTGCCCGCCGCCCGCCGCGCGTGTGACAATCCGTCGCCCGCGCCCGCGCTCCGACGCACGCGCCTGCTCTGCTCATACTATTTTTCATTATAGACACGCGAGCGTGCGCCCGCGCGAGTTTTAGCGTTCGCCCTATTCATGAAATTATTTTAATAGGTAGTCTAATATAATTTGCTTATAATATCAGTAACTTTTATGAAACAGGGCCCAGGGCATACATATTTGCCAGCTGATAGTATGCATGCAACTATAGAACGTTCAGTCAGGAAACGACAGTATGGGCGCCATCCCACTGCCACTGGTTACAGAAATGGCAAGGAAAAATCCATTTCCCTACAAAGTTACCGTGCTTATTGCCGTAATGTTCAATGTTCCTACTTAGAATAATAATTGAAATGTCATTTAAGTATGTTCTTTGAGAGCAAGCTACTTATTTACATAATAATAATAAGAAAATAATAAACTTACAGCATTTTAATTGCACCTCATATAAAAAAAACTTTATATATACCAAATTATCTACCTGTATGACTTTTTATATTTATACATTTTATTGCTTTATATTTTTATTTATATTTTTTTTTTATTTATCTATTATTATTTTACTTGTCTGTGTCCTTTGTTATAACCCCCGTCAGAATAACAGTGCTACTGGGTCACTTTGCACATCTATTAGTGGCTCAGTAGCATTATGCTGAGACGGGGTATTTATTGGCTCTGCACGCATTAATTTGTTTTTCTTCTATGTGTTAATATTGTAAATTCTGAATTGTATCCTTGTATTGTTGTGTGTGTGTGTATCTTCTGTGTGTATGTGGCTAATAATTGTTTTTTCTTTCTTTCTTTCTTTCAAATAAGTGATATCAGTATGTTTTTTGAGTTAGTTTTACATCTCTTTAATAGTACATAATATAAAAAATATTTCAAGTACAGCATTTTAAATGGCTGAAAATATACGGATCTTAGCTGTTTCCATAGAAGTCACTAACTACTTGCGGCGTTCTTCAGGTCTTTAAAATGAGAAGTCAATTGCTGTAAAGGGTTCGCTCTTGTTCCTAATTAAGCTCGGGGCTAAGACAGGACCTACGGTGGAGCGAGCTAGCTCAGAAGGTCGTCGTCGTCGTCTCAGCCACATAACACCCACTGCTGGGTATAGGCCTCCCCCAAAAGGGGGGTTTGCCATAATCGCCACGCTTGGCAGGCGGGTTGGCGATCGCAGTAAGGCCAAGTTTTTAGGAGACGCTGCTGCCCGTCTCCTGAAAGCTGAGTCCCTTAGTCGCCTTTTACGACACCCACGGGATGAGAGGGGGTAGTGCTATTCTAAGCCGACACTACACAGCTAGCCGACACTACACAGCTAGCCGACACTACACAGCTAGCCGACACTACACAGCTAGCCGACACTACACATCTAGCCGACACTACACAGCTGCCTGCTTCGCCCAGAAGGTGCCTATTTAAAAATGTTTAAGCGCTAAATGTGTTTACTGACAGTTTGTGGTGGTAGTCGCTCTTGATTTCTATCAAATAATATGAACTAAGATTTTAAAGAATTTATATTACTACCAATAAGTATAATATCTTATTTTAAAAGGTATTACACCATGTTATATATAAAATTCACAATAAACTTCATGTATCAAAATAACACAAAAGCTATGTATCTCCAGAGGCTACTATTATCAATTTGAAAACAATATTAGATAGGGCAAGGCTTGTCACGGGACCCCAAGGGATGAGATAAGCCCTTTTGAATTAAACAAATGATTTACGTGAGACACTGCTTTTTAGGCAAACGGGGTATGGTTTTGTCCTTTTCGTTTATCCGGGATATTGGGAGGGTTGTATTGAATTTTGTGCAATTAGGAAAACAAAAAGATAGCTAATTCGTTTGAATTAAGTCCGTAATTTTTTTTTTTTAATTAGTGACGGGGATACTCTTAGTACATAAGTAATAGTTAGTAATGTTATTGTGCTGATATAATCCAGTGCTGATGATCCAGTTGACAAATAAATTGTCAAAAACATTACATCCGACCAATACGGATTAAAAGTGACGTACCAATTAGATATCATTGATGCACCTATGACTGTACAATGCAGGGGGCCTACCGCCATATCTTAACGCAATATTGTTTAATGACGGTTTGTATCGGCGCAATGTTGTTATATGTCATATCGTACCGCGAACCTCTTAAAACAAGCTTGTCTTTTGACGGAAGTTTTGGGGCGTCATCGCTCAATCATTCACTCAAACAAGATTTTTATCAATCAAACCTACTACGACGTCTTGTGTCAAATAAAATCAAGCTTGTAATTTAAACAGGGGGCCTACCGCCATCTCTTAACGCAATATTGTTTAATGTCAGTTTGTATCGGCGCAATGTTGTTATATGTCATATCGTACCGCAAACCTTTTAAAACAAGCTTGTCTTTTGACGGAAGTTTTGGGGCGTCATCGCTCAATCATTCACTCAAACAAGATTTTTATCAATCAAACCTAATACGACGTCTTGTGTCAAATAAAATCAAGCTTGTAATTTAAACAGTATTGAAACAAAAGGAAAACAAAACGTTCTTACGACATGACGGTTCCTAAAAGATGGCGGTAGGCCTGCTGGGCTATAACAAAAAAGCGCTTGGAAAATTTTAAAAATAATGTAGCTGATAAAGTAGCTTTAGTACCATATGTGCATAATAATCCTAATGCACTTTTTAGAAACCTTTTGGGATTAGTCACTAATGAGTTTAATAATAACTTTAAATCCAAAACTATTAAATGCACACAGAAATTTGAGTTTTGCGAATGGGCTACGACCAGAATTTATAAAAGTAGAAACAGGCTTTATGAACTTTATAACTTTAGAGAAACCAATCACAGAACCTATTACTCACCAACCATAGAACATATTATACAATATCCCAAGATTTTCAAAAAGACTTGTTCTATAGCAAAGTCTTACTATAGTAAAGAAAAAAATAAAACTATAAAAATAAAATTAAAACAACATGGGACGTCATTAAGCGTGAAACTGGCAAATTTAAACAACGTGACCATAGTTTCACACTAAACATCAATAACGTCCAGATAAATTCGAAAACAGAAACTGCTAATATTTTTGACAAATTTTACCAACATACCATTGGCAACCACCGCTGATTTGGACTCTTCACCAGCGTCTGCAGTCTCTTTGCTCGAAAAGCTATATATGTATCTGAATGTAGTTCATTATTTAATTTTAGATCTATTAATGCTGGAAACATGTAAAGGCTTTCAGATCTCTTAAAATGAAAACAACCACTGACTTATGGGGCATATCTGTTGCGGTTCTTAAAAGTGATATTTACACTATTGCCTTTCTTGCTATCATTTTTAATCAATGTATTGCACAGGGATTTTTTCCTTATCTAATGAACTTAAGTAAGGTAATACCTTTATTCAAATCGGGAAAAAGAGAAGACCCAAATAAATATAGACCAAGATCTATATTACCCGTCTTAAGCAACACTTTTTAGAAAATCATACTGGAACAGCTATTGGCACATTTCACCTTAAATAATCTCTTGCATAATTATCAGTTCGGTTTTACGAAGGGACGGTCTACAACTGATGCTGGGGTTGCACTTGTAAAACATATTTTTGAAGCCTGGGAGAAAAGTCGCAGAATTATCGTATTCTGCGATTCATGCGATTCAGACGCTGCTGTTGAAACTAAATCGTTACGGTGTAAATGGTGATGTCCAAAAGTAAATACTGTCGTATCTCAGTTCTAGAACTCAGACCGTTGATATTAATAGAGTTAAATCTGGCGGCTCAAATATAAAACTAGGCTTGCCTCAAGGCTCTATTTTGGGCCTTTTCCTGTTTGTATTATATTTCAATAACTTGCCTTTCTTTGCCGAAAGCTTATGTAAAATTGTATTGTTTGCGTATGATATTTTTTTAATATTTATACAGCTTAACATAAGTATCCGAAGTACGCCATGCTCACTCAAGCGTTTCTTCGGCGGTGTAGTATGAGGCGGGTCGTTACGTTCCTTAAAATATTATTGAGCGAAGCGATGGCTGGTTCATGCATCATGTTCGTGAACGGGTGCCGCCAGCGGAAATGGGTCTACTTCAGTCTGCTTCTCTTAATGTTGTGCTTACAGCTTAAATATTTTTATCTAAAATAAATTGATACTAACCTGTTATGTACCTCACAACTTGCAGTACAGTAATCTTGTAATGTGAGGAATGTTGTAATGTATGATAGATAAGTCTTTCTTTGCCAGTTGAAAATTCTTTACGGTTAAAATAACCATAAAATGTAATATTATAATTTGTATTTTCTTTTTGTGATGGAAAATGACCTTACTGATATATTAAGATCATTTTTCAATTTGACGACTCTGTATGAAATAAAACATCGAGAAAAAAACAGCCCTTGACGAGTTCCTTGCCGGTTCTTCCCTAACCTTCTCGTTACAAGGTCTCCCGTCGTATGGTTTGTGAAGCGATGGCGTAACTTATTTAACGTTCATTAGTGCTTGCAACAGCCTAGACGAATAAATGATTTTGACTTTGACTTTATTATTCTTTGCTCTTAGCTGATATTACCTGATATTAAGGTTACAAGGTGTATTGTAAACCAAGGCCAAGGACTGTTGGTGAAGAATTAATAAATAAATATATATTTAAATAACTACATTTCATTTTCATTTAACCAATTGATTTTCAGCCTTAAAACATAGCTGTTAGAGTACAAATTGCAGTTCAAAATGTACAATATCTCCTGGGCATTACTGTCTCAGAAAAGTGGTGACATTTTACTTCAATCACTCAGTACCCATGTCAAACGTTATAAGGGTAATAATATTCAGAACGTGCTGAATGTCCTATGCGATCTATCGAATACCCTCTTTTGGATTTCATATGGATTGATTCCTGATCGATTGACAATGATTTGTGTAACCATCGATCATACCTTTGGACACTTTTCATTATGGTAAACTTTACTTAGACCAACGCGCTGTGAACGATAAGGTCCAAACTGAGTCGTTATATTACGGTTTTTTAACCTTTCATAAAACAATCTTATTATTTTTTTTTATTTTTACAATATTTGGGGGGCTTACAGCTAATATTACAAAGTAGATACAATTATCCTACTAACAGCCATTTACAAGCTTCCACAGATAAAAATGAGTTAAATTACTGTTTTACGTTTATCCTAATATTGTAAATGCGAAAATGTGTTTGTTTGTCCTTACTTCACGCTCTAACTAAACAACCAATCAACTGGATTTTTAGCATACAGTTAGTTGAAAGGATAGGCTACTTTTACCCCGATATTCCCACGGGAAACGGAAACCAGGTCAGTGAAACTATCCAAACTTCTTGCACGATATTAGCACAAGCACTCATGAAAAGTCGAATGTATCAGCAAAATCCCATCTGTCCCCAACAAGAACAGCATTTTACAATAATCTCACGACATTTGTTGTCAAACTTGTCATTTATTCAAACTCCTCTAGTTTTATCTCAAATTAAGGCGATACTCGAAAAAAAAAAGCTGAAGCGAGATAGCAATGAGAAAACGACGCGCACGGGAACGAGACCGATTTTGCAGATTAGGCAAAAAAATCACAAAATCACTTCGTATTAAAAAACTACAGCGATTTAAAAAAAAATCTTCTATACGATCCTAAATATTATTGGTGTCCACTTATTAAACCAATTTCCAATAGTGTAAGTAACCCCATTTAAGAATAATCATGAGTTTTCGTATTTATTAGAGGTCTTTTCGAAAAGAAAAAGTGTCGAGGCAAAATCATAAAATCGTGTTTTTGAAACTAAACGAATCTAGATAAAGGTATGAAGAAATATTATATGTTATTACCAGATTTGTAACAAACTGTAACCGTGCTATAGTTTTATATCAAAAGTCCATACTTTTTACGAGTAGCGCCTTAAGCCCGTTCTCCCTTGTCTCGCTCCGCTTAACATATTCCAGAATTAGATCAATGTACCTACATGTAAGTATGTGATATTTAAATTATTATCTAAACAGTATTTTAATTGTCTAATTTTTTAAATCTTTAAAAAAAATAAAGGGATTGCGATCGATTATAAAATTAGACAATTCAGTGGTAGGCCCACTGAATTGTCTAATTTGCCGCGTAAGTGCCGTCGGCATCGCTGTCAACTTTACTTTGACAGTCGACTGTGTTTTCGTACAACGCAACTTCAAACTTATCAACCTAATAATAAGATACCTTTTGAATAGACAGTTAATTCTCGACTCTGTGTGCGACCGAGACACCGCTATAGCATCAGCGTTCGCGTGTGAAGAGTTGCGCCCATATTCGACAATTCAGTGGGCCTACAGCCTAAGTGCCGTCGCGTCGGCATCGCTGTCAACTTTACTTTGACAGCCGACAGCGTTTTCGTACAACGTTACTTCAAACTTATCAGCCTAATAAAAAGATTCCTTTTCCATAGGCAGTTAATACTCGACTCTGTATGCGATCGAGACACCGCTATAGCAAGAGTTGCGCCCATATTTTCTTGATTTGCATAAGCTAGATTTGAAGCAAAACCACAGCAAAGAATGCATCAGCTGCTAGTTTTTCAGTGCTAGTAAAAGCCTACCGACGGACAGTGTATATTCGAAAACTATTGCGATGGGCGGGCAACCTACTGTTATTACTGTTTACTACTGTTATTTCTGGACAACATCTTATGTCCCGGCTACACACTCCGTCTTACCTGAGAGCATGCCTGCCGCCTCTGTGTTCTAGTGGTACAACCACCGGTATCAGACCCAGGGTCCCGGGGTACATATTGTATGCGGTTTGGTTGGTGGTAGGACTTGTTCTAAGTCCGTCTGGCTAGCTACCACCATCTTATCTAAGTCTGATGCTATAACAACAATGTTTTCAGCATTGTTGTGTTCTGGCTGTTAGAGATAAGATAGCCAGTTCCTCAGTGATTGAAGATTCTGGGAGAGGCTCGCTTCCATCTTCAGCCTTATCAATAAGTGACATCAGGTATGACGAAGGCTAACAGAGCTAAGAGCTAAAAGTCTCCCCGTCATTCATTGGCAAAAAAGGACGTAACAGATTGTCGCGGCTACAAGCAAGGCATGCTTTCAGGTAAGACGGAGCTTGTTTCCGGTGAACATCTTAGACCCAACCGATGCTAAATGTGGCTTTTATGAGATATGAACGTGTGTCGCAGTCCAGTTGCAACATCGTGGCTATGATGTTATGTTTTATTTTTTTTACTCTTAAGCTGCACCTTTGTTTATTAGCTAAACCCGCAAGGGATATGTTATGTATGTATGTCCAGTGGGCCTTTCATCATCTGTTAGAAACCATCATGTCTCAAGAACGTTTTGTTTGCATTTTGTTTTTATTGAAATTATCACATTTTGACACACTTTACACTTTGGAGGCGATGATTGAGCGAAGACGACTCAAAACTTCCATCAAAAACAAGCTTACTTTAAGAGATTCTTAGCACGAAATTGCTTGGTAAGATTCAAACAATACTGCGCTAAGAGATGGCGGTAGGTGTTCTGGCCATAGTATAAGATTATTCTAGTTCTAAAGATACCTGGAAACAGCATTATATTCGAGTTTATAACTTTTTAATTTTGCATTTTACAATGCTATTTTTATGTGATAAATATTAAACAAGAAAATATACTAGAAAAAAGCAACTAGTCTCATGTCGCCCTGACGGGATCCGGCCCAATGCACTAACCAATTATGCTACAGAGACCTATGAGGACACGTCGAATTTTTCTAGTACATTCACCGTCCTACGGTGTTGGCCACCGTCGCACCGTCAGGGCGACATGAGACTAGTTGCTTTTTTCTAGTATATTTTCTTGTTTAATATTTATCATATATTCGAGTTTTGCAAAGTGAGCCTAACAAGATCGTATCTAACATATTGCATCCGATCCGCCTCAAAGACAGCCTTGGGGCTAATTGTCTAATTTTAAATCTATCGCAATCCCTTTCAATTCGTAATTTGAAAGATATTCAGGCCGTCACTATTTGGCATTTGAAAGAGATTGTGATCGGGACGCGTTTTAAAAGATATGGAATAAACGAATTTGGACTGTCTAAGCAATATGACAGACGAAAATATCACAATCACATTACCTCTGAAAGGGATTGTGATAGATTTTAAATTAGACAATTAGGGGCTTGTCAAATTACTGTTCTGATACTTACCCCCATATTCTAAGTCGTTCCTCCAAAACTTTTTACACTCTACTCAATCTCGTCGTGGGTAAAAATGGTAGTGTGCGCTAGGTCCAACACGGAGTGGCTACGTACTCTTTGGTTCCTCCAGGTCCTTACGGAGTTATGACTTAGAATACCGATTTCGAGGAATATTTCGAAGAGGTTTTCAATGAGGTTTCGTTAAGTCGAGGACGAGTAAGTTTTGGAGGAACGACTTAGAATATACTCGTAGGTGTTAGAAATTATCATTCAACGCTATATTTGTAATATAAAGCCATATTCAATATAATTATTATTATTATCCTGTTAATTACAACGTGGGGCACTGGTTTTATGGATAGATAAGGAGAAGAAAAATAGTACAATTTATTAATATTCTTTCTTCATCGGCGCAGTGGTTCGCGCGCTCGGCCTGCGATCGTTGAGGCTAAGCAGCTTTTGCAATGATCGGTCACGGGATGGGTGACCAACAAGTTACTATCTCGAGCTCCGTCCGTGTGTTCCGTCCGTGTTTCTGAAGGCACTGCAGTGCATTTGCAGTGGTAAAAACCCAACAATCCGCAAATTGGGCTCACGTGGTGGGTCATAGCTAATTCTCCCCATCCAACCACATGGAAAGCCAGTGCCCCAGCAGTTGGGATACAAAAAATGGCTAATGACGATGACGACCAGCATTTCTTAATTCATTGCTATTCATAAGTATGAGCAATTCATATTTCTTCAAGAGACACCTTCTGTAGTATGTGCCAAGCATTTGAAACGAAATCATACGCTAGTTCAAATGTAAACCTTACGCAATCGCGTTAGGGCGTGAAATCTAACCGGAATCCAGTAGAAACGGTTTCCTTGTCACATCTGCTGTGTCACTGGAAGCAATCGTATTAAACAATCTCGTTACAGGCGGACATTACTCATCGCTCCCGTATTAATACGGCTCGTGACTCGACTGAATGGAGAGAGGCGCCACTGAGATGCGACAGATTTTAGTTTTTGATTTGATTTATTTGATGTGGTCAAGTACGTCTAACCTGTGTCTGTTAGTCTCTCAAGTCTAATAAGGGATTATTCAATTAACAAGTAAAATTTATCAGTCAGTTTAATTAATCACACACACAGAGAGAGAAAAATCATTCTGAGCATTGAAAAATTGGCTCTAAACAATTTTTTTTTTAACTATCCGAAAAAATAAGGTTCGGGCACAGGGGGCCTAGGCCTACCATCCGCCATACCGCCATCTCTTAGCGCAGTATTGTTTCAATCTTACCATGCTATTACGTACTACGAATCTCTTAAGGTAAGCTTGTTTTTAGACGAATTTTTTGTGTCGTCTTCACTCAATCATCACCTCCAAAGTGAAGTGTGTCAAAATGTGACAACTTCAATGAAAACAAAATTCAAACAAAATTTTCTTGATGGTTACCTTGCAGGTCAGTTGGCTATTTACTTGAAATAGTCAACTGACCTGACAGATAGAAACGCACTCTTAGCGACCTGACTTTGAATTACAGGAGGCGTAGCACGAATAACTTTCGAGTAAGTATCGAGGAACTAAAGTAAAAAAATGTATGACATATTGAGCAGCGTTCCTACCGGACGTAAACGGAACTACATTTTCCTATACATTTTTTGACATTACGTGCTCGATACTTACTCGACACTATTTCGAAAGTCGATACTGTTCGTGCTTGCCCTGCAGGCTCCTTACCATTATCTCTTTTCGATTCTTATAGGTTATTTTTGGGTTGTGAGAGTGGGATGCTGCCATACGGCGCGTATAGCGTCGTCTTACTCGTACTACCTGAAAATAAACTAAAATGAATGGCATTACAATTTATTTTTTTCCAATTTATTTTCCCATATAAAATTATACATTTAAATACATACATAAGGAACACCAAAAGAAATCATAAATAAGGTTTATGTTTGTTGTCGTCACTCGCTATTAATTTGTAAATAAACAGGTTTAAGTATATTTTTACATTTCAAAGGATCACTCAGTAATTTGTCAATTACATCATTTTGGAGCTCGTTCAAAAACTGAGATAACATGTAACGCCAGCAACGTTGCCCTGTAGATTGATTGTTAATTGATGGTAGGCTCATAGGAGCTCTATTTTTGAATCGCTCGTACGACTTAAGTCACACACATGCGTCCTAATACACGCGTCGCACGCTTGTTTCGCTCGACTGCAATGAGTGGGTGAAGTAACTCGTTGCGGTCGAGCGATTAAAAAATACGGAAATTCATATGTCGAACAAAACTCAGTAGAAACGAAGCGACAGGTGAATCAAAAATAAGCTCCAGGTCGCTGAGAGCTAAAGCTCATCTGCTACTACAGCAGTGTGTGTGTTTATGATGCAATAAATGATTTTTCTAAAAAAATATACGTACAATCCTTTACAATAATTTAATTGGTTAAGATTTTAACATAGTTTTATTATTGGAGCTCGGTGGCGCAATGGTTTGCACTTGGTCTGCGATTGTCGCGGGTACCTTAGCAACTTTCGCAACGGTTACTTTGTTGAACTCCTCCTGCTTGGCAAAGCACGTTGAGCCTTTGGTCTCAACTGCGTTTGCAGTCGTTAAAGCCCACCATTCCGCATTGGGCCCGCGTGATGGGTTATAGCCCATTATCCTTATCCATCCATGAGATTGACCAGTGCCCTAGCACTTGGGATACTTAAAGTCGCTGATGATGATGACACCGATTAAAACAGAAAATGTCTTGAGAAACTCAAAACAAAAGAATCAAATTTGTCTATTTATCGAAGTATTTTTTGATAAAATAAAGTGAAACAACAACGACTCTTGCTAAGATGGGACTAGTTTCCTTTAGTAAATAAATATATTACAGAGTAGCATTAAAAATGGTTTATTTCAATCCTAGAGTCCTTTTTTGCGTTTTTATTCCTTCTATACTTACACCAATAATATATAAGCAAGTACAAATATCTAAAATAACCTTAGACACACAACATAGCTATTTCCGAGAGTAGTTCAAAGTACATTATACAGTTGGTCTTTATATCACTCCACCTATTTAATACGACGCAAGGATTACAAGATATGTTAGTCGCAGCTTGCTCATTTCTCATGTCACCGCAAATGCACAGGGTGCCACAGTGATGCGACTTGGTTTTAGCCATTTTAAACAATTTATTTATTAATAAATCGACTTAAAAAAGAGGAGGTTATAAGTTCGTGCATGTAATGTAATTTCACAAAGGCGGACTTAATGTCTTAGGCATTTTCTACCAGTCAACCTTAGGATGCTGTGGAGACAAGTAAGGGTATCGGATCAGATAAATCGGATCGGATAAATGAGAAAACGTTCTAAGTTTTCTCATTTACCCGATCAGGCGGTATCGGCGCCGATAGCCGATAGCCGACATCTGATTATTTGTGTGTCTTCACATTGCCGATGTTATCGGCTGATAAAACCTGTCTCTCTATCAGTGTCATGGACTCGCGGTATAGTACGTGTTTTAAAAAAAAATGGCGTTGTTTCACCAATAAAAATGTAGAACACCTAAATGCACATATATGCGTTATATATGAAAACAAAAATTACAAAAACTTCGTCTTAAGACACTGAGGTGAATTGGCCGCGAAGATTTATACGTATATTTGCTTCATTGATCCATATATTTGCTAACATAAGATATAGGTAGATGAAGCCGATGCGGCTGCGTGTGGCGCGAGCGCTGGGCGGGACGCGTGCCGTGCGCAACCAGAAAACACGGAATGATACATTCAGGTATATCCTAACAAATGCTTTGGAGCATTTTTTTTCGTTAGAAAAGAGCCTAAAGTCACCCTGATATTAAGACGATAATTTTATTGAACTGGTTGAGAATTGATACAAAGATATTAAAAACAATAATAAAAAACATATATCTAAACAACCTTCTAATTGGTAACCAGCGCGTTACGCTCCGCCTATCTGCCGGCGTGCCGCTGTTCCCTTCCTCTTTCTTTTTGTACAAGTACAGTATAACTATGTATGAAATACTTTTTCGCAAGTTCTGACTTTCCTAGTGCTCATACCTCAGTTGATGTCAAAGAGAGTTTTGATCCTCATGAGAAACAGGATCGATCGCCATAAAACAAAAATATTTTTGAACACTCATCATTTTTCTGCTCACTTTAATTTTTTTCCAAATTCGGTGAATGCAGGTCAAAATTCCTCAAAAAAATTAAGGACGGTTTCCTAAGAACGGTTTTCATGTTGCTCCATCGGTTGAGTTACCTGCCCTTTGTGCCCCGTTTTAAATTTCCACCCTGTATATATATAAGCTATATAGACATTATTGAAAAGGTGAAATATATAGAATACGGTTTGAAATGTAGCCTAACGTTCCGAGGAATTATTAATCACATTACTTATTGCACTCTCACTAATGCCATCACTAAACGCCTCTGTGGTCTTGTAAAACCACCGATATCTGATCTAAACGACGGAAAACTTTTCGCGAAGAACGGGCCTCATGAGGATGAGGATCGGACCCACAAATCATACCTTTAGCAACTAAGACTGGACATGTCTACGAACATCATTATCGTAGCTACGATTAATCGTAGTAGCTACAGTGTAGCAAACATGAATCAGCTACCTGCAGTGTTCCCACCGTTTTTTCTATAGTGCATGTATTCTTTTTTAGTTAGTAAGTTAATGAGTATCACAAATTAGCTCGAGGATAATGTTGTACTATCCTTAATTTTGACATATATTGTGAACGCTGTTTTTTGTCCCAAATAAATAAATATATTATTATAAAAGTACGACTTAGCCATATATCGGGCTAAGCAAATAAATAAATAAACTAGTCCGCCGCTTCGTAGTCAGTTTAGTTCGACCCTTACAAGCAAATCCTTACAATTAAATTTCGAATGTCACCGATTGAAACTATTGGGCCCACGGGCCTAAACTGGAGCCAGATGGTTGACAATTATGGTAATTGATATCAGAAGTTTCCAGACTTTTGGCAACTGCTGCATCGTTTAAAACTTTTCCTTATGAGACAGAAATACAGTTCATAGTTGAATAATCAAAATCTTATAGTTTCGAAGTAACTATAGCCGGTGGCACACAGATGGAGTTGGGCGGCCAAATGTTGCCGGGCTGACGAAGTGTTTGGTCTAATGGTCAAATTATCATGAGATCGTTGATCCTATACAAGGTTGTGAAAAAATATACTAGAAAAATTCAACTTTTCGTGTAAAAAACCCAAATATTACGAGTCGTCATCAATGGCCCCACAGCTGGGGCACTGGCCTTTCATATGGATGGATAAGGAGAATGGGCCATGACCCACCACACAAGCCCAATGCGGATTGGTGGGTTTTAACGACTGCAAATACAGCCGGGACCAACGGCTTAACGTGCTTTCCGAAGCACGGAGGAGCTCGAGATAGTAATTTTTTGGTCACCCATCCCGTGACCGACCATTGTGAAAGTTGCTTAACTTCAAAAATCGCAGGCCGAGCGCTCGAAACACTGCATATTACGAGTATTTAATCTTTATTAGTCCATACCTCAAACTAAATTACGTGAAGTTATTGAAACCACAACAAATTGAAACAAAATAAGTACCAACAATTTAAAATATGCAGGTTGCAGAGTAAGTTATTGTTAATTATACAGTTATTTATATACTTCAATAATTACAGGAAAATCCTCATAAAAACTTGGCCATCTTCCCCTCGCCATAATTTTTCTTTTGTCCTCATCTAAATAACGGTTTTTTTTGTATAAGCCTCATTATTTAAGAAGAATGGGTTTTCATTTGTATAAACGCCTCTTTTGTTTCAGGATTATTGCGTGTTTTTATTTGAATAAAAAAAAGTCTGCGAAACTTTTTAATTTAAACAATGGAAGTTACAAATATGAATTTTCATAGAGAGTATGCAATGAAAACAAAAAGATCCTTAATCATAGTATGGAATGATATCCCTTTGAATCGAAGCGATCTCTAAATTTATTTTTAATCATTTGAACAAATAATTATTTAATATCGGAATATGCATAAATTACTGAGTATTACAAACGATGCTTTTATGTAGTGTAAGGCTCTTCGGGAGTGGACTGTATTTTAGTTATAATGGAAAACACTTGATTAGAGACACGAATTTATTTTGCACTCAATTTAAATACAACGAGAAAATATTGCGTTTGGTATAAGACGGTGACAAAGTACAGAAGAGCGGAGATCACGTTGATGGAGTCACCCAGAAATTGAAACCGAGATTTCAGGTGTTCTGGGGTAAGTGGGTCGAAGAAGAGGTTGTAAAGAGAACACAAAACTATAAGGTTCCTACGCTCACGGATTGGAAGCCATTTGAGTTGCTGACGGTAGTGAGAAATATGGTCGTTTCATAATAATATAAATATGGCAATTTCATAACAACATAAATATTGGGAGGTGATGTGGTTCGCCAACCGTCACCGTACCTATATTTTTGAATCACTCGTCGCGCGAGTGGCGAGGCGGAAGGGGGGGCGAGCCGGCGATTAGCGGGGGACCAGAGTTGTACTAAACCCCTTAGACCGGCAGTCCGCCCGGCTGTCCGGGCCTCGTCGCGGCTGGACATGGCCGGGCAAGCGTGGCCATCCCTCAAACTGGTGAGGAGGGACCGTGCGATTAGGGAGGCGACCGACAGGTCGTCTCACGCATCACACCGCCCCACTAAAGGGGGACAAGATGCGCATAACGCCGTCTCCTGCCGGTCCGCATGAGCGTCCTCCTCGCGTATCCGCTCCGATGCCTCCTTTTGCGAGATGACTGCCTCGTTTGTATGAAAATCGACTAGTGTCGTTAATTATATGATCACCACTGTATATATTAAAAATTTAACAATGTTTATAATGAAATATGTAAATAATGATAATATAAAAATAGAATACACAATAGATTATTACAAAAATATTTAGTTACGTAAAGAACATTTCATAATGAAAGTTAACCCTTAATTCTTAGTTTGTGAATTTAAGACTCGAAAGTTTTTTCATTAGTTCCCTTAAAGAGCATTTTATCAAAATTTATTTCTTGAGTGAGCTCGAAGCTTATAATGAAACTTCACAATATAAATAAGTATAATATTTGTTTTAACTAATGAATTATGTTTCCAATTAGTGTTATAATGAAATGTTTCTTTGTGCATTTTCTTCGTATACCTAAACGTATAATATTATAGGAAAGAACCTAAAGCTATAATATACAGTAAACAGCACAACAGGTTTTACATTTTTATCTTAAGATGAATATACAGTCGTGGTCACATAATTAACGACAATAGTCGATTTTCATACAAACGAGGTTACTTTGGTACCTTGGTTCTCTGCTAAGGATTGACCGAGCTGTGATCTGATAATGGCGATCCAGGGAGTGAATGGAGGAGATCCAAATTGCTATACACACCCAACTGATCTGTTCAGCATTCTAAGAAATGTATGGATAAGTTTAAAAAAACGCAAAATTGGCATAAAAATTTATGGAATTTCTGAAACTAAAAGCTCTGATCCCTACATCTTTTAGAATGTTGATCGGATCAGTTGTATTTGTAGAGCAATCTAGCTCTTTTCCATTCACTCCCTGGATTACCATTATCAGATCGCAGCTCGGTCAATCCTTGGTAGAGATCCAAGGCTCCAAAGTTACCTCGATGGTATAAAAGTCGGTTAGTGTAGTTAATTATGTGACTACCACTATAAGTATAGTAGCCCTTCTGACGCTTGTAATAGCGGCGGTTTTCGTAGTTTTTTTTATTATCAGCTTAGTAGCACAGTGTTTAATAAAATACCTTTTTAATAAATATAAATTATTTTAATAGTTAAAAGCCATAGACATTGATTCTACCAATTCATAGATACATATACGATAGATACAACGAAAGTATAAAGAACTAAGACATGAAGGCTATGAACGTCGTTATCATAGCTACGATTAATCGTAGTAGCTACGACGTAGCACATTTCATAAGACAGCTACAAGCACTATTACCACTGTTCTGTTTATTTTTATAATATTTTCACTGTGTAAGTCAGTCATATCGTGCATAAATTAACGCTGAAATCGGAATAATTAAGTTTACCTTTAAGAAACTGTAAAAAACTGTAAAACCAAGCATTGGCTCCAAAACTTGTCGTATTCTAACACAAAGCAATTTATCAGCACTTTAGTGGGGATTTAGATGATAATATTATACGAAACCACATTCATAAAATAATACTCACACACACGCACGTACACGCACACGCACGCACGCACGCACACACACACACACGCATACACACACACACACATGCAAACATACACACCCAAACTTGCATGTCCTATATATAACTATTAAACTACTATTACCTATAAGTATTAGATATAAAACCTATCTATGGTAATAATGTGTTCTTGAGGTGGGCGCTGTGACTGCAACACAGTTTATACCTAATGCGGTCACTACCGATCACTACCTGCTCTTATCTCATAAGTCCTCTGTAAGCAATAAAAAAATCGTTTCAAAATTTCGTTACAATTCGGAATAATTTCTCCGAAATCGGATAGTAGAAGAAATCTACCAAGAAAATAAACTCGTAAATCCACTAGCACTGCTAACCCACCTAATTTACCAGAAGAGTGTAATAGCGAAAACTTCACAGCACAAAACGAGGTCATTCAAATAGTTTTATAAGCTGTCCGCTCTCACATACGTCAACTAGATATTATACAACTCGATAAATCTCCGGCCACTGGTTTAGACGTCGATTCATACAACCTACTTGCTCCTTCGCCTATACCTCTTTAATTACTGCTCTACTTTTCTGATGTACTTAACAAACAAGAAAAATATTAAACAACCCAAACTCACACAATCTAGTTTACTAGAGGAGTGTATATAATAGTGAAAACTTCACAGCTTAAAACGAGGTCGTTCGAACAGTTTTATTACCTCTCCGCTCTCACATACGTCAACGAGCAGACTCCGGCCACTGGTTCCGACGTCGATAAATACAACCTACCTTCCCCACCTCTTTAATTTATGTTTAAATGTTTTGTGATGTATAAAAAATCGACAACAAGAAATAGTTATTTTCACCTCACACGCTCTGAAAAGGAGGTTTTGTCAATCAGTTTAGGCGTAGAAAATCGCTTTATGCGGCCTAGCGCGGCAAAGTACTTTTTTAATTTAATACCTAAAAAATTTCATAAAGCGTTCCGAACCGCACTATTGACGTTTTTGTTATATTTGATTCTTATTTCAAATAGCTTTAAATTAATTATAATACTCCGTTTTGGTTTTATTATATTATTTTAGTTCATTGAATCATAAAAACAATAACAATAAGATTAAACTATTTGTTATAAGAATTTAATATTAGGCTGGGTGAGATTTCACAACCTATAATTGGATTTCGGACTGTGACATAAATCTTTATTTCTTAATTGTCTTTGTTTTGTACCTCATGTCAGTGTCAACATTTACGGAATCGTTTTTATTCTTATTAATAAGGTACAATATATTCCTTCTTTAAATAACTTTGAATTAACTATAATACTCCTTTTTATATTATTTTAGTTTTTTATATCATTAAAACAACGAGAATAAGGTATATCTAGATTAAACATTATGTTTAAAGAGTTTTTTACCGGAAGTTGACCGCGGAAACAACCATAAATGTTCCTTTCTGTTGTGAGGTGAAAAATTGTGTGTTGCGCTCGGCAGAAAAGTTTTAAGCGTCTTGCACCTTTGAAATAGAGGTAACTCGCCGCTAAATAACCAACTTTCCAGCCTTGCATAACAAATAACTATTGTTATGCAAGGCTGGAAAGTACGTTATTTAACGAAAAAAATGTACTTAACAAAAAAGTCCTTAGTGCGATTCGGAAGTCCGCAAGTCTCGGTAGCTCATTGGTTAGAGCAGTGGGCCGGATTCCCAAAGGTCGTGGGTTCAAGTCCCATCTGAAAAGTCACTTGTGGCAGAGTTCATTTGTTCCAATATTTTTATCTTTAAAATTTATCATAAATGATGGTTACATTTATTATTTGTTTCTAACATAGACCCTGTTAGGTCACAGCAAGAATAAAATTAATAATATTTATGTATGTACGTAAGCTAATATTATACTATTTTTTAATCTTTAATTATTTTATTTTAAAACAATAAAATTCAAATAAAACAATCTTAAAACTGCAATAAACTGTTTGTTGAAATATTCTTTTCAGCTAGTAGTTGCTAGAAAGATACTGCCTTGGCTTTTCCTTAAAAAAATTTAGCTAATTAAATGCGATGCTTTGTTGATAACTTCCGGGAGTTTGTTGTATATAACTGTCATAGCGTAATATGCTGGACCATACGCTATCCAAACGCTAGTCTACTATTTCTAATTTGTGTTTTGGTTGTGCTAATTTTGTACGGTGGCGTAAATTTTGAGATGTTTAATAAAGTGAAAACAAGTTTATATTTTTTCTTACAAATATGCATATTTCTTAAATGTAAATGGATACTAGAGTTGAAATTAAAATGTTTTAGTCTCAACGATGTTTGACAATCCTATAATGTCGGTGATTATTTTCAGTAAGTTTTAGTATACTTAGATTTTTGGCTCCAAAAAAATGTCGAATACGAGATGTCATAACTCGAAAAGCACCCAGGGGGCTAATTGTCAAATTTTAAATATATCACAATCCCTTTAATTTTTTCATTTGAAAGGTACATATTATACGAGCTTCGCGCCTCAACTATTTGACCTTTGAAAGGGATTGCAATCGATTATAAAATTAAACACTTATGGAGGGGTTGCTATTGTGTGTGTCCTATACAAAGGTTCTATAATGAACTAATTACCCATATTTTGTTTTATATAAAAAAGCTCAAGTGATTGAATAAGAAGTTAGTGTAAATAATGAATTATATTATTATATAAACCAAATATTAATGTTTTTTACTCACTTAAAGAGTGTTAATAAGTAATTTGTAAGTCCGCCTGGCTAGCGACTACCATCTTATCTAAGTCCGTTCCGGCAGTTAGAGGTAAGATAGCCAGTTCCTCAGTGATTGACGATTCCGGGAGAGGCGCTCTTCCATCTTAAGCCTTATCAGTACTTAATATCAGGTTTTATGCATCTACCCATTTTTCACAAAAAAACCCAAAAACAAACGCTTTGGAAAACATATTTTATAGTTTTTTATGAATTTGAGGGATTTTATTTTATGAGATTTTTATATTATTAGGTGCTTTTTATTTTTTCCACGAAATAAACAATTCACTTACTAATTTCTTTAAAACACACATGATTTATTAAACTCAATAGGTTCATTAATTCACTCCTTACTTATCGATAAAAAAATATCGATTACTTCAAGCACTACTGTCATTAACTGACATTAGTAATCGCCCCTCACCCCCGCAAGAAGTGGTTGATAGTTATTCCATACATTCTTCTCGGGTTTCGTGTCCAGTGGTTAATTCGTCCAAGGATAAAACCCATACAACCTAATTTAACAGAGACGTGTATGGTGAAAACGTCACAACTCAAAACGAGGTCGTTGGAATAGTTTTATTAGCTATCCGCTCGCACGTACGTCAACTAGCAGACTTTATACAACTCGATAAATCTCCCGCCACTGGTTTAGACGTCGATTTATACAACCTACTTGCTCCACCTCTTTAATAGCTTGCTCACGTAAAATACGCATTTATCTTTTCGTCGCTAGTACTTTTATGTCAAGGTGTATGTGATACGAGTATAATATAGTACCTTTGTGGCATTGAAAAGGAGACTGGGCGTTTTAGTGTAGTTCAAGTAAAATGGTGAGAAATGATAATTACTGATAAAGATTTGACAAGTGATCTTGCAACTGATGTATGACATGACACATTTTTTTTATTAAACCTCTCAAGCCCCGCGTTATGAGACACAATAAATATTCTACCGTTCTCTGGACCCCGGTGTCCTACTAGCAAATGACGAATTAATTATAGGATATTATTCATGGCATCGTTTTGTTTGCTGTTATGAGATTGCAGATAGGTATGTAGAGATTAATCACGTATTATTTTTTCAAAATTCATATTTGGTACGTCTTGATACCTACAATTCGCATTCAAGCATCCTAAAATATAATTCTTTTGAAATCCATGTGCAAACTAAAAAGTTCAAAATAAATAATTTTACCAAAAAAAAATAAGATACTTTAATATAAGTGATTAATTTAAGCTTGCTCTAAGTGATTTCATCATTATTTACTTATATTCAAACTTATAAATTAATATAAATAAATAAATAAATTTCATACAATCACACCAATTATCTAGCCCACGTTAAGTTTCATGAAGAACTTGTGTTATGGATACTAGATAACGGATAAACATACTTATATACTTTTTTTGTAAATACATACATAATATACATATTAAACACCCAGACCAAAACAAATAGACATGTTCATGCACACAAATATTTGTCTTGTACGGGGATCGGACCCGGGACCTCTGGCGTAGAAGGCGGGTTTAGTACCACTGCGCCAAACAGGTCGTCCAAACATATCACACACATCTCAAAAAATCATTGCATTCCTTGATAAATAGCTGCTGGAATCTGGACTAATTTGTGTTTCGGAACTTTCGGATAGGATATCTCTATGATAAATATCGATGTTTAAGATATTATTTTCTCTATAGGATATGATAATCAATAGTTTCTTCAAGGAATCTACAGAAGGCTTACATCAAATTGCCTCGAGGAAATATAACGCAATAGCCAATTCAAACTTCACGATGATAATTACCATAACCGTCAAATATGCAAACCGCTTGTATAACTTTGTAACGACAGCTTTGGGATTTAAGGCCGCATTTAGATGGTTTCAGATGGTTGCGGTGGCAAAGTTTATTGTGTATTTCATATTTATACTTATGCGATTTTAAAATGTTTTTAATAGCTACGATGATAACTTTCGCGATGTCTCTAGCAATGGCCAATCAATCTAAAATGGCCGACATAAAGTCGCAGGCTGTGATTGGTAAATTGATTGGACATACAACACTCAAGCACTTAACGTCTCTCCGATGTAGGATATAAAATAATTACCAGAGAACAAACAAGCACATCATTTTCAATATGGTGTCGTGTCACAAATAAATTAAAATATTTTTCTTTGATGTTTTCAAAGTAAAATGTCTTCCGTCGATCTAATATCGAAAGTGGCTGACCGGGAACTTCTGCGACTGTACAATCACGTAGAATGCCATAGAAACACTTTAGCAAACTTGTCATATTACAAAATTGAATGACATTTGTGGACAGAGAGAGTTTTGTTTCCGTGCTGTCAATGCGATAAGGTTGTATCACGGATCAACCAGCGACAGCGAGACATCATTCAACCGGCGCGTGCGCGTATACAATATACACCTCCCTATAGCGCGCCTGGTGCCAACATTTTTTTTTTGTTGGAGCGCTAGGCTCCCATCCCTATATATATATGAAGTTGCATTATTTGTCAAGCAAAATCAAAATGCTTTTTCCACATTTGCAGAGCAAAACACATCTAAGACCCATAGAAAGGGCCTAGGAAACAAATTATGCGCACTTAAACATAAAACTGCACTCTTTAGCAATAGTTTCTATGGCATGGCTACAAAAATATATAACAAAATTCCGAATGACATTAAAATCTTACCAGTAAATCGCTTCAAAAAAAGCCTTATGAAGCTGCTTATTGACAAAGCATACTACACAATAGTAGACTTCCTCACTGACATTTCTTTAAAATAAATGGATATATAATTATAATAATTGATTCTATTATATTCAATTCTTTACCAACATTATTATGGCACAATAAAAATAAATAAAAAACTATAATTAGGTATTCATAATTTAATCATAACTTTTGACATTTAATATTTTGACATTGATAACTAAAATTCTATTAGATCTGAAATTTTATTGTTGATTATCTATTGCATGATGTGCTTAAACATGACATTATGATTGGTCAATTGTGATATTTAGGTTTTGACATTGTATGCTTATTTGACTTTTTATAAATTGAAAGATGTTCAACATACTGCAATATTGTATACCTTGTAAAAGGTGGAAATGTAGTGAGACACTGATAAACTAACCTAACAACTACATTTGTATACCTGCATTTCACAATAAAGATATTTGTATTTGTATTTGTATTTGTATAGGCCTGCGCCCTACAGGAGACAGCAATAGTTGCCGGCCTGTTTGCCCGGTTTAGGAGTACAATCGGGGAACTTTCCGGTTGATCAGTAGTTTTTTTGGGTAACGTTTTCTCGGAAAGTACCTTAGTACTTTCCGAGAAAACGGGGAGAGAAAACGGCGGGAAGTTCCCTGACTGTACCATTACTTTAACTATAACTACATGATATTCTTATCTTGATGTGAAATAAAGCTACCTATCTAATAATAGTTATTTGTTATGCAAGGCTGGAAAGTTGGTTATTTAGCGGCGAGTTACCTCTTGCGAAATCTGAGCAAGCGAAGGATCCAGGATTGAACCACGAGCGTAGCGAGTGGTTCAAAGATTGAATCCAGAGCGAAGCGAGGATTTCAAAGTTACAAGACGCTAAAAACTTTTCTGCCGAGCGCAACACACAATTTTTCACCTCACAACAGCGAGGAACATTTTATGGTTGTTTCCGCAGTCAACTTCCGGTAAAAAAATTCTTTAAACATAAAGTTTAATCTAAATATACCTTATTCTCGTTGTTTTAATGATATAAAAAACTAAAATAATAAAAAAGGGAGTTTTATAGTTAATTCAAAGTTATTTAAAATAGGAATATATTGTTACTTATTAATAAGAATGAAAACGATTCCGTAAATGTTGACACTGACATGTGGTACAAGACAAAGACAATTTAAAAATAAAGATTTATGTCACAGTCCGATATCCAATTATAGGTTGTGAAATCTCACCCAGCCTAATATAAAATTCTTATAACAAATAGTTTAATCTTATTGTTATTGTTTTTATGATTTAATGAACTAAAATAATATAATTAAACCAAAACGGAGTATTATAATTAATTTAAAGCTATTTAAAATAAGAATCAAATATATCAAAAAAGTCAATAGTGCGATTCGGAACGCATTATGACATATTTTTAGATATTAAATAAAAAAAGTACTTTGCCGCGCTAGGCCGCAAAAAGTGATTTTCTACGCCTAAACTGATTGACAAAACCTTCTTTTCAGAGCGTGTGAGGTGAAAAGTAATAAGTTTTACGAGTATGTGGGTAATTTGCAGAACAGAAGAAGAAAAAGAAGCTAAAAACTTTTTAGAACCAATAAAAGCATTAAAAGCTTTTTATGGTTCTAAATTTTATTGCATAGACCTAAGTGTTCGCATTATTCCTGTAACGTCTATTTTAGATGTTTCAGGCACTTTCATTGAGATACATTATCGAAATGTTTAGAGAGAGGAAATCAGGTTACAACATTCGAGCTCGATAGGAAGAATTCAAATTTATTACCGTCTTTTGTTTTTACGATAGCCTATTGGACTCGGAGATTTAGTGAAAGAGTTTTATATCTTGTTTTTTTTAATGTGCTGCTTTAAGAATTCCGACTTTGTAGTTTTATGTGCTACTAAGCTGCGCTTCTTCTTCTTATCGAGTGAGGATTAGTGGCCACCTCTGGTGTCAGAGGTTATCAAGCCGCCTATAAGGCCTCTGACTTGGCTTAACGACTGTAATCAAATGACAACAGCCGGGACCGACGGTTTAACGTGCCCTCCGAAGCACGGAAGCGCTCAGTTATAATGCCACTTTACGGTCACGCCACCATCCGACACCTGACCGTGCCGAACTTTGCTTAACTTTGCTGCGCTTGTGGTCTTACTAAATATACATAGGTAAAGTCATTCGTACGAGTATCTATGAGTATTGCCACCACCTACATATAATTTCGGCAAAGAAGAAAAATCTTTTATAGGTGTGTACAGTCGGGAAAACTTCCCGGTTAACCAGTAGAGTTTTTTAGGGACCTTTATTTAAAAAGTATTAGATATATAGCTGTGTAGTGTTGGCTTAGAATAGCACTACCCCCTCTCATCCCGTGGGTGTCGTAAAAGACGACTAAGGGACTCAGCCTTCAGGAGACGGGCAGCAGCGTCTCCTACAAACTTGGCCATACTGCGATCGCCAACCCGCTTGCCAAGCGTGGCGATTATGGCAAACCCCCCCTTTTGGGAGAGGCCTATACCCAGCAGTGGGTGTTATGTGGCTGGACAATATAGAAAACGCTTATATCGCAAATAATAGAACATTAATAGGTAAGTATTTCATTTGAATAATTAATTATTTCTTTAATCCAGAGAAAACGTTTCCCAAAAAAGCTTACTGGTCTACCGGGAAATTACCCGATTGTACATTACTTCTAAGAGATATCCCACCAAAAACATATTAATGTAAAACGTGGCTAATACGAGACCATATGGTTCTTACTGTCAAAAAGTTATCAGATCTCATTAAGAGCCAAGCTTCTAACTCTACATGCCCTAACTCTACCAGTCCCAATTTCATAAACTCTACACCTTAGTCAAAATAATGTGGCTTGGCCGTTTCGCTACCGTCACATCGGCCATGAGCGTAACGTGAATTCTTCACTGTTTATTAATAGTTTGATAGATATTGTTCATGTTTCGTTATAAAACGGCCAATCCACACATTTTGACTAAGGTGTAGAGTATATGAAGTTAGGACTTGTAGAGTTAGGGCATGTAGAGTTAGAAGCTTGGCTCTAAATGAGATCTGATAACTTTTTAACATTTAGAACCATACAGTCTCGTATTGGCAATACTTTATATGAACATGCTTTTGGTGGGATTTCACTTCTTTTTGTAATGATTTCATTCAATTCCTAAAATACTTATTCAATTATTTATTACAAGAAAACCCTATATAAGTTTTCAGACCTCTAGCATAAAAATTGGTTGAAGTTTCATACAAACCAGCATCCCCTGTTTTTAAGGGTTGGGAAGTAAAAGTTCCAAGTTTTATAATATTTTTGTTGTTTGTGTACTAATATTGGATTTGCATACCAAATTTCAGATTTCTAGGACTTCGGAAAGTACCTAACCATATGAATTTTGATGATCATCAGTGAGTCAGTAAGTTAGTGACCAAATCAGGTTTTTAGATATCAATAACATCTAAAGTATAAGAGCTGTGCAATTGAAACTTTATATGTTGAATAAGATCACTATTGAAATTATATGCCGAGAATTTCGTTTGTCTAGTATAATAAAAACCTAAATTATGAGACTTCAAAAAACGACGAAGTGCTTCGAGAAAAGGTATGTAGTGCCTCGGCCCTTGCGCTTCGCTTGGTTCGTATTGGCGGGGACACTACCAAGTCCTCGGATTTATTGTGGAAAAAAAGAACTTGGTCTGCCAACCCCGCAAGGGATTTATGGCGTGTGGATATTTATGATGTATGTACATTAAGGGCTTTTAGAACAATTTGAAGTTTTCTTGTTGTTTACTTGTGATTGTTATTATTACAAAAAAAAAATAGTATTATAAAAATATGAAAAAAAAACAAATTACCAGGCCTGTAACACTTATAATGCAATAATTTTAACAGGTCCGATAATAAAAGCTGTCAACGATTACCTTTTAAATTGCTATTATTCCCTTAACATTGTGGTTGTATTAGTACGTAATTAAGTAATTTAATAGAAATTGTTGTTATGTAGAAAAAGATATAAATAAATAAAAAATAAAAAAACTTTCTTGCAGACAGAGCATCACAGATGCAGTGTCAGGGTGAAATGTAAAAAAAATACCATTATAGTGACAACTCTACGGTCGGATACCTACCTATGGAGCGCCGTCCAGTGCGCGATCGCCATTCCAGAATCACCCCGTCCCAATGGTCATCGGTTCTTCTCGCTATGTGTTCCGCCCACTGCCACTTCAGCTGAGCAATCCTTCGCAGTCTAATGATAGGCTTTGACCATCAGCACTGGAAAGGTAGCAGTAGCAGCACATTCAATGTTTTTCATTCACTCTCGGTCCAACATGTGACATAGAAGCCCTCAACGTTTCGAATGATAAATGAATGAAGTAATTAAATAGAGTCAAGTAAATGTTCTTACAATAACTTTTAACTAATGAATGTATGCATGTAGACATTCAGTTAAGGAAGTCTCTTTATACACTGCGACATTCTGACAGGTCATCCAAAATAAAATGTATAAATAAATAAAAATCAGAAACATCACAACACAATAAATGAACTTGTATTGCGGATGCCAGAACTATTGGATGCAGTTAATAATATATAACAACCAGTCACAGGACAAACATAAAAATTATTTGTCTCGGGTGGGGAACAAACGGACTCTTGGTGCAGTAGGTAGGGCCCCACAAACCCCGTAAAGTATGAAAATACGGAGTCTGCGATTGTCGCGATTAAGCATTTTTCACAGTGGTCGGTCATGGGATGAGTGGCCAAAAGTTTATTAGAGAAAGAAGGGAGAATAATTGTATTAACCAATAACATCACTATTACAAACACAGCAAGAGATACGAAAAATCCAATTCACAGGCACAGATAATAAAAAATATGTAGGCAACAGTAAGGTCTAATTGGATAAATTAGGTCCTCTTTCAGCTTGTATTGCCATGACAATGTATCACGGCAACGCTGGTATTCTGTCAGGTTGTGTTATTAGTTTAATTCCTCCGTGCCTCGAAAGGCACGCTAGCCGTTGGCCTCGGATGCATTTTCAGTCGCTAAAAGTGTTGGGCCAGTGTGGAGGTCATGACCCATTCACCATATCCATCCAATGTAGAGCCCCAGCAGTGTGGACTTTTAAAACATGATGACGATGATCATTAAAGATGAGTAGATTCACTTTTCGGTAAGCTTTTCCACAACGGAGAATCGCTTAGGTTTTCATCATATATCACGCTTCTCCCGGAACCCTCAACACCTTCGACCCCTAAGTGGTCATAGTGAATACGGATTCCTTGCTCAAACCACGCCGATCTCGTACTTGGTTACGACATTTTCAAAATTCGTTTTCTCTATGACGCTCACTAATTAAATAGTTACTGAAATTGTACAATAATTATACGATTCGAGAGTGTCAGTGTCATGTACTTGTACAACAACTATATAATTTGTGAGTGTCATCGATAAAACGAATTTTGAAAATGTCATAACCAAGTACGAGATTGGCGTGGTGTGAGCAAGTAATCGCTGTGGTCATAGGGGGTTTATTCTATATCGACGCTGTTGTTATGACTGAATGTCACATTAGCCGTCAAATAGTATTGAAAATGGGACGATCTCCGCTGTTTCAGCCGTCAATATCAAGGATGTTTAAGGAGAATAACCTATCTGGGGTGCGATTGCGTAAGGTAATCGTATTTATTTTGACAGTTCATATCGTATTCAATCGGCTGCAGTTTGTATGGAATGACATTTAATGTGATACGATACAATCGTCGTCTCAGCCACATAACGCCCACTGCTGGGTAAAGGCCTCCCTGGGTAATAAGGGGGGGTTTGCCATAATCGCCACGCTTGGCAGGCGGGTTGGCGATCGCAGTATGGCCAAGTTTGTAGGAGACGCTGCTGCCCGTCTCCTGAAGGCCGAGTCCCTTAGTCGCTTTTTACGACACCCTCGGGATGAGAGGGGGTAGTGCTATTCTAAGCCGACACTACACAGCTATGATACAATATGAACTGTCAAATGAATACGATTGACTTTACGCAATCGCCTAGCTGGTCGGACACGTCAAATCCGAAAGAGCAGAAGAAACGTCTTTACGTTACGTGTTCAGTGGCGTATCTTTATTGTTTGCAATTTTAATTTGAATAACTTTTTATCCGTTAGCCCATGTTTAAAGAAAGTAGCATGGGGGAATACGAATCAGCGACGATCTCTGTCTGCAAATGTCGCTGTGTATAAAGGATCCCATATATAATGTATGAGGTATGGAATAACTGGGTAGTTTCTCCATTAGAACTGTATTAATTATGGAAGCGGAGGCATTACTCATCACGATGCTCAACTGTTTGGTTAGCCAGGATTCCCGGTTTGACATGAATATGATAATTGTAGCCATACGATGTATGCCGTTGTGAGTGCTAGGCAATTTTTTAATTTCTATCATTCATGCATTATGGAAAACCAAGAATATCAGAATTTGATGTAGTTGATTTGTGAATAGAAACTTTAATTTTGTACATACTTAATTTGTCCACCTTACTTGACTGACACAAAATATACAAAAGTTGCTTCCGTATATTTTGTGTCAATAACTAATGGCTCTACTCCCATAGCCAGCCAGGTTAAAATCGAGCTACTTAAAAAGAGCGTTTACATTTCCTTCCAATTGCAACATATTAAATTAATTACATAAGTTTACTTACAAACAAACGTACTCACGCAATGAATTATATATATGTTTGTACTTGAAGCAGATATGTCATACGAGCTCGCATTGTGAAAATTGGGACGGCCGATTCTGATCTGTATCGAGTCCGATTCAATTTGCTATCGCTTTCAGTTCCGTGCTTTTTCATTATTTTGTCCTACTTGTCAATTGTCAATGTGTGCAGTCTTTGTCACAGATTTCAGCGCAAATTACTATGAATTATAATAATTATTATTTGGAAGGAGGGACGCCAACGAAGCGGACCGGCGATCAGTCGCCATAATCGGAATCATTTAACCCAGTTCCCCAAAGTCTCCTGAAGACAGGGGGAAGGCGGGTTATCATTTACCACCGGCGTCGGACCCTCGAACCTACCTGTGCGCTTACACTACCTGTTAGTTGACTTATCGTAAGCTGATTTAGATACTCTTCTTTCAGCTTGTCTACTTCAAAGAGCTCCCAGCGCAGCGATGCGTACATCGGGCATTCTGCCATGAAGTGGTAGCTTGTCTCTTCTTTTTCTCTACATTGCGGACAGATAAGGGTCCTCTGCTCTTTTGATCACTGACAGGTGTCAGTTTAGAGGACAATATCTTGTCAATACTCCTTCAATGTTTCTTATGTCCCTCCTACCCAGTTTAAGTAGCTCTTTGGTTTTCTTCTTGTCTACTGATTTGATGAAGATCTTGGACTGTCTGCAGTCCTTTCTGTTCAACCATCTTTGGTTAGTTTCTTTGATTGTTCTGATCTCGATGATGTTTTTAGAGTTTCTGTGTGAGATTGGCAGTCTTGGTTCCGGTCCGATGTACGGTTCATCATTTCATCATCTTCCTCATTGCCAATGTTACCTTCGTGTCCGGAAATTACTATGAAAGTAACATATCTATTATAAAACATAATTGTTCCCACGCCATAAATCCTTTACGGGGTAGGTACAGCATCAAGGACGCATATTGGGAATAAAAAGTATAAACATCTCTCATATCCTCAACGATACCACATCAACAGTGACGGGTTGCCAGACCATCTCCTATAATAATTATAATATTACATTTTATGGTTATTGTAACCGTAAACAATTTTCAACTGGCAAAGAAAGACTTATCTATCATACATTACAACATTTCTCGCATTACAAAATTACTGTACTGCAAGTTGTGAGGAACATACAGGTCAGTATTAATTTATTGTAGAAATAAATATTTAAGCTTTAAGCACAACATTAAGATAAGTAGACTGAAGTAGACCCATATCCGCTGGCGGCAGCCGTTCACGAGCATGACGCATGAACCAGCCATCGCTTCGCTTAACCATATTTTAGGGAACGTAACGACCCGTCTCACTCGACACCGCTGAAGAAACGTTTTAGTGAGCATGACGTACTTCAGGTACTTATGTTAAGCTGTATAAATATAAACAACAATACAATAACAACAGCAAAAAAAGTAAGATAAAAGTGCATTAACGTAAGACACAACTCACAATGTTACTAGAAAACGCATCAGCTGGGGCATAATCAAAAAGCATATTTAAAGTAAATTAACAAAAAAGAATACTAAAAAAAAACATTTTAAAAAAAAAATCAAACCGACTTCAAAAAGTAAAAAATAAAACTTTTGGAGTCGGTGCCAGCCAGGGCATTCTACATTGCACTTCTATTAACTATATATTTTTTTGGCCTTAGCTAGCTAGCACCGACTCCAAAAGTTTTATTTTTTACTTTTTGAAGTCGGTTTGATTTTTTTTTTTAAATGTTTTTATTTTAGATTTTTTAGTTACATCATGTGCCGTTACTTACACTAAAAATCAGCCCATACACAACAATGTCATCTAGGTAAACGACTACTTGCCAAAAGGTGATTGATATTTTTCAAGATTATGAAAAAACTACTAGCCAGATCTTCGTAAAAATTATATGGGACCAAATTGACAGTGTACCCGATCGAACAAAAAAACAATTATTAAAATCGGATCACCAACACCGGAGTAATCGGTATACATACATCAGACAAAAAAAAAAAAAAAAAAAAAATACGCGTTGAATTGAGTACCTCCCTCCTTTTTGTTGAAGTCGGTAATAATAATAATTATAAAACATTATTAATTTTTATTTATTCTGATCAAGCAGTGCCACGCGTCTTAACTTAAAACAACATAAAATCAAAACAAAAATATATATTTTAACACAAGCAGTCATGAGCAGACCCATCACGCTGGCAAGCACCCGTTCACGAGCATGACGCATGAACCAGCCATCATCGCTTCGCTCATATTTTAGGGAACGTAGCGACCCGATACTCAAGCTACCTGCGTTAAAAGTTGAATCTAACACTTTACTAAACACTAATTGAATGACACGGCTACAATCACGAAATATTTATGACCAAGCTGTTTTGACATTCAAGTAATCTTTTATAGTAGGTATAATATCCTTTCTTGAGAAGACAACAGGGTCGTGCATTGGTTTTCCAGCGTAGTAGGCACTGTACGAGTAGATCTAACTAGTAACTTTGTAATTATTTGATAGTTTGTGAGGATATTTGGATGGATGAATGTTGTTACTCTTTCACTCAAAAACTACTGAACTGATTAAGATGAAACTTTACAGCAATGTAGCTTATACATCAGAAAACCACATTGTATGCAAATATTTATAATTATCCCGATATGCCCACGGTAACGGCAACCACGCGGCGAGTGAAACCGAGAGCGGCCGCTAGTCATAAATGATACGGTTCGTATTATTTAGTAGGAATATTAAAATGCTGACGAGTTTGATTGTTTGAGCGCGCTAATCTCCGGAACTACTAGTTCGAATTGAAAAATATTATTCTGCTGGATAGTCAATTTATCTCGGAAGGTAATAAGATATTTAATATCACGCTACGATTAATAACAGCAGAGCATTAATGTAAAACGTTGCAAAAACAGAAAAAAAACATTACTTTTGGGAGCTTCCGTTGCGGACGGTGTGTAAACGGTTAGAGTTACGTAAAAATCATGTATGACGAAATTATTCTCCATCAAAAGTTCTAAAAAAAAAACAGCATATGTCTATGTTTTATAGTTAACTCACTCCATTTTTAAGATAATGAAATTTGTTCTAAACTAATGTATTATTTGAGAAGCTGTTTTCATAAACATGATATTAATCCTTATCTAAATAAATACGTTAATCATCACAAGTATTTAATTTGAACAAAATTGTCCTTTACATCATTAAATTTTAATGAATATCTTAGGAAATATGATAGTTTTAAAATAACTCCTCAACAAAATAATTCGCGACCAAATTCATTCGTCAGGTAGACTTGCTTACTTTATACTGATATATTCCGGAAGTTTAAGCTAGAACGTTACAGTTACAAATAGCGCCCTTCTTGCCGTGGGCGGTTTATACTTGAGCAATACTTTTTATAAATAAGTTGTATTCTTGTATGAAACGCTGCTTGTTTCGAGTAGGCAATTTCGAGACTGCCTACCGGTAGGTATTCAGTATTTAGCGTAAGGAAAATCTTAGTGGGTAAGTGTTGAATTGAAGATTAGAACTTTAAACTAAAATAAAATAACTTTAAAACTTATTGTATATTTATTTAGGTTTTGAATGAGGTAGGCACTGCCTAATTGCTTATATGGAATGCACGCCTCTTGAAGACAATCTGTTACATTCATCTTAAACTTTTCGAAAGGCAAGACTAAAATATTATCTGGAATTTTATTATAGATAGTACAAAATTATTTAATTTATTAAATTAATAAAATTATTTATGGGTCTAGGACCTAGACCCATAAAAGATCCACAGACCTTCTTTAATCGGTACCGAGGCATAATAAGTTTATTTATATATCTAGTATTACGATCGTGCAAATCACCATGTTTGGTATACAGGTTGATATTACGCCGTACAAAAAGAATACAATTTAAAATAAATTGAGAAGCAGCTGTCAGTATACCGATTTCTTTAAATTTTTCCCGAAGAGATGTTCTGGAACCCAGTTGATAAATGGCCCTTATAGCTCGTTTTTGTGGTATAAATATTGTATTAATGTCAGCTGCTACTCCCCACAAAAGAATACCATACGACATGATGCTGTGAAAACACAGTCCTAGCAGTTTCTATATCAGTCAGTTGTCTGACTTTTTTGACGTTGCAGAACTAAGCTTGCTTAATAGTTTTCGAAAATACTTTGTGCATAAATAAGCTTTTAATATAAGCACTGTAAAGTCGGCAGCTGTAACATTAACTGGTTTTTTACTTTTTTACACTTCCAGTCCAGCATTCAAACATGGAAATTACTTACCGTGAGCAAAACTTACAACTGTAATGGTTCAGCTAACAAAAACAAATCTAAACTCGAAATCTTTATATATTATTGTGTTACGATCTCTGAAAATTAGTATACAAATTCTGGCTGGAGCAATAATATTATTCACGACATCTAGTACAACAAGAATGAATAAAACGTAAAAAGACGTTATACCTAAATCGGCTAATGTTTGACTTGTACAAATAACAAAATCAGATGTATTTACAAAAGTCGGCAGTTCACGCATAATCATATAAATCGGAAAGATGTTTATATTATGATAAAGAGCAATTTTGGATTTTCAACCTTATATCGAAGAGGTTAAAGTTCAATGAGTTTTTTATAAGGCTTTCTTCAATTTCTTGAGGTTCACTGTGTATAAGGGATGTTGGAGGCGTGATTTTCTTTGTGTACATAAATGTATTTGATGAAGATGAAAAGAGGGAAAAATGTAATGCAAACGGAGCGTTCCTTAAGTGAACATCTTGCAAGTAACACGTTTAATAGAATAAACGAGGCTTTTTTTCCATTATGCATGTAGGATTTAAAATCGCTTTTTGAATCTTTTATAATTCCTGAGTAGTCATTGGTGTTATAAGACTTAGGTTTTATGTATTATCTTAGTGAGGTTTTTCATTTTGCGTACAATTAGATGGAGGAAGTAATCGCAATTATTTTATATGTTAACATTAACGAAACGGTAACATATTCGTTTTAGTACTATTCTTTTCAGCGTGATTGAGCTAGCGCAGTCCCTTATTATTTAAAAAAACAATACTTATTTCTTACTTAAACATGGATATGATAGAAAGTGGATTTTCAATTTAGGTGTCACGGACAGTCCACTATGCAGAAGCTGCATGGAGGAAGAAGGAACAGGTGCTCACGTTCTGCTGGATTGTGAAGGAGTAGCCCCCTACCGGGCGAAGTACCTCGGCTCACCAGGTAGTCTCAGGGAAGTCGTCCTTGATGTAAAGGCGCTTAGAGCATTCCTGGCTGAGCTGGGATGGCTGAAGTGATCTCCTCCTCCTCCGAGGAGCAACTAAAGCGCTAAAGAGTCGTCGAGTTGTGGAAACCGCCCGTATTGTATGAATAAAAAGAAGATAGAAAGTGGCAATCATTGGTTTGAGAAAACGCTTCGTTTTATTAGGTATTAATATAATTGTTTACACTATTTCAAGTGGCAGTAGAGTCACTTCAAATTGCTATGAACCGCCTCTGTGGTCTAGTGGTACAACCACCGGTATCAGACCCAGGGGTCCCGGGTTCGATTCCCAGCGGGGGTACATATTGTATTCGGTTTGGTTGGTGGTAGGACTTGTTGTAAGTCCGCCTGGCTAGCTACCACCATCTTATCTAAGTCTGACGCCATAACAACAATGTTTTCAGCATTGTTGTGTTCCGGCAGTTAAAGGTAAGATAGCCAGTGCTTCAGTGATTGGGGATTCCGGGAGAGACTCGCTACCATCTTCAGCCTTCTCAATAATTAATATCAGGTATGATGAAGGCTAAGTGTCTCCCCGTACTTCATAAAAAAAATAAAAAAAAAATAGTGGGACCATTTTAGGTGAAAATTAATCATAAGACACTATACGGAAAAGGTACGTTCTTTTTGTTATAAAACTATAGGACGGCAGAGATGTTACAATCCTGAGGCTCTACCGCGCAAGTGTCGCCGGCATCGACATCGACTTCATTTGACAGATGGATGTGACATATTGCTCTTAGTCTTTGGTAAGTTTTCATTTGTGTCAAAAAGAAGCAGCAATGTGTCACATCCATCTGTCAAATGAAGCCGATTTCGATGCCGATGCCAATTACGCGGTACAGCCCGTCGTAATAAGATATATATTTCTTGCACTTTTTGAAAAGACCCCTAAAAATACAAAAAATCAAGACTATTCTCTAATGGGGTTACATATACTATTGGATATTGGTTTAGTTAGTGGAACCCAATATTTTTTAGCATCGTATAGTTTCATTTCCTTTTTAATTGCTGTAGTTATTTACTACGAAGTGATTTCGTTGTATTTTTCGTCTAATCTGCAAAATCGGTCTCGCTCACACGCGCGTCTTTTTCGCTGTTCGCTTCAGTCGTATAGAGGCTTAAGGCAAGAAATACAACACACGTTTTATTAACTTTTATCGGCGTATCAGGAAATGACGAGGCGGCTTATTGACAATAAGCTACTGCCAACAACACGCGCTCTCACTATCTAGTAAAGAAAGGTACAGAATCTCAAGCTTTCTGTCCTCCCCCAACCTCTTTCTCAAATTGTGGACAGTGGCTTAATTTTTATGAAAATGTGCCGTTGTGGTGGTGGAGTACAGAACTGAATAAACGTCACTTGAAATAAACTCAAATATCTTTAATTTTAACTATCATGGCAAAAAATATATTTCAGAAATTGTTTTTCAGTGTCAATAAGTGGGGGACAATGGCGCATTTCCTTAAAAATGGTGCCATTGAGGTCCACAAAGGAGAAGCTAAGGGGTCGTCTCAGCCACATAACTCCCACTTCTAGGCATAGGCCTCCCCCAAAGGGAGGGTATGCCATAATCGCCACGCTTGGCAGGCGGGTTGGCGATCGCAGTATGGCCAAATTTGTAGCAGACGCTGCTGCCCGTCTCCTGAAGGCCGAGTCCCTTAGTCGCCTTTTACGACACCCACGGGATGAGAGGGGGTAGTGCTATTCTAAGCTGACACTACACAGCGCTCAGCTGTGGGTGGACAGCGGGAATAGTCGTATTTTAGTTCAACAATATAAAGGTAATAATAATAATATATATTTCTGATACTCACATCAATTAACCCAGCCCCAAAGTAAGCAATGCAAGGCCTGTGTTATGGGGCATCATATAACGGATATAAATACATATAATTATACATATATAAGTATTATATACACATAAATATTTATGTGTAGAAACATATATAAACGTCCATAACTCAGGTACAAATGCTCGCATTCATCATATAAATGTTTGCCCCTACCGGGACTCGAACCCGCCACTCTACCACGGAGGTCGTCAGGTAAAGTTTATTTATTTTATTTATTTCATGCTAAGAATATACAAAGTTTTCACATGAAGGTAACTTATGAGTAGTAGGTATAATATTTAGATTAAGGGGTATGTCTAAAATGGGTAAGTTACAGTTTTGGTGAACAAGGGTGAATTTTAGATTGTTCGAAGCTGACCCTAATAGGGTATTAGAAATAACCTGTGCTTAGGGATTCAGCTCCGAACCCCAAAATTTATAATGGTGCAGTAGGTTTAACATTACAGCGAGTAGTCTAATGTTTAATATGGATACTACATAATCATAAGTGAAAATACAATAACCACACAATTTTGAAAACCAACTATAACTAACGTGAGTGTGTGTGAGTGTGCTTGTGTGTGTTTGTGTGCTTGTGCGTGAGTATGGGAGAGCGTACGTGAGATGATTAATTTGATATATTTAAACGAGCGGACCAAAGCTATTTTTCACACGGCTTTAATTCACCGATTTGGTTTAATTAAATAAAAGTAATTCTGACAACATGAACATTATAAATAAAACAGACAAATATGTTGAGACCTGTTCATGTGTAATTGATATTTAATTCCTTTATTTTTTCATTTATGAATGGACGGATATACTGACTGATCTCTAAACTGTTCAAGGTTAATAAAAAAAGACGGGGAATTTATTAGACGTTTAAAGTATTTTTTTTCCATAATCTTGAATATGGAAATTAAAACTACCGTCACAGAATGAAACTATAAAGAAAGAAATCCAAGTAAATTGACTTCGTATAGAAAAATATACAAAAGTAATATTTAATATTAATTTAGATGTGCTTGAGTACCTTCACACAATCCGAAGTTCTTACAGATCAAACCTTCTGATGAGAAACCATTTACTATCATATTATCAGCAATAAACGCGTCCTTGCGTGTTAGGAGAGGAGGTTATTTTAGTTAAAATAAATTGCATACAATCACACCAACTATACAGCCCACGTTAACTTTCGTGAAGAGCTTGTGTTATGGATAAGCACATCTTAAGTTTCTTCGCGCACTCATAATTGAAGGAAAACAACTTTTGCGGAAATTTACTGAGATTTATTTACCCGAAATCGTATATAAGGTACTATAATTTTTCTGTTTATTTGAGGTTTTTTGGTTTCCCGACGTTTCGGCACCTTTTCAGTTGCCGTGGTCACGGGTTGACTAGCTACTTATAAGTCTATCTTCACAAAGTTGATTTATTATTGCGTTCGGAAACGGTTAGATAATTACTAATTAAAAGTTAATAATTTTTACTATGGCAACAAATATTGAGTTTAAAATTTTAATTTGTCTACTATTTAAATTATTTATTATTAACAAAGAAAAAACTAATCATTCTACTGGCAGTTCATAAATTGGGAAGACTTTCGAAGAAAGATACTGCCAAGAAAACTTCGAAAGCAGGCCGACCTCCATCTTTATGGTATTTATCTACAAAAAGAGCTAACCGCATCTTTAGGTCTTGCAGTGTGTGATTTTGGTTGAGACTTTAATTTATGGATAATAGGCTGGTGGTATCTTCCAACCATCATCTCTATTGAAATTTGGATATTTGGTAATTTCAATAGCTTCGCGTAGCATTCTGGGGACGAATTTTTGTTCCCTGGCGAGGATCTGTGGCTTATCAAACCTGATGTAGTGGTTAGGTCCCTCAAAAGCATGTTCACACAGTGCAGACTTATTATCGCGCCTATTTTTAACGTCAGCTACATGTTCTCTAACGCGGGTCCCTATGCTTCTCTTTGTTTGCCCGATGTATGAGAGTCCAGAGTCACAATCCAGTTTGTAGACACCTGCTGCTTGAAGGGGTATGTTGCACTTGACTGGTGGTAGGAATTGGTTGATCTTCTTGCAATTTGTGAACTGCCAGTAGAATGATTAGTTTTTTCTTTGTTAATAATAAATAATTTGAATAGTAGACAAATTAAAATATTAAACTCAATATTTGTTGCCATAGTAAAAATTATTAACTTTTAATTAGTAATTATCTAACCGTTTCTGAACGCAATAATAAATCAACTTTGTGAAGGTAGACTTATAAGTAGCTAGTCAACCCGTGACCACGGCAACTGAAAAGGTACCGAAACGTCGGGAAACCAAAAAACCTCAAATAAACCGAAAAATTATAGTACCAAATATATATTTCGGGTAAATAAATCGCACAAAATTTCCGCAAAAGTTGTTTTATTTCAATTGTATTATGGATACTAGATAAAGGATAAACACACTTATAAACTTTTATTTTTATTAAATACATACATAATATACATATAAGACACCCAGACCAAGACAAATAGACATGTTCACTCACACAAATATTTGTCTTGTCCGTGGATCGGACCTCTGGCGTAGAAGGCTTGTCGTCGTTTTATTTTTTTTTCTCTGTGGGCTTAGATTAATAACTCATCGGCGTTATTATTCTAAGTTTGTGGGTATGGCCACTCGCTCAAACATTCTGTATGATAAATACTTATGTGCACCTACCCGATTGTTGAAAATTAATTATGTTTTATAATTCTGTTGTTGGTTGCTCTTTATTAAGTTATATTTGAGAACCTAGTATCTAGATAAACTTAATTTAGGTTTTAAGATACTACTAAACCATGAATGTAACATGTTTATTGGCAAATGAATAAATAAAAAAAAAAAAAATTATCTAAGGTACTTAATTATCTAAGTACTTGATAAAAACTATTAATCTACTACAAGTGGCTAGCAAGTATAATTGAAATGCTTTTTGTTATGAAAAATATTAATATTTTCAGAGTAGAATAATAAAAGAATTTTGCTGCATAAACACATAATTTTTGACACGTAGGTAGGCACACTTCATTAAATAAAAAAATTAAAATTAGAAATTTCTAGAACTATGTTTTAGCCAGTTCTTCAGTGATTGAGGATTCCGGAAGAGGCTCTCTTCCATCATCAGCCTAATCAATATCTAACATGAGGTATGATGAATGCTAAAAGTCACCCCGTTGTCTATACTAATAATATAAAGAAGAAAATTGTACTGTTTGTTTGTTTGCATTGAATAGGCTCCGAAACTACTGGACAGATTTAGATGAAATTTGGTACACCAATAGTAGAAAGTCTGTTTATGAACATAGGGTACCTTTTATCCCGATGTTCCCATGGGAACAGGAACCACGCGGGCAAAACCGCGAGCAGCCGCTAGTTTATGATATTTTAGAAACTCTAGCGGGCTTATCTCAAGAAGCAGACTGTTTTAGGACAGTATATGTAACTTTTAGTTAAATTATTTCAGTTGGTGAGATATGTAGTGCTAATAACTATTAGGCAAGTATCGCACAAATCTTGTGTTTCTGTTGAATAAAACTATCTTATCTATCTGTATTACTGCTAATATTGATAATATTAACATGATTTTACCAAGTTGAAGTGAAGTTATTTAATATCGATAGTTTGGAAGTGGAATGGCGACCAAAGTAATTTACTAACGTATAAAGGAATTCACCTTCATTCAATGCCCTACCTTCAATTACACAGACTTGAATGGCTAAAATTGGAGCCATACATATTAACATTCATTGACACAACAGTCTAAGAGCGTTTTCACATCACCCGATCCGGTATCGGTGACGGTGCCGATGCCGACATCGGGGCAAGTAAAATGTACGAATAATGTACCTGCCTTTTACATTGTCCGATCCGATATCTGATATCGGATATCGGAGCCAGCCAACTCCGATATGTTGGCGGCGACATCGGGATACCGGACGATAATGTGTGCGTAATTTTTGTTTCATCCTGGATTCCACTTATTTCCACCACCACGTATAGGACATATACAAAAATTTTATTGACTATACAACGCCATTTCTTAATCCGTACAAAATTGCGAGTCGAGTAAACATAGCTGACACTAAGATGACAGATTTTGTCGGCCAATAACATCTATATGTCGCAGCCATATCGTATAAGACGCCGTATTACAAAATGGCGCGTCGGATAGTAAAACGTCGCCGTTATGTTATGCGGCAACCCCACGTTAAGCCGGATTACAATACGGCTGAAACAAAGCACGCCGCATTGAATGTACACTTCGCGTTCGTCAAAGCGGCGTTGTAACGTGACGCCCTTATATAAAACGGCGCATCGTCAATTCGCCGCTCTGAAAATTTTGGTTTCAAATATCACCGCATCTACATGCGGGGATATTTGAAACCAAAATTTTCAGAGCGCTGCATGATCATGACATCAAAAACGGCGTCTCAGTTGGCAAAACTATAACAAGAAAGCGAAATATATATTAAAATTAGAAGTGCAAATGCTAACAAAATGTGTGAAAATAGTCAGTTGAAATATAATTTTGATTATGAGCTTAATAAATTTTATAATGTAAAGTCCGAAAACGTCGAAAAGCCTTGGACAAGTGATCGAATAAAATAAAATACGAATTTTAGAGGTTATTTCGCGTGTCAAAATGAGTAAAGTGGCCAAAGATTCTAAAATTTACCGGACACCGAACAATATTATTGGGATACAAAGAATTATTATAATGAATATCAGTGACAAAGAGTAGGTAAGTATCTCATTTTAAAGAAAAATCCACAGATGATCCTACGGTTCATGTGCTCAGTACAATACAATATTTTGACTTATTATTTGGGATTCACAATAAATTAATTCGACATGGTGACGAAATGCTATACAATATAAAAAAGGAACATATTTTTAATCTCAAGTCTCGGTAGCTCAGTGGTTAGAGCATTCAACCGGATTTCCAAAGGTCGTGGGTTCGAGTCCCATCTAAGAATTCACTTATGGCCGAGATAACTTTTTCCAATATTTTTCTTTGTAAAATTTATCATAAGTATAAAAATAGCATTGAAAATTGCAAAAATACTAAAAATTCATGAAATATTTTTAATTGTTCCATTTTTTTATGTTTCCATTTTCATATGCTACGAGTATCAGTACTTATTTTAAAATATATAAATAAAGTAAAAGATAAACATTCAGAACTGATTTACTTACATATAATTAAGTGATCAGTAGATATCATAATAATTATCACAATAAGAATTTACTTACTTCTTGTAAGTATACACTTTTAAACTTTCGCGTTGCATTATAAATATTGAAAATTGAAACGGGTATTAAACGCGTAGAAACGTGATAGATATTTCACCTACCTAATTTTCCCGACGTTTCGGCCAAGTTACATCGGCCGTGGTCACGGGCTGACTGTCGTGACGGTCGGGATGTAAGTATACAATACCAATTTTGAGATTTTAGTTTTTTTATGTTCTACATAAATTGAGGAGGTTCTTTTCAAAACTTGATTATTCCACCTTCGATAAAACTGTTTTTTTATTCTTTTTTGTTTTGGCAACAACCGCCGCTTTAACCGTTTCAACCGCCTGTGGTCTATTATAGTCTAGTGGTTCAACCACCGGTATCAGACCCAGCCCCTCTAGCATGACCACCGCTATATCATGCGATATGATATAGCGCATCATGCTGTCTTGCTTACTCCGCTACGATGTGAGCGGGACAGTGACACGTTGTTGAGTTATCGAGACGGTAAAAGTCGCTCATGCTATGCCTACTGGGGTTCCGGGTTCGATTCCAGCGGGGCTACATATTGTATTCGGTTTGATTAGTGGTAGGAATTGTTGAAAGTCCGCCTGGCTAGCTACCACCATCTTATCTAAGTCTGACGCCATAACAACAATGTTTTCAGCATTTATGTGTACAGGCAGTTAAATATAAAATCGCCAGTTCCTCAGTGATTGGGGATTCCGGGAGAGAGATTAATAATTAACATCAGTATGATTAAGGCTAAGAGTCTCCCCGTACTTCATTAAAAAACGAAATAAAAATTCAGCGAAAATCGAATCGCACTAAGCAATTAGTTGTTTCACGCGAACGAAGTCGCTGGCATCAACTAGTCGGCAATTTGTATCTGAAGACACGCAGATAGCGGATGTCGGCTATCGGCGCCGATACCGATATCGGATCGGATAATGAGAAAACGCTCTAACACGTTGACTCACAAAACAGACCTTTAAATCGTTAATTTCTGTAAGCCGATTAGACACATCTGAATAAATGAAGAAAATACAATGGTGTCTTTAGAAGTAGCTTAAAGACCTGTTTACACTGAACAAACGAACAACAACGCCCCTACCGCTCAAGTGTCATCGGCATCGATATAGATTTCATTTGACAGATGGATGTGACATATTGCTCTGGGGTCTTAGGTAAGTTTTCATTTGTGTCAAAACGAAGCAGCAATGTGTCACATCCATCTGTCAAATGAAGCCGATTTCGATGCCGACGCCACTTGCGCGGTACGGCCCCAGTTCCTGTTTTCAGTAGCTGTCTCAATATCGCGGAATAATAGTACCTACCGACTGCAGCGGTCGTCAGCCACATTTTAATGTCCCCACTGCTGGGGCACTAGCCTTCCTTATTGATGAATAAGGAGAATGGGCCACGACCCACCACGTAGGCCCAATGCGGATTGGTGGGTTTTAACGACTGCAAAGTACCTATTTAGGTAGGTATGTGTATTTACACATACCTACTTATAATAATAATAATAGGACTTTGCTATGAAATTGCGGATTTGTATGAAGATTTTCAAAGTAAGTTCGTTTTCCATACCAGCTATTTTTGTTATATTTTCTACCGCAAGTGCTAATACCACATTTTTTTATGTACAAGCATTGTTTGAAAACTGAGCAATCTTATGTTATATTTTAATTTTAAAAAAATACGAATAAATTATATTAAATAAAACATTTTTATCGTATAAATAACTAAAATAATAATTTTAAGATTAATTATTCTTGATCATTATGATCTTAATTTAATTTAAATCAAGCAATAGATGTACATTTTATTCACAGAAGTAGTGAGGTTCTCTAGAAGTGTAAGAAAAATCGGCAAATTCATAGGTAAAGGCCTATTAATTATATAAATAATAAAATGTAAATTACAATTTATTCTCTCAATCTCTTTTCTATAATGAAAATAGACTTGATGAAACTTTGCATGTATTTTTTGTGTATCTCTTTGTAATCCTAAGGAATGGGGCCTCCTAACACAGGTTTATACCTAAAAGGAGACCCCAGTTACTGATAAAGAATTGTTAAAAAAATACTATTTTTCTATATTTTCTTCAAAAGTTGAATTATTTCTCTATCAATTGATAGGCTTTTACTATCTTCACTAGAAAGGTAGCATCTGGTTTTTTTTTTATTCCTAGATTATAGGAGAACACGAAACACATTAAAAAGTGTTTACTAAGCTCTATTTTGTGTGTGTACTTATCGCAATAGTAATTATAACAAAGATATGAACCAAATTAAGAACGATATCTTTTCATTATTTCCTGTAAGGAAACATCTCAGTTAAAGATGGATTCAATCGGTTTCTTGTGGAGTGAAATGTGAACTCACCTTTATATGAGTGTGATTTCAATCTAATCTGAAGATAAACGTAGGCTGTTTTTGTGTCCTTTGAAGGATTTGGGACAAATTGGTGACTCATTATAAACCATGAATGCTTGGGAGGTCAATAAAACGGTGTGTTGATGTTATTTTATCATTCCCGCATTGAAAAGGCTACCAGGCAGTTTATCAATCATCTGTATTAACTTGAATTTAAATGTAAAACCTTGTGGTTTTATATTTAAATTCCGATCCTGTGATCGTGGCAGTTAAGCAACTTTTGCAATAGGGCAGTATTATAGTGCTGCAGCTACTTAAAATTTTCTTATTGATAAGCGCGAGTGTTTTAGAAAGGGATAAAATGGGTACTTAAATAATAATATACCTGATTGACTTATATATACCTGAGTGAACTATTTTTTCTACCAAATTATTTGTATAATCTTTATAGATCAAACTGCTACCATACTGTCAACTTAAAACCTAAAAACCGACTTGTCTGAGCAAATTAAAAATGGGATAAATTCCATGCATTTTCGAAAGCATTCAGCAACATCCGGGGATTACATTAACGCCGACAGTCACACCACAGAGTAACAAATGTTTACGCGGACCTTTAATTTTGAGCGACATAAGCCCTGTGGTGGAGTAATGAGATTTGTGAGTTCATCGCGTGTTTATATTGGGACCTGCTTTTAAAGTTCTCTTTATTTTAGTGTGAAACATTCTGGGGTATATATTGGAACGCCTAATTTTTTACCTAGCGGCCTTTGGCACACGTGTTATATGCATAATTCTTTTTGCACAATTGTCAAATAATCTAAATTAGTTTAGCCTATTTTCACTTCGCCTAATTTTATTTCGCCACATTCTCTGGCATCATTATCATTAGGCATATCCAATATTTATCCCTACAGTTTGAAAGTTCTAAATTACGATTCGTACAACAACTATACGCCTTACCAGTTCCGTATATCAAATCTATGAATTAATTAATTCATGTGACGAGCATGTATGCAAGCAAGCAGGCAAGCATGTATGCCAGCAAACATACATGCAAGCAAGCATGCACACAACCAAGAGAACAAGCAATCATGCAGCAGGCAAGTCTTCTGTCACGGCTCCGGCGCTGCGAGGCTCTTTCGGTCTCACGCGAGCCTGTCGTCGCCTCTCCGCGCCTGCGCGGCCATAAATTATACTCTAGGCCTCTAGGGGTACATACAATACTGAGTGGAGTCTGTTTTTAGGCGATTCGTTTCTGACACTGACTAGTATGCAAGACTATATTAGTATTTTTTTTGTCAAGAGATATGTATGCTATTAAACATTTAGGACATTGAATATTAGTGGTTTTGATTGTTAGGGATTTTTGTGTTTAGGCGAAACTATAAATATGCGAAATAATCTTTCAAAGTCAATATTACGAGTAATTCCAGTTACAAGATATATTACATTTAATTCCAGATTCTTTCCGAATTGTTTTGCGTAACATGGAATCGGAAAAGTATGTCAAATTGCCCGATAAGGCCAATATAAGGATGGGGAAACGAAGTTTTTTAATAATAGAGGGGCCGATCTAATAAAGCAAGGGTACTGTAGACGACATTTCTTTTTCACCTCACATGCTCTGAAAAGGAGCTTTTTGCGGCCTAGCGCGGCAAAGTGCTTTTTTAATTGAAAACCAAAAAATATGTCATAATGCATTCCGAATCGCACTATTGGCTTTTTTGTTATATTTGATTCTCATTTTAAATAGCTTTAAATTAATTATAATACTCCGTTTTGGTTTTATTATATTATTTTAGTTCATTGAATCATAAAAACAATAACAATAAAATTAAACTTTTTGTTAAAAGAATTTTATATTAGGCTGGGTGAGATTTCACAACCTATAATTGGATTTCGGACTGTGACATATATCTTTATTTTTAAATTGTCTTTGTCTTGTACCTCATGTCAGTGTCAACATTTACGGAATCATTTTTATTCTTAATAATAAGTAACAATATATTCTTACTTTAAATAATTTTGAATTAACTATAATACTGCCTTTTTTATTATTTTAGTTTTTATATCATTAAAACAACGAGAATAAGATTTAGATTAAACTTTATGTTTAAAGATTTTTTTACCGGAAGTTGACCGCGGAAACAACCTTAACATGTTCCTCGCTGTTGTGAGGTGATAAATTGTGTGTTGCGCTCGGCAGTTTTTACCGTCTTGTACCTTTGAAATCCTCGCTTCGCTCAGGATTCAATCTTTGAACCACTCGCTACGCTCGTGGTTAAATCCTAGAATCCTACACTTGCTCAGATTTCAATAGAGGTAACTCGCCGCTAAATAATCAACTTTCCAGCCTTGCATAACAAATAACTATTGATTACCAACCTCCTTTATTTAATTATTTTTCAACGTCGTCTTTATTTTATTGTAACCTTTTCAAATCCAAAGTTTAGTTAACACATGCTTTTTACATGCTTTATTTTGACATCAATAAATTATCGTATAAAATAAAAAACACCGAACAAATGCGTGTCGGATTCGCCCACCGAGGGTTTTGCACTTTGCAGGTACCTTGGTACATAATAATAAATGGCTCTACCCCTCTTACGTTAATTTATAGGTTTTTTTTACAGTTTCAAGTGATTGTTGAAGCAAATATTTAGTTTTAATTTCAACTCACTACCTCTATTTTTTTTCGAAATTCAGTTACCGAAACTAAAGACTGTGTTTTTATGATTAAATTACAAATGTATATTTTTTTTACTTTTTCCTGTGTTCGTAGTAAAAGGCGATATTACTTGCCAAATAACATAGTTCTAGGTCAACAGGAAGTACCCTATCAATTTTGATTCCCTTGAGGGTGTCGAAATTTTTGGGCAAAAACGGTCCTATCTTTTTTTACGTAAATTTTCAATATTTTTTTTTTTTACACCGTCGACATACTTTTGACCTAAATATATGGTTTTTTTCAACTCCATACCGCCACGCGGTCCTGATATAAACGAAAACGGACGGATGGACAGACGGACAACAAAGTGATCCTATAAGGGTTTCGTTTTTTTTTCTTTTGACGTTCGGAATCCTAAAAAGGAGTTGCCTTTTAACAGGACATCGGTGACGGGAGAACAAATAGCATATCATTATTGTGTCTCCTAGCCCGGGGCCTGAGAAAGGCAACTTGTAAAATTCAACTAAATTTTTAAAAAAAATAACAGCTATGGTGTTTTGAAAATGGTACTTAGTCAAAGTCACCTCACAAATCACTACGACAGCCACGGTGACAGAAGAAGTGAGGTTTAAAAACCCAATTGAAATTACAAAATTATTTTGTAAATATGTAATTTTAATTTTGACGATCTGTTTGGCGCAGGGTACTAAACTTGCCTTCTGCGCCAGAGTTCAGGTTCGATCTTTGAATTGAAGATTTGTCTTGGTCTGGGTGTTTAATTATGTATATTATGTATGTATATACAAAAAAAAGGAAATAAGTATGTTTATCCGTTATCTAGTATCCATAACACAAGTTCTTCATGAAACTTAACGTGGGCTAAATAATTGGTGTGATTGTATGCAATTATTTATTTATTATTATTATTTATTTATTTATAATCCTATCAACAAACACTAGTATCGAAATCGCTCATATTTAGAAAACTCTAAATTTTCAGAATGTCAGTGCGGGCATAAAGTTATTTTGGCCACCCATCTCGTCAGCGGCCATTGCAAAAAGTTGCTTAACATTTAAAACCAACCTAAAACACTTCAACGGAGCCGTGAATAAAATAAATAAAGTATCCAAATTGATATTGAAAAAGTGCTAAAATGAACTGGCTTTGAAGTGAAATGCGATTACTTAACTCCGCGTTAAATGACGCAACAAAATTGGGAGATGAAAAATACTTTTTCCCGGTACAAAATAACTGGTGATAAAAATACTCACAGAAATCGTTTCCATCAATTGGTCTCAATATATCACATAAAGAATAATAGGTACAGTCACGTGCAATAACATAGAAACACTTACATTTTCTTTTTCTTTCGTTATTTTCGAGTCAAATATGCGCTTTGAAAAGTATATTCTCGAAGTTGTCCAAAACTGCTTTTATCGCCTGAAAGTCCTTTACAGGCATCCCTTTACTATCAGAAGAACTAAGAATAAGATTATGTGCTGATAGTCCTTTCAAAATTAAATTATGCAGATACCGTGTTTGGCCCTTGCTTACTCTCTAGAACTAAGCGACAGCTCCAGCGTGTTCAGAATGCTTGTGCACTTTCTGCTTTTCTATTCCACCTAGATCTCATGTCACTCCCTTTCTCAATAATTCAAATTTGCTTAAGATGAGCTCCCGAAGAAGTCTTCACTTTGCCTCTCTGCTCTTTGATATTGTGCAATCAAAATCACCCGAGTAATTATATACTTAATAAGATCAAATGAACAAGGGATATTATATACATTCTTACCGCACTAGAGCATCCGCTTATATGATCGTTTTACCCGCACACAGGACTGCAGCATTTCGTGGGTCTTTTAAATACTCAGCCTCGAAGTGTGAATAATTTTCACACCAAAATAGTATAACTAGAGTTAAGTAGGTAATTTTTATATTTTGTTGCAGCTATGTGTACCGTAAACTGTTTTTTATTTTTGTAATCATTGTCCTTTTTTATTTTATTTTAGATGCTGTTTTCTCAATGTATTATTTTTCACTGACCAGAAACTTGAAGAAAAGTTTCTTCTTCTTCTTTTTTCTTAATTAATGGCGTGCTCGCATCAAATACGCGAATTTTGCCAATGTCAAGTAAATTTATTTTGTAATTAGAAAGTGTACGGTAGATTGAGTTAAAAATGGAGCTTCACAACACGTGTTATTACGAAAAGAACTCGGGTGAAACTCCCCAAGAAAAGTTTGTGGAAAGTTGTTTACTTTGTGACACAAGCTGTCACTGTCAGTTGTGTGTCACAGACTAGTTTGTTTAGAGTTGTGCTTTTAGTCCATAGATATGATGTGTTGGTTGCGTGTTTTTAATTTGTTTTTGTGTAAGTGTATTTTATTTTTTAGTTAGTTTTGTTTTATTTATTTTAGTTAATACTTATATCAGTCGTTCTGGTTGTCACTGCTGTGTCAAGTAGAATAATAGTGCAGCAGGCCCAGCTTGCCGCTTATACTGAGCTTGGCACGTTATGTGTTATTTATTTATTGGAACGAAGTTCGAAGACGGAAAAAATTAAGACCAAAAGTTGTAACGACACTTTTTGCTATAGTTGTAAGCCGTGCGGCGTGCGCGTATTTCTCTGTCTGTATCTCTCTCTCTCTCTCATAGAAAGCGAGAACTTCGTTCCATCCGGGTGTCCCTTGACACCTCTCAAGTTTTTTTTTATCTGTACCTGTGTATCGTCGTGTGGATATCAAATAAACATTTTTCTTTCTTTTCTTTCTTTCTAGCAACCTTGTCACATAAATAATGATGATGTTTATATTTTTTTTTAAAATATGGTATTTTTATACATATGATTAGATTTTTGCCAATATTTTTCTACTTATGGTAAATTTTAAATATAAAAATATTGGAAAAAATTAACTCGGCCACAAGTGAATTCTCAGACGGGAATCGAACCCGCGACCTTTGGAAATCCGGTCCAATGCTCTAACCGCTGAGCTACCGAGACTTGCGAACCACCGTCGAAATTCTCCAATACTTTTATATTTTTAATACGCTGTAGGCCAGCGTTGTTACATCAATGCTAGGAAATATCCTTGCATTCGAAAGAAACATCTTTCCAGGTGTTTAACGATCGATTAAGATGCAACTGCCAATAATTTATGATTTTGTAATTTTTGCATTTTTCAATGCTATTTTTATACTTATGGTAAATTTTAAATAGAAAAATATTGGAAAAAATTAACTCGGCCACAAGTAAATTCTCAGACGGGAATCGAACCCGCGATGGAAAATTTACCATAAGTATAAAAATATCATTGAAAAATGCAAAAATTACAAAATCAATATTTTTCTATTCTAAATTTATCCTAAACATAAATACAAAATGGACAGAGAGTATTTTTCCGCGTGTATCGTGTGCTCGTGACTATACTACGTTACACTTATTGCTTGATAATTGAAAATTTGGTATGATTCAGTTTGCGATAGTTAAGCAACATTTGCTGTGGGCAGTCAAGGGATGGGTGACCTTAAATTTGATTACACAACAGAAGTCTTGGTCCTATTGTTGACCAGTTAAACCATGCGTTCCTCCATCAGTACATACTAACCTAGTCCGAGACTTTTTTTGTAAAACATTATTTATTCGTGATTTTTTTAGTTTTTGCATTTTCAATGCTACTACGTCATTCGTTTTTAATAAATATGATAAATATGAATCATAAAACAACTCGAGTTCTGTCCCTGTTTTCAAAAAATTTTATTAGCTAAAATCTCAATTTGTTTGTCTTTTTTCTTCTTTTTTATTGTGTCATTATTTTAAGTACGTCATTTTTGTTTAATTTCGTTTATAACGAATTATGTAGTCACTAACTGTTTGTAAGTTAATGGTCAATGCTATGCATTCTTTTATTTAGGCATAGATACAAGCTGTATCAACCTTAGATAATTTTCTTTAATGTTTTCTATATGTTGCCTGTAAGAGTGCCATAAATAAATAAATTACAGGTTTTTTCAATTTATTTTAAATTATAAATTGAGTTCAGGTCTAAAAGCTTCATCAGGCATTTTATGCGACAAAGATACAAAAACAGTTACCTAAGCCTATACACAGGTTGTGTATGGTGTAATATCGTGCGATATCCGATCTGCAGGATAAATCCGTATATCGGAAACTTGCATTAGCATATAAAAGACGTCATTAAGAGGATGTTCCGTTGGGGAAAGTCAGATCTTTATACATTTCCGATAGAGTAAGCCCGGCCACAGACCTACCGATTTTTTTCTGTTCTGCCTACAACTTAGAACAGAATTGAAACCGGAAGGCTAGCATGCTCTACAGCTCGTGTTAGGCAATATACCACGCGTCACACACAGCGTTCATATCTCCGATATACGAGTTTTTTTTTAATTCATGACATCTACGTGTACCCGGAAATACCCCATGTAAGTACCACTATTTTTTGTAGTGTTCTAGCTTTGTTTTTTTTGTAAATTTTGAGATTTTTCGACTTAACCGACTTAAAACAACCTTTAAAAGTACAATACTTCAATACAATAATACTTTATTTCAACACCACAAAAAACGCATTTACAATAACTTTCTTAAATAACAAGTATTAAAAAGTTGGTCATATTGCTCAGAGCGATCTCTTCCAGCACAGAATAAGTACTTAATAGAACAAGTCTTCCAGACAAACTAATGACAATAACAGAGATTGACACGGAAAAAGAATGCGAGGTGTAGAATGGCACAGAAAAGAGTTATTAATGTTAATATATAGGTAAGTAGTTATTATAAATATAACCGCATGCATAACATACATATACAATACATTACGCTATAAACATACATAGACATTAAATACAAAAAAATATACAACTAACAAATAATATAATTATACATGTCCATTCATAAAGAGATGGTTTATGCAAGCGAAACGAACACTGAATCAGAGCTGCGTGAAAAACTAAGACAAGCAGAAATAAAAATCAATGAAAATTCTGTTGCTTTCCGAAATTTGTAATTATATTTTTTAAGGCATTGTAGTTTGTGCATTGTAGTGGCAGGGAGACATATCGAAAACTTATTGTGAAGATGTTACTGCTCTGTAATAGCATACCTTTAAAGGTTGTTTTAATAAGGAGGCTCAAGGTAACTCAACGTGCAATGGAGAGAGCTATGGTTGGCGTTTCTCTGCGTGATCGAATCAGAAATGAGGAAATCCGCAGGAGAACTAAAGTTACTGACATCGCTCGAAGGATTGCTCAGCTGAAATGGCAGTGGGTGGGACACATAGCGAGAAGAACCGATGGCCGTTGGGGCGGAAAGGTTCTGGAATGGCGACCGCGTACCGGACGACGCTCCGTGGGTAGGCCCCCGACAAGGTGGACCGACGATCTGGTGAAGGTCGCGGGAAGCCGCTGGATGCGGGCAGCGCAGGACCGATCGTCGTGGAGACTCTTGGGGGAAGCCTATACCCAGCAGTGGGTGTCATGTGGCTGAGACGACGACGACGATTGTGAAGATGTTACTGCTCTGTAATAGCATACCTTTAAAGGTTGTTTTTAATTATTTATTCACTAAATGTTAATTACCAAAATAATGTTTAATTTGGTAATAATAATTTTGTGGATGACAAAATACCCAATAAAAATTCTTAGAAAATTTCACCTTTGTACAATTGAAGGCAGAAGTCGGCTAAGAAAGGTCTATTATAGAACACCACTTTTTTTTATAATTCTTAAGGCTTAGGGTTTGTTCAATGTTTTTAAATTACTTATTAGTCATAGGACATATTTTTTACATTTAAAATTTTAAGTTACAGCTACGACTCGCTTTCACTTCAATTTTTTACTTTCGGTCAAGATTTTTAAAACTTACATTAATGGCAGGATGCTTGGTATTTTATATGTGAAAGTACATGTGATTAGATCTATGCTTCAAAGGAAATATTCAGAAAAAGAAACGTGATTTCCGAAAAAAAAAAGTCGGTAAAGTCGAAAATTCTCAAAACTTACAAAAAAAATCATAGCTCGAAAACTACAAAAATCGTGGAACATACTGTGGTATTTCCGGTTACACCTATATATATAAGGAATTAAAAAAAATAGTGTCACGTTTTCGGTGTCACCCGTATATCAGCGATTTATATCACTGAAAAATCTTACAAATTCACAAAATAAAAAATTGTTTTTACTGATTATTTTTCAAAATGCTTTCCCTATTAATCGATTTAATTTCTAAATTAAATTTTCTGAAAGTTAATAAAAGTTAAATTCTATTATATTTAGACTTTTTATTAAGTAAATTATTTAATAGTTAATACCCCTCAATTAAAGGAGTACCGGTTCAAAATTTACAAAAATTTACTAAAATTAATTAGATAAGTCGGTTATTTTCGAACCCTGATGATGTCCTTCTTGACGTATCCGTCGACGGCGACACTCTGGCTTCATTGTTGTAAACAATCGGCAAACGAACCGGCAAGGTCGCCCGGTCAGCAAGCAACCAGCCAACATCGACAACTGCCAGGTGTAGTGGGGAAAAATCGCCGGCGTTGGGCTGTGTCTGTGTGTGACGATGAACCCACAAGCCGATTATCTAATTTAAATCACCTTGCAACCAGTTATGGTCGCTATCATGGATGTCATACAGTATGAAAAGCAGCGCCGAAACTGGTTTCTAAGATACATTAGCCAGCGGATAACATCGCACAACTGCTGGCGTAGTGAGGCAAAATCGCCGGCGCCTTGTTGTAACCGGGCTGTGTATGACGATGAACCGGAGGGCTGATTATCAAAATTCGTTTCAGTTTCCAGTTTCGTCGCTGTCTTGGCTGTCATACAGTATGACAATATGACAGTAATGACAGCGACATAATTGGTTGCTAGATGATTTTAAGTTTTCTATTCTGTGCTTGACTATTTGACCTACAAAAGAGTAGAATCGGTAGGTCTGTGGCCGGACTTAATTCCAACATTAGAATACGTTTGGAGTTTGGACTTTGGAACAACTGCGAATCTTTTATCTATTGAGCGGCGTACCAGATTTTCATTTGTCTCCGAAACAATATGGCGCATTAAGGCGCTACTCGGAAAAAGGATGGACTTTTTGATATAAAACTATAGCACGGTTACAGTTGTTACAAATCTGGTAATAACATATATTTCTTCATACCTTTATCTAGATTCGTATAGTTTCAAAAACACGATTTTATGATTTTGCCTCGACACTTTTTCTTTTCGAAAAGACCTCTAAAAAATACGAAAATTCAAGATTATTCTTAAATGGGATTACTTACAATATTGGAAATTGGTTTAATAAGTGGACACCAATAATATTTAGGATCGTATAGAAGCTTTTTTTTAAAATCGCTGTAGTTTTTTAATACGAATTGATTTTGTGTTTTTTTCCTAATCTGCAAAATCGGTCTCGCTCCCTTGCGCGTCGTTTTCTCATTGCTATCTTGCTTCAGCTATATATATATATATATATATATATATATATATATATCAGACAGCGTCAAATAGTTGCAAAAATATTGCCATTATAACCTTTAATACGTTGATATATTTAAGTAATTGAAAATCTTTCTTCTTTTTTTCCTTTTTCTGTATTACCTATGTTATATTATAATGTAAGCCTTTATCAATATAGTTAATAATAAATAAATAACAACCAAATGTTTGTATTATCATGTACCTACCTAAAATACCGTCATCATCCCTCATCCATCAATGTAACCACTTCAGGGTCACAGGCCTTACTTATGGATAGTTGTTATTATTTAAGGAGAACACGTGTTAACAACTGAAAATGTAGCCAGTACGAACCATTTATCGTGCCTTCCGAAGTACGAAGAGGCTAGAAAAAAAAATGTTTGTTCACCCATCCCGTGACCTACCATTGCGAACAGGCCGAACGCACTGTCCACTGCGCCACCGAGATCCTCAAAAGTATAAAATTGGTTGTATAATTGTATAGAATATTACCTATAGAGAAACTTCAAAATATCGTTAAGAGTGGAATCTCAAATAGATAGCCTTCCGCGGTGCTATGAATAACGAAAACCAATTTACACTCGAAGCTCTGTGCCGATCCATTTTAAACCTTCATGCTTATAATAATAAAATAAAATCTCTTGCGTAACACGATACCGTTGCAACCACTTAAATTTTCAAAATGTGCTCGTAAACCAATTCCCAAAGGCACGGGTACCTACTCGTTTAATTAGTATTTAATTTTTAAATATGAAACATTTCACATAATATTGATCTGACTCCGAAATTATGGTTAGCTGGACCAACCACTGATTACTTTGGCCACATTGCCAGAAAAGAAGGTGATATCCTGCAAAACTAATAGTGACGGGGAAAGTCGACGCAGCCCAATAAGCTGGTCCGATCAGTAGGTCTACCACGCAAGTGTCGTCGGCATCGACATCGACTTCATTTGACAGATGGATGTGATATATTGCTCTTAGTTTTTGGTAAGTTTTTATTTGTGTCAAAAAGAAGCAGCAATGTGTCACATCCATCTGTCAAATGAAGCCGATTTCGATGCCGACGCCTCTTGTGCTGTACGGCCCCTGATCGGTACTTCAGTCTCCATGCCGACGGTGACAGCAGAAGATGGAGAAACATCACCAAAGAAAGACTCCTTGGAGGTGGTGGTCACGGCCGACATGAGGAATACGACGCGAGGAGGAGGAACCAACTAAGCTATGACAAAAAATTTCGTACATAAACAATAACATTTTCCATCAAATATCCAATAACATTCTCCTTATCCATCCATAAGGAAGGTCAGTGCCCCAGCAGTGGGGACATTAAAAATGGCTGATGACGAAACAATATCAGCTCGATGCAGTACAAAGACACACTTATTCATCACATGAACGTTGTGTTAGTTGGGTATCGAACCTGCGAACCCTGGCGTAGTAGATATGATCACTAATAATGTTCTATCGGGTACGTCATGCTGTTATGCAACAGTTAACCTTTATGAAATCACACTTATCAAAACAAATAGGCCACAATAACCAATAAAAGGGATATTCTTTATCAATTTCAATTACAACTACAACAAAGTATTTTGATTCAAACCGAAATGATGATATGAAATATGTTTTTGAAAGATTGGAACAGTTCAGAATAAAAGCTAAAGTCACAGTATGATAAATCACCTCATATTCTCATTTTTTCCATAACTTTGTAGACAAATCGCAAGTCGTTAGTTGAGCAAATTTAACTTTTTCAAACTACATCGCTATAACTGGTAAAAGTTACCTTATTAAGTTCATAAAGTAATAAGTTTATATCCATTTAATGTGCACTGCAATCTAAGAACTTGCCTGTTTAATAGACTTTAATAACAATTAGATTGAATAGATAACTTTTACTTGAATCACTTTCAATCGTTCGATTAACTTGAAACATGGATCTGATTATGTTAGGATACGTTATTCAATACTTTAGTAAGGAATAAACAAAGACACGATCACAGACAATCCATACAAACAAATAGACCACGCTTCAACGAACTTCAATGTTGAATGCTTTGAATTTGTTTTCGAATCTATTTTTTTTGCGCGCAGTTGCATGCGCATTGATCACGAATATCATGATCAGGGCGATACTTGATAAAAAAATATATTATTATTATGATTATGACCTTATAGCACCTTGTTATTAAATGAGGATTATGATCTAAAAACTTCTTGTTAGATAATAAATCATCAACTATGAGCGACGTAACTGTAATACGTCATTACAGGTATGCAAGTACAAATTGATGAAGTTCAATTTAAATTAAAGTGGTACTTTGTTAATTTAAGCAAATGCTATCCTCTTCAAATCCCATGGCTTCAAATACCATATCCATATTTTTTATCATTCTATGTCAAAGCGTGGATTAGAAGTATCATTAACAAAATGGCTGTCATGACGATCGGTACTTGGAACCCGAGAGCCGATTTTTTCGACTTCAACTTAAAATGTCTTTTGTACGTTGGTCTTTGGCCAGAAGATAGCTGGTCTGACCTCCAAAAAAAATTTTACAAATGTTATCAAATCTTGCTTCTCATTCTTGCCTTCATCTTCATGATTATAACCGCTATCGGTCTTTACTACGCCAAAGAAGATTACATTATCTTCCTCACTGACATGGACAAAACCATTGTTGCTTACAACTACGTTCTGAAGATCATCATGTTCTTAATTAAACGCAACGAAATCAAAGCTTTGGTCATGGAAATTGTTTATTCTGGAGATAAAATCACTGAAGAGAGAAAGAAATTGATGGTTATTCATGTGATCATTGTATCAGGAATGATCATGACATTGATAGGTGTTTTTCAATGTCTGGCTCATATCAAAGGGGAGATGGCAGTAGACGCGTGGTTTCCTTTCGATCCTACAAATAACAAATGGACTTTGTTTCTAGCTAGTCAGATTTTGGGGCTATTGTTTCTTGTGCCATGTATGCTGAGAGCAATTTCTATACAAGGCATAGTCTGCAGCATAATAATGTACCTTTGTGACCAGCTGTTAGACCTGCAAGTAAGGTTGAAGGAACTGATCTATACTAAGGAAGAGGAAGCAAAAATGAGAGAAGAATTAACGTGTATCATCAAGAAACACATTAGATTGATGGGGTAAACTGGACCTGAATTAGAAGTTTATCATACTTAATTCAAAAGTTTTACTTTTGAATTTCTTATAAATGTAGTAACTATTCATTATTTATGCTTAAGAATGGTCTGTGCGTTTGTGGACGTACACATATCAAAGGTGTTCGAGTCATCAAATATTTTTATTCAAATAGACTTATAGATGAGTAAATTTAAATCGTCTGACTTTGAAGGAATAAAAATCTGTGATATTTTTTGATCTATCACTTTTCTACTTCTATATTATTGAAATATTTATGAAAATTATCACAAAATACACGTATTATAAAAAAAAAACAAATTAAATCTAGTAAGCCATTTAACTGCAAATTATGCAAAACTATTGGTTCTTTGAAACGAGGCCTACTTACGTCAGGCCATTATGAAAATATATTTTGTGCACCAAACCGATGTTTCAGTATTCGTTGTTCATTTATGTCTTATTATAGCTAGAAGAAAATATAACATTTTGTCCCGTATATTGATGTCACGTAGGTACATTATTGCTCTCGTTTCATTCGGAATCGTTTGGGTAGGAACGCATCTGGCTCCATTTTATTTTCAGACAAAGCAAAACACATATTCGGTAGAATTCGGATATTTTACCGCTCTAGGCATCTGTGAATCGATTCTTTAAACTAGAAAAATGTGAGGCATTGCCGTTGTGAAATCGAATATTTTGTTTTTATGCATCATTTTTTTTTTGTTCATGTTTGGTGATTAGGAAAAAATTAATGAATTCTCTATTAAAATTTATTGATAAAAGAAGGGCGAAAAAGGGCGCTGCTTTTTGATTTTTGCAACGCGCTGTATTAGATACCGCTAATTAAAAACATAAGTGAAGACTAAAAGTAGAGAGTAGTTTCTAATAAATATCAAAATTATATTTTCACAGATATGCACAATCTTTAAGCCAAGCTTTTCAAGAATACTTTCTTATTCAAAATCTGGCTGTGACTGCTGAATTATGTTTGAACGCGCTTATGATTTCAATTGTAAGTATCATTTCAGCACGGTTCTTAAGTGGTCGAACTAAGAGGTCTGTACTGTAAGAAAACTTTGTGATTGTGACTAAATTCCAGCCAACTGCCGAAGGAATATTTGTAAACCAATTTTTGTGCATTTTCCACAATTACGTTAAGTTCCAATGTATTGAATCATATCAAAATTGATTAGATTGAGTATCTATTAACAAAGTGCACAGTCTAAACATATACAGTCGTTGCACTCGACGGATATGAGCCGATATGACAGACTCACACATGCGCCGCTCGCTGTCCCTACACGGCCGGCCTCTCGATCTCGATGGTTTTCACTGGACAGTTGCGAGCGCGCGTGTCTGTGTGAGTGGGTCATTTCGGCCGTTTGTAGGCAGTGCAATGACTATTTAGACTGTGACAATACCACATAATACTTAGTAATTTAATAATTTACCTACGTATTGTTTGTACTAGTACAAACAATACGTAGGTAAATTGTAGAATTAAAAAATACTTTGAGATTAAGTACCTAAGGTTTTGTTTACTAACTTTTTTTTCGTAAGTTGGCTGTAGTATAATAAATATCGTATTGTCTTAACAGAATAATCACTGCACTCCGCCGCGCAATTTGTCAAGCACATAGTGATGTAGTACAGTCTAGTACTTACTGCTAGGTTATTCATTAAACAAACATCCTTGATATCGGCGGCTGAAACAGCGGAGATCGCCCTATTTGTAATACTACATGACAGCGTCGTAGAGAATAACATGTGGTCAATAATAGTAATTTGTGTAGTTAGTGACGTTTGGTCCTAAAAAGTTTCGTTTGCTCCGATTTTGAAGTTAAAGCACAGAATATATGTTGAGGCAATTTACCATATAAAAACCTACCGCTTGTTTCTACACTGTGAAGTTTAAAGCGATATCTTACGTTTCAAATATAAATCTTTTTAGTTAAAAGTCGCATAGCTATCCAGTACTTATTTTAGATGTTATAAGTTCTGAATTCCTTGAATTTTGGTTTTATTTTATTATAGGCAGCAGCTTTTCAAGTACCTATAATAATTCCTGGTTAGCTATGCGGCCCTCGTACTTTCAACTAAACATATTTATATTCGAAAGATATCGCATCAAACTACACCATGTTGAAACAAGCAGAAGGTTTTTCTATACTAAAATGCTTGAACTTTAAAATCGAACCAAACGTCACAAAAAAATAATAACATTTAAAAGTGTCAGTTCGTCCGAATCGGATGAAACTTTTCGGACCAAACGTCACCAACCCAATTTGTGTACAGCAATTTTATTACTTTTGTAATGAAAGAGTGACATGTATTGTAATAAAAAATAAATTATAGGCTGGACTTGAGCAAAAGAAGCATTTGATAACATTTCTGACTTTTCTGATGACGGCTCTCTTCAACGCGTATATATTCTGCTACTTGGGCAACGAGCTCATGGACCAAGTAAGTTTCAAACTATATATCACAGGTACGTAACTTCGAATATCAAAGTCAATAATTGAGCAAAAGTCAATAACGGATGCAGCGTTAAATTGGATGTGATGTTCAATGTAAAAAAATATTTTGCATATTTTTTTATAATATCTGGGCAGGCATTTGACCACCATCGTGCTTAATAAACAGGATGTAGTCTAAGGTGTTGCATGCTTGCCCAGGAAATGCCTATTCACTCTCGCCTTGAAGAGACCAAGGTTGTTGGAATCGGGGAACACATGAGCAGGTAGCGCATTCCATTCTTTAGCGTTCGCATAAGAAATGTATCAGCTAAGCGCTTGGTACGGACCGATGAAATGTCAACGACGTACGAGTGATAAGCGGTACACCGATGGTGGAAATGGGCTGAAGGAACAAGGTCGTGCAGATCTCTCGCACACTCTCCAAAGTGTATCCAATAAGAGAACGATAAACATGCAACTTTGCGCCGGTGACTGAGGGTCTGAAGTTCCGCCGTGGCCAATGCTGAGTTTCTGATGAGTTTCCTGGCACGGTTTTCAATCGATTCCAGAAGCTCTAGCAGATCCTTAGCAGAACCATCCCATAAGTGACAGCAGTACTCCACACACGGCCACATCTGCGCTTTGTATAAAAGAAGCAGCTGATTAGGAGAGAAGTATCGCCTAGCCTTAGAGAGGACGCCCAGTTTCTTTGCAGCACACTTCGCAATGAATACGATGTACTAGTCAAAGCTCAGGTTGGAAGACAGGTTCAAGGTCAAGAAGTTACAGATTTTCGGTTATCGGCAAAGATACACCCTGGAAAGTCTGTGTTTTAGTGGCATTGAAATTGACAAGATTGGCGTTGCCCCAATATGAGACAGCCTAAAGTGTCAAACTCATATACTCGACAAGGGACTCTCTCTGGTAGCCTTTGCAGTTGAGAAATATCTGCTGGTTAAAGTGGTGTCATCTGCATACCCAATGGTATCATACATCAGCAGGTCGTAAATATGCAGAAGAACAGTGTCGCAGATAGGACAGATCCATGGGGGACACCCGCATCAACTTCTTTTAGGTCGAATGATTAACCATCTACTACAATTCGGATGGAGCGATTGCGAAGGAAGAAGGAATCAATTCAAGTGCAAACGCTACCAGAGATACCGTAAGAGAAACGGGTCTACCCTTTTTGGCAGAAGTTTTAAAGTCATAATTTTGTTCGGCATAACAATGGTTGGCATAAATCTCATTTCGCAGAAAGTTGTTTGGTATACACTCATTTGTTCAAAGCGCATAATTTTGTAAAGAAGATTCATCAATCATTAGGCAGAATTGTCTTATCCACAATAATCAAAAAGCAGAATCATCATTTGGCAAAACGTTCACAGGCAGAATCGTCTTTTGGGGAGAAGTTTCATATCCATAATAATAAATAAAGCAGAATCATCATTTGGCAGAATGTTCGCAGGAAGAATCGTCTTTTGACAAAAATTTCATGGCTATAGTAATTATAATGCGCCAACATTCTGCCAAATGATGATTATGCTTTTTTATTATTATGGATATGCTACCAAGCATGCTTGCTTGCTACTTGCATCGAGTTAAAACTACTGTCTCTGGTCCGATAATTGGCAAGCATACAGTAAACATGCATCTAGCATGCAAGCAAGTAGCAAGCATGCACGCAAGCAGCAAGCAGCAAGCATGCAGCGAACGACCTCGACGAAAACCAAACTGGTGATCACTGAGGAGGTCGTTGTCTTTACAGTATGCCAAAATGTGGGTGTTAAGTACACGTTCCATAGTCTTACAAACTATGGACGTAACTGAAATTGGCCTGTAGTTAGAAGGGTCGGCACGGCTTCCCTTTTGGGCACAGGCTGCACATTTGCAAACTTCCACGATTGAGGCACTTGTTCAGTCTTGAGAGGCGGTACAGGCGAGTTAATACAGAAGACAGTTCAGGTGCACAGTTGCGCAGGACAATTGTTGGGATTCCGTCGGGACCACTTGCTTTGTTTATGTCTAGATTACGGAGAGCTTTAAGAACCTCTTTGTTGTGAATCTGTGAGTCACTCATAGAGGAGTCAGCACGGCGGTAACTTAGATGGCACTTACTTGCTACCGACATCTAGACGCGAATTCCCCGCAAAAAGAGAGAAAAACAAGTTTGCTTTCTCAGTCGCGATAGAAATTTTGTTCGCTTGCTTTGTTAAGGGACCAAAACTCTTAACTTCCAGGTGGAAGTAAGTTTGGCTCCAATGCGGCCGATGTGGTCAAAACGTGCCCTGCGCAACATGCGTTTGTTAGACTTGGCGGCTCGGTTGAAGGCATTCTTCAGGGTTTGGGTGTCCCGAAATTTGTGCGCTCGAGCATCAGCCCAGGCTAAGAGAGCTGACTCTTTCTGCGGTTCGGCGGTGGTGACTAGCCACGGCCGAAGCCTACCACTGGAAGGAAATGCTCATTTGGCACCACCCATGGGTCAATTGTGGGGTCTCACGTGTAAACCCACGGAAGCAAGCAGCATTAACCCCCAAAATTAGATGTTTAGATAATTTGGATTTTGTTTGCCTGTTTCGTCAACGACTGCACTTAATGCAACCGACTCTATCGGCTTTATATGCCTTTCAAAGCATTGAGGAGCTTAAGTTATAACGAGTAGATAATTTTTATCAAAAACCCTGACTTTATCATAGGTTTATCTAATAATACTGGTAATCTTAGCTTCAATTTACAGAGTGCAGGTATAGCTTTAGCTGCATATGAAACATCTTGGACATCATGGCCAGTGGACATGCAGAAAAACCTCCTTCTTATCATCACTGTAGCCCAAAGGAGCTTCACGTTAACAGCTGGGGGGATGGCTGCCATGCGCATGGAGACTTTTGCTCAGGTAAAACTGACTCTGTTTTTTTATATGAACACACATGGGTTATGGGGACACCCTTAGCTTTCATCATACCTGATGTTTAATAGTAAGGCTGAAGGTAGAATCGCGCGCCTGTCGAAAAACCCAACCACTGAGGAACTGACTCTCTTATCTAACTGCCTGCCGGAACATAAGAATGCTGAAAAACATTGTTGTTATGGCGTTAAGTGTTTTATTTTCCACATTAAAACTTATTTTTAATGACCTATTTGAACGTGATGGGCTAAAAACGGTTTAGTTGACATAATGCATATACTAGAAATGCCAGACCTGACCAGAGTACCTACCTAAGTGACTGGGTATTTTATCCATTAGACATCACAAGATTAACTTATTGTTAGGATACCATACTAAGTAAGTATACTAATCCAATGGGGAATGTTTTTGACTGCAAATGCAGCCAAGACCAAAAGCTTAATTTCCAAGGAACGGACGAGCTCAAGATAGTAATTTTTGGAAACCTATTATGACCGGTCAAATTAGGAACGGAGTTTAACGATTTTTTTTATTCCTATGAGTAAATGGGGTTCTAAGTCCAGCAGTCGTATTCGCGGACCGAGACTAATAGTTACCAATATCGTCTGGATCTTCTTTTCAAACTTTGTTTCTTCGTATAAAGCCAAGGGCGATCGCTACTAACTCGCGAATTTGTCTTAGCTAATCTTCTAGAGCCATCTCTTAGAAAGCCGAAGTATCAAGATCGTGTAACTTTGATTGCATCCTTAATATCGTAGCAACTTTGTCGAACTAAGTTTAAGGCTTCGAACACTTAAAGCAGATAAGTTTTAGTTAGAACTTACGAGATCGATTCAAGGTGTATATATGTGAAACTATAAGTTGTAGCTTCACATAAGTTGGTGCTAAATATAACACAACCTGCTTTTTAACATGGACTGGAATGATGGTACTTGTACATGAATTGAAGATGCTGTAGCTGTATTCACAAAAAAACTAACAAGTGTGGTTGAGAAACACACATCTCGGATAACTGTTGGACGGTCTAGACTCGCACTTAAACCATGGATGACACCTGGACTCCTAAGATGTTCAAAACACAAAGACAGGCTTCATGCAAAAGTAAAAAAGAATCCAAAGGATGAAATGCTCAAAAATATTTTTAACCGTTATAGAAGTTCTTACATTGATCTTTTAAGAAAATTTATGAAAAATCATGAATCGTTTGAATTAGAACAAAACAAAATCTCGTCGAAAAATCTTTGGAAATCTATTAGATCAATACAATACAATACAAATACAAATTACTTATAAAAATACATCGTCGCATCCACTTACTCATATAAAAAAATCCATAGAAAGTTCACTCGATCACTGTAATGACTATTTCTGTAGTATTGGAAAATGTCTGGCTGCAAATACTCTCACTCAAACCAATGAAACTCAAGAATCCTTAACAGCAAAAGTTTCTTTGTCCATCTGCTGCTGGCCTACCGCCATCTCTTAGCGCAATATTGTTTCCTGGCCAACATTATCGGCGCATTATTTTTATAAGTCACTACGTACCACGAACCTCATAAAACAATAGTTACTTGTTATGCAAGGCTGGAAAGTTGGTTATATGCAGCGAGTTACCTCTATTGAAAGCTGAGCAAGTGAAGGATTCTAGGATTGTAACCACGAGCGTAGCGAGTGGTTTAAAGATTAATCCCGAGCGAAGCGAGGATTTGAAAGATACAAGACGCTAAAAACTTTTCTGCCGAGCGCAACACACAATTTTTCACCTCACAATAGCGAGGAACATTTTATGGTTGTCCGCGGTCAACTTTCGGTAAAAAATTCTTAAAACATAAAGTTTAATCTAAATATACCTTATTCTTGTTGTTTTAATGATTCAAAAAACTAAAATAATAAAAAAAGGGAGTATTATAGTTAATTCAGTTATTTAAAGAGAAATATATTGTTACTTATAAATTACAATAATAACATTTATCACACAAAAATAGCATTGTAAACTGCAAAATTAAAAGTTTATAATAATAACATTCCCTAAATGAGGTACGTACAAGACAAAGACAATTTAAAAATAAAGATTTATGTCACGTTCCGAAATCCAATCATAGGTTGTGAAATTTCACCCAGCCTAGTATATATTTTTTATAACAAATAATTTAATCTTATTGTTATTGTTTTTATGATTCAATGAACTAAAATAATATAATAAAACCAAAACGGAGAATTATAACGAATTTAAAGCTATTTAAAATAAGAATAAAATGTAACAAAAAAGTCAATAGTGCGATTCGGAACGCATTATGACATATTTTTAGGTATTAAATTAAAAAAGTACTTTGCCGCGCTAGGCCGCAAAAAGTTTACCCAAAACATTATTCTTATAAGTCTGACGCCATAACTGCAATATTTACAGCATGGCTTCCATCTTCAGCCTTATCAATACTTAACATTAGGTATGATGTAGGCTAAATAATACGATAGCACTGCCCATTTTTAACCGACTTTAAAAAGGAGGAGGTTCTCAATTCGGTTGGTATATTTTTTTTTATGTATGTACACCGTTTATGCCGAGATTTCTGAACCGATTTCCGTGATTCTTTTTTTTGTTTGATGCGGAATAGTTGCCAATTGGTCCCATAAAAAATTAGTTTACTTTGACCTAGAACTTTTTATGTTATGAGCATTTTTATATATTTCATTTCATATTTGTTACTTGGATGACATGATATTATTATCATTATGTATGTATGCCGATTACGCCGAGATTTCTGAACCGATTTCCGAGATTCTTTTTTTGTTCGATGCCAATAGTTGCTATTTGGTCCCATAAAAATTTGGTTTACTTTGACCTAGTACTTTTTATGTTATGATCATTTTTATATAATATATTTAATTTCATTAACCGATCGGTTTACGCTAAACATCATCTGCATCCAGTCGTTTGTTTGAAGTTTAAAGGGACAGGTCGCTGATGAAATTGGCTCCTAAATTCTCAAAAATGGGTCGTAATTCTTTTGAATTACGTATTAGTATTTATTTATTTTCAGGCACTCTACAATGGATATTCTATGTTTGCTGTTCTAAGAGATGTAGTCAACCAGTCTTAGTACTTCACATGAAGAAAAAAAAATACTTATAGAAAAAACAGTTTGTAGATTATTACAAAATAATTAAATTTAATACTGATGTTTAACTGTGTGTTTTTACCAAATCCATCATAAGTAGTGAGTAAATTTGAAGGAAATAAGTGATACTTAGTTATTTGTATATTTTTTATTTAAAATATTAATTTTTGGTGCTATAAATGAATCTCTCCTTTATTACAAATTTTAAAGATTCGATGATTGTAAGTGTAACTCAATCAAGAAAAATCGGCTGGACAGATTTGGATGAAATGTGAAATGGCTGACTATGAATTGACTGAACAGCAGGTGGTTTTATAATTAAAGGTTTATGTAACTATGTAAGAAAGACATAATGTAAACTAGGTACTACTATCTGTAGTTTATCGATCATCCTAATCCTAACTAATATTAAAAATGCGAAAGTATTTTTGTTTGTCCTTTCTTCACGCCTTATCTTCGCAACCAATCTACTTGTTTTTTGGCATAGAGTTAGTTGAAAGGGCGGAGAGTAACGTAGGTTACTTTTATCCCGATATTCCCACGGGAACGGGAACCACTCGAATGAAACCGCGGGCGGAAGCTAGTCTGTAATAATATATCGGATGCAAAGAAATGGATGTTAAAACGAATTTGTTCCATCTTCGACATTAGACCAACGACAACGTTATAGGATTTATTATGGAATGTTCCTTGAAAGCCTTTGTTTACAAGCCATTTAAGCCGTATATAAAATGGGATAAGACAGTATTGCATAGTGCATAGTAATAATTACAGAAGTATAACTTGCAAGACTATGCTAACTTGAGTCCAACATACGCCATTTTGTGATGTCACCTTACTAGAAATTTATTCCTCTCTAAAGTGCAACTTAAGTACTGAGTTCAGACGGCCGGTGCGTCGCATTTTGTAGTAATTTTGCAGTTATATTTATCGTTTTTATTGAAATAGGATAATTAATTCAGCTTAAAAATTATTAAATCTATATTCCTCGTGATATAACATTGATTCTGGTACAAATTTTGCTCAATATTATTATCGTAGACAGGAGAAATTCACAGTTAACTTTCGTAGTTTTTTGGTTTAGAATAAGTATTTTTTCCTATTTTAAATCAATTATATTTCTACGAACTATACGACTATATAAAAGATATTCAAATTTTTTTATTTCATTTGTTTGGAACAGTAGGTTAATCCAGGTGCCTCCGCGCATTTTATTAAAATATTTCTCTGCAATATAAGGTTTAATTAAAAAGTTAACCAAAATTAACAAATAATTTTTTTATAAAAAAATTAAAACCGTCTTCAAAAATCAAAAAGTTAAAAATAAACCTTTTGTTGGAGTCGGTGCCAGCCAAGGAATTCTACATTGACTTCTATTACTTTTATTTTCTTACCTTGGCTGGACCGAGTCCAACAAAAGGTTTATTTTTTACTTTTTTATAATTGAAGTCGGTATTTTTTTATTTTTTTTTCAAAAATTTTAAAGTTAGGATAAGTTTCGCACTTCGGTTTGACTCAAACTAGTAGTTCAGGCAACTACTAGTTTGAGTCAAACCGTTTGGATCAAACCGCTTGACCGATAAGCAGCGCCATCTAGTGAGCTTTATGTGTTTGAGGGTTGTTACAACGGCATTTTTTAAAATTTCCTGAAAAATACTGAACTGATTAAAAAAATTTTGAAAATGGGAACGTTTGTTATTATAATAATTACAATCGGTCCAGCCGTCTTCGAGTACTCGATGTGCATACATAAAAAATATCTATGTACATCGATTATACATATAACATACGCGACGAATAGATAACCTCCTTCTTTTTTTGAAGTTAGTTAAAAAGCGAGTCTGCTACAAATTATGCCAATAGCTATTCTGCACTATTTAATAAGTCATTGTTAATGTATTTTTGTTTCTGAGATCAAGAACGCCAAAATTGGCAATTTTACGCGAATATTACAGTCGAGATGTAATATGGCTCTTAAGAAGAAGGTTCTCAATTCGGCTGGTGTGTTTTTTTATATATGTACACAGATTAGGCCGAGATTTCTGATCTGATTTACGTGTTTTTTTTTTGTTCAATGCAGAGCAGTTGCCATTTAGTCCCATAATAATTTGATTCAGTTTGGTCTAGTATATTTTATTTTACGAACATTTTTAACCGTCATCAAAAAAAGGAGGAGGTTATCAATTCGTGTGTATGTTTTTTGATGTTTGTTACCTCAGTACTCGGTCATTTATGAAACGATTTGAATGATTATTTTTTTGTTTAAAAGGGTGTACTTTCAAATTGGTCCCATTAACGTCATGACATGATCTGATGATGGGATCTTGGTGAAATCGAGGGAACTGTTCAAATATTATAGGCACTACTAAATCGATTTCAATGTTTTCTTAAGTGACTCGTGCTTTTGTTTCCGTTAATTCCTCAATAATTAACGTCCCTGCACCGGGAAAGGCAGCATTTTGTAAAAGGTGAATTCAAAGCAAAATCTTTCACACAATTTTCCGTTCGCGACATAGGCTAGCTCAGAAATCGCTTCACCATAAATCGTAAGGTCCTAAACGCGGGGAGCCTGGAGAAGAACACAAAAGATGTAAGAAGCCTATGAACATAATAACATGTTAAAGGGTCGGTTTTACGGTATATCATATTAGGCGATATGATATACCGCATGATGCTGTGTGATTCCCCGCCCCTGCAAATGTGAGCGGGACAGTGACACGTGATCTGAGATTGGGCGAAGCGATGGCTGGTTCATGTGTCATGCTCGTGAACGGGTGCCGCCAGCGGAAATGGGTCTACTTCAGTCTGCTTATCTTAATGTTGTGCTTAAAGCTTAAATATTTTTATCTAAAATAAATTGATACTGACCTGTATGTACCTCACAACTTGCAGTACAGTAATGCGAGAAAGGTTGTAATGTATGATAGATAAGTCTTTCTTTGCCAGTTGAAAATTGTTAAGGTTAAAATTACCATAAAATGTAATATTATAATTAGTATTTTCTTTTTGTGATGGAAATTGACTGATATGTTAAGGTGTCACTTTTCAATTTGACGACTCTGTATGAAATAAACAGGGAGAAAAAAAGAGCCCTTGACGAATTTCTTGCCTTTTCTTCTCGTTACAAAGTCTGCCGCCGTAGGGTTTGTGAACTGATGGCGTAGCTTCTTTGACGTTTATCAGTGCTTGTAACAGCCTAGGCTGAATAAATCATATTGACTTTGACTTTGATCGTGCTACGATACGATGATAGGTGCTAGGGCTACTGGCGTCAGACAGAACTAAAGAGTTTGCAAAAAAAATCTTCTAAAAATTTGGTTAAGTTTTCTTACCGGTGATATGTATACTGTGAATTAGGAAAGGTGCAAAATGTTTCCCATTTCGTCAGCTCAGTGAGCCATAAACAGTATTTAGGGAGATTACTGAAGGTCGTCACTACGAGAGAGCGACGGAGTATATAGGAATCAAAGAGCCAGACTACACCCATGCCTACACACAATAGATTCCTCAGCTTTTTTGTCCACAAAGTTTGCAGCATAAAAGAGGAGAGGATCGCTTCCATCTTCAGCCTTATTAATACTTAACATCAGGTATGATGAAGGCTTAGTCTCTCCCCGTTGTTCAAAAAAGGCAACAATTAACAAAGTTTATGAATTATGTAAAGCTACTTTAAAATATAATAGGAATCAAAAAGTCATACTACATCCATACCTACACTTATTGGAGGAATAGTCCCACATTTTTTTTTACAACAGCGTTCGTATAATTTTAAATTACATGCTATAAGGAAGATCTTGAACAAAACGACGTGAAATCCTTATTCAAGGCTACATAAAAGACTGCAAGTCATTGACATCTTTTATACAATGTAATACTTAAATATAAAAAATCTATATACTTAATTCAGGTTCGCAAAATTTGTGACGACTCGATAGGGACTTTGGCGCGTAGTACGCGGCCGAGTAAGGTATCAAATTAAAGGTATTCGAGTCTATTTGTTCCGAAAACTATAAAATATACAAAATGTTAAACGTGATGATCACAAACTGCAATTAAAAAGTGTCATTATTTTCGCATAATTTGGAATTTTTCGTCGATCGACGAACCCGAGTATCGGGTTGTAACCGCCCTAGTACTATCATTATTACATATATCATATGTTACATATCATTTATTACATTGTATAAATACACAATCAATCTCATCAGATAAATTTATAATTTTTTCGTTAACTCTATGACGCTAGTTGCAATGAAAAAGTACAACGTAGATGCTAGAAAATTTCATTTTTCTTTAAATAACTACATTGTAGATATGTAAGAACAGAAAATTAAAAGTTTAAGTGACGCTTAACGCCGTACTTTATATTTATCTAGCGGCTTTGTGTAACATTATTCCATCGTAAGTTTTAATGACTGCTATTACTTAGGCCGGTAGCTACAACTGACGACTCGTTAGCGGTGGATGAAGTAAGGATGTCCTCGCACGTTAATTAATTAGGAGTGCCTTTGGCCGGACGAAAATAGAACACTTGGGTAGAATCTTTAAGTAACTATAATGTTTCCTATAACAGAATAACCGGTCCTTTAAACTGGAGTAAAAAGTAATTTTGTTATATTATTGACAAAAAGAAAATAAACAACGAAGTATCTAATCTACATTGAAATATTCTTTAGTAAATGTTTCGGAAATCTTGTCTCTTTTTACCCGACTGCAAAGGAAGGGTTATGTTTTTCGCGCGTATCTTGCATGTATGTTTGTTTGTTTATATGTAATATTCTTTATTAACTTTTATCTTTCAAAAAGCTGAACGGATTTCTATAATTAAGATATCGTAAGATTTTTCTTGACAGCCTAAGTGTTCTTAGGTAGGTAAGTGATGTTAAATAAAAACTATCATTATTTGAAGTGAAAAAAGATTTTTTTTCTTAGAATTCTTCAATATGGGTTATGATATACTTTTTTTAATAAGGATTAAAAAAAGTATATCATAACCGATTAATAACTAAAACGATATAAATAATATATACTTATACACACACACACATATATATATATATATATATATATATATATATGTATAAGTATATATATATATATATATATATATATGAATTTAAGAAACATGCAGCTTTGATAACATGCTGTCGGAGGCCTAGAATTTAATAATAAGTCCAGTTATTCATATGTCATACCTCCGACTGCATGTTATTATATTGAACAAAATATTTTCATATTTGATCTTGTTTCCATCTTTTTAGTTGACTTGTCTTTTGGTGCAGGCGGTTTTTTTTCAGTTATTAAAATTTTTCTCATATATTGAGTGTAAGAAACTCATTTAAGAATTAACATTGTGATTAAAAGTTTTCAAAGCGTTGTTAAAAAATATACGTGTATGTGAAGTATTTAAGTGTTTAAATTTTATCAAAATTGGTAAATATTTCGTAAAAAAAAATTTATCGTTATTGTTAATCTACTGTCATCAAAATTGGGCAAATACAGGAGAAAAAAAAATTACAAAGTGTTAATTTATCATAGACGTCCACGTTTACTAGCTAAACGTTTAACGAACACGACCGGGCGACCACCGACACTTGTAATAAAACACTTCCTCTAAGTTATTACCAACTTAAAGTGGTACCACAAAAAGGAATGCCCAGAGGACAGGGAACAAATTCTAATTTAACTTTATCCACAGCATGATAAATTTTACAATGAACAGTTTTAAACTTATGTATCGCAACTGCATATAACCATGTGCAACTCACTTCTCATAACGTATGAGGATTACCGCCACATCAGGTGTCAGAGTTTATCAAGTTGCCTATAAGGCCTCTGACTTGGCTTAATGACTGTTGTCAGATGACAACAGCCCGGACCGACGGTTAAATGCACGGCAAACTCCACAGCACGGAAGCGCAGTTTCAATGCCACTTTAGGGTCACCCATCCGACACCTGGCAAGACCGAGCGTTACTTATTAGCGCGTTACGAAAACGATCAGCTCTTGAAAGGCAGTTTAGCTTTCTTAGCTTTCTTGACTTATTTCATAGTGGACAACAAGCCTCTATAGAGCACCATCATGTCTGTCCTAAGCGGAAAATTGTGTGCAGGCCAATAACTAAAAAGGGCATAGATGAATTTAGAAACAATGTAATTAATAAAATTGAGTCTTTAACAGTTCCTATTATGGAATCTAATTATCTTTATAATGATTTATTTCATGTGGTTGAAGACGAATTTAGTAAAACATTTAAGCAAAAAGTGATCAATTGTAATTCGGATAAAGTAAAGTTTAGTGATTGGGCCACGCTGGGAATTTACACAAGCAGAAGGAAACTATATGACCTCAATGCGTCAAAGCATACTTCCTGTGACCCAAATTTTATTGGATATGTCAGGAAGTATTCTCAAATGTTTAAAAATGTATGTGTAGCTGCTAAGGCGATGTTCTTTTCAAATAAAATCAAATTAGCGGATAATAAAATAAAGGCTACTTGGAATATTATTAACCAATCAACTGGGAAAACTAAAAATAATGTAAAATCCTTCTGTCTTAAAGTTGGTGATAAATTAATTGAATCTGACGTTGAGGTTGCCCGTGTTTTTGAAGATTTCTTCTCTCGGGTACCCTTAGAAACTACCAGTAAGTTGAATTCCTGTCCAAACGTTGCTGCTGCCCTCTTAGAGTCTTGTGTTGATAAGTGTAATAAAGTATTTAATTTTAAACATAATAATAGTGAAGACATTTTAAAAGCTTTCAAATCTATAAATATTAAAAAGACTGAAGATTTATGGGGCATGTCAACCAACATTATTAAATCAATTATTGATACAATAGCTCCATATTTAGCTTTCATTTTTAATCAATGCATAGATGAAGGTACTTTTCCCGATTTAAAAAGAGGAATAAGCTTACTACATTTCATTAAATCGGGAAAAGTACCTTCATCTATGCATTGATTAAAATTTTTAAATCGGGTGACAAAAGTGACCCTACAAATTTTAGGCCGATTTCAGTACTACCGGTACTTAGTAAAATTTTTGAAAAAGTTATATACTCTCAATTATTAGACTATTTAACAATAAATCGAATCCTTCATAACAATCAGTTCGGCTTTTCTAAAGGTAAAAATACTACTGATGCTGGCATTGCACTCCTCAAACATATTTTTGAGGCTTGGGAGGGCAAGCAAGACGTAATTGGTATATTCTGTGACCTGTCTAAAGCCTTCTATTGCGTTGATCACGTTACACTTTTAAAGAAGCTAGAACATTATGGTGTCTCTAAGAAATCTGTTAGCCTTTTGCAGTCATACTTGCACAATAGAAATCAAAAAGTAATTGTCAATAATACTGCTTCTACTGGAGCCCCCATTATTATGGGCGTGCCACAAGGTTAAATATTGGGCCCTTTGCTGTTTTAAATTTATATTAACGATCTCCCTCATTACACGAGTAATTTATGTGAGACAGTACTATTTGCAGATGATACATCTTTAATTTTTAAAATTGATAGAGGAAACAATTGTTCTGACGAAGTAAATAGTGCTCTCTCTCAAGTCGCACACTGGTTCAACAGTAATAATATGTCTCTTAACCCTTCTAAAACCAAGTTTGTTAGATTCTCATTACCTAACTTAGTGCAGGTCGATATGCATATCAATTTGAATGGGAATGTAGTAGAGTTAGTTGAGAGTACAAAATTTCTTGGCATTACATTGGATTCAAAGCTGCAATGGGATCCACATATTGAAGCCTTGTCGAGTAGACTTAGTTCTGCGGCTTTCGCAATAAAGAAAATAAGGCTCTTAACTGATATTGATACGGCAAGACTAGTTTACTTTAGCTATTTTCATAGTGTAATGTCCTATGGCCTGTTGTTGTGGGGCTCAGCAGCTAATATAGAAAATGTTTTTATACTTCAAAAAAGAGCTGTGCGCGCCATTTACAACCTTCGACGGAGAGATTCTCTTAAGGATTTGTTTAAAGAGATTAATATACTAACTTTGGCGGGACAATACATCTATGATAATATAGTATATGTAAGGAAACATCTTGATTTATTTATTAAGCATAGCGATGTCCATAATTTTAATACTAGAAATAAGAATAAGCTTGCCGTTCCAAAATTTCGACTTGAAAAATGTAGACGCTCGTTTTTGGGGAAAGGTATAGCTTTTTTTAATAAAGTTCCACAACAATTGATAGAGCTGCCTTTGCATAAATTTAAAATATATGTTAAAAAGTCACTCTTAAGCAAAGGTTATTACAAGGTAGATGATTATTTAAAAGACCAAAATGCATGGATGTGATACTAACATAAAACATAACTATTATAAATTAGATAAAAGGAAAATATTCTAATAATTGAATATTGGAAAATTTTCCTCTTATATTAAATATATTTCAAAATTGTAAATTTGTGCTTGGCAACAACATGTTCCATTGTAAATGTTGTTGTTTCTGTTAAAGCTGATAAGTTTCTTGCGGCCGTTCTTCTTATCAGTTATAAGATGTCCTGAATGGCTGGTAGGGAAAAAAAATTTTGGACTATTCGAAAGTACTTATCTATAAGTCTATTTGAATAAAAATCTTTGACTTTGACTTCATTTAGTCTTCAAAAAGAAAAATTACCGCAAAAATAATATCTCATAAACATAAATATCTTCTTACTTCTCCAATTTACTTCTGTCTAGTACTCAGAAGTAAAATGGAAAAGCCTGGCCTTCATCATACCTCATGTAAAATAATGATAGAGCTCAACGATGGAAAATGCCCGGAATCTTGAACCACTGAGGAACTGGCTATCCTATCTCTAACAGCCGGAACAAAACAATGCTGAAAACATTGTTGTTAGCATCAGACTTAAATTAGATGGTGGTAGTGGTAATTAGGTTGACTTACAAACCGTCATCCGTCCGTCAGCAGCCTGGACGTCCACTGCTGGACATAGGCCTCTCCTAGCTCACGCCTATTGTAGCGTTCATAAGAGGTTATTAGCCTACTGCTGCCACGCTGGCCAGACGGGTTGGTAGTAGGTTTGTTTCAAGTTTTCCTTCTCTCGCACAGGTGTTCAATGCGTCGAGCCCTCTTAGTCGACTGTTACGACATCCCAGGCATGTAAGGGAGTGGTGACACTTGTATTCTTAGGCCGTCACCACACGGCACTGCACTTACAAACAAAGCGGTCCAAATCTGAGACTGAGGGTCTAAAAAAGCAGCTTTAGCAATATCGTGGCAATATTTATATAATATAATTTTGACGACCTGTTTGGCGCAGGGGTACTAAGCCTGCCTTCTGCGCCAGAGGTCCCGGGTTCGATCCCCGGACAAGACAAATATTTGTGTGCATGAACATGTCTATTTGTCTTGGTGTTTAATATGTATGTTACCGGAAATGTATGAAATCAAGGAATTGTATACAAATCCTAGGAAATGTGTACAATTCCGATACTATTTAGGAAATGTATAAAATATTTTTTGAAAAACTATTGATTGCATAGATATCCTAGGAAATGTATAAATTTCCTCGGAATTGTATATAATTCCAATATCGTATTAGGAAATGTATAAAGTAAATGCTTTCTGTAATAAAACACGTTGATAATAATATTTTTTTATTATAACACTTATTGAGACAATCGGGTAACAGTCATACCGTAAAATAATAATAATATGTTCATATTATCTTACTAATTAAAACTTCCAAAATCAACTATCTATTAACTTTTAACGTATCACAAAATCAACTTATATTTATTCTTATAAAATCAAATTTTCATTTGGCAAGTAATTAGTCTGATAATTAAGTAATTATAAATGTCAAAGTATAAAAGTAAATCTTTATATTATAATACTTTGTCAGTCCATATAGCTATTTATTTAGGGTAAGCTCGAATGGCATTTGGAAGTACATAATACTTTAATTTTAAACCACAGACATCTTGCTGTAGCACAGTTTTGTGACCTGTAGCAACTGACCGTAGTGCAATCTCAGTACTCGGTACATCGTCTGCATCAAGAAGAACTCTTGGACACACATTAATCTGAGATCGAGCATATAATTGTTTTAAGATACCGTTCTTGGTACCAATCTGATAGAGTTCATCATCGGTTTTAGTCAAAACTACACCAATAATGTTACGTGCATCACCTCGTCCTCTATCAACCTCAGGAACTGCAATTCGTATTGAAGCGCCAATAGGTACAGGGGCCAACTTCTTTTCACTCAATTTCACCATTTTTTCGGCTTGTTGTTGTAAATTTTTCATAGCATTTTGACGATTATCTAGTACTTTATCTTTTTTTGAACATATTGGACACAAAACTTAAGATCCAAATCCTTCATCGGGTGATTTTTCAGCAACAGCGCAAATAGCGTGGATTGCACATCCACATTCTCTACATGTATGAGCTCCTGTAGTTTCTTGTGAACAGAAGCTGCATTGGAGGGTGCAATTTGGAGGTTGCGTGTTTGTTTCGCGTTGATCTAAAACGTCGTTAGAAACTTGGCTTACCTCTGCCTCCGTGTTCACCTTAGAGAGTTCACATGCAGAGACTTTGGGATCTTCCTTTTTGGTAAGGTCCTGTATGATTTTCTCTAAATCTTCTTCAGTTTCAACATTTTGCGAGAAATCATTGGGTAACTGTAAACCAACTTTTACTTTACACCCAAAAAGAGCCTCATACAGAGATTGCTTGATACCAGCATGAAAAGCTCTGTTTTTCATCAGTTGGACAAATCTCAAACCCTCACTCCAATGTGAATTATCATTATCTTGCATCCACGTGTTATAACAAACAAATTTTGTTAAATGATCTTGATACACCATTATAAATTTGTTATCACCGTCGGGCTGGGACTGAAAATCTATCAGATCTAGTTGGCACCTAGAATTAAACTCTGAGGATATAACAGGCTTCACAACAATGCCTTTTTAATGTTTTTTTGCATTTGTTGACATGGTTCACAAAGTTCAAGATACGTTTCAATATCCTTACGTGTTATGTTTTTGTAGTGACTCCATACCTCTTTCATCATGCGATCTCTTCCGCCGTGACCAATTCGAATATGAGCCTCGTGTAGTATGTCGAATAACTCGCTATCACATGCGTAGTAAATACCTAATAATGCTTGTAGTTTCTTTAATAGGAAAAATAAGCTTACTGTTCTGGTCAATGGTAAGCACGTCGTATCGCCGCAATAACCAATAATCACGAGAAATCTTTCTAGCAGTTGTTTTTGCCGTAGAAACTTCTTCAATTAACTCTTTATAACGTTCATCTTCAATAAAAGCAGTGTTTTTAGCGTTTGTTAATATTCTTAATGATGCCAAAGTCCTATAAAATCGCTCTTTCATAAGCGCGATGCGTGACTCGGCAGCCATTTTTGAACAATAGCGATGTGCGTACGCACTGACAGTTTACAAGGCACTGCGTGATCGCCGGATCAGGCGAAGCAATACCCTCCCCTCGTCCCGCTGTCCCCGCGTACCCACCAATATCTTAAATGTTTTACATTTCCGATTGCTATTTAGGAAATGTATAGATTTCCTAGGAAATATGTAATGTGTAAGTATAATAAAATTTATTTCACACATTTCCGAGCGATTTTAGGAATTACATACATTTCCTAGGAATTGTATACAATGACGGATTACATACATTTCCGTTAACATGTATATTATGTATGTATTTACAAAAAAAAAGTATATAAGTATGTTTATCAGTTATCTAGTAACCATAACACAAGTTCTTAATGAAACTTTACGTGGGCTAGATAATTGGTGAAAAAAATTTGTTAAGGAATCATAATGTGAATTCTCAGACAATTCATTTATTTATTTCTTTTCTAAGAAATTTGATTTTAATAAGTTAATTCTCCTCCTAAACTAAAAGTCGCACAATCAAGTGCAATACACCGTTAGAAAGGTATTAATCTGAAGTGGTCGGATAAGTCGAGAAATTTAGCAAAAACTCAAATCTAGAGCGATTTAAACCGGATTTAATGGATTTTTAAATTGAATATAAAAAATGTGTTTTTTGCGCATTATGCGCACACGGGTTGCTAGTTATTTTAATTTTTTTATGTACGAAGGGGAGACTCTTAACCTTCATCATACCTGATGTTAAGTATTGATAAGGCTGAAGATGGAAGCGAGCCACTCCCGGAAACCTCAATCACTGAGGAACTGGCTATCTTATCTATAACTGCCGTAACACAACAATGCTGAAAACATTGTTGTTATGGCGGCAGACTTGGATAAGGTGGTGGTAGCTAGCCGACTTCCAACAAGTCCTACCACCAACCAAACCGTATACAATATGTACCCCCGCTGGGAATCGAACCCGGGACCCCTGGGTCTGATACCGGTAGTTGCTACTAGACCACAGAGACAGTTAAGAATTAACATTACAAAACTCCATAAATAATAAACAAATAATGGAAGTTTCAGTGAATTCACATTATCTCAAGTCTGTTTTATAGGTCACTCAGTTTTTTTATTATTATTTAAACACTACAAGATTTCCATTAAATTATTCCGTACTGTTTCAACATTTAACTTTCGACATCTTCCAGTGATTTCAATATTCCAAGTGGCTTCTTTGACTGCTCTTGTTCTTTGAATCTCACTGGGCCAACGCCAATTAGCAAAGTAGAGAGTTTTAATAGCGAATTGCGAAAATCGTAAAAAAAACTTTAAAGAACAAATTAATAATTTCAGTTCCTAAAAGCTTTGTAACTCCGTTTTGTAAAATTAACATTTTGAAATCTTAAAAGTTAAATCCGTAATTTTTGTTACCTAACGCCTTTTTTACTCCTTTGAAATATGAATCGCTCCATTTGAAAGGATTTTTTTTATGAACGACGGGGAGACTCTTAGCCTTTATCATACCTGATGTTAAGATTTGATAAGGCTGAAGATGGAAGCGAATCTCTTCCGGAATCCTCAGCTACTGAGGAACTAGCTATCTTATCTCTAACTGCCGGAACACAACAATGCTAAAAACATTTTTTAGGCGTCAGACTTAGATAAGATGGTGGTAGCTAGCCAGGCGGACTTACAACAAGTCCTACCACCAACCAAACCGAATACAATATGTCCCCCGCTGGGAATCGAATCCGGGACCCTTGGGTCTGATACCGGTGGTTGTACCACTGAACCACAAAGGCGGTTAAAATTGAGGAGTTGACTTAATGCTACTTTACTATCTTTTTAAGTAATTTATTACCTTTTCTTGCAAAAGTTCTTAACAAGTCTGTACCTATTGATAGTAAATATTAATATGTTTTTTTAGAATAGAAAAAAGTCGGAGTTACATCGATCCAGCGATAAGTATAGAAAAACGGACTACTTTTTTAATAAATAAATAAATAAATTCTTTATTTGCATTAAATAGGGTACAACAGTTACAATTTTGTACGTGTTATACAACTGGGTTGAATCCTATCAGGGCTACAAGAGACAAGTTGCTTTTTTCTAGTATATTTTCTTGATTAATATTTATCACAACTGGGTAGAACTTATTAAACTACTATTACTTATTTAACTAAATTATATCAAATCATGCAAATTAGTACAAAAAATATAGTTTATTTATTTAGCTAGACGTTTCCTCGATCTTTGATGAGAACTAAAGTATGAAATTAAATTATTCTATAATTAAATGAGCATATTAGACTCATATTTAAGTTGTCAGTTTTGACCTATAACCACCACACATTTAAGATTTTTCAGACGCATTTAATACCCATTTATGACTTAAAAAACGCGAAATTAACCTTGTTTCGTTTTATCCCCCCCCCTTGAATCATTTACGCCCCCCACTGGTTGGGAATCCCTGCTCTATACTAATATTATTAAGAGGAAAGATTTGATTGTTTGTTTGCAACGAATAATCTCAAAAACTACTGAATGGAATTGGATGAAATTTAGTACACAGATAGTAGATAGCCTGGTTATGAACATAAAATACTTTTTATCCTGATATTCCCACGGGAACAGGAACCACGCGGGTGAATCCGCGAGCGACCGGTAGTTAGTGATAAACGATCGAATTTTTAAAAACTAACCTAAGTAATAATGCATTATTTCATCAGTGACCTATATAAAATAAGTTCGAAACAACCATTTACCTTTTCCTAAAAATGCGGAGTCGGAAAAAATTAAGAAGTCGATTTAAACTTGGACTTTTATCGCCCTAATACCTCCTAAAAGGTTCGATGATTTTTTTCCACAAAACGTTTTTTAAAACTCGGATTTGCTCCGTGAGTCATAATTTCATTCGAAATGTTATTATGAAATTTTATGAGCCATTTCGGGGAATCCTCTTTTATGAGTCAGATGCTTTATTTATTTTCAGTTGAAATATGTTGGTGTGAGGATTTGCTTTTATTCACGTTGAGTTCAGTTCTAAACGTGTGATGTACATTTTTTTTTATATCGAAGGTTAAAAGCATTTAAGCTATTTTAATAAAACAGACTCAGCTTTATTTTTAATAACAAATTCGTATTCATCCTTATGGCTTCGTTTAGTTTCCGTGCCTTTAATATTTCTTCATTCGTCGTCGTCTCAGCCACATAACACCCACTGCTGGATATAGGCCTCCCCCAAAGGGGGGGGCTTGCCATAATCGCCACGCTTGGTAGGCGGGTTGGCGCAGTATGCCAAGTTTGTAGGAGACGCTGCTGCCCGTCTCCTGAAGGCTGGGTCACTTAGTCGCCTTTTACGACACCCACGGGATGAGAGGGGGTAGTGCTATTCTAAGCCGAAACTACACAGCTATTTCTTCATTACCTGGGAAGAAATTCGAAATCAAAACATTTTAATTACGACTAAATTCATCCTAACTAATAATTAAATGTGAAAGTGTGTTTCTTTGTCCCTAACTAAGCAATCAACTGACTTGATTTTTGGCATAAAGTTATTTGATAGGACGGAGGGTAAGATAGGCTACTTTTAATCCCGATATTCCCAGAGGAACGGGAACCACGCGGGTTAAGCCGCGGGCGGAAGCTAGTATTCCATATAATACCAACGACTTATCTAACGAAAGAATAGGGATGATGACAAGGTCTACGGATTGTAAGAAGATAAAACTTTAAAATTATAACAAAATACACATAAAAAGGTCAACATGTGGTTAAGCACATAAGGACAGTGTTATTTCGGTCTAAATTTGATGGTTTACGTGTATATGTGAGTTGTATACCATCAGTTAGCTTGCGCTCATTAATCTGTGGGTTTATGACGTTAATGCATTGAGAGTGAGCTGGCCACAAAGAAGGACCGCCGTCTATGATACGAAAAAAAAGATGCGCAACGTCATTACTTCTTTCCGAGTTCCTTGATGACATTTGTTGAAATGTGAAAATTAATTTGCATTATAATTCAAATAATATTGTGATATTGTGCCGTCTGCCTTTTGTGCGCTCATGTGGACAGTTGTGATACCGGAACTCCACGACGCCACGTGCGAACTGGCATCGGGCGATCTAGAGGTGACCAGCTCTCCAAGAGGAACGCAGGATTGCTCCGCATACGCCCGCAGATGAGTGAGCGTTCAGTTAATTAGCTGATGTAGGTATATCCCGAGCATCGGTCGAACTTGTCAACTTCAGGTCTTGGCTATTTACACGCCAGGCCATAGCAACATGTACGCAAACTTTTAGTTTCATAAATTACGCTAGGCTGAATGAATTTGGGTGACATTGACGCCCTGTCAATAATTTATCGCCTGTTTTTCCACTCCAATCAATAGGATAATATTTCATTTTCGTGGTCAAATGCTACGTAGGTATTTTCGAACTTTCCAAACAGAAAAAGTCACGGATGGAAGTTTGTAAATCAAAGAAATCAGTCTTGACTCTCAAAAACAAGTGTCTTACTCAAATTTAAAATTTTATATTTTTTGTTCTATTTTAATGTATTGATAGTTTTTTTCGTTAATGTACCTATATTATATTGCATGTATTGTATTTCTTTTCTAATATCTGTGTCTAATAAAAGCGTTTTCTTTCTTTCTTTCGTATGGTTACTTAAATAAACCTCTTAAAACCATTGACTTCTTCGACCACTACCCTATTTTATTCTCACACAATAACTTATTTCGCACTAAAAGTAGGACAATCTGAAATTTGCGGAAAGCCTCAATGGCCTTTTCCACAATTGGCTTATTTTCCACTCGGGCGGTGACATGACTCGATCAATAACGCTGATTGGCTCGGACCCTTCGCAGCCACCTTTAGACGTTAATAGTTTCTCCCGATAAATCTTTTGACGGCAACTATGAATGAATGATTCAATTGATTTAGTGAATATTATTGACTTCGATTTTAATAACTAAATAGGCACATTTAGTTAAAATCGTGTCGCATTTCTTGCATTAAAAAATATTTTTTGGCTTGTATTGAAGTTAAATAAAGAAAACTAAATATTTATTCTTATTTTTTGTCTATTACTAGCATAAAAAAGGTAGTCAACACAATCTCATGTTTAGTATTACCTCATGTGAACGGATTTGTCTTTGAAATAAATATACGTAGAAAAAATTGTCGTTTTAAAAAAAACTAAATAATTTTTCTTCTTCTTTCTCTCAAAAACATTACAGTGAAATTAATCGGAATCATACCGGGTTCAATGCCCACACATTGTACTCGGTTAGCTGGTCGTAGGACTTGTTGTAAGTCCGCATGGCATGGCTAGCTTAGCCACCACTATATTCTATCCTTATCGCATCCTAATTCTAACTTATATTATAAATGTGATAGTGTGTTTGTTTGTCCTTGCTTGACGCCATAACTAAACCTTTTAACAACCAATCAACTTGATTTAACTTGATTTGCGATACCTTTTCAAGGTAACTAAGTTTTAAGTACGAGCAATATGTAACACCTATGTAACACTTAGTTTGCAAATAAACAGTTTGAGTTTGAGTTTGAGTTTGAGTTTATGGCATAGAGTTAGTTGCAAGGGAGGAGAGTAACATTGACTAACAACATATATAACATAGTTTTCAGCATTGTTTTGTTCCGAAAGTTGGTATAAGAAAGCCAGTTCTTCAGTGGTTGAAGGATTCTGGGAGACGCACGCTTCTACCTACAGCCATAACGTCATTTACGATAAGTATATAGGCTCATTGTTTATAACACAACTTTTTAGGTTTTTAAGCGCTGCATTTCACGACGTTTCGGCACCTTCTCAGCTGCCGTGGTCACGGTATGACACAGGATGATCAGTCATCCCGTGACCAGGGGGCCTACCGCCATCTCTTAACGCAATATTGTTTAATGTCAGTTTGTATCGGCGCAATGTTGTTATATGTCATATCGTACCGCGAACCTCTTAAAACAAGCTTGTCTTTTGACGGAAGTTTTGTTGCGTCATCGCTCAATCATTCACTCAAACAAGATTTTTATCAATCAAACCTACCACGACGTCTTAGGTCAAATAAAGTCAAGTTTGCAATTTAAACCGTATTGAAACAAAAGGAAAACAAAACGTTCTTACGATATGACGGTTTCTAAAAGATGGCGGTAGGCCTGCAGAGCAGCTGAAAAGGTGCCGAAACGTCGGGAAAACACAATTTTTGAGTTACAAGCAAAATACAGCGCGCTAAAAATCCATAAAAGTTGTTTTATTTCTTATACCGTGTCCGAATGGCGAGGACGTTAATTAAGTAACCATTTCTTTTTGAACGAATAAGCTAGCCTTAGCTCCCTGTTTATATTATTATTTTTTTGTGTTTAACATAGTCATCATAGTCGTTTTGCATATTGTGCTAACATAATTTAATATTTTATGATTTTGTAATTTTTGCATTTTTCAATGCAATTTTTATACTTATGGTAAATTTTAAATAGAAAAATATAGAAAAGAATTAACTCGGCCACAAGTGAATTATCAAACGGGAATCGAACCCGTGACCTTTGGAAATCCGGTCCAATGCTCTAACTATACAGACTATACACACAGAATTCACTTGTGGCCGAGTTAATTTTTTCCAATATTTTTCTATTTAATATTTACCATAATTTAATATTTTCCTATAGTTAATAGTAATCATAGCTCATTTATAGGGTTCCGGTAGCCTAATGGCAAAAAACGGAACCCTTATAGATTTTTCACCGTATCTTGTTACTGTGAATCTGTTATTGGCTTGCACGTCGCCACATTGAATACATATGTAAGTTTAATATATAAGTTTGTTAAGCTGTTGGTTCATCGAATGATAAAAAAATTAAATTAAAAAAAAAATATATAAACTTAAGATACTTAATATGTACTTAGTACTTAAGTTAGACTATCTGTGCGACTCAGTTTAAATTATATACAAGTATGTGTGTAATTTAAATTGAGTCACACAGAATAGTATAACTCGATTCTGCACATGCCACAATAAACGGACGTGCCAACAGCTAAAATTTATAGTAAGTAATTTATTACTAGTAATATATTCCCCAATACGTTTCCGCTTTGAGATAAATACTGAAATTAATTTAGCCTCATTCGGCGTACCCACTTGATAGTAAGCTGTGCTGACGTTTATCCAAGCCTTTATCACAGAAAATATAAATACATACAGTACGTTATCTTGGCCTTTTTCGTGATAAAAGTAAATTATTATTATTGCAGCCGCGCGGTACGCAGCGATCATAGATTAGCCATTACCATACACTTACTATAGTCGGTTTTATTTTTTATTTCAATAGAGTAATTTGACAAGTGCAAATGTATTTTTTAAAAATAATGCTTTATAATGTAGCTTTAATCTTAATATTGAATTTGTGTACGTGAATGGAATGAATACTTATTGAATTTGAACTGGCTCTGAGAAAATCATTACGAAAAACAGTTTAAAGCATTTTTATTACAAAGTGACATTGGCACCTGTCAAATTACTCTACTGTATTAAAAATCCGACTATACATCGTCACCGCGCACGGTGGTATCGCTAGAGGTCAAAATAAAAAAAAGTTTTTATTTCAAATTATTGAATGCTGTCATAACATTGCCCGATAAGTGTAATACAATTAGCAATAAACAAATCCCGGATTACTAATTACCATCATTGCCTTCTTCATACGCACCACAACATTTTTTTTTAATTTTCATTTAAACTGTTAACTATGTTCTGAATCTTATCTAACTTTGTTCTGTTCTGAATTCTTAACGATAACTTTTTCTGAGTTTAGAAGTCAAACGTATCTAGATTGTTATTCTAGACACGTTTGACTTCTAAACTCAGATAATTATCTGCAGAAATTTGCAGATTGACGTGCTACACTTGCGTTTACACCATGGTATTTCCAACCTTGATCCGTTCTAAAAATGCTGTTACATGGTCCATAGTAATTGTTAACGCATTAGTTCCTATTGGTGAACGTCCGAAGATGCTGCAGAAATCATCAAATCAAAACATAAAGGCGTTTGGTCTCAAAAATACAAGGAAAATGTTATAGGTCTCCACAAACACAAACCTTATACTACACAGACTTTTGCTGATTTTAGATCCATTGATCACTTCCAACAGGAAATTGTTGAAAATCAGAGCATTGGACCGGATTTCCAAAGGTCGCGGGTTCGATTCCCGTCTGAGAATTCACTTGTGGCCGAGTTAATTTTTTCCAATATTTTTCTATTTAAAATTTACCATAAGTTTGTTAGATAGTCCCAAGTAGCATACAATTAAAGACTTTACTGTATTCACAGTGTGTGCATACGGTTTTTTTTTTACGGTTTTTTAATTGTCTTATCCACCTAATTTGCTTTATATATCCTAAAATCTGCTTTAATTTAATTATTATGTTAGCATTTCCAATCAGAGTGAAAAAAACAACGAAATAATTAATTTTGACCACCTTAATAAGGCGTGCTGACCACTGTGCCGCGGCGCAATCGAGACTGAGACGCTTGCCGAGCTCCCCCGAGACGAGGCGCATCGGGTTACTCGCGAACAGACCTTTTTGGAGGAAGATAAAATACTGTATGTATCTTTATACTGTAGCTATATCCAATCCATAGGAGGAAGGGATCCTGTGGTATTAATTATGAGTAGGATTTTTGTTGTTGACGTTCCAACTAGTGTTTTCCTATAATGTAAATAAACTGTGCGCTAGCGCTTGTGACAATGATCCGTAAAAGTTATTTTATTTCAATTAACAGTGCGCGCCAAAACTAAAGATGTACTTATGTTACTTAACATTGTAGGAAAATTGACTACATCTTAAAATTAACGGACTCGATGGTGCAGTGTGGCACGACCTTATGCACCTGGGGTATTGGGTTTGTTCCCCACCCGCGACCAAAATAAGTTAGAACCATTAATTGTGTTTGTCTTGTGTCTTGGTGTTATATATTATGTTTACTTAGACATTTAACGAAATAAGTAAATAAATAAGCACCAATAATATCTACCCCAAGGTAAGTGCTTGTGTTATGGATTATTTGGAGAGGGGACACCAGCAACGCCAGACGGGTAATCAGTCTCCCTAATCGGAACTATTTCACCCGGTTCCCCAATTGTGTTAACGGATACACACTTGTTTTATAAATACATACCAAATATGTAAAAACCAAGACAAATATTCATGCACACAAATTGTCTTGCCAGGCAATCGAACCCCCGCACCAAAGAGGTCGTGAAGTCGTCATTATTAGTAAAACCCCGACCGGAGGTTCCGACGTCCGTAACACAAGAAAATTAATTTCGGTGTCAAATCAATGTGCGTGACGTAATGTAGTCTGATATTTACTCAATACTCAATACTCAATAGTTTATTGCAAAACCATAATGTACATGTAGATGTACATTTAACTCTATTGGTCGCTGTTATTTTTTAATCCAGGCTATAAAGTATATTCATCCAATTCCGTTCAGCCGTTTTTTTATGAACTACGTGGAGACTCGTAGCCTTCATCATACATACCTGATGCTCACAATGCTGAAAACATTGTTGTTATAGCGTCAGGCTTAGATAAGATGGTGGTAGCTAGCCAGACGGACTTGCAACAAGTCCTAGCACCAACCAAACCGAATACAATATGTACCCCCACTGGGAATCGAACCCGGGACCCCTGAATCTGATACCGGTGGTTGTTACCACTAGACCACAAAGGCGGTTAAAACATTGCTTGATCGAATAACAAATATCGTCATTAGTCATCTTTTATTACCCCACTGATGGGGCACTGGCCTTCCATAAGGATGGATAGGGAGAATGGGCTTGACTATATGGTAGGTTTTAACGACTGCAAAATTAAATGCAGTCGAGACCAACGGCTTAACGTGCTTTCCGAAGCACGGAGGAGCTCACGATAGTAAATTTTTGACACCCATCCCGTGACCGACCGTTGCGAAAGTTGCAACTTTCGCATGCTTAACCTCAACACTCGCAAGGCCGAGTGCTGCGAACCACTGCTCCACGGTCTCCTCAAAACCTCCAAACTTCAACATTTATAATATTAGTAAGATTAATAAACTTGCATTTGACTTTCAAAACCATATACATTCGTACATCTTATGTTAAGGCGCGCACTGTTCGCGTATACATTGTGTAAAAAAATATCCTAACGAACCTTACTAATGCAGAAAACTTCCAAAAGTTATAACGATTTTTAAATTTATGTGTCAGACCGGAGAATTTTGCGTTTGTTCCAGCAAAGCTGAGAGAATACGATAAGTATGATTAATGGGACGAGTAAAACATTATAACGATGACGTCACCAAAGTCACAATGGACTCGAAGTCTATAACTAATTTATTAAGGTCATTTGGTTATTTCAATACTTTTTCTGAAGTATTTTAAAAAGTTTCAAAGATGATTCTTGTCTTTGAAAAGCTGTAAAGATGACCGTTCATTGGATGAAGAATGATGTTGTATTTCTAATTAGGTATAGCTTTAAGCTAGCCGTACATTTGACAATATTATTGTCAACACTCTATTGGCATTTATTTTCAATGCTCAACATAATAAGTATGAGACGCAAATAAGAATTAGCAATAATATTGTGTGGGGAATTACTAACGCCCGAAATTAATAACCTATCTGTAGATATGGTTTGGGCTTTTGTTAATATAACCAATATAACGACTGTTGCTAGGCAACGAAGCCAGTATTCTTGGCAACTATCGCAGATAGCCCTATGCATATCTACGGAATAGGTTATTAATTTCGGCCTTTAGGTAAGCGTTTGCAGTTCAATACTCCACATTGGTCCCATTCCCCTTCCATAAGGAAAGCCAGCATTGCAGCAGTGGAATCGAGACATTAAAATGGTTAGTCAAAAAAAAACATATGACGTCTCAACCCTTTTGCACGAAACGCCATACAGTTTCTTCGTGCGATTTTGAATTCTTTCATGAAATAATGTCTCGTCATGGCAAAGAACCTGGTTTCGAGGCAACACTTCTTACAGAACCAAATGTGTTACTTGCTCCTTTTAACCTCTTTCTTGTGTTCTATACAAACTATTTCGCTTTTCCACAGATCACCTTTTTTATGTAGCTAACAATCTCCAATTTAAGGTGACGTTTTATCTTCACGACTTCGCCAATAAGTGCGGCCTTCGTCGGTTTCAATTCGAAGAGAGGAAAAGTCGACAAAAAATGTTCAACTAACACATACTTCGAAGTGACCCTCCATCGTTGAACTTAACCGCAAATGTTTTTGCTACGTGATGGCCTCTTAGTAAAGGGCTGGTCACATTGGATGGCCTTAAAAGAGGCCGTTCGAAAGATAAAGTTAATGTTTTAAATGTACAAAAATGAATAAACGAAGATCTAGATTATATTCTTACACAATAATTACGCAACTGGACATATGTAAACATTTATATTTTTCGACAGCGCTTTTTGGTTATTTTATTCATAAAAGGGGTAAGTACAGAGCGTTTTTAAATAATGCTCCCGAAAAATTTCCCCGAATGTACTCGATATTATATTTCCAACGGTAAAAATATTGGAATAAATTACAATATTTTTGTTTGCTGTTTAATAAGTATATCATAACATCTTAACATGAATAAAAACCTGATAAATATTTATATTAGTGTATAACGGACTACACGCTATCAATATATTGACATTATTTTCAAGCGATTTTATTACTTTCAATATATTGACAATATTTGCACACACACACACACACACACACACACACTCACGGCATGCGTGCGGACACAATATTTGTTCTAATTTTCTTTTTTAGTTTGTCATTGATAAATAGGTAACTTGATCCGAACCGTCCGCAATAACTGGAAATGACAATCATAAAATAGGCCCTTCTATACAGTACAGGCCTATGGTCTAGTGCTGTGAAACTGAGAATAAGATTCCTTTATGTTTGCTATAATACTATCCTTAGTTTTTGATAATTTATGTGATGGAGCATTTTGCATTTAAATAAATTATTTTGTATTTGTATATATTGACACTATATTAATGATTGTGGAGCGCACGTGCACAAGAGATGGGAATGACAATATACTGATATGAATGATATGTCAATATCTTGATAGTGTGTAGTCCGCTTATAGTACAAAATCAAAGCTAGACAGTACGAGACGTGTTTCATACTATTTATGTGACTATTCAGATATATTGTGCTTGAATAACTATTTAAGCCACGCCCTTAATAACAGGTAAGATTGCGAGCAATCGCTCGTTTCATGAAAAAAGTTCGTGTAACCTGACCTTTAGCGGGCACAGTCCGATCTGACAAACCCCTACGTGCGTGACCTAATTTTAGATGTTAAGGGGACGTTCGGCTAGTGCAACTTTTGGGTAGTTTTTGCTGACCACTAGTACTAAAGTACTTTATATTAGTGAATTCTAGTGTCGATTGATAAGTTTTTATTGTTTCAAATTCAATATCATTTGTAAAATCTAACTTTCTGCTACATGTCAAACGATCTCATTACTATTAATTTTATTAGTAGATTTATTTTTGGGAAATATCGTGCTAAATGCAAAATGTGTGAAATAGCGTGATACATCATTATTTAGTTTGAAGTTCCTCTATAAAAGGGAGAAAAAAAATTGAAATAGTTTAACAAGTTCGTTTCATAATTTCTCTCGCCGTTGCTTTACACACTAACGGCTTTTCTAATATTAACAAGGAATTGTAACTTAGCCTAGATTAGAAGAATGTAGGTAATTGATATTCATAAAGTTAAAATTATAAATAATATTGTATTATTTACCTAGCTAGAATTCGACTATTATTACTTAGGCAAAACAATGCTTCTAAACGCTTATTCTACAAACAAACGGAATGAACGTAAGAATATTCTGTGCACTTAATATCTTAATTCAAACTATATTCTGAAATAATGTTTACTTTACAAGATACTTAATAGCAATGCTTATGTGTTTGTTAATTTATTTTGTGTACACAGATAGATTAATCAAATAATTTGCCTAAGACTGCATCAAGCATCATTTTGCTTAAATATTTTTAATGACATTACATCATTGTATGACATGACGTTTCACATGTACATCGCGTTCATAGTGTATGGAGAATTTGGAATACAGGTGGTGGTATACAGTTTAAATGCAGGCTACACTAAAGTTTAAGCGAAAGATAACAACATTCGTTCCCTCCTCTTTTTATACTTTACTTAGATCACCACGCAAACTGTCTCTTTACTTTATACTAGGTTATTTTTTATAATAATTTTATTGATAAGAGTCATGACAATCCTATCATGGAGTCTCTGATATCGAAACTATGTTATTGGGTAATAATCATTTGAGTAGTCCTGTCGCAGCCGTGGAACCGCCCCTTAGCCACCTCATACGGAGTCCTTTCACGTCCCATCTGGACTCTTAATTACCGAACTTGCGAGTTGTTTGTTTGCTCGCTCTCTAAGCCCCGCTATGTATGACCTACAAATATTTCGGGGCCGGTTCATCATACTAATTACCAAGCCGGACTAATTGTCTTGTTTACGTTATTTATTTTGTATTGGATAGGTACTTAATTTGGCTTGGCTGGCAAAGTGTGTAGGCAAGCCTATAGTTTTGGATAAAATGACTTTTTCTTATAAACAACGGAATGACACTTAGCCTTCATCGTGCCTAATGTGAAGTACTGATAAAGTTGAAGGTGGAAGCGCGTCTCCCGGAATCCTTAACTACTGAGGAACTGGCTGTTTTATCTAATCCTGAAAACAATGTTGTTATGGCATCAGACTTAGATAATAATGAGGTGGTAGCTAGCTAGCGACTTACAACAAGTCCTACCACCAACCAAACCGTTTACAATATGGGAGACGAACCCGTGATCTCTGGGTCTGATACCGGTGGTTTTATGCACTAGACCACAGAGAAGGTTAAATGAAATTAAAAAATGCCTGTCCAGTTACAGGAAATGGAGGCCTGGTGATTTGTAAAACGGTGTTTTAATCTTAGTTCAATCCAACACTTTTTTATTATAGAGGTTGTTTATAGAACCATACCGAAGCCGTGATATACGTGGGCTGTTCCAAAAATAGTAAGTGAAATAAAAATTATTAGTATATAAAAAAAAGTTTATTTACAGCTTTTCAAAATATCCCCTCTCTAATCCCAATGCACTTATGCATCCGGGTGAACCAGCTTTCAAAACATTTAAAAACATGTCTTGCGTCGGTCGGAGGTCGAAAAACAACCGCCACCTCGGTGGTTATTTAAAAAAAATAGGGTGTAGTAGGTGACCGGGGCCCCGTACCACGGGTTGTTTTGATATTCATTGCGGTTTTGTTACTTTAAACGATAATCTTTAGAAAAAAAATATGACTTTAATCCTCAATAACCCTGTTCCTATCAGTTTCCCAGGTCTGGCTCCATACAAGAAAATGATAGTAACGATGGGAAGAATACGTGGTTTTCGTTTTCGTTATGAGTCTTTTAACACTCTGTACATAACACAATCCAGCCAAAAAAAATACTATTGTAATTATTTGAGAGAAAATAAATAATAATTGGTAATACATAAATTATTGATAAAATAGTAATATAATATTCCACTGGAGTGAAGCTACACAAAAAGAGGCAGTTTTACTTTGTATAATTATGGCGACCAACTTATCTTTTTGTACTTTGCAATATGAAAAGACGCTACACGACGTTTTCCAAGTGCCTTCAGAATCTAGCTAACAAAGGTTTCCTCAACAGACACAAGAAAATTACTCGTAAAAATTATTATATTAAAATGGACAAAAACCACCATATATCACCCATTCTTCATTCTGGTCAAGCAATTTACGCTCGAGTTGCTCAAAAAAGGGACCCATTTTTGTGGACCCTACCAGAATGCTTTTCTCGGCCTTTATTATGGAAATAATAGAAAAAAAACCCAGCACTCGACTCCTTTAGTTCAGATTCTATAGAATAGGGGATAATACGTGGAATTATTATCAACGAAACGGCAGAAAGGCGTGATTGTATATTGTATGTATAAATATTGCGACAAATTTTTTCAAACAAAACATACACTTATGCAACTTGGGTTGCAATTTTAGAAAAGCGCCAAAAGAAATATCAAGTTAAAACAGTCCGTAATTCAATAGAGTTTTTTCTTATTGTTCCTTCAATAACTTTCTAGTGGCGCCAAAAATAACACCTCTATAAAATTTTAACGACCTACGTATGAACCGTGAGTAATTTTATTGCTTCGGGTATAAAAAATTATTTGAGACTTTTGATTTAAAAAAAAACTGTACCTTTATGGAGCTGCCCGTCATCACATTTTTTAAGACATAATCTAATTTCCTTCCGATATTATAAATGTTAAAAGTTTCTAAATAAAAAAAAATGTTTGTTACTCAATCACGCAACGGCTGAATTGATTTAATGAAATTTGGGATACAGATACTTGAAGGCCTGGAGAGGAACATTACATATACCGATATTCCAGCGGGAACGGGAACCACGCCGGAACGCGGGCGGCAGCTAGGACTACATATTTTGTAGTATAAAAAAGATGACGACCTGTCTGGCGTAAGGGTACGTAGATATACCTGCCTTCTACGCAGTGGGTCTCGGGTTCGATCCTCGGCTAGACAGATAGTATTTTGTGTGCAGGAACATTGAACATATCTATTTGTATAGTAAGTATTTATGTAAGTTTATCCTCTAGTCTGCAAAACAGAAGTTCTTATTTATGAAACTGACCTTGGGTTTCGGCGTAATTGTATGATATTGTATGATCATTTTTTTTTATAACTACTTATTTACAATCCAACACAAAAACAAAGTACGTCGTTACCAAAAAGGATCAAAATGCGTCGACCTCATTCAAAAGTTTAACACAATTGGAAAAGTCATTCCGACCTTTATACCTTCATAAAAGAATATTAAAACGACCCATTCCCTGCTTAACGACAAGAATGTTTGTATCAAGTGCTAATTTGCCAACAATATTGTATTTTGCATAATACACTGTCGTCCATAACATAGGTACCTAATATATACCGGTCAACAAAAAATACTAAGTTTGGTTGTGGAAAAATAGGTTTAGCTGACTTAGTATTTTTGTAGGTCAAAAAGATTTTTAGTCGATCGGTTAATTACTACACATAACAAAGTACCACAGTTTTAGAATTGCAATAACTTTAATTCATCATATCCAAGCTGGACACCGATGTCCTTATAACAATGGAAATCTATTGTCTCATTTCCCGGGACCAGACGGGTAGTACACCCCGATATAACTATAGCAATGCTTTCAGGGGTATGTTAAAATATGAATTGTCAAATTACTTATGTTTGGAAGCAATAAAGAATTTAATTTAAAAATTTAATTTAATTTAAAAATTAAAAATTTAATGTATTACGACAATGATCTACATATAAATGTTCCTACTAATATTGTTACGGCAAATTTTTAAAGTTCGTCAGTTTGTTTGTAAGAAGTAAGTAATTTCTGGAACAGCTATTGAAAATTTCATCACAACGAAAAATGATTGACGCCCAGCGAACGAAGTTTGTAAAGGTGCGTACGGATAGCGCGTTCCTGTATTACGCGTAGTTGGGAAACACTGTCCACGCGTACATTGGATACGCGTACAGCTCCTGTACGGACCGCCGCGAACTTGTACGCGAGGAAAATCGACCCAGAGCGCTACGCGAGCCCCAGCCATTCGCCATGCCTCGGCCAAACTTAGCGGTTGCGTGCACCACCACTGCTGCGGCATTACTCATTATTCAACACATTTTAAATAAAAAAAAGAGAAATAAACAGAAACCTAGATGGTGGATGAAAAAATTGTATCGTGAAAGATTAGGGTGTGGAAATAGGCTTATGGAAGATATAAACTCGAAGAACACGCGTGTCTATTAATTTTGTCGTCCAAATATAGCGTACCCGGTCGTGTGCGTCCTCTTTGACGCGCGACCAAAAACCGACTGGCGGCGGCTCGCGTTGCGAGCTAGCTCGCACTAGACATGACGTTCCGGACACGCGTAAACTGACTACGCGTACCAGTGTACGCGCTATCCGTACGCACCTTAATACTTTCGTTGGTTGTGTTGTGATATGCGTAACACAAGTAGTTAAACTTCAACCATATCGTATAATACGCCGTATTATTATTATTGTTTGAAGAGGACACCAGCAAGGCCGTACGGGTGATCAGTCTCCCTAATCGGAACCATTTCACTCAATTCCCCAAAGTCCCCTGAAAGCGGGGGGACGTGGGTTATCGTTCATCCTACCGGCGTCGGAGCCTCGAACCTTCCTGTGCGCTTACAGTACCTGCTGAGTTGACTTAATGTTAACTACTTTAGATCCTCTTCTTTTAGCTTGTCCGCTTCAAAGAGTTCCCAGCGCAGCGATGCATACATTGGGCATTCTGTCATGAAGTGGTAGCTTATTTCTTCCATTTCTTTACATTGTGGAAAGATGGGATCCTCTATCGGTTTGATATTACTGACAGGTGCCTGTTCAGTGGACAGTGTCCTGCCAGTACTCCTACTATGTTTCTAATGTTTCTCCTACTTATTTTCAGCAGCTCTCTAGTTATCTTCATATCAACTGATTAGATGAAGATCTTTGACTGTCTGCTGTCTCCTTTCTTTTCATCCATCTTTGGTTAGTTTCTTTAATATTTTAGCAGTGGTTTTCTTGTAAAAATCATTTATTTGAAACACAAAAAAAACTTTAATTGTTCTTATCTCGATGATAATCGAGTGCATTATTGCACACGTTTTAATAATTTTCTTTGAAACCGGTTTTAATTTCACTTCGGTTTTGCGTTCCCTAATCAATACCCGGTCTTTACCCAAACGGGGAAGATCGGATTAAGACTTAAAGGCTAAGTTTCTTTCGGTATCCTAACCTAGAAAAAATAAATGATATAACAATAAAAAGCATCAAAAACTTACTTAAATGCGAAATACCCACTCTGATACTGAAATTAACTGTAACGGAAAAGTCCGAATGTGTTGTAATCTGCTCAAAAATCACTGTTTTTCGCATTTCGTTCGCTACTATGAGCATTTGAGCCTCAAACTGACACCAAACAATGAATTGTGGTACACAACAAAATTGCGTCGCTGTCTGTGTAGTCAGAATTAAGAAATACCTACTAGTTTAACAGTTATTTCAATAATCCGGTGTTTACCCTATCCGCTCTTACCCCATCACACCTTATGTCATACATATTTAACTACTTCCTCGATACTTACTCGAAAGTTTCTCGTGCTAGGCCTACTCATGAAATAACAATGGAACATTAAAATAAATCAACTTTGACATAAAACCAAATTGACTTAAGTATATAAAAAGAGTCCATAACAGTTTCCTATACTGAAATAAGTACTTTTAAGTACGTTTCCTGAATAATCGGTCGTATGTAAATGAGATAAGGTCTGAATTAGCTCTTGGATAATATATCTAATTTCGCGGTACGTTAATTTCGTGTCTAAGAATATTGGGAAAGTTGGGTCTTTTAGCAATTTCCGAAAAAAAACACAGAGACTTATTTTTTTAATAAAAGAAACGAATTAGGTCCTCAATTAAATATTTAAGCCGAGGCTGTCACTTGTCAGAAGGCTTAGTGTGAGTTTGCAAATGTCCTAACGCTACCATCGCGTAAAAGTAAAATTTGAAAGATAGCTTTTTTTATTTATTTATTTACTTTATTTAAATCGGTTACACCAATAACCTTAATTAAAGACAGTAATCAATTAAAATTAAACAAAAATTTACAACATTTATCTGAAATTCGAGGCAAACTAAAAAAGTGCAGTTTTGACAGCAACATATTTCTTTATGATTTTTGAATATTTTGCCTTTTTCAATGCTATTTTTATACTTATGATATTTTTTATAAATAGAATATATTGGAAAAGGTCAACTCGGCCACAAGTGAATTCTCAGATGGGACTCGAACCCACGACCTTTGGAAATCCGGTCCAATACTCTAACCACTGAGCTACCGAGACCTCTCTCTCCCATCTTAGAATTCACTTGTGACCAAGTTGAGTTTCAAAATATTTTTCTATTTAAAAAAAATTATCAATGTATTTTTGTTAATAAAGATTTATTTTAACTCGCTGCTTAATTAATACTTAAATTGATTCTTGTCCTTTTTATTTAAAAAAAAAGTAAGCGATACTCCATTCACAGCATGTCACCAGGAGAAAAAATCTAGATTATTTTTAAACAAATATGTTTATCGTTTAATATTGACAATATTATTTCGAATAAATACGAGTTTGCTAGCGTGTTGTGTTGGGATTTATCGCTTATTTATTGGTTTTAGTTCCAAACAGTTTAGATAGATAGACGCCCGGCACAAAGCATTATTTTTATCGTTATCATGTTCAAGTTGGTCGGATGCCTACTTCACTATTCTTTTGATATGTTCTGTTTATGTTGGTAGTACAATTTTATTTATTAGGGTGGTAGAAACTTACTTACTCTTCGGAGTGTTAATATGTATGGGTAAATTTCAGGAAAAAAACCGGGCAAGTGCGAGTCGGACAAGCGCACCGAGGGTTCCGTTTAAAATTTTCAAAAATATTTTTTATTATATGATGTAACAAAAAATTTACAGTTTTCGTATTTCTTTCTTCGTATTCTTATTCGTACTATAAGACGTTATTTCGTACCAAATTTCAAGATTCTAAGTTCACGGGAAGTACCTGTAGGTTTTGATTCCCGTGCGAGTTTGCGGCATAAACGGCTGTATCTTTAGATTGCTTTGGCTTAGAAGTTTGATTTTTTTACAGCTCCAAGGAACAGTAGACCTGAGTATTAGATATAAATTTCAGTTTGATACCTCCACGCGTTCCTGAGAAAAACGGTCTTGACAGACGGACGGACGGACGGGCAACGAAGTGATCCTATAAGGGTTCCGTTATTTTCCTTTTGAGGTACGGAACCCTAAAAATCAGTCAGTAAAATATTGAGTATTATTATTTTGGGCTAAAATATATTAGTTAGGAGTGAATTTTTTTTGCAGTTTCGTTTGGCTTTGTATCCTATCATTGCCAATAGTCTTAGTCCAATGTCTAATCTACTCTATCTCTATCCTACGATTATGAGTGGTTAGAATGTTCAGTTTGAGTAGATTTTTGTTAAACAATCACGCAATAACGGCTGAACGGATTGATTTGGATTAAATTTGTCACTCAAAACTGAAATACATACCTATTTCAACCCGTTTTGAAACATTTTGTTGTTCATTTTTAATTTTCATTTTATTGACAGTCACTGTTACATACTTTTAGCGATTTTTTTTAATATTTATTTTAAGTAGTATTATACGCAAAGGAATAGTAGGAATTTTTATACGCAAAGGAATGCCATTATTATTTCTTCATCACGACAAATCGGGTATTTTTCCAAATATTTCGTTAAATAATTGATTAAATAATCTGAAAAAATGTGTACGGTGTTAGAAATTGAAAAATCTCGAAATGGTTTTCGATTTAAGGTACCTTGTTAAAAACAAAATCATGTCAATTGGAATAAGGTTGAGAATTAAACTCTATTCGCAAACTGCGGCGTAAGCGAGTAAGGTGAAAAAACTCACACTAAGCACTCTGTAAGTTAGTACAATCCTGAGAACTGACTGGTGAACCAGTTGAGTTTTTTATTCAAATAAAATTCCAGGTAATGTTCTATTTTTTGTGATTAAACGTATTCAAGTGGAAAGTTAAGACGGGGCATGAAGGGCAGGTACCTCAACCGTTGTAGCTACATGAAAACGTTCTTAGGAAACCGTTTTTATTTTTTTGAGAAATTTTTAACTGCATCCATAGATTTTGAAAAAAATTACAGTCAGCAGGAAAATGGGCAGTTTCAAAAAAATTTTTTTATGCTAATCGATGCTATTTCTCATGAAGATCAAAACAAGACATCAACTGAGGTATCAATACTAGAAACGTCATAAATCGCAAAATACGCGAAAAACACGCGCCGCGCCCTCGCGTCACACACAACAGCATCCATTTCACCTACGAGAACCGTTGCTGAATGAACTTATTTTCTTAGCGGTTGTGTGGAAATAGTTTTTTGCGATTTCTTACTTTTCTAGTACTCATGCCTCAGTTGGTGTCTTACAGTTTTTTGATCCTCATAAGTAACAGGATCGATTGGAATTAAAAAATATTTTTGAAAACCGATTTTTTTTCTGCGGACTGTATATATATTTTTTATCTATGGATGCAATTCAAAATTTATCAAAAAATTAAGAATGGTTTCCTAAGAACGTTTTCATGTAGCTACAATGGTTAAGGTACCTGCAAATACTTGCCTATTAACTGCTTTTTAAAATAACTCTCCTTAAAAATAACTCTACTGGCCTACGGCGAGGGGAAATATCCCGATTGTACAAATTAATACAATTCTGTTTTAATAACTGTAGGGGTGTTACAGTTCGACAAACCTACTTGCGAGTAAGTATTTTTATTTATTTATTGTATTTTATTTATTTTATTTTCTTTGGGAAGTTTATAGCATAATTTACAAAATAAGTAAATAAGCAAGCACATCAAAGCTAATTACAAACTTCCACAGATAAAAGCTTTGTAATTACAAAATAATAAATAAAATTAACAACTAAATAAGCATTTGAAGCTATGAGATAGAAAAAAAAATGATATAAAACAAGAAATTATACTAGAAAAAAGGGTTGTTCCATATTCATCCCATGACGTCACATCCCACGTATTATTTTTTCCATATTCATCCCATTTCTATTCCTAACTCATCCCACATCAGAAATAAATTGATTTTTTTCTATTTTTCACAATTCTTATTCTTAACTCATCCTATAGAACAACCTTGGTAAAGTTTTTGAGTACGGTCTGACTAAAAATATAGTAAGTAGTAACCTACATACATATTGAAATAAATTGAAAAATAAAACAAATATTTTGAACATAATCAAACATGTATTGAAGAAATCTACCATATAAAATCAACATCAATAAAATATTAAAACACACATGATATATAAAACCTTGTTAGTTGTTAAACAATACAGTTAGTAATTATTAAATTAAAATTAACAGCAACAGACATAAATATAGATAAAAGAAATGAACGTACCGTTACTCCTACCTAATATATATTAAATAAATTTTTAAAATACATCCTAAAATTACCAATACAATACTAACACACAGATTCATAATCCAATAAGAGTTTTGTAATAGTATAATTGCCAAAATCAACAGTAAAAAACATAATAAAATATAAAACTAATACACAGATTCTTAAACAACTAGGACTTTTATAATAATGTTATTGCCAAAATCATCAGTAAATCATAAAATAATATAAAACTGACCCCGTCACCGATTCTAAATCTACTATGAGTTCTTATAATAATGTAATTGCCAGAATCAACAGTAAAAAACTTAACAAAATATAAAACAAACATACAGATACTTAACCAACTATGAGTTTTAAAATAATGTAATTGCCAAAATCAACAGACAAAAACATAATAAAGTATAAATAATAATTTGGTATTCATAAATGGTGCCAGCTTTTCTAAGCAATGGCCCAACACAATGCTCTGCGATAGTTCTGTCGATCTTCGCTTGATTTACGTCTATTTTCAATGAAGTTGATGATGACGCTCCTTTGTTGTCTTTGCAGTATTCTAGCATTTTGAATAAGAGAATCTTTTTTCAAAATGTGCAATAACTGCAAAATATTAAGTTTTTTGTTCGCAACGTGCCTATTTAGTGTTGCATGCCAACTTTCTAGGGAATTGGTCGTTCTATGTTTTGCCTTATATACATTCCATAAATGTGGTGGAAAAATGCCATCATAAAGCCAAGTTGAAACAAGGTAATCGTTAAATTTGGTAATGTTTTCAGATTTTGGACATTCTTCCATTATATAAAGAAAAGCATCGTCTACCAAGTTTCCAGGAATCAATGATAACGCAACGCAAAGGCTGAGATGTTTTATGTGTTCTCTATTTTTGGTAATTTGGAGATTTTTTGCTCTTTTGACTAGTGCTTGGCAGAAGTAAAAATAACAGCATTTTATTTCTGTATCTTGAAGCTCTTTTTGTATAGATCTTATCACAGCCTTTTCAAAATCGACGACAAATTTATCCGAGCATTGGACCGGATTTCCAAAGGTCATGGGTTCGATTCCCATCTGAGAATTCACTTGTGGCCGAGTAAATTTTTTCCAATATTTTTCTATTTAAAATTTATCATAAATTTATCCTGTTTCCAGTTTGGTATCTCCGCTTTAATTAAACGAAATAAAGTTGTGTAAGTCTCCTGATTCTTTGACATAAGAAGGACGTATACCAAAGGAATAATCTTTGTATTTTCACTGCCGTCACTCATTTCACCGTGGATGACATAAAGCTGATAAAAAGGCTTAATACAACATTTAAATGTCCCATCTGCATAGAATACTCGTAATTCTTCCATTCTTTGTCGTCCTTTCTGTGAAGCGAATGCTAGAATACGTGTTTTGTCATATTGGTAATCAATTAGTAAAAAGTCTTTATATGCAGCTGGAATTTCTACTTCATGCCCTGCCTTGAACGTAGTTTTTTTCACTCCTTGACTTTATTTCGAGCATTATAAAGTCCACTTTTTATGTTATTCAAGTTTGGTAACTTTGTTACAAGGTCGATGCCTTGATCTTGTAGTGCTAATAACGTATCTTGATAGACTGATGGTATTGGTTCACCTTTTACTGATATTTACTTTTATTTTACATTCATTTAAAGCTTCTTTAACTATATTTTTTGCTTTACTTGGCCAACAACTGTGATTATTATTATATGAAACGTCCTGATTCATTAACACTTTAACACTTCCAAAGCATGCCGGTGCTTTTGCACATCGCCAAATTGTACTTCTATCTTTATTTTCACGTTTTTTGTGGTATTGGAAACCGTTATACAACAAAATTTGACGACCTCGTTGTGATTGCACATATCGTAACTCTCCACCATAGTCTTCCTGCATTTTTAATACAACGAGGTGCACTTAGTTTCTGCGTTAAAGGTCAAATGATAACTAAAGTGTCGTCAATATTTTGCTTCCCTAAACAATGTAGATTACTGTGTGAAAAAGACGACAAATGATGTGGTGGTGTTATTGTTTTTTTTAACAATAAAAATGGTCAGGGAAAGAAATCATAAAATATACTACCTGGGTTTACACCTGACCCAAAAAACTGATCTAAGTAGATAAAATCCTCGTGGTTTTTTTTGTAAGTTTTATCAAATTATAAATATCCTGATTATGTATTTACGGACATTTGCTTTAAATCCACTTTATTTAGATACTCAGCTGTACGAGTATGTACAATAATTTCCTTAATAATACCGTTGTTAAAATTAGGATTATTGAAAATATTACTTATATAGTTAGTTAAGCAATTTTATTAATATCCTTTTTATGGTGACCATACTTTTTAATACATTTTCTTGATACTTACTGTCGTGGGATGAGTTAGGAATAGATTTGGGATGAGATAAGAATTTAATTTAAAATATATGAGTGGGATGAGTTAAGAACACAATTCGGGATGAGTTAAGAATTAATATGCTTGTGGGATGAGACGTCATGGGATGAATATGGAACAACCCAAAATTAGGATTATTGAAAATATTACTTATATAGTTAGTTAAGCAATTTTATTAATATCCTTTTTATGGTGACCATACTTTTTAATACATTTTCTTGATACTTACTGTCGTGGGATGAGTTAGGAATAGATTTGGGATGAGATAAGAATTTAATTTAAAATATATGAGTGGGATGAGTTAAGAACACAATTCGGGATGAGTTAAGAATTAATATGCTTGTGGGATGAGACGTCATGGGATGAATATGGAACAACCCCTTTATTGTATCGAGGAAGTATAGTAAAAAATATATGATATTATAACTATTCAGCAGCATTCCTACCGGACGTAAACGGAACTACACTTTACTATAATTTTTTTGACATTACGTGCAAGATACGATACGTCCTCTATACTATTTCGGAAGTTTTTCGTGCTAGCCCTTGTGACGTTAACTATTAACATAAACTATTGCTGTTCCTCTTGCATATCTATCGACTGTTTTATCTGATGGTTTTAGTTTAGTTAATGTAAAGTTTGATAAAGTAACTGCAGGTATGATGAAGGCTATCCCCCATATTCTAAGTCGTTCCTCCAAACTTTTTACACTCCACTCAACCTCGTCGTGGGTAAAAATGGTAGTGTGCGCTAGGCCTAACACGGTGTGGCTACGTACTCTTTGGCTCCTCCAGGTCCTTATGGAGTTATGACTTAGAATACTGATTTCGAGGAGTATTTCGAAGAGGTTTTCAATGAGGTTTCGTTAAGTCGAGGACGAGTAAGTTTTGGAGGAACGACTTAGAATATGGGTGTAAGAGTTCACTCGTCGTTCATAAAAAAAAATCGTAACTGAAGAAAAGCTTCAGATTGGCCGACTTCACTAGGTACTTAAGGAGTGAAAATCTATACTAATAAAACAATACTGTTACTGACTGACAGACAACGCACAACCCCGGAAGCCGGAACTTGACCGATTAAGCTGTTGCATACAGGATCCTTAACCATGTAGGCGAGCACTAAGAAAGGTTTTTTTTTATATTGCCACGGGATAGGAAATAAAACGGGATTGTATTGTAACCTAATTCCTCGAGGACGAAGTCGTGGGCGTAAGGCTAGGACAAAATAACAGAAACGATTGTTTTTTCCGTTTGTACAGATTTTCGTTTAGACAGATTTTTGTTACGATAACTGTCTTGTTGAACCCATATATTTAAACGATTGAATGATAAAAGATGTTTCATAACATAAATACTAGAAAAAATCGACTTTTCTCACAACTTTCCTTTATCTAGTATTTTTTTTATGAAAACATAAATAAAATATCATTAAAAAAGCAAACAATTTTTTTTTTCATAAACATACTACAGCCTTCCCGTTTCGGTCTTATCGTTCAAAATTACAGCAATTGGGGCAAAGTAAATAATTCAAACACAGCCCACAGGTTCCGTATTCATTTATTCCATATCCGAAAACGTAAAACCAAAGAGCATGCTAGCATTTCCATTTGAATTTCAAAACACCAGTAATCCCAGAATTACTCACTCTCCCTGTGAATTTATGATAGCGCATTCGAGATCTCACCAAATCCTCGCACACACGATTTTTGTTAAGGCCCTGTTATACTTATTTGTTCTTCTAGTACAGTCGGAGACTTCCCGGTTTACCAGTAGAGTTTTTTCAGGGAGATTTATTTTAAAAAGTAAGAGATAGTTTATATCACAAATAATAGAAAATTATCTGGTATTTCATTTGAATAACAAAAATTTTTTTAACCTTAGAAAACGTTATCCGAATAAACTCTACTGGTCAACCGGGGAGTTCCCTGATTGTACCTATCGATTTTGTAACTAAACAATAGATATTGTTTTTTATATTGCTCGATTTCGTTGTTACGTAAAAAAAATCATATTGGTGCATACCCAATCCCTAAAATTTACCTGTAAATTAAAAAATCACGATGTATTTTTAACCGACCTCAAAAAAAGGAGGAGGTACTAAATTCGACGGAATCTTTTTTTTTTAATTCTTAAAACAGACAATAATTTACTCCTTGCTTATATCCTACTAAAAATAGTATAAATTATTGGGAAGATTTGTAAGTTTCATAGAATACAGCTGAATGGGTTTAGATCATACGCGGTATCTGTGGAGCACGACTAGACCTACGTACAGTCACGTGCAATAAGATAAAAAAACACTTAACAACCTTGTCACATTACAAAATTGACATACCCAACATCCAAATAGTTTTTTAAAAGTTATATCTAAGGTAGAAACGATTAAAAGATGTCAAGCAAATATTTATGATGGTGGAACTTTTTACTGATATCGAGCATAGGTTATGCACCATCTTCGCTTTGTCGTGCATTAAAAGTCGACCAAATTTTGTGGCCAGAGAGAGCTTTGTTGCCGTGTGCGTCAATGCGATAAGGTTGTACAGTGTATACATGTCATTGCACATGACTGTACTTCCTTCCTACTGATATTATAAATGTAAAAGTTTGGATGTTTGTTAGTCATCACCCAAAACGGCGGAACGGATTCGAACGTCATTGGGCACACAGCTTATTGCCTACTTATATAAAAACATGGGATGCATTTTATCCCGATATTCCCACTGGAACAGAAACCTCGAAGATGACCACTAGTTTAAATAAAAATATAATACTGGATTTGTCAGTGCCTTAACGTTGCTCTGTTTAACTTGATTTATTCCACAAAGATCGCGCAAAAACAGTCGGTAAACAATATTTTGCCGATATTGCGAGTGGGCTTTGTATCAGCTCAAGCTATGTTCAGTTCAGCCACTAAAAAGGTACCTACTACTAACATATTATGACAAAAAGGCAATACGACTAAACAGGGGTATTACCATCAACTGCATTAAAGTTTTTTTGAAGTGAAAACTTCTTCGGCGTTGTGCACATCAGTTTTAAATTTTTGGGATGGTTAAAAAATGTTAAAGTCGCGTCAGGACACGTGACCTGATCGAAAATACGTAAGCGGTTTTCACTTCTGCCGGCACTCCCGGACTGCAACCCGGTGTTTTTTTTTCTTTGAATAGGCTAGCTCTTGATTCCTATCAAGCCCAGGGGGGCAGCGAGCTGACCCAGAAGGTGCCTATTCACCCTTGCTTTAAAATTGGTCAGGTTATAAGTACTCGGAAATACAGACGCAGGGAGGGAGTTCCACTCCTTTGTGTGCGCAATATAAAAGATGTTGAGTAGCGCTTGGTGCGACATTTAGGGATATAAACCAAAAAAGGGTGGTAGCCTGCAGTGCGTCTGGATGTCCAATGGAAGAAGGGGGATGGCGGTATGAGCTCATGCAGGTCCTGAGCACATTTAGGTTATTTTTAGGTTTTGAGAGGGCCAGAAACCTACATTATAACTATAGTCTCGTTTGGAAACAAACAGTTAATTAAAATTGCATTATACTTAGTTGATTAAAAAAAAAACATATATACTTAGTGATGGATTCCTTAGAAGTTTGAAATAGATTCTTTTTTTTTAATATAAGTCAATATAAACATTATCGTTTTCTCAACTAAAAAAAAAAAGTTAATAAAATAAAATCTAACGTAAAAATAAAGCTAAAATATAATATAAAAAAAAATTACCATAAACAACAACATTAAGACATAAAAGTTCATTTTTTTAATAATTTCGCGCAAACAAATAACTGAAACGAGCTAGTTGCACATGTATTTATGAATTATTACTGTATGATGAACCAATTAATGGGCAATGTTTGTTTGTATGGAAGTCGTACCACCTTAAGCCTACAATTTTATTGCATTGGTTATCATTCAGCAATCCGCATTGAGCATGCGTGGTGGGTCATTGTCCATTCTTCTTCATCCATAAGTCCATTTTGTCTTCGTTACATTTTCACTGCTCAAGGCAAAGTTATGAACAGTCACTATTTGATCAATATTAAACGAGAAAATATTTATCACATAAAAATAGTATTGCAAAATGCAAAAATAAAAAGTTATAGTCACTATAGGCGACTCCAAATCGCTGTTGACAAGAATCTACTTGCATTATCCTTAAAAGTTATCCTAAAGTGACTTGATAAATACGAATTGACATAAACTTGGTAATGTTCACGCACTTTACATTAAAGTGATGTGATAGGCGGTTCTACCCAGTCATTTCGGCGTACATAAAGAAAATTTTGTAACACAAATTGGATATGCCAGAAAAACGATAGAATTTGCCCAGAAAAGAGTGAAGTGTCTTTGTAAGCGAATATTCTGTTGTAAAGGTTGGTTTAGACAAGCGAGGTTCATGGATAAAAAAGTGTTTTGTTTATCACACATTTTAGATCCGCCGCGGGATTCGCTAATTTCAAACCACCTCTTTAGTTTAGTGGTAACACCACCGTTACTAGACCCAGAGGTCCCGTGTTCGATTCCCAGTGGTTGGTGGTAAGACATGTAGTAAATCCATCTGGCTAGCTACCACCATATTATTTAAATCTGACACTATAATTAGAAGGAGTATTTTACCCGTTGTTGTTGTGAGCCGACAGTTAGAGATAAGATACCCTTTTAGGTATATTCCGGAAGAGGAGGCTTCCACCTTCAGCCTAAACATGTCTTAACATCAAGTGGTGTGACGAAAGCCATTCCTCGTTGTTGTTAGAAGAAAATCGGCTTAGTTTGACACTAAAATACTCATGTGGACATTGGCGTTTAAATAATCTTTTCCAAAGCTAGATTGTTATATTTTTAAGTTATAAGTTATTGAATTTATTTATTGTTGAAGACATACGGTGCATGCAAGTATATAGCACCAAATCCCTTTTACGATTTCTTCAGTGATTTCTGATAGGTAAAAAATCAACCTAAAAATACCATTATTTTTACACAAAGTGTACACCGTACCTAAATAGAAAAGACTTCCATATCCCATATCGTAACGTCGCGTCGCGTCGCCGTGAACAAACTCGACAGCCGTGTTCGTTCTGACTGTGAAAGAGTTAAGGCTTAGTACATACTGCCAACCTAATATTTTAAAGTTTACACTGGTGGTTTTGAAATGGGTGACTAAATATTGTTTTCTTTGTTGCATTAGTTTTGAGTGAGTAGAGTGCGTATTTTTAATAAACCTTAATAAACTAAGGCAACTCAAGTTTTTCTGTTAAAATACTAAAATACCTAACTCACTTAATTATTTTTACCTATAATAAGAACGGGAACTATGAACGATTAAATTATGTTGATAATAACGGGAATGAGTGTAAAACCGCGGTAGACCACTGCCACCCGCTGTTCCCGTTCCCATGGTATTACTTATCAGTATAAAACGTATCCAACGTTTCGCTAGTTAGACTTTGAACTTTCCTGGCGTCAAAATCCGTTTAGCCATTTTCATGTGATTGAGAAACAAACATCCACGCTTTCACATAACTATAATTATAAGATAAGATAAATCTTCATCGGCTCAACTTACTGGGACTTTAAATAAATAAATAAATAAATAAATATTTCCATACAATCACACCAATTATCTAGCCCACGTTAAGTATCACGAAGAACTTGTGTTATGGATACTAGATAACGGATAAACATACTTATATACTTTTTTTTTGTAAATACATACATAATATACATATTAAACACCCAGACCAAGACAAATAGACATGTTCATGCAAACATGCAAATATTTGTCTTGTCCGGGGATCGAACCCGGGACCTCTGGCGCAGAAGGTGGGGTTAGTACCCCTGCGCCAAACAGGTCGTCAGCAAAAAATATTTTACGGTCATGGACACATAACCCATGACCACGGCCCCTGGAAAAAGTGTCGAAACGTCGGGAAATAAAAACAAAAGAAAATACTAATTAACCGACTTCAAAAAAGGAGAAGGTTCTCAATTCGGTTGGTATATATTTTTTTTTTATGTATGTACACCGATTACGCCGAGATTTTTGAACCGATTTCCGTGATTCTTTTTTTGTTCGATGCAGAATAGTTGCCAATTGGTCCCATAAAAATTTGGTTTTGAAACGCAGAAACGCTCATCATTGAACATACCGCCTCTGTGGTCTAGTGGTACAAGCACCGGTATCAGACCCAGGGGTCCCGGGTTCGATTCCCAGAGGGGGTACATATTGTATTCGGTTTGGTTGGTGGTTGGCACAGACATTTAGATCTATGTCTGTGGTGGTAGGACTTGTTGTAAGCCCGCCTGGCTAGCTACAACCATCTTAACTAAGCCTGACGCCATAACAACAATATTTTCAGCATTGTTGTGTTCCGGCAGTTAGAGATAAGATAGCCAGTTCCTCAGTGGTTGAGTATTCCGGGAGAAGCTCGCTTCCATTATCATCATGTATGATGAAGGCTAAGAGTCTCCCAGTCATTCATAAAAAAAACTAGATTAAAATCTGTAAGTAATATTCTCTCGCTAATTGATTAACGATTTTAATTAATTTGACATTCCTCGGATATTATCCCCGACAGTGAATAATTAAACTTAATCGTTTTTCTTTTCAATTCATAAGTATTAATTTGATCTCATAGTCTTTACTGAAAGCAGGCTTGATTTTAATTAAGAATTTTTAAATTAATGGTTTGTGCTTCGTTCATCCTAAGCTTGAGTTTCTTACTAGCGGCTGCGAAATTTCGCCGTCGTCCACAGAAATATAAGCTTAAGATAGGGAGTCTTCCGGCCTTAGTGGGGCAGGTACTAGTAGTTTTAGTTGACAGGCGGGCTGTCAACAATTGAGTCCTTAGGCCCGACGTGGGATGCGGTAGTCGTCGTCGTCGTCGTCCCCCCGCTTTCTCATCATTTTGAAGGAAGGCGGGGACACAAGGGGATAGATACGCCTTCCTCCCACCAAGCTAAAAAAAAAGCTTAACACTGGGTGGAGGCACGGGAGGGGCGTGGGATGGAGTGCGTGGCCTATGCTTGTATGGTCCGTGTAGTATACTACAGGTGAGTCCAACATTTAAATCGCCACTGCACCCAGGGGCGAGGGATGCCTAAGAGCACTTCTTCTAGATACAAAAGGGAGTCTTCCGGCGATGATGGCGAAGTATAGCGGTTGCCCTCTGTAATGAGGTTGATTCCCGCACAAGATAAAAATTTGTGTTAATGAACATTTGTTTTTCTTGGTCTGTACAAGGTACTTTATCTTGGTACTTATATCTGTTAAGTATGTTCTTACAAAAAAATATCATCATAAGTACCTTAAAATTAAATGTTAGTTTTTAGTTAATTTAACAGATGAATGGGGTCACAGCTCTATGAAATGATTGGGGAGCGGTGATCCTCTGATAGGAACTCCACTGTCACAGCGGGGTAGTAGTAGAGTATATCTATACTCTCGCTCGCATCTGCGAAGCCGGTTATTAACGGTTTTAATCAAGCGGTTAAAAATGCATTTTTCGTTATTAACGGTTATTTAACCACAATTTATTCTTGTTAAATTAAAAAGATACAAAATCCACCGGAAGAAAACAGTTTTTTCGGTTTCGGATATGTTCGCGGATGAAACCGGTTTGCATTCCCTACCCGCTACCCAAACGCCAACGTTGCCACTTCGTTCAAACGAAGCGGCTACGTCTCGTTTGTTCAAATTATGTACATAAGTAGGTGTGTTTAATAACTACCTAGTTTGTATATTTTAGTTACGTAAGCTATATAACGTTTATTTACATATATTTAAAGCTGGATTATGTATATTTGTCACTTTAAATATAATTTATAAAATCTGAAATGGAATCTTTCTTCACCACAGAATACTTAATAGTACAAGTACAGAAGGTTCACTTCGTAACTCCAATCAAATAAATTGCTAGTCTAGCTTACGACGCAATAAAGTCCAATTCATGTCGCGCTGCGCTAAATGCCTAACATTATATTCACCTACATTCTGCGTCTCTTTCTATCGCGTAACTCGTATTCTTTCTGACGCAGCTAGGGTTGCCTCTTTGTGATTCATTTATTAGTAGGTAGACTTTGTGTCGGCATATGCATAGTATAATCAAAAGGTAGATATATTAAAGGTAATAGCACAGAATACTTAATAGTACTCACCTAGGAGTTGGCTACACAATAAATAGACGGTCGGATAATTAACCGTTAATAACCGCATTTTATCGCTAACTAACCATATTTTTTTATAAGTAACGGTAGCTAACGGGATTTTTACAACTATATAGTAGAGTAATAAAGCATGTTATGTAGGTATATCCTTTGTCTTGTACTAATTATCTAACCATAATAAAAGTTCTCAACAAAACTTCTTTATGCTAGTGATGGTTTGAAAATTACTTCAGGAAACTCGAATATTTTTAACATCAAACACTTTAGCCTCAGACCTATATCGAGTTATACGAAAAAAGCGCTTCAAACTGTATGAGAACCTATAAATCGAATTTATCGTGCCTACGATGACGTCACGAGCAAGATTTAGTGATGTGGAAATGTTATTGACGAGCTCTTGCAAGAAAGCACTGCACAATTAACCATTTTCGTTTCTGAGTGACACGTGTTTTCATGGCAATGGTCTCAAGCGGACTGACATAGGTCGGAAAACTTTGACCGCGGATCAAACTTTTTACATGCAAGGTAGGTACACTTTTACCGTCTATCTCGATATAGGTCTGTGACTTAGTTCCTTTACCTATATTTAGTAAAACACTTGCCAAACACATGTCAGGGTGTATCAAAAATGTAATCATATTAACTGACATAGATAACTACACTACCAACCTATACCTACTATAATAATAAGCCATATAGACGGCTTGATGAACTCTGACACCAGAGGTGGCCACTAACCCTCATAGGTACGATAAGAGAGAAAAGATAATAATATCTATGAAGATCCAAGTTGTTACTTACATGATATAAAGGTAATAATGTAATAGCACCTTTAACATCTATAATCTGTACAAACAAAAATCACATTAGAGCGCAGGTTTTATTACATAAATAACGTCATTACGGCATCCATTTACATGGTCGGTGCTATGGAATACACTGTCATTTACCATTCGGTAAATTAAATTAGGCAGGAACAGGGTTGGACTTGGGAAATTCCCAAAAAAAATGATAAACTTAAAAAGAGGTTTTGTAATTATTTTATGATAGAACATTAAAAAATAAATCAACTAACTAAAAGATTTTAAAATATTAATAAGTACAGAAATGGTTTTCAACAAGTTGAAAGTGAAATCTTAATAATATTTTAAAATCTTGCATTCACATTAAAGCAATATTGTGCTTAGTGCACACAAAAATATTTTTGCATCCAGTAGGTTTCGCTTCCATTTAAAGAAAAAAAAATAGTATTATGAAAGCCTTATTTAAAATCATACTTAATAAGCTTAATAATCTCAAATAGTGTCAAATATTTGTATAAATTTTAAGAACATTGCATATTTTACGCTGACACGAAAATAGTAACTACTACTAGAAAATGTCGCTGAATCGTCTTGTCTCTAAATATAGGACAGCGCTTTTGGTCTTTTTTAAGGCACAGTCGAGTTCAATAATATCTGTGCATTTTTGGACTTTGTCGCATTAAGTTTTTGACGTCATCTTTGACTTTCTGTACAAATTGTTACAATAATTACTACGACAAGGACCAAAAATACACAGATTTATTTATATAATTAATTTGTGTGGCATAAAATACAAAATTATTTCCAGACTAGTTTCCGCGCGCGGTTTCACCCGCGTGTGAATATCGGGAATACCGTGGGAATATCGAGATAAAAAGTAGCCTATGTTACTCTTCGTCCTTTCAACTAAGTAAATACCAAAAAAAATCGATTGGTTGCTTAGTTAGGGCATGAAGGAAGGACAAACAAACACACTTTCGCATTTAGAATATTAGTAAGGATATTTAGCTAATTATTTTACCTGCATCCGCCCCTGTGTAAGGTCGGTAACTGGTGATTTTCTCAGCAAGCGTTTAGGCATTTGTTCTCGTCATTTGTAGGCACATCTTTCTTGAATATTATTTGCTTATTTCAGCTCACGAAATAAGCTACAACAAGAAATGCTGAAGGATTTAAGTAAATGACTCGCGCTTAATTTGCTGCTGTTTGTTTCGCAAAATGTATTACACGAGATGTTTTTTTAGAGATCCCTCTGAGTATTGCAATTGCAAAAGACAATGCCTAATTCTTTAAGGAAGGTGGCGTCTTTTTTTTTTCGCGCGGCCATCAACCAAATCTTGTTATTTCGGTTTAGAATAACGTAAAATGAAAATCTTACTATGAAGTTAGAGTTTAAACTCAGTCCGAACCGAGCTATTAAGGTTAGAAGTTAGAAAAAAAAGTGCACTTTTTTTAATGAAATATTTATATTTTTCGTTGTGGCCTTTTACCGTAAGGTCATAACTAACCAACTAGGCAGAAAATACAATCATCACTGCATTCATCTTTTTTCCATCCATCTCATAAACATCAGGAGGTTGCGTGTTCATATCAAGTCGGGGTCACCACTTTGGAGGATATAACTTTATCTTTATCTATTACTGAATGTCTATAGGATGAATGTCCAAAGGAAACTCGAACGTCGGAATTAAAAATATTATTTTATTGTAGGAAAACGCGTGTTAACATAATTAATTTTGTTAAATCAATAAAAACTTACAACTACTTGTATGAATTCAATTTGGTTTGACCTCAAAAAAAATATAAACATTTCCTAAAATAAGAGTATTTTATTTTTAGACTTTTATCCTTAATATCTCGCTCCGGACTGAGTTTAGACACCAATATATACACCAACATAATAAAAATTTAAATCGAAATAACAAGGTTTGGTTGTTAAACGAAAAAAAATGATGCCAATTTTAGCCATTACTTTTTTACGTCAACTATGAGTACCTATTCTGAATTGTAAAAAACTGCTTTTATATGTATATATAAAAGCAGTTTTTTACAATTAAGAATAGGAACGACTGTATAGTCGTTCCCAACCTCTGCTACTTAAGCTCAGGTTTCCTAGAACTAAGTTGTCGTTAAGTATATAGTGGCCTTATTACAGCGGCAAATGATGTTCTACTAGAACATTGTGTATTAAATTAATAAAACAGTGACTACTTATTACGTACTTAGTAGATACTGCCATCATAGCTATCCATTTTAGCCACTTATGTATGCCATAAAGGAAATGCAAAATGGTTTTAGACACAACAATCCCAAAGTTGTCGAAAGTTCGGAGCATTTGTTTTCAGTCAAAGCGGTATCGAATCTAGTAGCAAATACTATAGTGACTCTAGTATAGTATTTGCTAGTAGCAAATACTATTAATAGTAACGAATTTACAGACACATCAAAAATATGAAACTGTGACGTTAAACTTTAAGTTCTGTAACCGATACTGTCCTTATATTCAATCAATTATTAAGTAATGTTACAAATAGTGGAGATCGTATATGTCTCCGCACTACAAGCAGGCCGCTACACCTCTATTGCTGACTGGTTTTGCTTTTATTAATATTAAGAAAAGAGAGGCCCGTCGTTCTTATAGATATGGACGGTCGCCTTATCAGGTAATAATTACAAATTGTAAAATTACTTAATGCATTGAATATAAGAACAGTATCGAGATAAAGTTTATTATTAATGTAGCGCAAACGTGTTACGTACTGAAGTGTGAGTACAAAAATGTGTGTTACTCCGTTTGCTTAAGTGATCCCCGCCGGCCCTTCCCGGTTACCTTCAGGGTTTGGTCTCTTAATGCTTCAGCTGGGCGGGCATCGCCGTTGACATAACACTGCCCTGTGAAGCCTTCGAGTCAGTATTAATGTAGCTGTTATTTATGAGATTTGTCCATAAGTCTCAGAGACGTAACCTCAGTATTTATGTAATATTTTAGAATTGTGCATCCAGCACTAAGCATAAAATTTTTAAAAATGTATAAAGTCTTTAAATAGTGATATAGAAGTAGAAGAATGGCTGGAGGATTTTATAACGAGCGTCTATCAAGATAATTTAGAATGAACATAAAACATCGGAATCTGCGATTCCTACATCAGCCCACGCTGACTCAGAGTAAGATTTTACGAAAATTATTCCATTATTATTAATATTTAATATTTATATCTTTTAGAAATTTAATGTTGTTACCAAATTACTTTAAAATTAGACAAAAATGTTTTGATAATTATAAGTTGTAATGTGGGAGACTAATAATTTTCATGTTTTTATAAATTTAGAAATAATTATGACTTTATTATAAAAAAGAGTTTTGTTTTACATATTAAAAATATTGTATTTTTTTTAATTTATTTAAATGTACAAAGTGTACATAAGTTCTAATCAAATTAACTATGACGTCTGAGGAACGTCACGCTCGTCAGTATTAATGAACTAACGAGACCACGTCAGTACTTAACGTTAAAAACTTTTTATAAAACAAAAGAAAACCGACTTCAAAAAACTAAAAAGTAAAGCAAAAAAAAAGCCTATGATAAATTTTATAGAAAAATATTGGAAACAGTCAACTCGGCCACAAGTGAATTCTCAGATGGGAATTCACTTGTGGCCGAGTTGACTTTTATCCAATATTTTTCTATTTAAAATTTATCATAAGTATAAAAATAGCATTGAACAATTCAAAAATTGAAAAATCTTATATTCATCCATAGTTGTAGTTTCCTTATGGGGGTGACATGTTCGAAATCGAATAATACCCTTCGATAAACAGAAAAGAAATCATCCAAACCCAAAAACAATTCAAAAATTGAAAAATCATAAAAAAATAAGCTTTTTGAAGAAAAATAAAAGAGTAGGACTGCAAAGTAGGCCTTCGCTGGCAGCCTACTTTGCAGTCCTACTCTTTTATTTTTCTTGCCTTGGCTGGCACCGACTGCAAAAGGATTTTTTTTCTTTTTAGTTTTTTGATGTCGGTTTTAGTTTTTTATTTTACCATTTTTTAAAGGTAGAAGAGGTTCCGTGCCTACGCTGATAACCTTATTATGTCAACTGCTCATCACCTTTTACAAAATGCTGTCTTTCCCGGTGCAGGGACGTTACTTATTGAGGTGTTTACACCTTATTACTTGGATTGAGTCGAGCATAAATTGCTTATGAACCAAATTTAAGTAATCGTATCGCTTCCGTGAAGTGCTAAATCTATACTTATATAATAATATTATAAAGCTGAAGAGTTTGTTTGTTTGAACGCGCTAATCTCAGGAACTACTGGACCGATTTAGAAAATTCTTAAACCATTAGAAAGCTACATTTCTCCCGAGTGACATGCGCTATATTTCATCCCGATATTCCCACGGGAACGGGCACCACGCGGGTAATACCGCGAGGATCCGCTAGTATTTAATAGTTCCGATGAGCATATTTAGTCTACATCATCAGTTCCACTTCACCAAATGATGCTTTCCGGAAGCATATGTATGAGTTACTATTGAAAACACCAAAATCGCTATAGGAGTGCCTATAATATTTGAAGAGTTCCCTGAATTCCTCCAGGATCCCATGATCAGAAACTAATATAATGACAATGGGACCACATGGGAATATACTTCACATTGTCATTATATTAGGATCTGGAGCAAAAAAGAATCACTTAAATCAGTCCAGCCGTCTTCGAATAATCGAGTAACATACATAAAAAAAAAGATTCCGTCGAATTGAGAACCTCCTCTTTTTTTTTAAGTCGGTCAAAACTGGAAACCAGAAATTGGAAAAAGTGTCAAGCTCCGGGGACGGGATGACTATTATGGGCTTGTTTTATTGTTTTTATTTCTGTAAACCAAAAGAATGAGGAACGAAAAAGGTTAGTTCTTATTTTGCAATTCAAATACCGCAGTTTAAAAAAAGTCTGCGAATGTTCCCCAAATAAAAACATTATCGTTCCCGAAAATGTTATGACCCTCAAAATGGTGGTCATGACTATAAAATATAACACCATTATGAGGCGTTCCTAATTTCTTGTAGAATAAAGGAAATACCCTATTTACAATTGTAATTGAATTGCTATGGCATAGTAAAAATTAAAACAGAAGTTTAATGCTATTTCTATTAATATATGATGCTATTTTTTTGCTGGAGTCAAAACTATACTATTCAAAATAGTAAATGAAAGGACAAACTTGAAATCGTTGGTAAGTACCTACGATTCAAAAGTTTGAATGATTTGATTCAATTTTAATTGAATTTTTTAAATAATTATTTAATTTATCCTTTCTCAAATACAATTCAATAAGTATGTTAACAATGTTGTCAGCTCTAAAATTTATCTTTTTAGACTTTTGTTGTAAAGAATGTATTATAATTATGTAAGACTAGACTTAAGCGCGTGCTACGCACGTGTACTCACTGGACTGGAGTCACTTGAGTAAAAAGTTTTATGGCACTTGACCTTAAAAGATCAATTTAAAAAAAAAATCCCGGCCGTCTTCATTTTTTTTGGGATTTTTGAAGCTATTAGTGAAGGCTGTAGGTGTTATACTCATGGCTCTGGAGGGAACATTAGAATGGATAACACGGGCCTTATATATAGAAGATAAACCTTAAGAAATGACGTCTTCTTTCACATTTCCTACTGTTACCTACTAGTTGTCATATAACTATGTATAATGCGACTGGAAGAATTCACTACGTTTCATTACTCCAATCTACGGTTGCAAGCAGGACAGACATACGTTTGTTGTACGTAACAGACAAAGACAAACTAATCTTCTTATACAGGACAGGACCCGCAAATGACACTCCATTAGGTTTCGCGGTGCTAAGCCCAGTATTGTGTGAAAAAGCCTCCTTTTTAGACAAGTTTATTCCGTAACGTTCTTTTAATCCGACCCTATTTTGGCCTAGTCTAAGATAAATGAAAAAGAAAAGGTACATAGGAGACGCTAGTGACCTATGATAGGTCTTTTTTCTAGTGAGAAAACTAGAACTTCAGCTCTCTTAACGAAGAACTTGCGTGTTTAAAGACGTTCTAGATTTTTTTCTAGAACGTCTTCTGTATTTGTTGCAATATCTTTAGTATGTCCAGAGTTCAAAAGCGGGTGTCGACTATTTCATAATAATAGACGTCACTTTTGGTTTATTCCAGAGCCCAATGCGCAGGTCATACCAGCAGCGGGTTTCAAGCATCGTTTCACCCACAGACCTATCGAGAAAGACGGAAAGAGCGCTTCAAACTGTATGAAAACCTAGCTTGTCGAATTTTTCGTACCCACGATGACGTCACAAGCGAAATTTACTGATGTGGGAATGTTATTGATGGGCCCTTGCAAGAAAGCAATGCACAATTAACCATTTTCGTTTCTCAGTTACGCGTCTTTCATGGCAAATGGTCTCAAGCGGACTGACTTAGCTCGGAAAACTTTGAACGTGGATCAAACTTTTGACGATAACTTATCTCAAAATAGGTATGTGGTTTCACCTCTTTTCATGCATGGGTTCACACCGCAATATACCAAGCTAAGCTATGCTAGCAAAATAAACCTAATTATCCAAATATGCGGCGACTCCAACGAATCTAACCTCGCAAAGTTCATCCCACTCTCAAGTCGCTTGTAATTAACATTACTTCAATATTGCGATAACAATTGTAGGTAATAAAGCTGTTTCATACCAGAAAACCAGGATCCAAAACCAATTCGAAGATGATAAAAAGCAACTAGTCTCATGTCGCCCTGACGGAGTTCGAACCTTGGGAATCCGGCCCAATGCATTGGCCCATAATGATATGGTTCGAATCCCGTCAGGGCGACATGAGACTAGTTGCTTTTTTCTAGTATTTTTTCTTGTTTAATATTTATTACATAAAAATTAAAAAGTTACAATTCGCAGATGTTTATAACATTTTTAGAAAATCTATTTGCCGTATGTTAGGGAGAAACAGCGAAAATCTTTCATGTAACCTGATTAATGGTTTATCACGCTCAAGTCGATCGAAGCTTGATAGATTACCAAAATGATTAATCTAATGCTTGATCGTAATAATAAATCGTGTTACGAGACTTAAGAAAATTTACACATCGACGTTAACAAAATTAATGGCGTTTAATGTCTTATAGCATAGTATAGGTAGGTACAATCGGGGAACTTCCCGGTTGACCAGTAGTTGTGATATAAACATTTTCTTTATATCTACTACGTTTTTAAATAAAGCTTCCTAAAAAGACTCGGGAAGTTCCCCCACTGTACAGTCACAAGCAATGATATGTCAATATATACATTTGACGACCTGTTTGGCGCAGGGGTACTGAACCCGCCTTCTACGCCAGAGGTCCCGAGTTCGATCCCCGGACAAGACAAATATTTGTGTGCATGAACATGTCTATTTGTCTTGGTCTGGGTGTTTAATATGTAAATTATGTATTATTTACAAAAAACAGTATATAAGTAAGTTTGTATCCGTTATCTAGTATCCATAAACACAAGTTTTTAATGAAACTTAACGTGGGCTGGATAGTTGGTGTGATTGTATGAAAATTATTATTGTTATTATATTATTATACAACCTGTTCATATTGAAACTACGGAAACAAAGTTCTCTGGGTACAAAAAAGACATTCAATATTGTAATGTGAATGTGACAAGGTTGTATTACATACGTGTTACATACATATTATTGGTCGTGACTGTACGTAGGGATTCGCTAAAGAAAACATTTATTGACATTTGAATTTTCGGGCTAGAGATATTCGGTTGACTGATTTTCGTTGAAAACGGTTAACAAAATGTTTTTACAGTTTTAGGTAATGTTCTTTTATATGTAGACTTTTACCCTCTATTCAAATTAAGGCCCTTTTCGGGAATCCTGTGTCCAACTTAATTTATTCTCATTTGCAGCCGACTGTTTATTCAAAAAACAGGAGGTTATTTTGCACTTACTTATTAAACCAAAAATTTTTTAACTAGCGGTCGCTCACGGTTCCACCCGCGTAGTTCCCGTTCCCATGGGAATAATCTTATACCTCTATGCAAACATTGTCCTGACAAATAACGAACACAACAAAAACGATTGTGCAATCGAACGACACTATTATGCACTTACATACATTTCAGTGATTCATTTTTATTTATCTAGGTAGATAATATTAAACCTTTACCTACATGTAAGCAATTATTGTAAACTATTAATACTTATGACGGTGGCACTGTGTTTAACGTGTTTGGCCTGCGATTGAAGCGGTTAAGCAACTTTTGTAATAGGCGGTCAAGGGATGGGGAATCAAAAATTTACTATCTCGAGATTCTCCGTGATTGTGACCACATTAGTGGGTCTCTTTAGCGAGCCTAAAAAGCCTCTTTAAGTTATTTTGAGAAACAACTTTTCTTGTAACTTATAACATCTAGAAACTATAAGCAAAGAAAGTAAGAGTGCTGATATTTTTAATCCACATTGTGAAAAAATTACAATCGCATTAAGAAAATTTCGAAACCAACAAACTGCGTATTGTAAAAAACGCTATACGGTATTCTACACAACCAATCCATTTGGCAACCAAACAAATTTCATTCAACTAAAATTTGATCTATGTAAACGAATTCGTAACTCCACATCGGGATATTCAATCAAAAGGGATCAGCGAACTGGCCCCAAGTGGAAAAAACGATTTGGAGGAGTCCACTCATTTTGTTAGGAAAAAACCGTTATTTACAGACTTTTGTTTGTTATTTTAATTGAATTTCCATTTTTATTGCTTTAGAATTAATTTTTAGATGTACTATTTCTAATTCATGTTAAACGCGAAAAGTATATCTATCACACATGGATGCCTCGGTATAGTAAAAAGTGGTATAAAAGTTAAAGCACTTACCATCAGCCTTCTGCTTTTTAATGAATGGATGATGAAATGATAAAATTAAATAAAATTAATTAAAATATATAAATATAAATATATAATGAATAATATAATAAATATATTGAATCGGACCCCATATAGTCTCACAATGCGAGCTGCATGACATAATTATCTTAGACATATAATAAGTACTTACACATATATCATTGAGTTTATCTCTTTTTCTAATTCATTAGCTGTTTTCGAAACTTTCGACAGTAACAAAAAGTTTTTAAGTCTAATAAAAACTGTTCGGAATGAAATTTCATCCACACCAAAAAGGTTCTAAAAGTATTACGTTTCAAAACTCGCACGATATCTCGGGCAAACTTTACACTTGAAGAAATCAGGTATATTCTCGCATACTGCTGTGTAATGAAAGCCTGTATCAGGGAGCGTACACCAAGTTTTAGATAACCCTTGAATTTATAGCCACTGCCTGTCAAATGCGGTGCGGATACATTAGGGGAAAACGATATTATTAGTAATTTTTTGCTTATAAAGAGAGTTTGCAAGTCAAATTTTTTATCACTATTCTTTTGGTATTAAGAAATACTTACTTATCAACGAGATGACGGTTTTGTGTGACAAACCCCGAGTTGTAAGTCTAATAAATATAAATATTGTGCCGTGTGGTGGCGGGCTAAGAATACAAGTGTCACGGTCGTGCATTGGTTTTCCAGCGTAGTAGGCACTGTAGATCTAACTAGGTAGTAACTTTGCAATTATACTATCCTGCTACCAATTATTATAAGTTTGAAAATTTGTGAGGCTATTTGGATGGATGAATGTTTGTTACTCTTTTACCCAAAAACTACTGAACTGATTCACATGAAACTTTACAGCAATGTAGCTTATACATCAGAAAACCACATTGTATGAAAATATTTATAATTATCCTGATATTCCCACGGTAACGGCAAGCACGCGGCGAGTGAAACCGAGAGCGGCCGCTAGTCATAAAATTATAATTAATGTATATTTATTTAGGTTTTGAATGAGGTAGGCACTGCCTAATTGCCTATATGGAATGCACGCCCCTGGTGTCACCACTCCCTTATATGCCTGGGATGTCGTGAGAGTCGACTAAGAGGCTCGACGCATTGAACACCTGTGCGAGAGAAGGAAAACTTGAAACAAACTCTCTACCAACCCATCTGGACAGCGTGGCAGCAGTAGGCTTATAACCTCCTATGAACGCCACAATGGGCGTTAGCTAGGAGAGGCCTATGACCAGCAGTGGTGGACATAAACAGGCTGATGATGATGATGATGAAGAAAAAAAAAAAGTATCTCCGAAACTGAAATTTTTAAACATCATCATCATCATCATAGCGGCAACTAAACGACACCTTTGGCATTGGTTAGGCCTAAAATGTTATTCGAAAACACATGATTGCCAGCCTATCACCTATTTTAGTTTTAGAATATACACTGTCTATTCATAAGCAGCTCGCATATTCTATTACACTCCCAGTCCAGCATGGGAGTACAAAAAAAACAATAATGAATAAATAAACGTCTACGAGCTGATGATGATGAAGCCCCAATCGCTACCTCTCCGTACCGTAACCGTACCGTAACACCACGCAGGTGACTGTGGATAATTTATTGAAGCAATTTCCGAACTAGCACGCACTATCTGTACCCTTCAGTGAGCAGCCTCCACGGATTTTTCACTCTTTAAATAATGTTCGGGGTTAATGAAATTTAGTGGACCCCTGCAAGTCTATCTTTTACCTACTTTCTAACGTATTGGATACAAAACTGTTTTTCGAAATGTTTTTATAGGTGCTTTAAGGGCAGATTTTTCAATCCCCTGGTTATAAGTGAGTTAAATTCAACAAATAACTAAAATACATTACAATAACAAACTAAAAGAGATATGAAAGACAATTATTTTTTTTATTTATCTCTGACTAAGTAAGTACTCTGCTGTGTAGTGTCGGCTTAGAATAGCACTACCCCCTCTCATCCCGTGGGTGTCGTACAAGGCGACTAAGGGACTCAGCCTTCAGGAGATGGGCAGCAGCGTCTCCTACAAACTTGGCCATACTGCGATCGCCAACCCGCCTGCCAAGCGTGGCTCTTATGGCAAACCCCCCCTTTTGGTGGAGGCCAATACCCAGCAGTGGGTGTTATGTGGCTGAGACGACGAAGTAAGTACTCAGTTTCACCCGAGTTCTTTTCATAATAACACGTGTTGTGAGGCTCCATTTTAAACTCAATCTACCGTACAGTTTCTGTATATTACAAAATATATTTACTTGACATTGGCAAAATTCGCGTATTTAAAGAGATCACGCCATAAAAAGAAAAAAAAAGTAAGTACTACGATAACAGAGGCATTGTTATCAGAGCATTGAAAAATCGACTCCGAATGACAATATTTGTTATTAAATGCCTATAGTTTATTTTTGGTCTCGGCGTTGGTTTTAGCAACGCGTAGACCAAATGTAAATCTATGGCCAATTCCAATGTTTGTATGTGGTCAATATTTATTTTTGTAAAATACCTATGACTATATTTATGTGTAGCACTTATAGCTTTTTAATAATCATTTGAAACCATTGATTGAAAGTTATCCGGGAACTTTAAGTTCCCGCGGATGTATAGAGTCGGGCTGTTTATGTTTGCATATTTAGTATTATTATGCGCATATTATGAACGACACGGACAGAGTAGGAATTTTAAATTTGGCAAAATAATGGAAATCGTCTGCCTCTGCCAAGAGAAGATGTAAGAGGAATACCGCAAATAATAATATAAAAACTGTGGAAGAAATGACTTGAACGAGAAAGTAAACGAGGAGATAACAGAGACGTACTGCGCTCTTAATTGAGTAGGGAAAAGGATAAACAAATGAAAATCCCTTAGGGAATAACCTTTTTTTCTTTCTATCCTATTTCCTATCCCAAGGGAAAATGTCTTGACAGTCTGTAAAGTTATTTTTCCTCGTCCAAGAAGCGAAGGTAACCCAAAAAAACATTTCATAAAAAAATATCAAACCGACTTCAACAAGTAAAAAATAAAACTTTTGGAGTCGGTGCCAGCCAAAGCATTCTACATTGCACTTCTATTAACTATTTTTTTTTTGGCCTTAGCTAACTAGCACCGACTCCAAAAGTTTTATTTTTACTTTTTGATGTCGGTTTGATTTTTTTTTATAAAATGTTTTTATTTCAGATTTTTTTGTTCCATTATGTGCCGTTACTTACACTAAAAATCAGCCCATACACAACAATGATGTCATCTAGGTATACGACTACTCGCCAAAAGGTGATTGATATTTTTCAGGATTATGAAAAAACTACTAGCCAGATCTTCGTAAAAATTATATGGGACCACACACAAACCATTTTCTTCCAGATAAAAAAAGAATTTTAAAAATCTGTTAACAACTGGCGAAGTTATGGTGGAACATACATAAAAAAAAATAAAAAAAAATAAAAAAATACAGTCGACTTGAGAACCTCCTCCTTTTTTTGAAGTCGGTTAAAAAGAATAACACAGATTTCTTTACCATCTAAAAATAGCACATCAACATTCCTTAACCGCCTTTAATCTCTCAAATCTTGTCATAAAAAGGCAAAATAAACGGAAATAAAATTTACCTCAATACAACAAACACCAATTTACGTTTTTAAACAGGCCCAGTCATTATTCCGCCGTCACCGGCATCCCTTTACCGGACCCGAATGATTGATGACGGGCCCAAATTGCTCGGGGCCCTATCTGTTCACAATTTTAGGACCACGGAGGATTTAGGGCTTGGTTAAAGACAAAAGAGAATCGGCCGAAATCGGACGAAAAGTTGAAGAATTTAGGATTAAGGAGGACCTTAAAAACATGTCCAATCTGTACACAATTTTTGGACCACAGAAGACTTGGGGTTGGCCGAAGACAAAAGAGAATCGACCGAAATTGGACGATAAAGTATTTGGGACTAATGACATACGAGTATAAGACACTTTGACAAACTTAGGCTAAAACCTCACCGAAATGTTAGTGGCAAGCAGCGTTGGGTAGCTTTAAGAGTATTACCGAATCACCTAACCCGATTGAAGACGCCCATATTGAGAGTCTAGGTAATCGATGACGGTACAAGGTATTTCACTGTTTCCTTTATTCGGTTCTTATTGCGGTCGGGTGGTGCATCTTGCATATCCTCTTTTTTTACAGTCAATTAATATAATTCACCAACGAATAGGTACCTATACAATACAATATGCGTCATGCTCGTGAACGGGTGCTGCCAGTGGGATGGGTCTGCTCTTGTCTGATTGTGTTAAAATGTGTTGAGATATTTATATTTTTGTTTCAATTTTATAAATTCTATGTTATTTATGATGTTTTGAATTCAGAACGTGGCAGTGCTTGATCAGAATAAATAAAAATAAGTAATGTTCTCCAATTATTGTAATTAAGTATATGAAAGCCATTATTATTATTATTATTAATTTACTTTAAATACGCTTTATGATTATGACCCAGCTGATGCGTCTTCCAGTAACATTGTAAGTTGCGTCTTATATTAATGCACTTTTATCCTTATTTTTTTGTTTTTGCCATTGTATTTTTTATATTTATACACTTTAACATAAGTACCTGAAGTACGTCATGCTCACTCAAACGTTTCTTCGGCGGTGTCGTGTGAGGCGGGTCGTTACGTTCCCTAAAATATGGTTGAGCGAAGCGATGGCTGGTTCATGCGTCATGCTCGTGAACGGGTGCCGCCAGCGGAAATGGGTCTACTTCAGTCTGCTTGTCTTAACGTTGTGCTTAGAGATTAAATATTTTCATCTAAAATAAATTGCTATCGACCTGTATGTACGTCACAACTTGCAGTACCTACATTAACCTTGTAATGCGAGAAATGTTAAATGTAAGTCCTTCCTTACGAGTTGAAAATTGTTTACGGTTAGGATAACCATAAAATGTAATATTATAATTAGTATTTTCTTTTGTGATGGAAATTGACCTTACTGATATGTTAAGCTCACTTTTCAATTTGACGACTCTGTATGAAATAAAACAGGGAGAAAAAAATAGCCCTTGACGAGTTTCTTGCCGGTTCTTCTCGTTACAAGGTCTCCCGCCGTAGGGTTTGTGAACCGATGGCGTAGCTTCTTTGACGTTCATAAGTGCTTGTAACAGCCTAGACTGAATAAATGATATTGATTTGATTTTAATAAAATAACTCTTTATTATAACACCATGTACATATTACATTTACAATAAAGTTTTAAAGGCGTTATAAAGGCGGTCTTATCGCTTAAAGCGATCTCTTCCAGACGACCAACAGTATGGAGAGGTTGACAGAAAAAATAAGCAAGCAATAATAATGGACGGAAACAATTATAAATATTTGTTATAAATAATCATACATATATACATAAAGTTATAAACTTACATAAACATTAAATATTAATCGCATTCAACGAATATTTTAATTAAGTTTTTATTAAAGCTTCCTATTCTGATTTGAACCTAAATAGCAATACCGCACCTTTAATACACCTTCAATAGATTAATTTGGCACGAGAGCAGGTACTTAAATGTTTAAAAACTGTCGATGTATATACATACTGTACTAATATCAAAATGTGGTGAAAGCTTATTACAACCCATATTTATGATCTATTCATTATCACTAAAACTGGAAGAGAGCACTGATTACTCCCATACCGAAAACTAATAAAAAATACTCTATAATACTATACAGGCGTCCAATCTCAATCTCAAAACTATGTATCTTTGACAAATTACTGGAAAAAATTGTCACATCACAATTATCGTTTGCCACAAATATAGTTGCTTTCACTGACTTTGTGCTCAATGCAATGGACCAAAACACGCAGGTGGATGTGGTGTACACGGATTTCTCCAAGGCTTTCGACAAAATAAATCACAGTTTGTTATTGTTTAAGTTGGAGAAGTTTGGTGTGCATGGTAATTTGCTACGGTGGCTAAGCCCTTATATTCGAAATCGTAGTCAGGCTGTTTCCTTAAAAGGCTATTGTTCAAGCTTCCTTCCTATACCTTCTGGAGTTCCTCAGGGATCACATCTTGGCCCAGTTCTGTTTTCTATTCATATTAACGACATAAATGAAGTCCTCCAGAGTTGCAACTATCTTCAATACGCTGACGAAACTGTTTTTTTTAAGGCTATTACCAATTCTGAGGACTGTCACAAAACACAGGCAGATTTAAATTCCCTTTGTAAATATTGTCTTCAAAGCCAACTATTTTTGAATATTGATAAATGTAAAATTTCACCCGAAAATCCTCAGCCGTTTTGTTTGATTATATATTAAATGATGTAATTATTGAAAGATTTCAACAGGTGAGACATTTGGGCATTATAGTTGATAATTAATTATCCTTTATCTTGCATTACAATGCTATGGTTCAAAAAGCTTTTCGTAACCTTGGGTTCATAAATAGAATAACAAAACCATTCAAAAATTCTCATACATTAAAAATTATTTTGTTTTGTTGGCTCTGTAGTATGGAATCCACAGTATAAAACCAACATCGAAAGAATTGAAAATGTAGAAAAAAATATAACTAAAGAAATTACAATCAAAGTTTAGCATACGAAGAAGCTATAAAAAAATATAAAGATATAAAATAAATACAAAATTCTTACTTAAAAAAAATCGTTGTAAGCAGTTTGACATTTTTAAATTGTTAAATAATAGATAGATAGATAGATAAAATCATTTATTCGCATCACAAACATACATGCACATGAACAAAATAAAAGAAAAGAAAAATAAACAAACTACTTACGGACTAACAAAAATAAGCGGGCACATAGGTTCGTATAGAGACCTACCCATGAAATAAAACTATTGTTTAATTTCATAAGTACCTATATCTGTGCATTTGTGTCATAGCGATGCAAAGAGGCAAAAGCTCAGCGTATATTTTGCCCCGAAAGAACAAAACACTGGTTTTCAGCTTTCACCCGTAGAAAAACGCGAGAGACGCATTAACAAAATCGGACGCCCTTTTATTAATTTAAAAAAGATTCTAACATTTTAATTTTGCATTTCAAATAAATTAAAATAGGTGCAACAAATAATCATAAATAATAAAATAATTTTTAATACAAAAAAATTTGAGCGATTAATATAATATAAATAAAATATATTATCATGCCTTGAATAAATTAATTGAAAGTGAGTCTAAAATCTAATAAATCATAGAATTAATATCAGTTCAAAATTAATAAATTCTATTAAATTAATAATATGCAAAAAATTCAATCTTATTAAAATTAAACTAAAATTTCATCATCACCAGAACCTGCAACCAGTCGACTATTTTTGCGTACTTAGATTTTGTAGTTCCAATAGTGCTATTTTAATATTGTTTTTGAATGTATATTTTGATGTTAATTGCCTCATTGGGGGCGGTATATTGTTCCAGCACTTAGTCGCCTGGTAGCGGGAACTACCTGTAAAAGCCACAGTCCTATGCACGTGAGATGCCAACAGAGGGCGAATTGACCTGCCATCGCCTGACCCATACTGTGTGTGAAATTTGCGAAAATTCAGCTTATCGTACAAATACTCTGGGCTTTTAAATTTCATAAGGTCAAACATTAAAATCGCCAGATGCAACCGTCTGCGTGACTCCATATTAAGGATAGAGGCTGATATAATCTCATTAGTTGCCCTGCATTCTTATCAAAAGTCAATTTCATAACAAAAGCCCGACTTCCCGCACGCTCCTCACACTATTCATTTCTTTGTTCCACCTCGAACCAAGAAAAACTATTTATTTTCCACGCTATCTTCGCATATATAATAAAGAATTTCATAATACAGATCTTTTTAAGAGCTCATTGAATACGTAGAAAAAAGATCTGATAAATCAACTTATGTTTTCTATATGTTTCGTTATCACTTATCATTAAATTAATGGAATAGCTATCTAAAATAGTAAAGTTATTTTCTACCACACTATATATGTTTGTTTTACTAAGTTTTAGCAAAAAAAACTGTGTAAAGTATTTTATTATTAAGTATATTTTTTACGTTTGCAAAAAATATCTGTAAATTCTAGCAAGTACCTACTTAATATTAATAGTAATGGTGGACACTCATTGTCTATAATGCAAGTTTTATTTAATAGTAATTTTTACTAATAGCTATGAGTCAAAATAAACAGAAAAAAAATCATCAATGTCTGCAAACCGATGAACAATAGGTATATTTTATAGGGGAAGGTAATATTTCTTCACTACATTTTTAAAGACGCTCAGAGACTGAGCACGTCTTATCTGAACAGGCAGTGAATTCCACAGTCGGATGGCGGGTAGCCATTGGGAAGCCTAATGGTGAGCTTAGAACGAAAATGGGAAACGAGATCATATTTGCGTAAACCAAATATAAATCTGACACAGAAGTTTTGTAGTCGCTCAAGTTTGTTTAGCTGGTCCTCCGTGAGATCAGGATAACAGACGTCGGCATAATCAAGTATAGGATGCAAAAGAGACTGCGTGAGTGCTATTTTCGTGGCAGTGGGAAGGAAATTACGCAGTCTTCTCAGGGAAGCCGCTGAGGCGTATAACTTGCGACTAACTTCTTGGAGCTGTGGCACCCAGCTTAAAGTACTATTTAAACTTTTAACAGACTGACTGTATGGAATTTCACTACCCCCAAATTTCACTTTGGGGAGCGTACGTAAATCAATGTTTGTTATAGCTCTAGAACTGCGTATAATAATTGCCTGTTTTGGAGTGGTTCACTAGGAGGCCAAAAGATTTTGTCCAATCTTCAATTTTATATATTTCTGAAGAAATAGTTTGAACAGCTTGACGCAATTCAGGAATAGTAGTTTAGCAATACAACCGAAGATCGTCTGCATACAGGTATTTATGGAAGGAAGGAATTTATGGAAATAGAAAATAAGAGAGGAGATAGCACGCCAGCCCTGCGGAACGCCAGTAGTGGACTCACGCCATGAAGAGAAATCTTCATTAAGGCGAACTCGAAAGCTTGCGTCCGTACAGATAACTGTGAAACCACTCAATTACCGTTGGAGATAGGTTAAGAGAGCGCAGCAGAGCCAGGAGATGTCAAAATTAACTGTGTTGAAAGCATTACTGAAGTCCACCAATGTTAGTACCGTTAGGTGCCCCTTTTCCATACCAAGACGAATATCATCTGTGATTTTAATGAGCGAGGTGACAGTGCTGTGGCCAGGGCGGAATCCGGATTGGAAAGGATTGTGAAATTTATGACAACTGAAAAATTTACTTAAATGGTGAAGAAGACGTTAAAGAACCTTCGATAGGAATGGGAGGATAGGATCCACGAACCTATATTCATCGTATTCACTTATTAGGTATCCCAAAGGTTAAACGTAACTAGACAATTGAGTCTCTTAAACTCAGATACTTCTTTACTAGAACTCATAAAAGCGCTTATCTATCAGTTTTCAAGTAACGGTTTAAATTGAGAGAGGAAGAGTTTAATTAATATCAGACAACTTCCCCACATGAATCTGACATTGTTTTCGCTCTCTCTCTCTTATCGTATGAGGATTAGTGGCCACCACTGGTGTCAGAGTTTATCAGACCGCCTATAAGGCCTCTGTTTGCATTGAATAGGCTTCGAAACTACTGATCGGATTTGGATGAAATTTGGTACACATATACCTAGTAGATAGCCTGGTTATGAAGATAGGATACTATTTATCCAGATATTCTCAGGGGAACGAGAACGACGCTGGTAAAACCGCGAGTAGCCGCTAGTTAGTTTATAAATATACCCATTGATTGGCTTTTACTATCTGCACTGGAAAGTAATATTATTAAGAATAAATATTATTGACAATAACTACAGCCTGCTGGGGGTAAATTTGGTGTCGGTTCAGTCGGTACGAGATTTGGGAGTTCTTCTTGACTCGAAATTGCATCTAGATCTTCACATAAACGCGATCAGAGACAAATTTCTTAGAATGTATGGCTTTGTTATGAGATCTTCGAATGATTACAAGCGCCCTTCACCCTCATATTTCTTTACAAGACACTCATTACATCCCAATTGGAATATGCTGTGCAAATTTGGATCCCTATGTTAAAAAAAAATACATAGATGCGTTAGAAAGTGTTCAACGTAGATTCTTACGCTATGTGAATTTTAAATATCGACGTAATCGCCAATCGTATCCATGTCTACTGGAGGAATATAAATTACTTAGTTTAGAAAATAGGCGTATTCTCCTGGGAGCAATGACACTGTATAAGATATGTAATAATAAATTCGACTGTATGGACCTGTGCAATGGTCTTTGTTACATAGTCCCGCGCAGTGTGCACAGGAGAGAGGTGCACGTGCCCCGGCTGTTCTACACACCGCGGTGTCGCACGCACGCCGGTGCGCGCGCGCCCCTCCACCAGCTAACTGACACATTTAACAACCTTTTCCATAGCTTAGATATATTCGCAGATTCTGAGTCCAAATTCAAAAAACTAGTAGTAGAAGTTTTGGCAGATTTATGAGATTAACTCTATTTTTTTTCAGTTATTAATGTACTTAGTTAAATTAGTTAATTATATATAAATTTTGCATAATAATCATACTTTCCCAAAATCTATTAAGTACTACTTACTTACTTATTCAAGTATCTAGATGTAAGTTTACCTTTTTTTGTTTTTAAATCATGCATGTATTCTTTTTAGTCAGTAGGTACTTAAGTTAATGAGTATCACAAATTAACTCGAGGATAATGTTGTGGGCTTCACTATAAGCAATACTTATGTACTTCTTCTTAATTAACATATATTGTGAACGCTGTTTTTTGTCCCAAATAAATAAATAAATAAAGCCAGCAGGTATGTTCTTCTTTCACTTCCGGACCAGCCGGGGTGGTACTAAATTAACAAATTTAAATTCGCTATGTCTCATCGCTTGCGCTCACGCTATCGCTTGCTCACGTTCAACACGCTGCCTTCAATTTGCATGTAATCATTCGAATTGTAAACGAATATTGTGCCTGTTCCATTCGATTATTTAACGCTGTTCTGCATAGTTTCAATTAGAACCTGTTGGAACTGAAAAATAGTGTAAACTACAAAACTATTCAAAGCTTTGTAGTGGTAACTATATTTGAAGTTTAACGATAATAATTTATATGACAGAACACTGGTTATAAGTAAGTACTAAGTTTTATTATGTGCCAGGGAGTGAAATACCCTGCCTGCGTCTGTATTCTCGGGTAGGTAAGTAGCCTACAATCCTGGTGTATTTGGAGCTCGAGTGAATAGGTTTTTTCTAGGCAAGCTTGTTCCATCTTAGGCCTCCTCTTAATCTTACGATTCAGAATAAGGCCAGGATAAACCCAAATAATGTAAAAAAAATCTTCTCCTTTCTTCTTCGCTGGACGAATATTGTTTCTATTAGAACCTGTGGAAACTGGAAAATACTGGAAACATATAACAGAACACATAATAGAAATAGTATTTTTTTTTAAATATCATCATCACCATTCATCCTATCACAGTCTACTGCTGGGCGTAAGCCTTCCCCAAGGTTCACCACAAGACACGATCTTCCGCCTTTTTCATCCAGTCACTACGCGGAACCTTTCTCAGGTCGTCGGTCCATTTAGCAGGGGTGCGTCCTACACTAAGTTTGCCAAAACGTGGTTTCCATTCAAGAATTCCTATGCGTCGTATTGCAGAAATATAAATATTAACAGCCATCACTCAATCCCAGGGCTTTGACTCTACCGGATTCAATCCCAGGGCCAAAACCTCAAAGTAGGCGAGACCTTGAAAACTGGTAAACAAACCACTCTAAGGCGATTCACACACTGGCTCCGCGCCCCGATCACGCGCGCGGCGATTTAAAAGCACCTAAAACAACCGAATCACTTATCGCTTGATTTGCATGCGAAAGCGCTGTTATACAAAAGCATCTATTCAATTGTTTAGAAAATACGACTCTCTCTGACAGATTGCTCCGCACCTCCACACCTAGTGGCGAAATCTGTTAGCGGACCGCGCTACAGCGCCGCGGCGGCGGCACGATTTTGGTGTGTTGGACAACGCGCTCTATACTATAATGATGACATTTGCATACAATATTAAAATTCACGCCCCGGAGCAGTGGGTTTACCGCCTAACATGGATGTCGCATTTGCTAACTGCCAATCTTTATTGGATATACAGCATTTCGTATTTCCTTGACCGTCTTTATTAAATTCTCCATTTTATAGAATGCTATATTGCGGTTTTCAATATTGGAAAAGACTTTTCACTGAAAATAGCACGGAAAATATGCATTTAGTGACCAACCGCCTATCACATTGTACAGTCACCAGCAAGTTACCCTTGGACTTTGAAATATATAACATAAAAAAATCTACTGATATCAAGTCCACCGGTATCAGACCCAGAGGTCCCGGGTTAGATTCCCAGTGGGGGTACATATTGTATTCTGTTTCGTTGGTGGTAGCACTTGTTGTAAGTCCGCCTGTCTAGCAAACACCATCTTATCTGACAACATAACAAAACAACAATGTTTTCAGCATTTTGTAATTCGGCAGTTAGAGATAAGATTATAGCCAGTTCCTCCGTGGTTGAGGATTCCGGGTGAGGCGTGCCTTATCAATACTTAAAATCATGTATGATGAAGGCTATGAGACCCCCTGTTTTAAGAAAATAAGGTCCCGCTATTCGTCTACGTCGGCTCAGCCACATGACACCCACTGTGAGGATCTCCACAACGATCGGTCCTGCGCTGCCCGCATCCTACGGCTTCCCACGACCTTTACCAGATCGTCAGTCCACCTTGTCGGGGGCCTACCCACGGAGCGTCGTCCTGGGCGCGGGCGCCAATCCAGAACCTTTCTTCCCCAGCGGCTATCGGTTCTTCTCGCTATGTGTCCCGCCCACTGTCACTTCAGCTGAGTAATCCTTCGATGCGATGTCGATTACTTTAGTTCTCCTACTACCGAATCACAAACGAGGAGATCTCGTTTGTGATTCGGTCACGTAGGGAATCGCCGAGCATATAGCCTTCTCCATCCTATTGCACCCTTCTTATCATACCCATAGTTAGTGACCACGTGTCATTACCGTAAGTCATCACTGACAACACACACTGATCATAGACTTTCGTCAGATACTGAAGTAAGTTGGCCGTTATTTACTCAAAAAGGTCAAACTTCAAAGCATGTCGTGCTGTTGTCTGTATTCGATATGAATATTTTATGTTTCAGTTCTTTGGTAGTCTTATCTCACTTGCTTCCAGAGTATGTGATAGATAGAACACTATATACTGGTGTTATATTTTTCAGTAATATGATTATTTTCTTATCTTTGATTAGTGTATTAAAAATTTATTATATTTTTAAAAGTGGACATACTCCAAGACTGGATGCGATTCGTTGGCATAAAAACCGTTGATCTAATTGCAATGTCACTAACGTTCACTTCATATAGTTTTTATTTGACCTAAAAATATATGACAATTTTTATTTAACCTATTGTTTATTTGTTATTGTTATTCTTCTGCACATTTTTACAATTGGCCTAATGTTTATATCCCATAAGAGCTAGCTTAGAAACAAGTCAGTGACAGAAACGAATCGCCTAAAAACCGACTACTAGGTAAAATAAAATAATGTTAAATGTTGATTTGACTATATGAATGTTACATGAGCATTATATCATTTGATGGTTAGGTAAAATGATTATTAGGCCAATTGATTTTTATATCAAATGGAATTATGTTAAATGAAATTATATGATTCGTATGTTGTGTTATGTGATCGGTATGTCAAATGAAATTATATGTAATGTTATTATATCACCTGATCATTAGTTCATGTAAATTTATGTTATACATTACACACCCTCCAAGACCGTATGAAATACAAAGAGACCTAGAAACTATAGAAAGAAAGAAAGAAAACACATTTATTGACATACGATACAGACAATGAAAATAGAAAGGATGGAAAAAAATAAAATACAATAAAATATAATAATCATAACAAAATATAACTAAGAAGAATTGTGTGGGGTCAATAAAACTCTATCTCAGCGTTTTTGCCTCTGTGTCATTCACAGGTGGGCCGAATGAACACAGAGGCGCTGTTATTCTGACAGGGTTAGTGAGAAGGGAAGATGACCAGAAAAGAATAAATAATTAATAAGATAATAAATAATTAATAATTAATAAGATAATAAAGAATAAATAAGATATACTGAAGACGAGAATACTCAAAATACACGATGATACATAAACTTATAAAACTAAATACTACAATACAAAATGTGTGTACAAGGGATAAATAAATATTTTAAATAGGCAGAACGCTCTCAGCACTTTGTCAAATGATGCAGCAAAAATGAGTTGTTTGACTGACAGTGACAGATGTTGGACACGTCAGAATTGCCACGAGTTAAAAATGTGCCACATTGCCAGGTTTTTATACAATCATGTGTTTACAATTTTACAAAACATAATCGAAGTGATGCAAGTAATTCGGTTACGTGCCGCGGATGGTGCTCATTCCAGAATCCAGAGTAACCGCTGGAAATAAGAACCCGCCCCACGGTAGCCGGACATGACGTACAAACCTGATGTGAAAAAAACAGCGGTAAGTTGATAAAAAATATTAATTTGGCTTGAGACTTTTGTATCATCAAGAGATGGTTTCTTTCTAATAGATAATAAATTCTTCTTTCTATAGGACGGTTTTAGATGTTACAAATGTGGACGACTGACTGAATCTTTGACGACTCTGTATGAAATAAAACAGGGAGAAAAAAAATAGCCCTTGACAAGTTTCTTGCCGGTTCTTCTCGTTACAAGGTCTCCCGCCGTAGGGTTTGTGAACCGATGGCGTAGCTTCTTTGACGTTCATAAGTGCTTGTAACAGCCTAGACTGAATAAATGATATTGATTTGATTTGATTTGATTTGGACGCCTACTCTTTAAGTCTTCAACTAATACGGGGGGGTCCGTTAGTTTCCCGAAACTACGCATGCAGCCAATTCTCTATTGATTTCGGATGTACTAGTAGTAAACTGCACAAACACATTGGGAGTAGGGACAATGTCAAACATATTCTCATTAATTCTTAGTTCGGGTCTCCGAACTAATAAGCTGTCCGTAGGTGATACGGAGTAGGAAACGTCAGTAACTTAGGACGAAACTACGGGTTTCGTGCTTAGAGAGTAGACCTCCTGGTAATAAGATATATATTTCTTCATACCTTTATCTAGATTTGTAGAGTTTCAGAAACGCGATTTTGTGATTAAGCCGCGACACTTTTTCTTTTCGAAATGACTCCTTAAAAATACTAATTGGGTTAACTACAAATGGGGTTACGTAGGTATAATATTGGAAATTGGTTTAATTAGACACCAATAATATTAAGATCGTATAGTTTCATTTTCTCTTATTTCACTATAGTTATTTACTACGAATTGCATTCGTGGTTGTTTTCGCCAAATCTGCAAAATCGGTCTCGTTCTCGCGCGCATCCTTTTCTCATTACTTTCTTGCTTCAGTCGAGTAGCCTTTAACGTCGATAAATGTGAATGTATTAGCTTTACGCGTAGGACAAAACCCATTAATTATTCATACATTTCAATGGCGCGCCGATTCGTAGGACGTCTGTGGTGAAAGATCTCGGTGTACACTTCGACACTAAAATGTTACTATCGACTAAATCGACCACTTTTTTTCACATCCCTTATTTTCGATTTATTATAGATTTATTTCGGAACTTGTAACCACGAGCGTGTTGATGCCAGCCCCTACCTACTTCTTACCGCGCGTTTGACCCGCCAATTAAATGATCGATCTATAAAAGACCACATTGAAGAAATAGGGCCACATTGAACAAAGGGTTTAAAAGTTAGGCTTCGTCATTCGGACCTGTCAACCATTTAAAAGCATGAAAACACTTAAAATAATTTACTACGCCTACGTTCGTAGCATTATAGAATACGCAAGTCCTATATGGTCTCCCCAATATACAGTTTATAAGGACCGGCTAGAAAGACTACAAAAAATGTTTGTGACACATCTTAACTATCTTTTTTCGAAAATCATCATCGACATACAAAGAAAACTGTAAACAGTACAATCTACTAACTCTAACTTTGGAAGACAGACGCAAATTAATAGACTAGGGGAAGTTAGCTCAATGCGGCCACAGGAGGCAAAGCGGCCACACCATGTTTTATATGGTAACTAAAAACGATAGCGCCACGTTTGCTATTCTGCCCTATTACCAACCTCCCGCCGTGCACCGAGCAGTCATTCAGTGGTGATCGAAGCAAACCCGAGGCCACGGCGACATTAAAAAAAACCACTTGTCTTATGTCGTCACTTTTTTTTTTTTTTTTTTGAGTGAGGGGAATGCATTTACGCATACCAAACGGTTATGCTGGGCTCGCCTAGAATACCGGACACCCTATCCCCCGTCGCCCCCCGACATCCCGTCGAGCCTAGTAGGCCCGGCGGGGGCCGTCTTATGTCGCCCTGACGGGATTCGAATTCTTTCCCGCATTCTTGGGAATCCGGCTCAATGCACTAACCAATTATGCTACAGAGACCTATGAAGACACGTCGAATTTTTCTAGTCTATTCACCTTTCTACGGTGTTGGTCACCGTCGTTTTCATCAGTGAGAGAAATATCCTCGCATTCGAAAGAAACATTTTTACAAATGATTACATCTTTACAATTAAACGTTAAAAACTTTTTTTTTATTTGACTTTTATATAAAAATAATATAAGCACTATCTTGTTTAATCTTTTTATTTAAAATATAAATAATACATTAGCGTAGCAACACCTTATTTTAATACCTACTTATAATTTACTTTTCAAACAATTCGGTGATTTTATATAAGTAATGCAAGTTTTTCTATTATATTGTAGATAACATAGAAAATTTTTTTTCTTGTTTATTAAAGAACATAAAAATAATACTTTGGAGTTAATAGAGACATCGTTCGCCGTTTTCGGCACCGCAATGCTAAAATACACGAACTATATGTTTTTTTTTATAAATAGAATTTTAGTTTGTATTTTCTCCGTTTTTAAATATAATATGTACCTACTTATTTTCTGGTAAATAATATAAAAATGTGCCCAGAATTTCGATACAATATATTAGTTACTTGGACTGAACTTTAACTTACAAAACTGGCATTTATTATCAATCACAAACCGATTTTTAATACAAAAATATTGTTCCATCGGAATGGTTCTCAACTTTTATGGTAGGAGTAGGGGGGTTCCGCTCTAGAAGATACGCCCTGATTAGTATCAAAGCTATGTTGGTTAGGGAGCAAAGTATTGCTGCTATGAGTAACCTGAAATTAGAAAAAAATACATTATTTATACATAAGGAGTAAACGCAAAACATACATCAAAAGACCTGAAGGTGCTTAATCTTACTAATACTATACATGCGAAAGTATGTCAGTTTGTTTGTTTGTTTGTTACTCTGCCACGCAATAACTACTGAACGGATTTGGATGAAATTTGGCACACATACAGATAGTAGATAGTCTGGATTAAAACATAAGATACTTTTCATCCCAATATTCCTACGGGAACGGGGATCACGCGGGTGAAACCGTGAGCGGCTGCTAGAAGAGGCTTATCGGAATATGATAAGCAATTGAGGCTTATCATATTCCGTTATTTTTTTTATCAAACATAGATCAATCTTACACACTGACTCATTAATGAAATTGTCATGTACGAATGATACAAGAATAAGCAGCGCCTCTTTCCAAAAGGCTGTATTTAATGTAAGTATTTACCTACTCCTTCTCAACTGTAAAGTACTTCTGTACAAAAAAAACAATATAAAATTCTTACCAATATGAGTACCCCAGACCAGGAGTCGGATGGAAGACCCCAACAGATATGTAGGAAAAAGCCAAATGCTCGTTTAGACCCGAGGTGGCCCAGTATATCCCGAACATCATCATCGCAATCAAGCCCAGTAAAGCTGACACAATATTGGACCACAGCACTCCTGAGGATTAAAAAGAATAAATAAATAAAAAAGCTAGCGGAGCACGGTGGCGCAGTGGTATTAAAGATCGCACTAGTTCGTCTAAATTGGGTTCAGGTGGGGGCTTATAAGAAAGTAAAATAATTAAAGGAATTTGTACCCGGATTAAAACTGCCTGAGCAAGAAAATGTGGAAAGTTGTATGTAGCCGTAAATGTTGTACAAAGCTCAGAGTAAGGATAATTCTTTGTCATGTGTGGCCAGTGGTGTTGTACGGTAGCGAGGCTTGGACCCTGATATTTGACACCCAGAAGCGTCTCGAAGCTTTTGATATGTAGTGTTACCGTAGAATGCTATGCATTAGCTGGACACCGTCTCAAATGAGAAGGTAGAACCCTCTCAACGCGTCGGGAGAACCCGCGAACTTTTGCGAACCGTCAAACGCAGAAAAGTTGGGTACCTCGGTCATGTATTAAGACACGAGAGATACCAGTTAGGTACTCCAGCTCATAATGATGGGGAAAGTAATGGGAAAGCGACGCGTTGGCAGAATGAAGAAGTCTTGGCTATGTCGTGGGCCAATCGCTAAATTGGGCCGATCGAGATCTACCTGGGTACATCGTGCCGGCATGTTGTGATTTGGCCAATTATTTCATGATGTGCCCAATATAAAGTTGGGCACTTTAAGATATGGCCGGGTCTTGGCTGGGCACATTATGATATGGCTGGGCGGATGGTAATGTAGTTCCAATCCACAACGCTTGTGGCGCTGCGTGCGCACTGTCAGTTGTATGTATACGTGAGACAAAGATGGCGGGGCGTCACAACAGTTGTTATATTTTAATGATACCTACTATGATTTAATTTTGGGTTTTAATACACATTTTCGTAAGTACTGTTTTACTGTTTTAGACTTTAAGATATTTTAAATGAATCGTCTACTTATACTTATTTATGAGTGTGTCAATTATATTTTATTTGCTCATAAAAATAAGTCATACACGGGAGTTGATTTGCCCAAACGTGGCTGGGCGAATCGTCAAACGTTATGCTTTGAACGATATAGCGAAATGTCGGCGGCGTATCGTGATGTGCCCAGACAGATCGCGATCGGCACAATTTAACGATCGGCCTACGACAGCTACAAAACATCCGAGAGTGATTGCCAGCGTTGGCAATTTTCGTCAACTCCACTCCAAGCCAACAGCTTTTTCGCTTGGCGTAAGTCAGGGATAAATTCGCTGAGCTGACGGCGAACCTCCAGTAGTGGGGAGCCACAAGAAGAAAGGGGGGTTATGACTTTCTCCTTATCCATTCATAAGTTAGGCTAGTGCCTCAGCAGTGGGCTTGCAGTGGGTCATTATAATTGATGACAATGATGACATAAAAAAATCAAATATTTTTCATGTGGCCAGTAACATTGGGAACCGTGATTAAATTATGAAGTAAAAATTATCAAGATATTTAAAGACCGATAACGTGATATAAGTATCAATAAAATACTTATTGTTACATTATGATAACCTGACACAGTATTGCAAACTGATAATAATACTGATTTTTGACAAAAAAATCAGTTCTTAAAATTTTAAAGACCAATTTTGCATTGCAACTACAATGTGGAAAAGGATTATTAACTTATTAATATGCTACTAGGTACATTGTACGATCATCGAGAAGCCCGTGGCGCAGTGGTTCGCGCGCTCGGCCTGCGATTTTTGAGGTTACGCAACTTTCGCAATGGTCGGTCACGGGATGGGTGACCAAAAATTTACTATCTCGAGCTACTCCGTGCATTGGAAGGCACGTTAAGCCGTTGGTCCCGGCTGCATTTGCAGTCGTTAAAACCCACCAATCCGCATTGGGCCCGCGTGTTGGGTCATGGCCCGTTCTCATTATCCATCCATAAGGAAGGCCGGTGCCCCAGCAGTGGGGACATTAAAAATAGCTGATGACGAGGTAAGTTTCTTTTTATTTTATTTTAATAGGGATTATATTATTTAGTTTTTTCTAAGTCAGGTCCAATTTCTATAAGTATACTAATGTATGCATGCACTACTTTAAGAAAGATTAAATTAGGAGAGTAGGAGCGAACACGGAAGATCAGCGTTAGGGCAACATTATGCTGAGTATTAGCCTGTTTTGTGTACCACCGAATTATAAAATATATAAAAACATTTTATAAAAAAAAATCAAACCGACTTCAAAGAGTAAAAAATAAAACTTTTGGAGTCGGTGCCAGCCAGGGCATTCTACATTGCACTTCTATTAACTATATATTTTTTTGGCCTTAGCTAGCTAGCACCGACTCCAAAAGTTTTATTTTTTACTTTTGAAGTCGGTTTGATTTTTTTTTATAAAATGTTTTTATTTTAGATTTTTTAGTTACATCATGTGCCGGTACTTACACAAAAAATCAGCCCATACACAAAAATGTCATCTAGGTAAACGACTACTTGCCAAAAGGTGATTGATATTTTTCAAGATTATGAAAAAACTACTAGCCAGATCTTCGTAAAAATTATATGGGACCACACTTAAACCATTTTCTTTCAGATAAAAAAAGAATTATAATTATTGCGTGAAACTTCAGCTCGAACAAGAATCTAACAATTACCTGGATGATATAATTGTTTCATGACTTCCATGACATTAGGCCCCATATCTCCGAAGATTATCATCGGATCTCAATGAGACTTATATGGGACCAAATTGACAGTGTACCCGATCGAACAAAAAACAATTATTAAAATTGGATCACCAACACCGGAGTAATCGGTATACATACATCAGACATAAAAAAAAAAAAAAAAAAAAAGCGCTGAATTGAGTACCTCCCTCCTTTTTGTTGAAGTCGGTAAAAACTGTAATTCGTTTTTTTAGTTCACAAAATAAATTATTTTTCTTTCTTTCTTCCAAATAAATATCCCACCATCATAATAATTAGGTACTTAAACAAAAATTACCTGGCAACCCAAACGTAGGCTCAGTAGGGTTCATGGTTGCATTGACGATAGCCAACGCGGCTGCGATGAAGTTGAATACCACCATGATGAAGAGGACCAGCAATGTGCAAACATAGAAGGCGAAGCTGATCACCGGTGGGATTTTGACTGAAACGGAATATGCAATAATGTTTGATAGAATCAAGCGTTACTTGGCGGAAATCCTTATCTTAGTAGAAAACAAAAAATATATAGCTTAATTTCGCAAGAAAACTTACATGCAAGACACACCGCCCGCCCGCCCGCAAATAAATGCAGATGCAACACAGTGAAATACCTTGCACCTTCACCGAATACTCTACACGTGTTTCGCCCACACATGGAGCATCCTAAGAAGTTGTTAGACCGTGCAATACCAGCACCGAGTGCTGCTTGGATTTATCGGCTACATATTTTTCGTTTTCTACTATGCAATAATGTTATCATTATCATCGTCATCTCAGCCACATGACACCGACTGCTGGGTGTAAGCCTCCCCCAAGGATCTCCACGACGATCGGTCATGCGCTGCCTGCATCCAGCGGCTTCCCGCGACCTTTTCCATATCGTTAGTCCACCGAGGAATAATAAATATACCTATCAGATATCAATACGTAGTGACATTTGATCGGACTGCAAGACAAGTAGCTTATCCTACTAATTCTGAAATCCGTAAAATACTCTACGTCATCTACGAAGGTATCTCGAATCTTGTAGTCGTAGAAAAAATTAAATTTAGTTCGTGATTGTGATATTGTTGAGTTGTTTGGCCAATCCAGCTTTATTTATTTACCCGCTTCCGCCCGCGGCTTCGATCGCGTGAAAATTCGAGAAAATCCTTAGGGAATCTTTAATCAGGTTAGTCATTTTGTATTTTACAATGCTATTTTTATGTCATAAATATTAAACGAGAAAATATACTAGAAAAAAACAACTAGTCTCAAAGCAACTAGACATGAGACTAGTTGTTTTTTTTTACAGGTTAGTAATTGTTAAAAAAAACTGAGGAAATGGTTATATTTTTACTTAACCGCCTCTGTGGTCTAGTGGTAGCACCCGTCATCGGTATCAGGTACAGAGTTCCTGATTTCAACTCCCAAGGGGTACATATTGCATTCGGTTTGGTTGGTGGTAGGACTTGTTTTAAGTCCGCCTGGCTTGCTATCATCATCTTATCTAAGTCTATCGCCAACGCTGAAAGCATTGTCCATAGCAATGCTTTCAGTGTTGTTGTGTTTCGGCAGTTAATAGATAAGATAGGTAGCCAGTCCCTCAGTGGTTGAGAATTCCGGAAAAAATGCGATCAGCACCTTCAGCTTTATCATTAGGTATGATGACGGCTAAGTGTGAAACGATGGCAAAATATTTTTGACGACACTCCGTGGTCGAGTAGTAGTAACACCACCGGTATCAGATCCAGAGGTCCCGGGTGCAAATTGTCACTAGTAAAAGCTGGACGCGGGCAGCACAGGACCGATCGTTGTGGAGGCCTTCGAGTAGTGGGTAACACGTAGATGATATGATGATGATGATATTTTATTTTGTAGTAGGTCGCTTACATGGATCCTCCTCATCGACTTGCGTGACTGCGACACATGGTGTGGACGGTCGGAACCCTTGGGCTAATGCGCGCACCTGCAGGATTTAACAAGTCACTACATTATAGTAACACTCGATCACTTTAAACGTCAAAATGTAAATAACGAGATAAACTAATGAGTAAATTGTAAAATGATAAAAATTTCCTATGGACGAAGTCGCGGGCTGCTTGTAATGTAATAATTGAAAACCGAAATCATATATATGCATTAATTATATTATGGTTGGTGGTAGGACTTGTTCTAAGTCCGTCTGGCTAGCTACCACCTTATCTATCTTACTTCTACATCTCATCTATCTTACATCTTATAAGTCTGATGCCATAACAACAATGTTTTCAGCATTGTTGTGTTCCGGCAGTTAGAGATAAGATAGCCAATTCCTCAGTGATTGTGGATTCCGGGAGAGGCTCGCCTCCATCTTCAGCCTTATCGATACTTAACATCAGGTAAGTAGGCCTAACATGAGCGGTTTTTATCGACTTGATAACTCGATAACGTGCCACTGTCCCTCTCACATTGTAGCGGAGTAAGCTAGACAGCATGATGCGCTAAACCATATCGCGTGATAAAGCGGTGTTCATGCTAGGGGGGATGATGAAGGATAAGTCTACCCGTCGTTCATTAAATAAAATATCGATTCAATGTAGTGTTATATTAATGTAGTATGTTGTTTATGCGTTTTATAATAGGTTTCATTTCCACGCTTAGATTAAGATTTCATAGAGTAGGTAAGGTACCTAATAGAATTTTCTGGAAAATCCAAATATCATTTTAATTAATTCCGTTCAATTTATGTAGTTAATCCCTCGTCCACAGGTACACAAGTAATGCTTTCAGTTAGGTATGTTTTAAATTAAAGTAAATACCTCCATTTGCCTCGCTTCCGGTTCAGTTTTACAGCTCACAGCACACGCACCCAAGTCAGGCACACATGTCACTAAAAACAAATGAACACAGATGTGAAACATACTTGGTATTAAAAAGAGGAGCTCAGTATCAAAAGTGAAGATTAAGAGTGCAATGTATAAATATCACTCTTATAGCCACGCACAGACCTATACCGAGATAGACGAAAAGAGTGCTTCAAACTGTATAAGAACCTAGCGTGTCGAATTCTTCATACCTACGATATAACGTCACGAGCGAGATTTAGTGATGTGGAAATGTTTTTGACGAGCTCTTGCAAGAAAGCACTGCACAATTAACCATTTTTGTTTCTGAGTGTCGCGTGTTTTCATGGCAATGGACTCAAGCGGACTGACGTAGGTCGGAAACCTTTGACCATGGATCAAACTTTTGGCACGCAAGGTAGGAACACTTTTACCGTCTACCTATCTCGATATAGGTTTGTGCCTAGAGCAGCATGGGAATATACCTAGCAATAATAACTTGCATAATCTTAAACATAACTTACTGTGAAGATCACTGGCGCTTTCTGAAGCTAATACTCTTAAGATCACCTCGCCTCTGAACATTCCATATCTTATAAGACTATCGCTGTTCTGATCGCCTGCTGTGACAGTCGCAGTCGATACTATCTGAAACAAGGTTTATTTTTTATTATTGTAGATTATATTATTTGCAGGAGTAAGTACATAATCCTGGGTTGGATGAAAGATACCTCTTTTAAAGATTAGTCCAGTCCACCTTTGGTAACATATCTCTAAAACATTATAATGTAAGTAAGTGTTTAATGTGCAATAAAGTACCTATTTTATTAGCCTTGAATGAAATATCTACTCTTTGACTTGTCCTAGTCGTAAGTAACACTTGACTTTTCTAAGATTTTCAGGAATACTCACCAAAAAGATGACTTAATGATAATTAAAAGAAGAAAACTTACAGTGACATAATAAATAATGTTAGCAGCGTTAGTACGGTAACTTAAAATTTCCAATTAGACCTATGCATCTGGTTATTTTTATTATCTGTACGGAAATATCTGACGAAATAAAAATAGGACTTTTTTATTTTCACTTACCTATCGGAAAATTATAAAATATTTGAAAATCGTTATTTTTGACGTAGTAGGTATTTTAAATCGGTGCCAAGCAACGGTTAATATTGGATTTCTTTTTTAATAAGTGCTGAAGTTTTAAAAGAAAAATACTAGAAAAAATCAACTTGACTCAAAAGTTATTCTCAGGAAGGACTTAAACCCGAACCTTTGGATAGCCTGTCTACTAAAAGAAAGTTGATTTATTTTAATCACAGAGACTCAACATTAATGCAAACACTTTCCCAATACTGCAACCTTTATTATTATTTTAATGAACGACGGGGAGACACTCATAATATATCTAATGATCTCCTTGCGTCGTATTCCTCATATCTGGGGGACGTGACCACCACCTAATAGGAATCTTTGGTGATGTTCCTCCATCTTCTCCTGTCACCGGCGGAGGCATGGAGCGAGTCGTAGACTGAAGTACCGAGAAGTGCGAATCTATCGGACCAGCGTATTGGGCTGCGTCCACATGACCTTTTGCCGTCGGCTTTCCCTGTCACTATTAGTATCTAATGTACCAGACAGACGCACCTTCATGACCACCTTCGAATAACCTTTCACATCGGTCATTTTCATACATTTACTACGTATGCCACCGGAAACCGGAGCCAGGCGTTCAGCCCGCGCTTCAGACCGCGCCTCTGTCCGTCAAAATTGTTTCCGATGACATAGGTAGTAAATGTATGAAAATGACCGATGTAAGAGGTTATTCGAAGGAGGTGGTTTTAACTCACTTCATTGAGCTCTCTCTCTAAACACTGAGGACTCCGCAGTCGGACTGTGCATGCTTATCTACTCGTGTGGCCGGTACATCTATACTCACAGAACAAGGAAAGAGGTATGTTCTGTGATTATAGTAGTCAGGAATGAGGTGGTGTACCAAAACGGCTTGGTTCTTATTAGTCTTTTTTATTTGTTTTAAAAATATTACTTACTTTTATTCCAATAATGACGTAGCCAGTGCCTATCTACCGAGCAAGGAAGTAATGCATATCACTAAGATTAGATATTAATTCTGCATTTTTGTATACGTTTCTATTGTAGCGTCGGCTCGGGCTTTGAGTCTAGAGCAAGATAAACTCACACAGAGATAGTTATTTCCAGCTGATGCACATAAAATTACTTATTATAATTTAGTATATAATATTTGAAAAATAATAAATAAATTCTATAAGCTATTACCGATCAACACACGACACTGGTTATTTTATTCATCTCCCACGCTAGGAGCCAGGATTCTGACCGATGTAATTCTGCCCGACGTTGACCAACGTGATAGTTAAAGAGAGGTTTATATTCACGGCAGTCCAATGTCGCCCAGGGAGACAAACAAATCGCAGCCACCAGCGAAAATTATCCAACAACTGAAGAAAGCGCTATCACTCAGTCCGACGACGTAACTGTTTTCATCGTTCGTTACGTAGCGGATCAAAGACCGTAGACAAAGTAACATCGTTATGTAGCGAAACGATAATTCGATTCGTCATTGTATATATGCGCCAATTAACTTGGGGTAAGTCCACGTGATTTAGCTCGGCTTATGCCAATTCGCCAATCCCATACATTTAATTATTTTCGAACTTCGTTATCGTTTTTGAATTGTTACTTTGGCTAAGGGTCCTGTTACTGGCCTCTCACAAGCGGGTCTCACCAGTCAATTGAGAAGTCGCACATAGATAACGAACAAGTCGACAGCGTACAACCACTGAAGTCAATAAGCGCTATGGAACAATCCACGACCGTTTTTGTCAAGCGAGTGGATCAGCTTATGCAGGAAATATGCGAAATGCGCACTACTCATCATCTTAACGTGTCGAGGGGACACAAAACAGACAGATAAAAGCGCAGATTAACATCCCATTCGCATTCCAGCCAGACAAATAATAAACAAATAAACAACCCAAAATGCCAATATAATTTTGCGTATGCAAAAATAACTTTGTTTTTCATAGTGCCTGTATGAATGCAAAGTTATATTTGCGGTTTTGGAAAATGTGCTATAGCTCTCAAACTGCTAAATATATTTCGTTTAAACTAATTTTCGTTGTAAGTTTTTATAAAAAAAAAATATCTTGGCATTTTCTTGTATTTACTAGCTTTAGTAAGATAATATTGTATTGTTTTTTTTAAGTTAAGGGACGCCTTACGCTCCCAACTGTTCTTTTTACAAGTTTGCTTTCCGTGGCAACCTTTAATAAAGACAGCACCAATTCATGTAACCACTAGCTGTAACTCCTAGCATTTAAGGTGTATGATCTTGTTGGTTGTCCAAATAAATAAATAAAAAAAATAAAAAAAAAAGCTCTACAACATATATATTTTTTTGATTTTTCACTTTCTTTTTTAAAAGTTAAAGGGGGGGAGCACACATTTTGCCACTTTGGAAGTGTACATCTTTCAAACGGTTCACAAGATCAATCTTAAAGTCGGTGTTCCGATATTGCTTTTGTGAAATTTTACTGAGCCAAAATTATGCAACGGGACCCGACTTAAAGTAAGTGCTATGCAAAGAAGCTGAGATCCTGACTGGGTGTACTGCCGGTAAAACTGAGTTTATACCGCGTATACCGCCCATCCCTAACAATTTTCCGTTCGAGTTCAAGCGCACACGCACACAGGGGCACAATTCTGCTAATGCTTAGTCACAATGGTATTCCAGTGGTGTTTCAATGGTAGTGCTGTTTTATACAGTTCTTGCTACAACATTGTAAATAAACACTACTATTGAAACACCACTGAGAGACGATTATGACAAAAATTTTGCAGAATTGACCCCCAGTTCCCTGGGTGACCCCGTGGTTTGATTTGACTATAAATAAGTAGCAGTGACAAACGCTGAAAGCCGCTGGTGTCGCACTAAGGTCCAATTGTTTTTCCTACGGCCAGCTCTATGTTGCTTTTTCGCGGGTCTTTAGAGCTGCGGGTTTATTCATATTGTCTCAAAACGGAAAAACCACCAATGTAGTTCATAAAGAAATACTCTAAGCACCTTACAGCTACATTAGTATGACCTTGAAGTATCAAAGAGGAAAACGACACCCTACTTCGAAAAGTGCTGGAGACAATGGACCAATACGGCATCACATTAAACGTAGATTAATGTGAATTCGGCAGAGAAGAACTGGATTTCCTACCATATATCCAAAGATGCTACGTAAGGCATACGTCCGCTGGATGAAAGGACTGAGGCAATATCCAACTTTCCTTTGCCTACTACGGTCCAGAGCTGCGATGTTTTCTCGGCGTGGTCAATTTCTACCGCCAGTGTAGACCTCACGCTGCTAATATACAAGCTTTACTTAACAAGTACCTGCACCCTGCACATCTCCAAGAGGAAGGACAAAAGCGAGATAAAGTGGACACAAACGTCAAAAGAAGCGTTTGAGAAGTGCAAAGAAAACATAAAAATGATAAGTGCAAAGAAAGCATAAAAAGCGCTGTTTCACTATCTCACCCATTCATTTCCGCTTGTCTCAGCCTTATGACAGATTGTTCGGCCACATGTGCAGGAGCAGTACTACAGCAGCACGTGAATGGAAAACTGGAAACCCTATTCTTTTTCTCCAATACACTGAGCGAGACACAGAAACGGTACAGCACGTACGATCGGGAACTACTTGCTATACATGGCAATATAACATTATCTCACATGATCGAAGACAGAGAATTAACGGTCTCTAAAAACTACTTAAGTTTATTCACCGCAAAACGGAGTCCCTTCGAACTGACCATAACTATCCAGGGTGTAACCTTACCGATAACCGACAATCTGCAACTTCTTGGCCTAAACCTGTCTTCCAACCTGAACTTTGGCGAGTACATCGACTCCATTGCTAAGTGAGCTGCAAAGAAACTTAGCGTCCTCTCTTGGGCTAGGCGGTACTACTCTCCGAATCAGCTGCTTCTTTTATACAAAGCGCACATTCGGCCGTGCATGGCGTACTGCAGTCACCTGTGGGATGGTTCTGCTAAGACCTGAGAGCATGCCTGCACGAACCAGTTTGTGCAGGTAAAACGCAGCTGATTATCCTGGCTACACGCTCCGTCTAGCCTGCGCAAGCAAACTTTTTTTCTTTATGAACAACGGGGAGACTCTTAGCCTTCATCATACCTGATGTTAAGTATTGATAAGGCTGAAGATGGTAGCGAGACAGTCCCGGAATCCTCAATCACTGAGGAACTGGTTATCTTATCTCTAACTGCCGGAACACAACAATGCTGAAAACATACATTGTTGTTATGGCGTCAGATTTAGATAAGATGCTGGTAGCTAGCCAGACGGACTTACTACAAGTCCTACCACCAAACAAACCGAATACAATATGTACCCCCGCTGGGAATCGAATCCGGGACCCCTGGATCTGATACCGGTGGTTGTACCACTAGACCACAGAGGCGGTTGAACTAGCTTGTGCAGGCATGCTTTCAGGTTAGACGTTGCGTGTAGCCGGGATATAAGAGTGACGTTCGTTCTCAACTTGTAGTCACGAGGAACACGCCAATTTTACGTCACATAGGTAATAGAACTTATACAAAAAACGTAGCACTTCTGCATTACTTACCCCCGAAATTAATAACTTATCTGTAGATATGGATAGGGCTGAGATATTTGCCTAGGATACTTGTTTCGTTGCCTAGCAACCGTCGTTATTTTGGTCATATTAACAACAATATCCTAGGCAACTAACTCCCGAAATTAATAACCTATCTGTAGATATAGATAGGGCTATCTGAGATAGTTGCCTAGGATACTGGCTTCGTTGCCTAGCATCCGTCGTTATTTTGATCACCTTAACAAAAATATCCTAGGTTCTGAGATATCTGAGATCTCAGATAGCCCTATCCATATCTACAGATAGGTTATTAATTTCGGGCGTAATTATAAGAATATTATAATGGCAGGGTCGTTTATTTACAAAGTAAAAGTTTACAAACATAAGTAGACCCTTCGCTTACCCAACTGTCCGTCGATATTGACACTAACGTCAGCAGAACACTTAACACACTTAACCAAAACGCACTAAAAATATATCCTCGCCTCGTCACGGCCATTTTGTCCAAGATCTTCCAATCCAACTGACTATTATACCGTAATCAGAAAATATCAGATAACATAAATTAGTCGTCGATTATTAAAGATAGGAGACGATTAGATTGACTAATACAATAGGTACGATATTATTCGCATACTTTTGTCAATCGTTTGATGTGTAATCGACGCAGCATGTTTAACATATCATGACATTGTGCACTGCCTTAGCACGACTTTCGTGGCCCACTTTTTATTTTATCTAAGTGCAGTCAGCGGCACGTTCTGCACAAATATGTTCCTGTCGCGGGACTCTCTTCTTTAGCAAATATTTACAAAATATGCGTGCGGTCGTAGCTCTTTGTTTGCATTGTTAGAACGAAAACATTTATTTGTTCGCACACCCGTAGTAGTACAGCACTGTTCGCTTACAAAAAATACCCGAAACTTTAGCAGTGGACATAGAGCCACGTAGCTGACGCACTATTTGACTTCTTTCTTAATTAATGGCTTGCGCACGATAAAATTCGCGAATTTTGCCAATGTCAAGTATATTTTTTGGTATTTATAGAAATTCTACGGTAGATTGAGTTGGAAATGGAGCCACAACACGTGTTATTACGAAAAGAACTCGGGTGAAACTATTTGAACTATTTGACTTTGTGCACGAAACAGCGGAACACGCTTTTAGCGGAATCCGATGTTAAGTTATGGCTATAAGGTGGAATCGCGCTTCTCTTGGAATCCTCAATTGAAGAACTTGCTTTCTTAACTCTTGACTGCCGGAACACAACAACGCTGAAACCCTTGTTTTTATGGTGTCGTAAATAAAATGATGGTAGCTAGCCAGGCGTACATAAAAACAAATCCTACCACCAACCAAACTAAATTCTATCCGACCAAAACAATTAGGCGCATGACAACTGAGAAAAACTAAAAAAATCTAAGTAAAAACCAAAATTTCAAAAAGCGGTAATCATCACTGTAGCGCTAATTTATCACATAATAACCGAAGACATTCCTGTCATGCGCCTAATTGTCTTGGTCGTGTAGTGTGCCCCCACTGGTAATCGAACCCGGGACCTCAGGATATAGTAATAGTGAGTATTCTTTGCTATTGGTGTTACTGAGACCTTACTTAGACCCTGATAGCAAATTATAATATAACATTCCCTATTTCACAGTCTCAATAATCTCAAAATTGAGTTTCAGAATTACAATTACAATGTCATTTTTATTAGATCTCTTCGATTATCTATAGTTGCAGTGCATAGGAGGTCCCCTAATTTAATTTCCTTGTTTTCTCGTGGTCCCAGGATTTGTCCCATTAATGGCACTACCAGGGAGATTGTTTCTCGAAGTCCCATTACCGTTTACGGTTGTGGAAATTCCTACACACAAATCACCCCCTTCCATCAAGAACTATAACAGTTTTTCTCAATAGATTTTGGACTGAGCATTAAGCTAAATAGGTTAGCATGATAAATCTATCGGAGTCAGTTTCTAAAAAAAAATGTCCCTATGATTACTAACTAACCAGAGTACTAACTAATACAAACATGTTTCCCCATTTATATACAAAATAAATGCGAGTCCGTACCGAATCGTTTAGCTAACACATCACGTCGCGAACATAAATCAAGACAGAGCCGAGAATTGTAAATCCTGAAAAATGTACTGACGTTTTGTCCTGTGCCTAACCCAATAGGCTGTCTCCCAGTTGTTCATAAAAAAATAGGTACATAGGTTGGTGTAAGCTATTTCAGGAAATGATAAAGACTGTTACGTTTTGTTAGTCGAGATTTACTTACCTACTTATTTCAAGGAGCTTTTGGACGAAGTACCTCTTATAGCTAGCGCAGACGACGGATAACGGAGGACTTTTTGTCCGCGACACGTCTTTATTGTTAACCAAATAAGATTGAACTTAGATCGCGTATATCCATGTAAAGTACGCGATAGTCCTCGTTATTATTAAACTTTATGTTCTTAGTTATAAGGTCGTGTCGCGGACAAAAAGTCCTCCAATGTCCGTCGTCTGCGCAGGCCCTTAATGTTCTGGACTTAATGCTTTTGGACTAACTAGTTCAGGTGCAAATGTAATTTTCAAGGTGTAAGATGTATTTAAGGATAAGAAAATTGATCTGTATTTTTGTAAGAAAATGTGTCAAAAAATATATTTTTATTATTATTAATGTAAAGAATAATTCAGTATCATTTTATTGCATTTCAAGAGTTACTGTAACAGGAAACTTGCTTTTTATTTATGTTTTTCTAACAGCTTTTCGGTTAATAAAATTGTGGAAAGTTTATTTTAACTTGTTAAAAAAACAACCAAATACTTATGTGTTATAATTTTATTATTTACCTCTTGCGGAAGCAATGCGATATAAATACAATGCTTATAAATTAATATCATAAAATATACAATTGTACAACATCCTTTCTTAGTTATCTTACAAATAAACCTAACATAAATTGAATCTCAACAATTTTCAAGATTAATCCATTTTAAGTAGTCGTGAAATTACCCATATTTTAAACCCATACATTTATCTTTATTGATTAAAGATAATTTTCATAGTGATTGAAATATAAAAATATTGTTTATGATTAGATAGTGAAGAAAACATTTACTTGAAAATTACACATAATATTATAAACTTCTTAGAATTGTCAAAACTAAATAAATTTTGTTTTGAAAACAGGAATGCGGTAATCAAAGATAAATTATCAGATAACGTTAATCAAATTTGAAAATTACTATGAAAAAAAACAACGGGTTGCATTCCGGGAGTGCCAGTAGAAGTGAAAACCGCTTAAACGAAACAGCAGGAGGAGGCTTAAATTTTCGCCGCGCGGAAGAAAGAGAGGGGGATATCACTCCTCTCCTTCGCCGCGACGGCGGTCTACTCTCCCTCCGTCTTACGAATTTTCGATCAGGGTCACGTGTTCTGACGCGACTTTAAAATTTTTTACCCATCCCAAAAATTTTAAACTCTGATGTGCACAACGCCGCTAAAGTTTTCACTTTAATAATGTTTTACATAGAACATACATTAATGTAGTAATAATAACATTGAACATTACAATTTCGTAATAGTTAACTCACTAAGTTACTATTTTTATGAGAATATTATTTACTAAACTACCATTAAATTTCATCCACAGTGTAAGCGTAGTTGCGTCATTATAAGGCCGTGTCTACAAAACTTATTTAACAAAAAGTGCACCCAACAATTTTATACATAGACTAATAGTACCAACACTGACTAACAACCCCCTAATTGTCTAATTTTAAAATCTATTATAAATTAGAGTCGCAATCGCTTTTGGAACGAATGTGTTGAATGATATTAAAGCGTTGTATTAAAGGCGTTGTAGGCTGTGCATTGAAGCGGGAGGAAGACATTTAGAAAACTTATTGCGAAAAAAAATTAATTTTTATTTATTTATTTATTTTTTATTTATTTATTTATTTACTGGAAAACCAACTGCTTAACCTAATACATTAAAAAACTTAAATATAAACATAAAGCCATTTACAGGTCTTCACAAATAAGATACATAAAAAAAAAAAAAATTTTAAACTAGCCTAGCCTAATTATTAAATATACACGTACACATAAATTAAAAATATGACTCATTTGTGACACATTGAATTTAGCAGCTATCACTGAAAAATAAGCGGCTTACAATACGCCTAATCGACGCCTCGCTACTGTTAAACAGATCAAGATTTACCCGTTTCGAAAGGATATTAAAATTATTACTCGCTCGCCAAAGAAAAGAGTTCTGTCTAAAGTTTGAAGAAGCAGGGGGGGTGAATAACAGAGGGTTATACCTAACTGACTTGGGGGTGGCTCTAAGCGTGAGTTTAGATAAAAGCTCTGGACAGTCAATAACGCCAGTGGCAATTTTGCTAAGGAAGACCAAATCAGCTATATCACGGCGCATTTGCAATGGAAGTATATGATGTTTTTTGCACAGTTCATCATAACGGCTCGAGTCATAGCGTTCTTTGGTACGGTAACACAGAAACTTCATAAACCTCCTCTGGATGGCTTCAATACGGGATATATAAGTAAGATATCTGGGGCTCCAGACCTGAGAAGCGAACTCCAAATGACTTCGTACGAGTGAGCAGTACAGAATTTTTAGTGTCTTGGCCTGACTGAAGTCTTTGGAGCTGCGCATAATAAACCCAAGAGCCCTCGAGGCCTTTGAAATTGCACTGTTAACGTGGGAATCAAAGAGAAGCTTATGATCGTGAAGCACACCGAGGTCCCGGACGACCGTCTCCCGCTTCAATACAGTGCCTTTCAACTTATAGTCAAACAGCATCAGATTTCGCTTCCGACTGTAGGTGACAACGTTACATTTAGATGGATTAAGATCTAGATGGTTTCTCAAACAGTATACTTGTAGTAATTGTTTTATTTATTATGGTCCTTTAAAAATCCAAAATAACTATCATTAACTTATAATATCGATGTTACTACTCTGTAATAACATACTTTTAAACGTTGTTTTTAATTATTTCTTCAATAAACGGTAACATTGTTATGTTTATTTTGGTAATAATAATTTTGTGGATATGAAAATAGCCAACAAAAATACTTAGAAAATTTCACCTTTGTAAAGGAGATGGCCCAAATCCCATACAAAAAACCCAGTTTCGGCGCAAGTTTTGTATCAGATTATATTTTCGTATGTCACTTTGCTTAGATAGTTCTATTTCGTTTATTCCATACCTTTTAATACGCGTCCCGATCACAATCCCTATATACTAATATATCACTATATAATAATACCTTTCAAATTACAAATTGAAAGGGATTGCGATAGATTTTAAAGTTAAACAATTAGCCCCCGATCAAAGGAAACAGTTTTTATATTCAAATTAAATAGTGTTCAAATTGATTTATAGTGCAACACAAGAAATATTTTAGTCTAATTTCAATTCTATACATTTTTTGTACTGGCTCACTCTAATCGTCTGTTAGTTTCTAATTGCTTATTTATTAGGGCTTCGCATTATCTAAAAATGATTTTGGTCCAAAACTAATTATCGCTCTTTGAGTGTTACTTAACTTTTCCTAGACAAGTCACATTTAGATAAGTTATCTTACGCCCGAAATTAATAACCTATCTCTAGATAGGGCTATCTGAGATAGTTTCCTAGAATATTTGTGTTAATAGAACCAAAATAACGACGGCTGCTAGGTAACGAAACCAGTATCCTAGGCAACTATCTATATCTAGAGATCGGTTATTAATTTCAGCCGTTAGTGCTATGTTTATTTCAAGTTACTCTACAACAAAATTAGTTACATCATTTACATTTTATCATTGAAGCTGATTCTGCACTTTAACACCAATTGATCTTACTACACTAATATCATTACTTTTTTATAATAAAGTATGTATCTGTATCATTCATAGCAGAGCCCTAAAACCTACAAATATCTACGACAGACACTGTAACAAATCTCTTAGACATTCATTTCCTTCGCACAACTCCTTAAGTCTCTCCAACTGAGATCCACTAAAATCAGAATGTGTGGCCACCACACACAGCAACCTTCTATCAGAAAACGACATGGCCACCCCATTCTTCTTCAAAAACTCCCTGAAAATACCCCAAGAATCTCCCCAATCCGCGCTTTTGTGGAGACCTAATTTTAACACGTGGTAACATAGCGGTGAGATTTTTCTTACAGCCCTGTTAGAACTAGCTGATACTAATAACATTAAAAGGCAGTATGGAAGTAGATTCTGAGTTATTTTGCCTGACAATAGGTGACATAATGCTTCAAATATCCAACCACTTAAGACTGGCAGCTGATCTTGAGATACCGCTGTTTCGAATACCTGGAAAAATATGATAATTTAATACTGTTAGAGAGTGAAAGTCCTGGCTGGCAAGAACTGGTGCTGGCCAGCAAGTGTCATGTATATACATGACAAATGTAATCTGTCACTAGATTATTGTTTTTGTCTTGTTTGTTTATACTTCACTCGAACAAGTCGAATAAAAGTGTCTGAACCGAAAACTGTGTTTACGTAAATAACTTAGTAGTAAATCAGATCCACTGCGTGCTAACGACAGCCGAATTTCCAATAAATACAACAAATAGAAAATTTAACGCGGATTTTTATTGACCAATAGCGGCCGCCCGCGGTTTCACCTGCGTAGTTCCAGTTCCCGTGGGAATATCAGAATAAATTATCCTACGTTTTAATCCAGGCTATATTCTCTCTATCTCTGTGCCAAACTTCATCCAAATTAGTTTAGTATTTTAAGCGTAAAAGAGTAACAAACAAACAAGCAAACAAATAAACAAACAAACTGACATACTTTCGCATTTATAATATTAGTAGTAAGTATGAACCTTATAGCTTTTACACAAGTTTCACTTGTCATTCGACGAGATATTTCAAATGCGTATATCTAAGGACCATTTAAATTCACGAGTCACGGGATGGGTGACAAAAATTTCCATCTCCTCCGTACTTCGGAGCGTCGGTTATGACATTGGTCCCGGCCGCATCTGCAGTGATAACACCAACCAATCCGCCTAGGCGGACCATGGGCTCGTGGCTCATTCTCATTATCCATCCAAGAAAGGCCATGGTCCCGTTCCCAACAGTGGGAACATAAAAATGGGTGATGATGATTATTGCTATGCAAATTTAGAACCTATTAGTTGAAGTTCATTGTCCAAATGTAATGAAAGATCATGAACTCTTGATCAACCTAGTAACTCTATTTACATTCAATTCAATATATACTTTAAGTGTATATGCACAAGACTTAAAATTATGTGTCACATACCTCAAAAACAATTTCCGCGTTCAGCACCGAGCAATCAATCCACCTCTCTCTATCGTTCACTATCCCCATCTCTATCTTTTCCGTCTCCTTACAACATTCCAGAAACTCTATGACGACTCGACTCAGAGTGGCAGCCGGTGGTAAAGTCTCTCTCAAGAAGTATTTCATAGTAGAAGCTACGATCGCTTTGCATTCTCTAGATCTGCACTGTCGCAATACTTTGTAGAGCAAAGTCAGTCGTTCCATGGAATTCATGAGGATATCTGGGTCCATGTTTGATATGTCAGAAGCCAATTTTGGACTCAGTAGTCTGTTGTCAGCTGTGAGAAAAATGGTTTTTATTAAAAGTGTAATGAGGTCGAAAATTATACACAGAAATTTTGAATCTTTTATATGCTATTGAATTAATAAATATAAAGGAGCTCGGTCACGCAGTGGCTCGCGAGCTCTGTCTGTGAGTGTTAAGGTTAAGCAACTTTCGGAATGGTCGATCACAGGGTGGGTGACCAAAAATGTACTATTTCGAGCTCCTCCGTGCTTCGGAAGGAACGTTAAGCCGTTGGTCCCATTTGCAGTCGTTAAAGCCCACCAATCCGCATTGCGCCCGCTTGGTGGTTCATGGCCCACTTTCTTTATCCATCCATAAGGAAGGCCAGTGCCCCAGCAGTGGGGACTTTAAAAAATGACTGATGAGGATGAGGATCCGGAAACAATAGTGATTGGTTACCAGCCCATCGCCTGCAATAGTTTTTGAATAAACCTACATAAGTTTAGAATACAAACCTGAGAAAAGATGCACTAACAATATTTGTACAGCCTGTTCTTCTCTATAGCTCTTCATATTGTCTAAAAGTTTCTCTATTACTGAATTTTTGAGATCCTTGGGTAGAAGTTGTTGTCTGATCGTTGTAGTTATACCCTGTATAACAAAATATGCTGGTAAGTAAATATTTTTTTTTTTTTTTTTAATGAATGACAGGGAGACTCTTAGCCTTCTTCATACCTGATGTTAGGTATTGATAAGGCTGAAGATGGAAGCGAGCCTTTCCCGGAATCCTATGTCACTGAGGAACCAGCTATCTTATCTCTAACTGCCGGAACACAACAATGCTGAAAACATTGTTGTTATGGCGTCAGACTTAGATAAGATGGTGGTAGCTATAGCTAGCCAGGCGGACTTACAACAAGTTCTAACACCAACCAAAAATTTACTCTAGTATCTCAAATATTAGGGGGTTAATCAATACAACATCTGCGCCATAACATATTGCTCTACACAGTGGTGGTCACATAATTAATTTAATTAATTGCAGGATATAGGGGCTATGCAGCTCCAGTTGGAACTGTAGTCACTGCGACATATAAGATCTATTGTAACTCGCTACCTTGTTATAGTATCTCTTTTAGCCTGGCGGCCTCCAGGAAGTCTAAAATCTTCCTAGCTCTGAGAGATTTTAGTTCCTCTGGCCGAATTATATGCCGGCCCAGGTGGATACTGCGTTTGTGAATTAGGGGTCCGCAGTCACATAGGAGATGTTTGGGTGTTTCTCTCTCTAATCCGCAGTAACGGCAAACGTCAGTGTCACTTAATTTCATGTGAAATTGGTGCCTTTTTAGTTTGCAGTGTCCAGTTAAGGCTCTTGCTATCGCACTTATGTTTGCTCTGCTGGGTTCTAGGCGTTTAGCAGTTTGCTTTTGCGAATAGCCTTCGATAAGGTATTTGGCGTGTACAATCCTGGTTGATTTAACAAGTATTTTTTTGAGAAGTTGCATGGCCTGTTCCTTTGAGATACCACAGAAAGGTTCTGGACCTAGCTGTTGGCCCTGAGCTCCAGACCTTGCAAGTTCATCAGCTTTTTCATTGCCAATGATTCCTGAGTAACCTGGATTATTAACGACACTAGTCGATTTTCATACAATTGAGGTAACTTTGGAGGCTTGGTTCTCTGTTAAGGATACCGAGCTGTGGTCTGTTGATGGCCATCCAGGGAGTGAATGGAGGAGATCCAGTTTGCTATACACGCCCAACTGATCTGATCAACATTCTAAAAGATGTAGGGATCAAAGTTTTTAGTTTCAGAAATTCCATACATTTTCATGCTATTTTCGCGTTTTCTTTTTAAACTTATCCATACATTTCTTAAAATGTTGATCAGATCAGTTGGGTGTGTATAGCAATCTGCATCTCCTCCGTTTACTCCCTGGATGGCCATTATCAGATCACAGCTCGGTCAATCCTTGGCAGAGAACCAAGCCTCCAAAGTAACCTCGATTGTATGAAAATCGGCTAGTGTCGTTAACTAAGAGACCACCACTGTATCAGTGTGAAAGGGGACTGGGCTGTCATAATACATACACAAGATAGAAACTAGGAGCATGTTACGCATTGAGTACTGAAAGTGTCGCCTCAAAAGTATGCACGTTGCCAAGACAACTTGAAAAAAAGTAAAATCCTACAAAAGGAAATATATGGACTACTTCTGTTTTTAGGAGAAAAGGATGGCAACGCAGCAACCAACTCACTACTTCAAAGGACTCTTACACATAAACACGACGCGGCATCGTATCACTTTGCGACGCCATATCGTGGAAATTGTGGTGTATGCGTCACCTTCCCATATATAACAATGTAACTATTAGGATAACTTCAGTAATAAATCATACGTTTAACAAATCAGTTGTGTCATTTAGTCGCCTCCCGGTTTCCCAACATTGCATGGCGACCCTGCCAGTGCTGCCTGTAGGCAGTGCTGCGCAGACGGTTTAATTATTTTAAGAAAATCAATATTAATAAAATAACAGTAACTTTTGTGAGAGTGAAAACCCAAAAATTAACAATACTGTTTAGTGAAGGACAAAAATATTACGTTAAAGTGAAAAGTAGGAATTAAGATTAAAATAATAAAATAAAAGTACATTAATATTTTGTTTTAAGTAAGAACGAAATAAACTATAAACTAAACAAAATTAAATAGATTTCATATAAATGTGAATAAAAAAGGACAGATAGTTAACAAAATTAAGTGGAGCAGTCATCGTCAAAAAAAAAAAGAAAAAGAACAAGATGTGCGTTGCGGCTGGAGTGGCGAAGTTCAAGAGGGATAAATGCTGGGCGCCGGGAGATGTAGGAGTCAGATGAGGAGATGAGGATGTATTAACTGGAGCTAAGTACAAGTGAGCTGGGTGCCGGGAGATGCTGGAGTCGGATGAGGATGCAGCAGGGTGAAAGTTGACTTCGAGCCACTATCGGCATTGTACACATCGAGGACATCGAGAATTCGGGAGCGTTGCGCATTTCTTCAACACCGTTACTATTGTTTATTTATGTGTGTAACGGGCACGTTAAAAAGATACGTCGTATAAATAATAATATTGGATAAAGGTTTGTTTATTTTTTTTACTTAAAAATTTATTCAATTTTATTTCGTTTTAGTTTTACCTTGTAATCATCTCCTTTAAATTGTTTAGTGACTAACCTTATTTCAGCTAAAATATAACTTAAAAAAAAGAGAGAAATTCAATTCTCAATCATTATTTCGTATAAATTCATAAGTACAATCTTTCGTGCGAAAATGTTTTCTCAATCATGTATCCTACTTAACCTTGATATTTGAATAGGTGGTATTATAAAGAATATATTTACAATATTAATTGTATGGTTCAATATACAAAACAAATTTAATAATGTTTGATAATAATTACGTATTAAATAATAATGGAATATAAAAAAAGGATTTGAAATAAACATTAAACTGTTAATTTTAAATATGTATACAATTTTTTTTTTAAGATATAAGCTAAAATTAATTTTATAAATATGCATAAAAATAAGATAAGATTTGTTTAAGTCAATTTAAATCAGTTATTGACGATAAGAAGATAGATCCATAAATTCCAGTTTCCTTTCTTTTTTAATCTTGCGTAAGCTTAAAATTTACAAATGTGGATTTACGTGATTTTTGTTGTTGAAAAGAAACTTTCTAATTAAATTAAGTTCAAATACATTGTTTTTGTATTAGAACATGCTAACATTGGTAATAGATATAATTTTAGTTTTTTATTTTATTTTGAATATATTACCTACTTGATGTCACTTTCGGGATTCTTTACTATGATGAATCTGACTTTTTTTTTTACAATGACTGTGTTTAAACTGTTTCATTAGTTCTACTATTCTCTATAGCTTCATGGTTCTAGGATTTAAGTATGTCGCGGTGGTATACCGAAAGCGTACGGTGGTAAGTACTAATTGTTATAAAACATAATATTGTTAAATACGTACATTTTTCTAAATCTAGTTTGTTTTATTGGTTAATTATAATGGATGGCGTTAAATAAAATCGTAACAAAATGGTTAATTGAATAAAAACTGTATTTAATAAGTAGACGTTTTTGTCTTATTTTTTTGTAGTTAAAAATCTTGGGTAATTATTGCAATTATGTTTTCTTCTTATTCTTGTGGATATTTAAATTTGTACTTTTTATACTTTGGAAATTGAATTTAGAGTAATTTATGACAAAAGTAAATATCTTATAAGTTTTGAAAAAAAGTTTAGTTTATAAATTCGTAAAATTTAAATTGGTAGTTTTAATCTCGACCTCGATGCATTTAATAATTATCGCACGAGTATTCATTTTGTAAAGAGATACGTATTGCGCTATAGTCGAGTCAGCGTAACGTGCTTGGTAACGTGAACAATAACAGCCTAAAGACGAATTTATACATCATGACATAATTAAAGAAAATTACTGGTTTCGATAATAATTGAAAAGACTTTCCACAAATTTGAAATGTCTAAGATGTGTATTAACGTATTTACGTATCAGTAATTGAAAGTCATATATTGGAATAGAAAGTAAAGTTAAATTTTCTTTTGATTTTAGTTAGATAATGGAAAATAAATTATTTATTCAGATAAGTACAGGCAGACCATAACGTTAGTAGCAATGATTCTTAATATTTTTTTATGAGTTTATTTTATATTTTACTGTAAGTAAGTATATATTATAACAAGTAATAAGTATAGTTTAGTAGAAAATCAGTTCGACTTTTATAAATTAATAAAATTTCATTAAATGTTAAATTGATTTCTGAATTTAATAGCGTTCCTTGTTCTATTTATATTTGTAAAAAAAAGGTGGAGCTATGTATTAAAAATCTTTTGATCGCTTTTACAAGATGGTTATTAGGTACATAGCATTGTTGAAGTAATGTAAAATAGGAAATGACACTTGACATATTGAGCTATTGATATTTATTTGTACAATTAACATTGAGAAGTAAAAAACAAAAAGTATATAAATATTTTGCATTTTAGTTTAGTCTGCACAGATCTGAAAAGTTTAAACGCTTGCAAGCAAAATGCATAGTTTCAATAATTTTATGAAATATAAATTTTTTTTCTTTAAATTAGAAATTAGATTAGAATAGGAAAAGTATAGAAAGTTTAACAATTTTGGAGAATGAGAAATGTGAATACAAAAGTAATACTTAGAAATTGACTTGATAAAATAAATTGAATTATAGATATGGGATAGGATAGATTATGTTTTGTAAAGATATCTGTATTAAAAATCTTTTTGCACCAATATAGGTTGACAATTAGGGACAGAATGGAAAGTTTATGAACAGTTATGAGTATGTAATAGATTATGTAATATGAATTGTAATGGTTGGCGTAATATATTGAAGATGTGCGGATAATTAGACTTTTAAGGTTGGCGTGCAATTGGACTGATCACCCAAAAGCTAAGCAAACTCTTATTAATCTAATTATCATTTTATAGGATTGTTTTTGTTTGATTTGATGCTGTATGGTTTAGAATGTAGAAAAAGTTGAGAGAAATAAATGAAGTAGTTGTATTCAAGTAGAATTATGGTACACACGTAGGTACAGGTACTATAGGGATCAGGTCCTTCAGATTAATCAAGGTGTGGACGAGTTTCCCCCTCGAATGCTGTTGGAGGTCAAAGTTACCTTAATTCATGACCCTATAAATATGGTACATGGAGGGTCAGATCCTTCTTATTCGATCATAGTGCGAACGAGCTTCCTCCGTGAGAAAAGTTGGAGTCCAAAAGAGGCTTAAACCATGACCTCCAAAATGAAGTTGTGCGCACAACACAAGCAGGCACATAGTTGCACTGTTTATTAAAAATAAATATAATGATAAAGTCGACTATGAATATGTACCAATTAAATAAATGTATAATAGGGACCGGCCGGCCCAAATAAATGATGAAAAAAAGTACCTAAAATATTAAAATAATGAAAGTGTACCACGTGATGAAGAAAATATTAAATAAATGAATTAAGTGTGCACACAGTATTTACAGTACTGTAATAAGACTAGCTAGTATAAAAAATGATTAGGTACCTAATAAGTGTGACAAGTGAACGCGAGCGAGGTATGAAGAAATTACTTACATAAATAGTTGAGTGAGAATTTGTGACTATATTACAAGGAAATGAAAATAAACACGGACTATGATAAATAAAAACTTGACATAAAGAATAAACAACTTCTTTTAGTAGAAATAATGGTTTTCGGTTTTAAGATTATTAATTGACTTATGTTTTTTTTTATGTACCTATTGGTTTTTTTAGAAATTTATAATTTTGATTAAGCAGTTATTATGACTATGTAATAAGTACTATCGTCAACAACTGTCTAACTAAAATATGTTTTCCCATAAGTATAATAATAATGTAAAACAATAAATAAATGTAGGTATACATGACTTGTTATGTTTAGTTGTTATTTAATGTACCTATAAGTCTATTCTTTTTAAGATAACATTGTTTATGTGTAGTATCAATACGTAGGCACTGTTCAGTGTGCGTGTCTATCAAGTAAGTAAAATAACTATCGGTAAATAATATCAGTTGGCATTTTCAATTGGCAAGGTCTAAAATATAATGCACTAATAATGTCTCTATAAAATATTTCGAAAGATAAGTTCTTATTTTTTTCGCAATTTTATTTAAATTCTTATATCATTTTTTCTGATTGTTATTTCCTTTAGACCTTTAACAATCAAAGTATATTTAAAATAATAAAATTGACTTATATTCTTGCTGGAAATTATCACTTTGTTTTTGCATTGTATTGTAAACATTGAATACATAATTAATTTTGTTTGATTTAGATAATTATATCTAATTACTTGTTCTTGAATTTTTTACCTTTGTATTACCTTTTTGTCGTTGACACATATATTAAATGTTTTGATATTTACATTTTGATATATTTTTTTAATGTAAAATATATTTAAATAAAAATAAACAATATTGTATTTTTTTTTTTAAATAACGGGGGGAGGTGTGGTGTATGCGTCACCTTCCCATATATAACAATGTAACTATTAGGATAACTTCAGTAATAAATCATACGTTTAACAAATCAGTTGTGTCATTTAGTCGCCTCCCGGTTTCCCAACATTGCAAAATCTACGAGGTGCAACGTCAAAATTCACGACACGTCATCACAACGCATCTAAATCGGCTCTAAATAAAGTTCATATTCAAGTATCCGGAGTAAGATTTTCGAAAATAACCTTTATTTGGTGGGGTATAGAGAATAGTATTGCATTTTCTTAGCGGCCGGACTACAAACTCACCCTGACGACGAGATCGGTGCAATAATGCTGCTGGTTGGCCAACACGAACTCCACGGCCAGATTGATCAGATCAGGGTGTCCAAGTTCTATGAGAGTGAAGAGGACTGTCCAGTACAAACTTTGTTCGTACAGGGAGATTCTGTAAAACAATATAATTATTTTAATAAAGATTTGATTTCTCGCAATCATGCTATTTTATATCAGAAAAAACCACTACTCTCAAAGTTGCTCTAACGAGGATAACCCCCAACTTTTGAATTTTCGGTCCACTGCTCTCCAATTGACTAGCTGAGACTTATGAAGTATGTCGAAATCGTCTAATATTTTATCAATGAGGAGAAGGTCCACGCTCCGAAAAGTTTTTGACAATCGTTTTAGTAGAAAAAGCCAATTAATTGTAACTAAAAATGTTGCATTCACAATGCTCTTACCTACATGAGATAAATTTTATCGTCTACTATCGTAGACTAATTGTTTTGTTTTGTAAAGTTTATCTAATATTCATGTTCTTCATTGAAAATAAGTAATAACATAAGGATTCCTTTATAAAACAATATTTTTACTTACTTGGCATTAGGCGCGAGATATTGCCTTACAGCGACATTCAGTTGCGTCACTAACTCATGGCAGTGCAAGGATGGGTGACCGCTTCTCTGTTTAGCCGTCAGCTGCAGCAGACAGCCGTGAAGCGCCGCGTGGCGAAGCGGCGCGTAACTCGAAGATAGAGATTTGAGGAGCTTTTGATGGACTGATGATAATTCCTAAGAATTGAAAAGTGGAACTGTAGAATTGCGTTTTGTAGTTGTAAAGGGTCACGCATATTATAATCGCATCGCAACGCATAAATACTACTAGGCACCGATAAGTCCATGCGGGTGTCACGATGCGGCCACTCTATAGTGTGCGATGATTCATAAAAGAGGTACGAAAGTGATGTAAGAGGATTTTTACAAGGTTACTAGGTCTCCCTCTGTAGGGTTTGTGAACCGATGGCGTAGCTTCTTAGACGTTCATAAGTGCTTGTAACAGCCTAGACTGAATAAATGATAATGACTTTGACTTTGACTTGTTATTATGCGACACGGTGCGGTGCGGCCCGCCCTAATATGTGCCAACCTTAAGTGTCACAATAAAATATCTTATGAGGACCACTCCTGTCAACTGCTAAACCCACACACTCCACATCACACTAGAGTGGGCGATACAAATCGTATATAGATATTAAAACGTATCAATATTGTCAAATCTGATATCGATGCGCTCTGAAACTATATATTTTGGTGAGACACGATATTGTGTTCGATATTGTATCGCAATGGAAAAACGCAATCAATGCCAAGCGAGAGTCGATGCGTTCCGAAACTATATATTTTAGCGAAACTAGATATTGTATTCGATGCTGTATCGTATCGGAATGGAATAAAGCGCAATCAATGCCAAGCGAGAGTAGAGGCGATATCGTAGGATGAGAATGAATCAGCAAATTATTTGTAGATTTTAACTAATTATAACACAAAGCTCACTTAAAAATAGATAATACTGCGTCTGAATCTGAATCTAATGCCTAAGATTTGACGATATTGATGTAGTAAAACGTTATATTTTTTGTAACTCGTATCTGGGGAATATAGTTTTACGAATCCTATATTGGAGTATAGTGATAGATACGGTCACCACCGAAATTAAAATATATAGTTTCTGAATCCGATATAGTTTCGATTTGACACGAAAAAGTATATATTACCTAACTCTACTTCACGCTGCTCTAATACGTTACTGTTTACCATCGCCAAATAAGGTCCACTAGCCTGTCAACTACTAACCTCACATCGTATACACAACCCTAGCTAAAACCCTCGCCTTCAACACTCAATTGGTCTCATGCTGGGACTCCCCTGTGGAGTCTCACTAATTTGTGAGCCACAGCTAACTATGACAACGGTGAAGCGGTCAGGCAACCTCCGGACGCGAGGAAGGGAGGTGGTAAATCCTTCATTGGATACTCCACAGCCGCGCTCAGTGAACTTAGAAAGGTGACGACTTTGGGAAGAAGACGACTTTAGGAAGATGACCACCTGTCACTGAGCGCACGTGTGGTGCAGTGGCTTGCAGTTGTCCAGCGCAGTGAGACACAGCGAGAGCGCGTGCTGCAAACCCGAGCCGCAGAGCTGTACTGCTGCAACTGAGCGTGTGAAGCACCGGTGCTCACATATATAAGCTAATCCCTACAGAGACCAAGAAACTGTGTCCCTACATAGTATAGCTACCCACCTGCAGCGGGCCGCAGTTGTCCAGCGCAGCGAGACACAGCGAGAGAGCGTGTAGTAACGCCCGCGCCGCGCAGCTGTACTGCTGCAACTGAGCGTGGGCAGCACCAGTAGTGGCATATATAAGCGCGCCGGCCCATCCCCACTGCGATGAAGCGCTGAATGCGCCGCCGCCTGAAGCGTGCGCTACTGATGATACGAGCGCTACTCTCGCGCATGTACCGGTTGGTGCCTATGAGGAATTTGAGAGGTCAGTTTGTAATCTATGATGGTTTTAAAAATGCGAAAGTTTGTGTGATACCTTTTCAAACTTGAATCACTAAATAAACAATACTACAGGTTTGTGGTGTCATGTGGCTAATAAGACGATGATAACAGGTTTAAATAACTTCAGAATCGTAATTGGACAGGATATTTTATAGTGAAAATAAATCGAAGGGAGGGGGCGATGGGAGGGAGTGAACTTGACTCTAATATTGAAGGAGGCATGAACAACAATTGTTAAGATAGGTCAACCTAGGACTTTTTAGTGATTCTGATTCAGCAAAAATATTTGATTAAGCTTCAAGCTCAATTATTATAAGCTGTAAGAAATTGGCAAATTCATTCATAATTTCTGTCTTTTCATTACAACAATTTTTGTATTTCCTAAAAATTAAAACACGAATTAATGAATAATAAAAGACAGTTCCTTAAATAAATGTACCTTAGGTTCAAGCATTTGCGAGGTTACATCCATCAGAAGTTGCAAACAGCTGTTTACGTCGATATCTTTATACTTTTTCAGCCTTTTGATGTGTTGTCGAACACGGAATGATGCGTCATTATTTATTTCTAAAATGATATTAAAATTATAAGAAATGTCTTAGAGATTATTACTAACTTCACATTTTTCTATTTATATCTCATGTTTCACGCTTGTGAGATCACTTGAAAGATTCTAATTTGTAATTAGATTTTTTGCATTGATGCTAATTTTATGAGTTATATATAAAACTAGAAAAATAAATACTAGTCTCCCACGTTTTAAAGACAGGACTCGACCCCGCTCTCCTAATTTGGCTACCGAGACTTAGAGGAATACGTCGAATATTTTTTTTCCATTACTATTTATGTTGTTTCATCAACACGAGTAAGATCTCATTCGAAATAAACATTGTCAAGAATTATAACTCTTTAATTTTGCATTTTACAATGCTATTTTTATGTGATAAATATTAAACAAGAAAATATACTAGAAAAAAGCAACTAGTCTCATGTCGTCATCCCGTCAGGGCGGCATGAGACTAGTTGCTTTTTTCTAGTATATTTTCTTGTTTAATATTTATCACATTGTCAAGAATGTTTTAACAATCAAATAAGGTGAAACAACAAATTAGCATTGTCAATTTTGACAATCGATTGAAGAATTATTGACTATATTCGGACTCGTAATTAGATGCAGTAAAAGGACAGCTCCGGTGTAATCACTTTCTGACAAAGTAAAAATAGTGACGTTACAAACAAGAGTAGTTACTATTGTTTATAATTATAATGAAACGCGAAAGTTTAAAATCTTATGTTGAATACATACCGGAAGCGACTTTCAAATACTCCATACTGAACTGGGCGTAGTGGTATCCCAGACCAGAGTCATTTATCAGCGGGATTCGTTCCAAGTTGACCGCGTCGAATATCTTGTATGCTGACGTGCCGACTAGGAGGTTGCGTAGACGTTGCATACTATAATAGAAAAGAATGCTGATGACATATTTGACAATCAAACAATAACGCATGCTCGTACAAAGGAAAAGCGCCCTTATTGTGCGATATTATAACAAATAAAATGATTACTGCAAATTGTATTGAGAATAATCTTCCTATGTACTAACAAAATATAAAATCCTGTTAGTTCGTAAGTCTAATGAATAAAGATCATTTTCGATTATACGAATTTATAATTATATTATATTCAAATGTATATTTTGTTTACTTAACATATAGAACTGATACGAACTGTCAGGAACGGACCTTTAAGCGGTAACAGTTTCATATATCGTATAATGTGGTCAGAGTCCATAATGTACTCTTAAGAGGCTAGTCGATTGAAGCGAGATAGTAATGAGAAAAGGACGCGCGCGAGAGCAAGACCGATTTTGCAGATTAGGTGAAAACACCACGAAATCACTTCGTAGTAAATAACTATAGTGATTAAAGAGAAAATGAAACTATACGATCCTAAATATTATTGGTATCCACTAATTAAACCAATTTCCAATAGTTTATGTAACCCCGTTTAAGAATAATCTTTTGTAGCAATATCATAAAATCGTGTTTCTGAAACTATACAAATCTAGATAAACTGGGTGATTCCCCTAACTGTCCAGTGTCTACACTTGTCATCTACTGCTATATGACTATGCCAATAGACAAACCCAGCATCAAAAACATAAAAAGAAAAATGTACAAACCCAACAGTGATATGATGTGTCGCCCTTGGCACATGAAGTAGCCCTCTTCTTTTAACCCTAGGCGCGGTGTTAATCAACAATTGGGTGATTCCCCTAACTGCCCAGTGTGTCCCGTTGCCTTGTAACGCACCGAGAAGACCTACCCATATCTCTTCGAATTGCTTCTTTGATGACCAACCTATTAGGTTCACTCTGTCGAGGGAAAATATACGGCGTTTTTTTATCTTTATTTGAAACCATTTGTCGAACTCATCATTATGAACCACTTTTCAGTCAAATTAGATTTAATTTTGTAGTAGTTGTTAAATTAGATTAAACTTTTTAATTTTGCATTTTACAGTGCTATTTCTATGTAAGTAATAAAATGTAATTTATGTTTTTTTTTTTTTTTCAATGCTTTTTTTGTACTTGTGATAAATTTTAAATAGAAAAATATTGAAAAAAAATCAACTCGGCCACAAGTCAATTCTCAGATGGGACTCGAACCCACCTTTGGGAATTCGGTCCAATACTCTAACCACTGAGCTACCGAGACTGACTACTCGATAGCTTAGTGAGAGCATTGGGCCGGATTTCACTTGTGACCGAGTTGTTTTTTTCCAATATTTTTGTATTTAAAATTTATCATAATAAATGTAAGTAGGAAAATATACTAAAAACAACTGGTCTCATGTCCCGTCCCGTCTGAACGACATGCAAAATTAAAAAAGTTCTAATTAAATGGCTGTTTCTTCTTAATCGATAGTCAAACATTTGTAAAAATGTTTCTTTCGAATGCGAGGATATTATTTCTCTCATTAAATAAAACGACGCTGGCCAACAGCGTGGAAAGGGGAATATACTATAAAACTTTTATGAAATAAAATTTTGTATGAAATAGCTTTTTTCGCGATTTCAGGGTTGCTGTCATACAAAAACTTGTTTGTTATAACGACTTTTACAAGTAAAAAAAGAAACAGGTGTTTTTATTACTACGAATGGTATCTTTGAAAGAGGATCGGTGTATCGGTGTACCAGCTATTCCTTCGCAATTGCTTTCACTTTGATAAACACCATACATTGCATGCATTGCTGTTGAACAAAAATTACTTTTACGACTGTCTTTAAAAGCCAGTCAAATGGATGTTCAGATATTATTATATAAATGCGATGATGCAAATTTCACAAGGTTGAGCTACACAATAAGACTAATATGACAGCACAAGGGAAATCTTCATAAATAAATAATTGCATACAATCACACCTATGGACAACATTTAAAAAATATATTAATTTTCCTATGTATAATAAAACTAGATGTTAAAATACGAGACACATATTTTTTATTTTTATTTTTAGCATTATATTTGTGTATTAAATTACTATTTCAAAACTTGCTCATTCTAAAAGAGCGTAAGTGCGTTCTCAGGAAGTTAAAGTGGTGGCTTGGTGGCTGTTGCTTATTTCGGATTATTTCGGATTAAAAAAAATCTGACGTAATGGTTTCTAGTAGTGATGTGACAGTGGCAGAACTTAAATATCGATAACTACGTAAAACTTGTAAGTAATTTTCGTTATTAAACCAAAGCATGTTTTAAACATTAACACTTTGGTTATGATAAAAAATAAAACAAAAAAAAATATATATATATATACGCTTAAATTTGCGTTTATGAACAATATAAACATTTTGGGTATTATGAATTGAAATGTTTATCAAACCATATTCAATTTTAAGGTCTGGTATTTCATTAGTGGAACAAAAAAGAACCACTTCGTTAAACACACATAAATTTCTGACCCATGGTCCACCTGTCTGGCGTCGCGTGGTGGTTTAACTAGCAAACATAAAAAGTAAATCTATATTCAGCAATAATCATAAAAACAATGTATTCCAAAAAACTCAAAACAATCACAAACTTTTTTTTCATGAGGTTTTTATTGTCATTATGTAAATTAGAAAATATCGAATATCGATATCTTAGATTTTGATCGCTCTTTCACTATTTGAATTGACTGTCATTGTCAACTCAGCCAGAGAGAACCATTTTTTTTTTATATTAGACAGAAATGCATAGGAATGGCAGGATCAAATGCCTGACTTTCTCGATTTAGACTACTTTTTAGTTTTTATTTAATATCTCACAAATTAAGGATCAGAAAATTCTAAAATAAAAACTGTGAGCTTATGACACTAAAACCTCGAAATGGTTTTTTTATTTTAGTGCCTTATAGAAACTGAAATGTTGTCCATTATCTAGCCCACATAGTTTCATGAAGAACTTGTGTTATGGATACTAGATAACGGATAAACAGACTTATACAGGGTGGAAATTTAAAACGAGTCACGAGGGGCAGGTACCTCAACCGATGTAGCTACATGAAAACGTTCTTAGGAAACCATCCTTAATTTTTTAGGGATTTTGAACTGATTTCACCGATTTTGAAAAAAAAAATAGTGAGCAGAAAATTGAAAATGAAAAAAATTTTTTTTATGGCGATCGATCCTGTTTCTCATGAGGATCAAAACACTCTTTGACATCAACTGAGCACTAGGAAAGTCAGAAATCGCGAAAAACTGTTCATGTAGCTACAACTGTTAAGGTACCTGCCCTTTGTGCCCCGTTAAACCCACTTGTTACTAGCGTTTGATATACGGATCATCATAAAAATTTAAATATTGTAAACAAAATGTGTATTTTCTGATTAAAGGATTTTATTAAACATTTGCTGAATGTTCACTTTGTCTGCAAGAAGTGTCTCGAGACCAAAATTTTTTTATTTATTTTTCCTGTTGCATAGATGCATTTATTAGCCTATTTATAAAAAATCGCAAGGTATTGTACAAAAACTGTAAATCCGTAACAACTGGGTTAAATTTCCACCCTGTATACTTTTTTTGTAAATACATACATAATAAACATATTAAACACCCAGACCAAGACAAATTAACATGTACACAAATATTTGTTTTGTCCGGGGATCGATCCCGAGACCTCAGGCGCAAAAGGTGGGTTTAGTACCCCTCCGCCAAGCAGGCCGTCGAAAAGTTATAAGAAACGACAGATATAACAGTGCGCTTAGTACGAGTTGACATTTATTGTCAACGTTTAAGTCAACTATCGGATGCTCTACTCACGTCGGAAAATCAGTCTATGGATATGAAAGAGACAAAGCGAAAGTTTTCAAAAACGATTATAGTTTGCCTAACTCGTACTAAGGATACTGGGAAAAAACTTATTTACCTGAACAAAAACGCCTCAAGAACGTCCATATCTTGTAAAGCTTGCAAAGGCAAATCAATTTTTTGGATCTGATCATGTTTGGATACCACTTCCACTGAAGACCACGCTATAGGTGGTATCAATGCTATGTTGCTCACGATATCTAACCTGTAAGGACATTATTACATAACATAAACAATTCTAAATGCTCATTGATTCCTATCTATACTTAATATTATAAAGCTGAAGAGTTTGTTTGTTTGAACGCGCTAATCTCAGGAACTACTGTACCGATTTAGAAAATTCTTAGACCATTAGAAAGCTAATTTCTCCCGAGTGACATAGGCTATATTTTATCCCGATATTCCCACGGGAACGGGCACCACGAGAGTAAAACCGCGAGGATCCGCTAGTGTAAAATATTTGATTTAAGGTGGATTGAATTACTTACGCCCGAAATTAATAAGTTAGTTTCTACGGTCAAAAGCTGACCAAGTTATTAATAATTGTCTCATTTCTCCAATTGATTTTGATCCTTGTCTGTTTTTACATTAAGTTCAAAATCGATTAACGTATTTTCACAATACTAGTGATTGTTTTATGGCGAATAAAAAACGAAGAAATATTTGAAAAATATAATGCTCGAATTAAATAAAGACCTTTCAGAGCAGAGTTCACCAACTGTTGATTAGATAATCGTGGTTTTGACATTCTAGCCCTTTTAAAGTCAAACTACTGACATACAATGTCATTTTAATGACGTTTAGCGTTAATCAGTCGATTAATCAGTTGGTGAACTCGGCTCTAACTAGTAGTTTTTTATCTCGCAAAAGCTTTCCATCCGCGCTCTTAATGCCACGGAATAAAGTTGAAAATCGTAAATTCGCGATCACATCACTTACCTAGCCAAACTAATAACCAAGCTCTCCAAGGTTTCCTATAACACTTTAGTATACAATCAGTCTGTCTCACGTAAAGGTACTGCTCCCAATTAGTCTGTCAATGTCCCGCCCGCTCTCTTGCCCTTAGGGCAATCAGGCTTGTGTAAACTTTATCGTATTTTTTTTCTCTTTTTTGTAAGCATTGAGTGAACTTTTTATATCTTCCAAACACACTATGCTAACGCGCACCATCGCATACATATAGGAACACAAATACAAAAATACGCACATACCTACGCACACATACACGCACATACACCCATATATACAAAATGTAGGATAATGTTTGTCTTTGTTAATAATATAAATGGCTAAATATGTTAAGACTAGCACTAGTTAATCTTAATACCTAGTCAAGTAAAAGTCAAAGTCAATATAATTTATTCAGTCTAGGCTGTTACAAGCACTTATGAACGTCAAAGCTACGCCATCGGTTCACAAACCCTACGGCGGGAGACCTTGTAAGCTGTAGTCATATTAAGTAAGATCTGCTCCACTTTAACGCTAGCTAATATGTATAATGTGACCAGCACTGTTGGATTCATAATGATTGTATCTGAATACTTATACTTAGTTTTATAATTGAAATATTATGAATCTGTTTGTGGTCCTTTAAATAAATAAAAAAAAATCAAAAAAAAAGTTACTTTTATCAACGCTGAGCGTTAAAAGCGTTGAACGCTCTTAATACTACACTATTAAGTTCAATATTGTAAAATTCACGTTCACTTACCTAGCCAATCTAACAAGCAAGCTCTCCACAGGTTTCCTAAAACACTTTGGTATACATTCCGTCTGTCTCACGTATAGATACTGTTCCCAATAGTTTATCAATGTGACTATCTTGTCGCCAACTATGACTAGATCTGGCTCAGGAACCGAGTCGTTTATATGCATGAAGTGTTTAAGGATTAACGGCCTTGTGTCCTGAAAATGGTTTAGTTCTTTAGCAATCTATGGCATGTTTATGAATATCGGAAAAAGATTTATGTTAATTGAAACTCAGAAGTCAAAGTATTTTTTGGACAATATTTAAAATGTTGCTGTTACTTGATTAACTATTGAATTACATTATATGTAATCATTTCAGAGTTATATCAATTGCAGTAATCACAAAAAAAAACAATGATGATGTTTCAAATTTTATGCGTTGTTTTGCAGCGAATTACATTTCTTGTTCACAAGCTGCACATTGATGCCTTGCCAACCCCCCGCAAGGAATATATGGGTGAGGATATGTTATGTTTATGTAATGCAGCAATTTAACTGTTATATTATTAGTAGTTTCTTGATAGTTACCTTAACTAAATATTTGACTACAGCGTACAAACAGCTTATAGCTGATTGTGTTCTATTGGCGTTGCTATCTACATTCAACTCGGTCCATATCTCTTGAAACGTCAATGCATTAGCCACGTTTTCCATCACCAACTGTATCACGTTATCAACAATGACATTTTCTGTCACATTCGGTGTCACTCTGAACGAAACGTCAGTCGGTACAGGACTTTCAACTATCTTCTTGTTTTTAATCAAAAAGGAAAGGTATTGCAACGAAATAACGCAAAAAATAGAAATGTTCTTAGCTAAAGTTGTGGGAAGGATGTTTTCCATTGATTTTTCTAGCAAATCGCAGTCAGCTTCATCGACTGTCGCCATAATTCTGTCTAACGCATCCAAAAGTCCTGACAAAATAATTTGTAACGTTAAAAATTCTTGATAAAACAGTTTGTCTTGGAAAACTTGATGGCATCTTCTTGTATATCTGTCTATGGTCAGTTCTACATTCAAATTGAAGTTTTCCGATTGACTGAGCGGTCGATTTTGTTTAGGGAACAATCGAATAACGTCGGTTAGACATTTGTCGAATGTGGTTATAGCCGCTTGATATAATTCAGGTATGTCAGGTAGTATTAGTTCTTCCTCGTCATCTGACAGCTCTAGATTACCGAACCTCTCTTTGACTTCGTTATCTGATATAGGAATAAAAAACTGTGATTTGGACTCTTTATTATCACTCTTTTTAAACACATGTAAAGTGTTAACGACGTTCAATTTATTACTATCTATTGATGACGTCATTTCCTCTTTGGATTTCATCATTTCCCTTTGCTGTTTCATCGTGTCTCTCTCAGCTTCTCTAGTTTCGTAAGTCGATAGGTTGTTTAGGAATTCTTTAAGGAAATTATCGCAAGCCACTTTGAAACAAGAGTTGAGGATTTTTCTGTCGAATTCTGGACATGTCATGACGGTATTCAAATCTTCTTTTGATAAATTTGATAACAAAAGAGCTAACTCGTTGTGTTTTGGTACTTTTGGAGCGGCGCAATCTGCTATACAGCATCTAGAAATTACAATACCTTATAATATGACAATATGGATTCATTCTTACTAACAAAGATTTACAGAATAATTATTTACGGCATATTACTGTAACAGCAGCCATCCCAATCATAAGGTAGACCTAGTACCGAAGTCCCGCGGGGCCGTTACCTATCTTCGCAACAGCAATGCTACAGCAAAAATTGCGCGATGATTGCTTTACACGTATCACCATAGGAACCGCACGGCACGTAGAGCCATTTTTGATGTCGCATTGCTGTTGCTAAGACAAGTAATAACCCCGCCGATGCTTACCAAATCGGCAATATACAATCGCGGAAGCTTCCGGTAGTCCACTTACCACACAAAATACCTTAAACGGCTTTCCATGGGTGACGTAGTAACCTTATACAACTATCCAAATTGAGCGCATGCATATTTGGTCTAAAACTGGTTGACAGGGAACTTCTGCCACCGTACATAAGTATTTTTTGTTATTCGCGTCCTATTTACTTAAACAGTATCTCTATTGCTTAGAAATTAGAGTCGAATTTCAACTTTAGTTAACTAGACATATCACAGAATCCTTACCTGGCTTTAACCTGATTCAGCAACCAATTAGCATCGACATTTGTTGTAACAATGTATTGAGGATTGATCGCTCTGTCTTGGGAAAGGTCCAACGGAGACAAGTCAAAAACACTTGACGCCAAAGAGTTCAGCTCTAATACTAAAGATGAGTATCTGTAGAAGATACAAAGTTAATATTTAGTAATATTATGAGAAGCTATCTGTTCTTTCCGTTAGCAAAATGTGCTAAGCTCGAAATTTATTGAAAGTTGTTGAAGCTCGTCATGAAGGTGGTGGCCCCTAGACACGGGCACGAGAATATAATTTATCATGAATGTACAGGAAAAAGTTTTAAAATTTAGTTTACTATAAATATTTATGGCTAATAGAATTAGTTGTACTATCCTTTTAAACATTATTCTGCCGAATTTCTTTTGCATTTGTCACTCACACTTTTGATATTCAAGATAACCTTTTGATATTAAAAATATATAACCTCCCATTACGCGAGTGTAAAACTGTTTTAAATGAGTGGCTTTTAAGGCTAGGATATGATGATGTTGAATCTCTTATAAAAGAAAATATATATTAACCGCTCCCCCCTTCATCCAAACACACACACACACACACACACACACACACACACTCAAACACAAACACATAAACATAGCAATGCATGTTGATTCTAAGTTACTATTTATAATAATTAATTATCACATACCCTTTGTTAGTAATACCTATAACTTAAAAAAAAAATGGCTTGTAATTTTGTGTTATTTGTTAGTGTTAGATAAGGTTCGAAGTGGGCGCTAATAACTGCGACACAGTCCTAGACTAATGTAGTTATTAAGGTAAATTATGTTTTGTATGTATTTATAGCACAAATAAATAAAAAAAAAACCAAACAGAAGTCATCCTTATTGCAGGGTAACAATAAGGTTGGTTTTTAACAATCTCTTCCAAAGAAACTTGTATCTAATAGTCAGTTCATGATACTCACCGCACATGCACCTTATCTCTCTGCAGCAGCTCTAAAGCAACTTGTACGTCCTCTTTGGCCAATTGTACATGGATCTTCTCTATGGGCATATCTTTCAACATTTTGCAACGTTCTACCGCTAGGTTTGCAAATCTGAATAAAAGAATTTCAAAGATTATATGATTTTCAAAGTCATAATACTTAGTCGCCAGTAAATCCAGTTCAATATATACTAATTTTGTTTTATTTATTTATTATAATAATAATAATAAATTTCATACAATCACACCAATTATCTAGCCCACGTTAAGTTTCATGAAGAACTTGTGTTGTGGATACTAGATAACGGATAAACATACTTATATACTTTTTTTTTGTAAATACATACATAATATACATATTAAACACCCAGACCAAGACAAATATACATGTTCATGCACACAAATATTTGTCTTGTCCGGGGATCGAACCCGGGACCTCTGGCGTAGAAGGCGCGCTTAGTACCCCTGCGCCAAACAGGTCGTCAAACGACATGTTAAGGCTCACGAATACTACAGCTTCATTCGGACAATATGTTCAGTTGTTTCCACTTGACACAAATGCGGACTACTGATAAAAAACTATGTAGTACTATAATAAACTAAAAGATATCAAGTGAATTCTCAGACGGGATTCGAACCCGCGACCTTTGTAAATCCGGTCCAATGCTCTCCAATGGATTTCCAAAGGTCGCGGGTTCGAATCCCGTCTGAGAATTCACTTGTGGCCGAGTTAATTTTTTCCAATATTTTTCTATTTAAAATTTACCATAAGTATAAAAATAGCATTGAAAATTGCAAAAATTACAAAAATCATAAAAGATATCAATTTTAGCTTTTGAAATTTCTCGTACCCATTTGTCACATCGATTCTTCAGTCTTTGTAGAAATATGTTGACGTTTGTTAAAATGAGGACAAAAGTATGTTTATATATTATGAATAAATATTGTCATTATTTCAGTTCAAATATTGTAAACCTGTTTGGCGCAGGGGTACTATACCCACCTTCTGCGCCAGAGGTCCCGGGTTCGATCCCCGGACAACACAAATATTTGTGTGCATGAACATATCTATTTGTCTTGGTCAGTGTTTAATATGTATATTATGTATGTATTCACAAAAAAATATATAACTATGTTTATCCGTTATCTAGTGTCCATAACACAAGTTCTTCGTGAAACTTAACGTGGGCTAGATAATTGGTGTTTGTATGCAATTATTTATTTAAAAAAACAGTCATTATACCTACCTCACAGCAATAGCCGGCTCCAACTTGCCGATGTTGCGACATATAAGAAACACCAATGCTCCCGATTGGCTCTCGTGGCACAAAGATAGTATCTTGTGTGTGTTCAATGCAAATTCATCCTGTTAATAAAAGCATAGGGATATATAGTAGATTTTTTACCAAGGGCTGTATGACATCCATAACAGTCGAGTGTTTTGGCGCCCGAACGAAGTGAGGGCGCCGATAGTTCGAGACTGTTATGGGTCCATACACCCGAAGTAAACACTCTACTTTTCATTTTGAATATGAGGAAAGTAAAAACAAACACAATATTCTAAAAAAATTTTTGTAAGGTTTCTACGATTTTAATTATTTTATAATGTAGCAAAATAAGCTGTATAGGCTTCTGTGCCTTTGCCTACATACCTTTGGTAAATAAAAGTCCAAAGAGATTACAGATATCGATTTGACATGACACCCCCTATTCTTTTTTCAAATTTATTACAGCCCTAGGGCCGCCACATATCACTTTCAACCCGCATTTTAGGCAAGTTATGAGTTACTTTCAGAATATGAGACATGAAAAAACATAAATGAAATACTTTGTATATTACAGAGTAAAGAGGTGTCTACCTTCAGCCTCATGATTACTTAACAACAGGTATTATGAAGGCTAAGCACCCGCCGTAATTCATAAATAAAATTGGTATAAACATATGTCTTATACGGTCCCACTTGTCAGAGCGAGAAACACTTACGGAATGCTATATATAGCATTAGCATCGGCGGTGCAACAGCGTTCCGTCAGTCCTTCTGACAAGTGACGGTTCTGTGCGACAGAAAAGGATAGGGCGACGGGAAAAGGCGGAAGCGTGCTGGCAGGTGTGGTACAACCTAAATTCATTATCTCGAGCTCCTCCGTGCTTCGGAAGGCACGTTAAGATGAGATAGATGATAATGAGGATAACAATGTTTTCAGCATTGTTGTTTTTCTGCAGTTAGAGATGAGATAGCCAGTACCTCAGTGATTGAGGATTCATTTCCATCTTCAGTCTTATCATTACATAACATCAGGTATGATGCAGGCTAAGAGTCTCATAAAAAAATCAATAAAAACAGAGGGCGAATTTTATTGTCTCATTTTAAAATCTATCGCAATCCCTTTCAATTCTTCATTTGAAAGATATTAACATACTTCAGGCCGTCACTATTTGAAATTTGATAGGGATTGTGATCGAGATTGTGATTTTGAAAGGTATTGAATGAACGAAATAGAACATCTAAGCAAAATGACACACTAAAATATCTTTCAAATGTATGGAGAATTGTCAAATGAAGTGTCATTATTTAAAACATCATTCGTTTCGAAAGGGATTGCGACTATAAGTTACACAATTCCATAAATCACTATCACAATAACAATACCTTTGAAAGGGATTGTGATAGATTTTGAAATTAGACAATTATGGGGCATGTTGCCAGGACATCGCCTACAATAGTTTCCGAATATGCCTATATATTCCGTTGACAGGATTTACAATCTGCATTGGACTATTGGATATTTGTGTGCATGAACATGGGTGCGATTACGTAAAGTTAATAGTATTTATTTGACAGTTCATGTCATATTCAATCGGCTCCAATTTGTATGGAATTTGACACTAATGACAATATAAACTGTCAAATGAATGCTTACGCAACCCCATATCATTACCATACCCCTATTTGTCTTGGTCTGGGTGTTTAATATGTATATTATGTATGTTTTTAAAAACAAAACTATTTATCCGTTATCTAGTATCCATAACACAAGTTCTGCATGGAACTTAACGTGGGCTAGATAATTGGTGTGTTTGTATGCAATTATTTATTTATTTATGAACACCGCTTTATCACGCGATATGATATAGCGCATGATACTGTCTTGCTTACCCCTCTAAGATGTGAGCGGGACAGTGATACTTTATCGAGCTACGGGTGTCGATAAAAACCGAAAACCACTCATACTAGAGCTACAGCACGAGAGATACATTTGAGACCTTAAAGAGATGAGCGTAAGACTGTTGACTCAGAAAGATATTGGTATTGACTAGAAGCCAAGTTAGGTGGTAGCTTCTGATAAGCCATTTTCGACCTTAGAGAAATGAGCGTAAGACTCAAATTAAATTCTTACCTTCAAACAAGCCTGACATCTAGCGGCGACGGCTTGCAACAGCAGTCCCGACGCGCCTCCCGTCTGTTGAACCTTACAGATCAACCGCTGGACAATTCCAGAGTTATATTGGTGTACTAATATGTGCACTCGGTTCACTAAAAGCCAAGTTAGGTGGATTGCTTCTGATAGGCCGTTTTCAACCTAAAAGAGATAATCATTAGAACTTAATTGAATGATATGATTTTATAGCACACATCTGAAATTAGTTCTTTCACGACTACACACAATCTAGAATAATATTCTGATAACCCTATTTTTGCCTCAGGAAACTTTTTAACTAAACTAGTAAAACAAAACACGACAGTTTAATACTAGCAGCCTAGAGTCCGAAGTCTTGACAGGACTATATTTTCTTATAGGCAAAAAGGTTTTACCGCAACAATAAAATTTAGTTCGGCTTGGGTAGTAAGTGCAATTACATTTTAGCTCGGTTGATAATTTTCGTATGAAGAAACAACACAAACTTTTGTCATCGAGATATCTAATCTTGTCCAGTATACTAAGTTATTACCTATTAATTAAAAAATAAAGACATTTTAAAGAATGTTTGATTTGACAACGCTACTGCTTTAGTATATGGATAGAAAATACTTACAAAATATTCGCAATACGCTAAAACACACGCTATTTGTAATATATCAGCGCATAGCAATTTCGTATCTCCACTGTGCGTGCTGAGAGGTAGATTCCTTGCAAAGCCAATGAGCTTCTGCCAGTATTTGTGGGAGAGGAAATTCAGTCTGAAAAATAGGAGTCAGTCAGTACTGCAGTTAATTAGCAATTAACTAGCAGCGCAGGAAACCACCGGTGTCCAGAGACCAATGGAATATCGGGGTTTCACCCTAGTTCTTTTCATAATAACACGTGTTGTGAGACTAAATTTTCACTCAATCTACCGTACAATTTCTATATTACTATTTTAATATATTCACTTGACATATTGGCGATATCCAAAAGGGAACCAACGAAACTTAAAAAGAAGAAGAATGGAATATCTACAGTGTCTCATAACTTGGGGCTAAGAGGTTTAAAAGTACCATGTAACATCAAGGCCCGAGATCACCAACTGAACAACCGACCGATGAACTCTAAATGTCATTGCATTTAAGTCGTTTGTTTGAAGTTTAAAGAGGCAGAACTTTATTTATTTATTTATTTTTGGGAAACAAACAGCATACAATATTACCTTAATGCTATACTTAATGAGTAATACAAAAGCCAAGGACAGTTTCCACAATATGTTTTAACTATGTTGTATGTTTTAAATATCAGATAATCGTATCTGATCGGCAGTTCGTGAACTTATCTCTAAATATATTTTTCATAGTTTGACGACCTGTTTGGCGCAGGGGTACTTTACCCGCCTTCTGCGCAGGAGGTCCCGGGTTCGATTCCCGGACAAGATAAATATTTGTGTGCATGAACATGTATATTTGTCTTGGTCTGGATGTTTAATATGTATATTATGTATCTATTTACAAAACTAAAAAGTATATAAGTATGTTTATCCGTTAGCTGGTATCCATAACACAAGTTTTTAATGAAACTTAATTGGTGTGTTTGTATGCAATTATTATTTATTTATTTATTTATAGTCTTTGGTTAAGCACTAACTTCTACATAAATTAAAACGTGCAACAGAATTTCTTTAACAATCCTGTAAAGTAATTAGATTGTAACTTTATAAGAAGTAACTAAACTCGCAAAGTTCTTTAAAAAAAATTAAGATCATGATCAATTGAAATTTTATATTACAAACAAAATTGAGCAATTTTAGCACTTGTAGAACTAGCAATTAAAGTATTAAATTACCTTATCAGTAAATGAGACCAGTGTACAGTCAGCAACGGAGCTCGGTGTGCAGACCTCAAGCATATCAAGTTCAGTAAATCCAAGGGAATGTTTTCTTCTGGACTGTACAGCCCTGTGTTCAAGCCACTTTGTTCGTTATGTAGGAGACTTTGAGCCGTCTTTGCCGTAAGTGGAAAGAGACAGCCATCTGTAAACAAGTGACAACATTTTTTTTAAATTATTATTATTGTGAGGGGAATGCATTTAGGCATATCCCGTCCACTACAATATGCGGAAACAAGTGACACCTAAAGACTTCGCTCCTCCTTTTATTAAAAACAAAAGACCAAGATACTAAACTTACTATCTCATACGCGATACCACGTATAACTGTCTTGGTTTCTTTCTACGTAAATGAGGGGGACAGTGTAGCGACGAGTCAGCGAAACTTGTTCATCATACACAAGCTACGCTCGCAGACTTCAGAGGTACATAATACATTGATATTATTATTGAACAGTGTAAAGTCTCATCAGTTCTTGTTTTTATTAAAGAAACTGATGCACTTTTTCCGAGTGCTTAGTGTGATTTTTCTCACCTTACTCGCTTACACCGCAGTTTGCGAATGGTGTTTAATTCTCAACCTTATTCCCATTGAATTAAGGCTATCTGTCAAAATTTTACTCTCAAGCGATGGTAAGGTTCGGACATTTGCAAACTCACACTAAGCCCTCAGATTAACAAAAGGTATAAAATTCAAGAGTAATTTAAAGAAAAAACATCTTACTTGTTAAATGCAGCATATGCTTCACCTGCACGATAATATTGACGCAAACAGCATACAGTAAACTGTGATTCTGAGCTCTATCGCTCCCGTCTTTAAGGTCGAAATTTGAACAGCTCGCTTCGTGACATGCGTCCATTTCTACTATAGCATAGGTTAACGTTTTAAACAGGAATCTGACTAGAATGACATCTGGTGAGAGATTTGCGCAATTCTCATTGACGTTTTGAACGTTCAAAGGATCTATATCTAGTTTGACGTTGAAAAATATTGATTGTGGAGATATACAGGTAGCTTTTAAGTAGTTTATCGAAAGGAGGATTTCACTTTCGGGTATTAGTATTAAGACTTTTCGGAGAAGCACCATTATGATTGAAAGATAACGTAGCTTGAGTTTGTAAGGCGTTGTTGTCTGAAAAAGGAAACACAGTTATTTACCATCTATGCAAGTAAGTAACAAATAATATAATATGATAATTTAGAATACGATTTCCATATATACACTCGGGTGCAAAGAAATCGCACAGTGGCGTTATTTCATACAAACATGCACACTTCACGGCGTAATAAATAAAAAGTATTTGTATTTCTGTGAACATTTGTGTGTCGATAGCGCGATCAAATGTTCAACAAAGCAATTAACATTTAAGACAAAATAAAAAACTTCTTGATTTCCTAAACTTTCAGTGAACCAAATGTTTAATTTCGATTTCATATAAAGTTGTAGGAAACCGGATAAGGTGAATTTGTATTTCTTAGTTTGCTCATAACTCAAGGTTTTCTTGAATTTTCGGGACTTTCATTCGTAAGTCCAATATTCGACTCCTACATCGACGTATACATTTTCACTTAACTGATATTTCTTTTAAATAAAGTGAGTGTAAAGTGAGTATGTTTGTAAATAATGCTACTGTGCGATTTATTTGCACCCGAGTGTATATTTTTTTGTTATTATCTTTAAAATAAAACAATAAGTATAACAAAAAGTTATCAAGGCTTGTAGCATCACGAAAAATCAAACCAAACCTCTCAAAATAGGTTCGTCGCCTTCGAAATGTCAAAATGATATCTCTATACATACCAAAGGAGCATTGGTATAGTAAAAATCTCAAGATAACAAAACTACATTATAGCTATGTAATGCTGAAGCAATTTAAACCCTATACTTTATAAAAAATTAGTGACCTTTAAACCAGACTTATTAGTATTTCACACTACAGGGGCCATACGATCAGGTAAGGTAAGGTAAGAGTCCCCTAGGGTAAGAGTCTTTGCGATTCTTTTTATGTTATTTTTAGGTTGTGGAAGTGGGATGCTGCTATACGGCGCGTATAGCGGCGTCTCACTTTCGATCCACGAAGATAACCAAAAATGAATCGCATTACAGTTGATGGTAGGCCCCCAGGTTAAGATTTAATTAGATTTTTTTTTAATTTAAAATGTTTATGTTAGAATTAGGTACATACCTGATCTGGCGGCGCTTTGAACAATATTTTCAGAACAAGCTCCACTCTACTCTGTTCTAGAAGCACGTCTCTATACACAGAATCTAAAAGCCTTTCCAACGAAGATATAGATTCTCTACAATCTACTTCAACGGACCTTTGGCTCAATAAGTTTAATAAAGTATCGGAAGCGAGTTCCGACCAACGGTAGTAGGATTCCGGATGCTCTTGAGAAAGAGATAGCACGCAAGCGACTAAGTCGAGCACCTGTGGATGAAAGAAAGAGAAAAATGAATATATCAAAAGTGTGTTTAAAATACAAAATGAATCCTACTAGCACGAGCATAAGTCACAATAAGGTTTAAAATGTTGGTTTTTCGTAAAACTTCGAATACAGCCGTATATTAGAAAAGGCTTAATACACAAGTAAGTGTAAAAACAAAGTACGCCGAGAATGGGCATAGATATCTACTAAAATTCTAAAATCGGACGATGTACGTAGTTCTAAACTTAATTTTAGTCCATATTGTATTTTAGGTAACCAAACGAAACGAGGAACTCGTGGCGCAGTGGTACGCGATCTCGCCCTGCGATTGTTGAGGTTAAGCAACTTACGCAATGGTCGGTCACGGGATGGGTGACCAAAAATTTACTATCCCGAGCTCCTCCGTGCTTCGGCAGGCACGTTAAGCCGTTAGTCCCGGCTGCATTTGCAGTCGTTAAAACCCACCAATCCGCATTGGGTCCGCGTGGTGGGTCATGGCCCGATCTCCTTATCCATTCATAAGGAAGGCCAGCGCCCCAGCATTGGGGACATTAAAAATGGCTGATGACGATTGACAAAACGAAATTAACTAAACCCGATTCAACGTTATTCAGATTACGCAGTAAGCATTCAAGCCCATATTTATATTTAGGTACAACAAGAAAACCAAAGAAAACTAAAAAGTACCTAACAGATACAAACCTTCCGTTGATGCATGGTTTTCTGTAGCATATAAAACAAAACTTCTCTTGTGGCCTGAGCATCTTGCTGCTGAGCTCTGCCCAAAATACTAGCACCTAAAATCATTCAAAAAAATAATTTTAGACTTTAATAGTCGGTTTCAATAACCTATCCACAGGAAGAGATAGTTTGCGTATTTCCCTTTCCGTGTTCAACTCGCGACACCAGTTGCTTGAAACCCACACGCATTTGTAGCACGGAATATGCACACCAAAACCATGTTTAGTTTGCGACTATTGAACACTGATTTGTAATCGTGTAATTAAGCTTTGCTTTCACAAAACGTGTTCATTTGAGTTGGACACTGTTTTGAAATGATTTATTTATTTATTTATTAATACAAACACAATATCATGACAGGACATATCCCAATTCGATAAAGTGGTCCCTATTGCCTATAACAAATAACATATAATGATACTTTGGAAAATTCACTCAGAGAACATGAAAAAATATCAGTCTTTTGATCTGTCCTAACGCAAAACCGTGTGGATCTCATGCATTGGTATGCCTTATTAGTATTGCCTGCCCGCGCCTCAGTCCGTCAAGTCAAGTCGTAGTAAATGTATAAAAATAAGTGATATAAGAGGTTATTCGAAGGAGGTATTAACTCATTTCAAAGAGCCCTCTCTCTAAACCAGTCTTTCTCAAACTGGGCGATAACGCCCCATTGTGGGCGCTGGCGGCCTAGAAACTCGTCAAATAACATTGGTGTTGCGGTTGTAGCTCAACGTTTCGGCATCGATTCACCAACATGTTTTAAGTTCTTAGAGAGGAGCAATATCCAATAAATATACTTACAGACATTAAGTACAAAAAAAATATCTGAACTGTCCCGACTCGACTAGGGATTTCCTCCAATATCGTTCTTTTATGGCTGATAAAAAAAATCAACGTGCACGAAAAATAAAGGTTCAGTCAAGTCAACGCCCCTTTCAAGGGGTCAACAAAAGCAATTACCAAGAAAGTACTGTCAGGATACACTCGGCCGTCCTATAAAAAAACGTACACATAATCGTTATTAACATAATATAGCAAAATTAACTTTTGGAATGTTGTTGCATTGCACCTGACCATGCTCGTTTTTTAATGTAGAAATAACGTTTCCGTCATATCATAATCTATTATTTAATAATAACCCTTGCCATATTGGTATTTAACATTATCTTTCATAATACATATTGTGTGCTGTGTGTGTAGCCTGATTTTTCAAATCAACACGTTTTTGTTTTGGGTCAGGGAAGTTACTGGACGGGATCACGTCGAGATCGAGATTGAATGTCAATTATTAGTACTGATTTTCAGCTGAGCTTGAGTTGAAATTAATTTTTAGAGTACAAAATTAATTTATTTACAAAACTCAAGTGTTAATATTTAGTTAAATTACTTATTTAGACATAAATATTTATAAAATGGTCAATGTATATGAATGGTTATAATTAATGTTATATTTTATTTTTATGTTAAATATTTACTGATTTCCACGCCGAACTAAGGCAGAATATGCCGAACTTATATTATTTATCATCATAAATTGTATACCATATTCTGGGAAATAATGATTATGATTACTATGTCATAATTACTTACTTTTTACATTAATCCAATCTGGATCTCAATGCGATCGCAAGAGTAGGGGGAAATATCGTTTCACGTTTCAAATCAGTATTCAATTTAGATGCACACCGATTTGTAAAAACAAAGCGCAATCAATCGTTTACAAAACAGTGTTCAATTGACGCGAGCTAAACACGGCTTCGTGGACATGTTCCGTGTAACAAATGCGTGTGGATTTCAAGCAACCTGTGTCTCGAATTGAATACGGAAAGGGAAATACGCGATAGGCTTACCAGAGCTTTGTTTCTTAGATATTTTTGTTAATCAGCCCAAAATAACAGCGATTGCTAAGTAACGTAACCGTTATTGAAACCGGCCGTAAATCAATCAGACTATTGTTGAACGCTTATCCATCCCTACTTGATACTCTAGTGCAAAGAAGTTGCGGAACTCTCTCGCTCCTATTTTTCACTCGCACTTACTCTAACTCTTCTTTCTCACTCCATCATCTCTTTTTCACACTTATCTCTCATTCTCTCTCTCTCTCTTTCTTACTCTACGTCTCTCTCTCTTTTTCATTCTCTGGTAATTTATTGGAGATAAGTAATGTGTTTATGTGTGTATGACTATATTTACAAACTAAATAACTTACCTCCCATATTACTGAATACTTTCACAGCCACAGGTTCCAGTCCCGCTATACATTCTGCATGCGCTCCCGAAGCCATAAGTCCGTCGCATAATTGGATTAGCTGTTGTAAAAGATAAAAATACAAAATAATGATTTTAATTATAGGTTAATAGATTCCGAATCCAAATTCCATGTTTCTTCTTTCCACAAAGATTGTGTGATATTATTCGTGCCTAAAACAAGGTGCTAAGTCGATTAAGAGAAGAGATAATTAAGCTCATACCTTCGGTATTTCAATGATTTGTTTCGAATGATGTTTTGAGGAAGACAACTGTACAAGGAATGTCAAAATGCTGTTGACTAGATCACAGCAGTTTCTGTGAACAATAGAAAATTATGTTATAATATTTCTTTTTTATTTGAAGTTACACAGCCAGAAATATGTCGAAGTTGTAATACTACGTAAATAAAAAAAACTGCGAAAAAAATACATATGTACTTTTATTCATATCAATGTAATGTCACTTTCGAGAAAGCGGCAAGCAGAATAAAACACCTTCGCGTATATGGCATTTTTTAAGACTGTTTCCTATTAGACATATTAAGAACTCGTCAAACCAAAGTAGAGTCTATGAAAGATATAAAATACATGCCGGCCACACGCAACGTCTTATCTGAGAGCATGCCTGCACAAACCAGTTTGCGCAAGTAAGACGGAGCGTATGGCCGGGAAAACTGTATCCCGTGCAGTCCTGAAAGCGCGGCCTGAGTTATCATTAAATTAAACATTCTGACTGCACAAACTTGGACTGCACGGTATTGCCTGCTCGTGTGGCCGGACGTTCAGACCACGCTTCAGTCCGCGCCTCTGTCCGTCAAGTCAAGTCGTAGTAAATATATGAAAATAAGTGATGTACGTAAGAGGTTATACGAAGGAGGTTTTAACTCATTTCATAGAGCTCTCTCTCTAAACCAGTCTTTCTGAAAGTGGGCGATACCGCCCTCTTGTGGGCGCTGGCAGCCTAGAGCCCAGAAAAATTGTGGTTTTTAAGATTTGGTAAAGTAGAAAGAAATTGGGAGGCGCTGAAAAATAATTGATTTTCAAAGTGGGCGGCAGACGAAATAAGTTTCGGAATCACTGCTCAAACACTGAGAACTGAGGACATTACACACTTACGGAATCTCATGCTGCTCCACCAAATCCAACTGCTTCAGCAGAAACCCGATAAACACTTGATCGTTATCGAGCATGCAGTAGTTGACTCTCAACGTAAGCAGTTGGTTTAGAAGACTCAAGACGGCGCATTGTAGTGGAATGTCGTTTTGCATTGTATAACTCTAGAAATAAGGTGTAGTTTTGATTACCTTATTTTTTATGGCTGTAATGTATGACATAAAATTACATGAACTAACGATCAGTTGATTTAATAACATTTCATATAATTTCATTTGACTTACCGCTCACATTACATAACATACGAATCATATAAGTTCATTTACCATAATTTCATTTGATATAAAAATCGATTGGCCTAATAATTATTTGACCTAATCATTCAATGATATAATGCTTATTTTACATAACACACATATAGTCTAGTCAACGTTTCACATAATTTTGTTTTACCTATACTTTAAATGCCTGGTTTGGGCTCCGCTCCCTCCCCCCCACCGTCCCCCCTTCCACTGGCTTTTGTGTTTTATGAACGATATTGAGCGATTAGGTAGGTATTTCAATTTTATAACAAGATTTTATTATTACATATAAAATTAGGTCAAATGATACGTATATAAAATGATAGTTATGTAAAGAAAACATTATATCAAATGAAACTTATGTGATATAAACGTTAAGGTAATTGAAAATATGGAAAATAATAATTATACGAAATGAACAATAGGTTAAATAAAAATTATGCCATATATTTTTAGGTCAAATAAAAATTATATCAAGTGAACGTTAGTGCCATTGAAATTAGATCAACTGTTTTTATGCCAACCGAATCGCACCCATTTTTTATTCAGCGATTGGTTACGCCTTCGCATTAAATACTGCATTTGGTCAGAATATAACTAAGGTTACAATGGGGTTGGTACGTCTAACAAGACAAAAACTCTTTGTCCTACACATATATACACATGAAAAGTGTCTAAGGATGAAGTACTTTTTAGACTATAAAAATACCCAATGAATATTTATCAAATGTAGCCTTTAGACTGGCTTCTTACTTAATTCTTTCCTTATATTGAAGTAGTGAAATTTACAAAAAATAATCATTACCACCAACCCAAAAAAAGTTAAAATGATAATCCTTTATAGTAATAATACTCTAAAGCTAACTTGATCCCTACACTTTTGATGTATTAAAAAACATGACATGTGTTATTTATAGTTGTATGTGGTACTGTTCGTTGCGTCGTAGTTTAACGCCTACATTAATAACCTATTTGTAGATATGGATTTGCTATCTGAGATAGTTGTTTAGGATATTTTTGTTAATATGACCAAAATAACGACGGTTGCTCGGCAACTATCTCAGATACCCGTATCCATATCTACAGGTAGGTTATTAATTTCGGCCGTTAGACTTCCAAAATAAAGCTCCTATTTTGAGCCAGCGCAGATCAACGAAATGGCAGTGAAGAAACTAATTATTTGCCAAATGAAACTGTTCATTCAATCACTATAACATAAGATTGAAATTGATTGCGAATATTTGACATTCTTTTTACTAGAGCCACGAGTCACGCAATCATAAAACCGGCTCTACTAATTTCATATTACATTTTAAATATAACTGTATACAAATGTGTATTGTGACATTTTTATGCGAAGAGTTAAAAAGTTGTAACAGCAAAAATAAGTGTCTTACCTTCAAAGCCTGAATAACCACCGGTTCAAATAGCCTAATATACCTCTCCAATTCCTTCTTATTAGTACTCCATTTTCTATCCGTTCTATTCTTAGAATAATTCTCCATACTTATCAGCAGCTGTCTTTCTGCTATCATCCGAGGGTTCTTACTATCCAAAGACAACTTCTGACTACTGTTCGAACACACACTACTCCTTCTAGATTGTTCTTCAGGTACATGAATGTCGTTTATTAACATAACGTCTTGGTAGAAGCATTTTTTTGTTGGAACTTCTACTTTATCTGCTATACTTAGATGATCTGTGTATTGACTGATGATATTAGTACCGAATAAGCATTTTAGAAGTTGCGTGATGCAGTATACTGTTGTATCTGGGCATAAAGGCATTATGACTTTGAGGTAGTAAAGGATTTCTTCGGTGACTGCACCGAACTCTTTTTCCGTTGCCAATTCCAGTTGGACTGCTAGACAGTTTAAGACTATTGTTAGGAATTCGTGGAACATACTTGATTTGGGGTCGAGATTTATCTGAAAATATTTGATGAATAACTGAATGAAAGTAATAAATTACTACTACTTACATACGTTAACATTTAAATAATGGTTGTGTTCATTTACGACAAGCGACAGGTTATGTGCCGAAGTGATTACTATCCCATTGTTTATCATTACTAACTTATCAAATTACCAACACTTATATTAATGTATGTGCCGTGACGGCAGGGGCGTGCATTGGTTTTCCAGCGTAGTAGGCACTGTAGATCTAACTAGTAACTTTGCACTTATCCTATCCTGCTACCGAATATTATAAGTTTGAAAATTTGTGAGGATATTTGGATGGAGGAATGTTTGTTACTATTTCACTCAAAAACTACTGAACTGATTAAGATGAAAGTTTACAGCAATGTAGCTTATATATCAGAAAACCACATTGTATGCAAATATTTATAATTATCCTGATATTCCCATGGTAACGGCAACCACGCGGCGAGTGAAACCGAGAGCGGCCGCTAGTCATAAATGATAAGGTTCATAATATTTAGTAGGAATATTAAAATGCTGACGAGTTTGATTGTTTGAGCACGCTAATCTCCGGAACTACTAGTTCGAATTGAAAAATTATTTTTGTGCTGGACAGTCCATTTATCTCGGAAGGTAATAAGATATTTAATATCACGTTACGATTAATAAGAGCAGAGCATTAATGTAAAACGTTACAGAAACGGGAAAAAAATATTAGTTTTGGGAGCTTCCGTTGCGGACGGTGTGTAAACGGTTAAAGTTATGTAAAAATCATGTATAACGAAATTATTCCCCATCAAAAGTTCAAAAAAAAAGTCCGCGACAGCATATGTCTATGTTTTATGGTTAACTCACTATAACCATTTTTCAGATAATAAAATTTGTTCTAAACTAATGTATTATTTGAGAAGCTGTTTTCATAAACATGATATTAATCCTTATCTAAATAAATACGTTAATCATCACAAGTATTTAATTTTGAACAAAATTGTCCTTTACATCATTTAATTTTAATGAATATCTTAGGAAATATGATAGTTTTAAAATAACTCCTCAACAAAATAATTCGCGACCAAATTCATTCGTCAGGTAGGCATGCTTACTTTATACTGATATATTCCGGAAGTTTAAGCTAGAACGTTACACGTACAAACAGCGCCCTTCTTGCCATGGGCGGTTTATACTTGAGCAATACTTTTTCTAAATATCGCACCTCCGCTCAAATAGTGTATTAACTCACTTTTTTTGAGAAACGGGTTTATTACAGCTTTCGAACCACAATCGTCCAAACTTTAATCTCTAATAGTGTCATATTAGTAGTTTTAGATATTTAAGATAGATAGCAGCAGTGCCATTGTATTGTCTAGCGAGTACGCGGTTGGCCGACGCACAGACAGTGTCGTATGTCAGCTTGCATCAGGTGGTTGTGTATCCAGTGCAAAAATTTGTGTACTTTGTCGACTCATGCCACTATTTTTGAACAACTGAAGTAAGCATTTCTGTTTATGTTTAAGTAATAGTGTATTTTGTAGACTTATGACACTATATTCGAACAAGGTAAGTGCAAATTATAGTTTAAAAATCAGGTCCAATTTACGTCCCCAGTCAATATGTGCAGATCATTAAAGAAGCTAAGAAAACAGGAGAACCATTGAGAGTAAATGAGATGTCATATAAAGATTTTATTTCATTAAAAGCATAAAAATAATGGTTATCTCCAAAGATAGACCAACTACTTTAATGTATAGAACCTCGTATACAGACATCGAATGGTCTGAGAGTAATTTATTAGCTCGAAATAAAAATGAAATGTTGTATTCTTGTATGAAACGCTGCTCGTTTCAAGTAGGCAATTTCGAGACTGCCTATCGGTAGGTATTCAGTATTTAGCGTAAGGAATATCTTAGTGGGTGAGTGTTGAATAGAAGTTAAAACTAAAATAAAATAATTTTAACACTTATTGTATATTTATTTATATTTTGAATGAGGTAGGCACTGCCTAATTGCCTATATGGAATGCACGCCCCTGCGTGACGGCCTAAGAATACAAGTGTCACCATTCCCTTACATGCCTGGATGTCGTAAGAGTCGATTAAGAGGCTCGACGCATTGAACACCTGTGCGAGAGAAGGAAAACTTGAAACAAACCCTCTAACAACCCGTCTGGCCAGCGTGGTAGCAGTAGGCTAATAGCCTCCTATGAACGCCACAATAGGCGTGAGCTAGGAGAGGCCTATGTCCAGCAGTGGACGTCCACATGCTGATGATGGATATTAATGTATAACTGTAATCTATTATATTAATGTTTTAACCGCCTCTGTGGTCTAGTGGTACAACCACCGCTATCAGACCCAGGGGTTCCGGGTTCGATTCCCGCCGGGATACATATTGTATTCGGTTTGGTTGGTGGTAGGACTAGTTGTAAGTCCGCCTGGCTAGCTACCACCATCTTATCTAAGTCTAAAGCCATAACAACAATGTAACATTGTTGTGTTTCAGCAGTTAAAGATAAGATAGCTAGTTCCTCAGTGATGGAGGATTCCGGGAGAGGCTCGCTGCCATCTTCAGCCTTTTTAATAGTTAACATCGGGTATGATGAAGGCTAAGAGTTTCCCCGTCATTCATGAAATAAAATAAACTTTTAAATAACGAATTTTATTACGATAACAGATATGAGTAAAGTTTGTTGCCTGCTAACTAAGAACATCATCATCAGACATGCGTTGATGACCCCTAAAACTAAGGCTCGGCAGACAGGCCTATACAAAGATACTAATACGTAGTAAACAATAGATTTTCTTTAATTATATTCCATTTCACCAACCTTGTGATTAGAATACGTAGCCCTTAGACTCTCATAGAATCTCATATAAAATGGTTCGGTAAAGAAGTTTCCAGCGAAGTTAGACTTCAAACTGTTGATAGGGGTCGGAGGTTTCTTCCTTAGGGAACCTTTGTCGTCCATGGCCTCATTCATGTTGCCACTTTTACGCTGTATTGAATCTGAGGTAAAATATTGTGGATCACATTTCTTATAGTTTAAAGTAATAAAAGAGTAACTTAGATCATATAGTGGAATGCCTACGCCTAGGAAGAGTACGCTAAGCTATAAACATTGCTACATCTTTGTTTCTTGATTTAGCAAACTCAAGTTAGGCGCTTACTTTTTGGAAACACATTTTTGAAAATAGATTAATTTAATTCAATTGCTTTTTTTTTCAAAAAAATTTAATAAAAGATTAATTTAATGCTGATAGAATTTTCAGTCATGCAAATAAGTTGGATTACGTGCCTTCCTGATATAAAAGAACTGCCACTAAAGAAAGTGAGACTCTCTAAAAAAATAGATCGCAAAGACAAATGATCTCTGGCACGTTCTGAAAACATGCGTTCAAAGGAAAGTCGAATAAATGAAACTGTATTCCTGAATTTTCATGGCACTTTGATGCTTTTAAAATCAAGAAAATAGCAATTTATTACCTTGAGTTTTCCTCCTCACTGGACTCCCGGGTAAAGCAATACCGCTCTTATTCAAATGTACATTAGGATTAACTTCTTCTATCAAGTGGACCACCATATTCAACATTTTGAGTGTGACTTGTAGAAACTTTTCGGCCAAGTTTGCAACTTTTTCGTTCTCTAAATGTAACCATTTATCTTTTGTATTTTGTGAGTCGCGTTCGAAAATGTCTCTATTGGTTGTCTTATGGCGCATTATATTGTGGATTTCAACTGAAACCAATTTATAAAAATGATTTACAGAACAAGTGACAGTAAACCTTCCTACTACCACATACAATACACCCACCAAAACCAGATGGCGCTAGTAGTAAGAGCCAAATATGATGCCTATAGTTCTTTCGCGTCAAGAATGCAGTGAGTAATACTTGTCAGCCAGCCTAGCCACGACCCCTAATCAACCAAATCGTTCTGAATTAGAAAGTCAAGTGCACAATGATCAGCAGAACCTCGCCCTACGTACAGTCACCAACACTGGATGACATGATTAATATTCGACTTATTATTAAATTTTATGCCTCCGACTACATGTTATTATGTTGAACTAAATATTTTTATATATGATTTTGTTTCCATCTTTTTAGTTAACTTGTCTTTTGATGCAGATGGGTTTTTTAGTTGTTTAAATTATTATTTTTTCTTGTTATTTATCGGTCTCTATACCTTTCTGAAATCCTGAAGACCAGCTCTTTAATTCGATACCCATAACGGAAGATTCTAAAAAAATATATACTTTTCACTTCGAAATAGCACATCACAGCCGCTATATTGTTTTTTTTTTAACATCACTTATCTAAGAACACTTGGGCTGTTAAGGCAAATCTAACGATATCTTAATTATCAAAATAAAGAATATTATGTACCTATAAACAAACAAACATACATACAAGATACGCGCGATAAACAAAACCCTTCCTCTGCAGTCGGGTAATAAAAAAAATGAATACCTCAACTGTTCGTAAAAGAAGAAAATACCATGTGGAATTTAGATGACGTCATGAAACTTGCCGAAGAAAATCATTTTATAATAAATACTAACGAACATACCAGTGATAGTGATTAAAATTTATAGTATACTTAAATCTGTCATAAATTAATGACTTTATTTTGATATAAATCCATTAAAATTACATATTTTTAATTTTGCATTTTATAATGGTATTTTTATGTGATAAATATTGAACAAGAAAATATACTAGAAGAGAGCCACTTGTCTAAATATGAGGCCGCCCCTGGATAAATATAAGCACACAGATCCAACAGCACAGTCCTCGCAGTCACCGGCTTATTGCCATAATCCAAGGTATCCAATATGACATGTTTAAGTTAAGTACTGCTGTCACTTTCAATATTCTTGCATATGTTATGAGATCGAAAGTGACAGTATCAACAAACCTGGATAGATGTAAGCGCATAGATCCAACAGCACAGTCCTCGCAGTCACCGGCCCGTTGCAATAATCCAAGCTGTCCAAGCAGTAACTTAAGATGCCTTGTTCGGAATAAGCTTCTATGTTCTTCCATGGAGAATACTTGCGGCACACCGCTTGTAGAGTTTCTATTAGACCTTGCTGTTTATATATAAAATGATTAAGCCAATGAACAAATAAACAGACAAAAAGGTTTTGTTGTTCGTAAATAATTATTGTGCCTTCTGAGGTAGCGCTAATTCGCTTATTACCTTGACTTTCCTATATCTCGCACGCGAGAGAGGGAAGAAGAAAGATATTTCTCTTTCTCCCTCTCCCTCTCTTTCTCTTTCACTCTCAGCTTAGAGAGAGAAAATGTTAGAAAAATCAAAATAAAAGTCACCTAGATGTCTTTGTTATATGAAAGGAGACGACTTTTATTAACTGATCCATACAATAGAAAACGTATAGGAAAATATTTCTCGTTTAGGAGCACCATTAGAATAATAATAATGTTAAATGTAACAAAATGGACCCTATAACTTACCGAATAAGATTTACAATTGGATGTCATCAACTTCGACATCAAATCTGCAACCACAACCTTCAAATTATCGGCGTTCAAGATTTCTCCGGTTCTCATTTGTTTCGGTAATTCGTTGTAGAAATACATATCTCTGACTAGTTCAAGAGAGAGTTGTTTATGGTCGAAATTGAAATGATCGCTGTGCCTTTTGGCTATCTGTGCCGCTATTGTGGTCGGGGTATCCCGTCTTGATGGGAAAAGTTTGGGGATTACGCTATAAAAAAATAAATTTTACGGAATTGATTATAATATTAATAAAAATTGGCTTATAGTCCACTCAACGTATAGCCAAAATGAGGAACGGGGAGTCACACTTTTCAATATCTATGAAATGAAAGCTTATATATTTTTTTACAACTTTTATTTTATACCTTTTTTCGAATTCCTAGCCATTTTCAAAAATTTGTAAAAGTGTTAATTTTCGAAAAAACTACTTTTATCAAACACTAGCGGCCGCTCGCGGTTTCACCCGCGTGGTTCCCATTCCCGTGGGAATATCGGAATAAAAAATATGTTCATAACCAGGTTATCTACTATCTGTGTACCAAATTTCATCCAAATCCGTTCAGTAGTTTTTGAGTTTATTCATTGCAAACAAAGAATCAAATCTTTCCTCTTTATAATATTAGTATAAATTAATAATAAATATTTCCATACAATCACACCAATTATCTAGCCCACGTTAAGTATCATGAAGAACTTGTGTTATGAATACTAGATAACGGATAAACATACTTATATACTTTTTTTTTGTAAATACATACATAATATACATATTAAACATCCAGACCAAGACAAATAGACATGTTCATGCACACAAATATTTGTCTTGTCCGGGGATCGAACCCGGGACCTCTGGCGCAGAAGGTGGGGTTAGTACCCCTGCGCCAAACAGGTCGTAAAGGTAGTATAGAATAGCTTTTGCCTGCTACTTCGTTCGCTTTATTTCGGGATGAAAAGTAATATAATATATTGTGAGTCCAGATCCTAATCTACCCACCTAAGAAATTTTATTCAAATCCGTTCAGCCGTTGAGTTATCGAAACTTTTATCTTTACTTTATTGTTTATGCCATTCATCTACGTGATTCCCGTTCCCGTGAGAATATTGAGATGAAAAGTATCCTGTGTTAATCCAGCCTACATACTATCTGTGAGCCAAATTCCATCTAAATCTGTATAGTAATTTTTGAGTTTATATGTTACAAAGATACAAAAACAAAAATATTTCCTCTTTATAGTATTAGTATAGATTTAAGTCTTACTCCGTTTAGACGCTCTGTTTTAAAAATATTAGCAAAAATTTAAAAATTGGGAACTTTTACCGTCTATTGTCGTCGTCGTCTATCTTCGTCCCATAGCCTACTTAAATACATTAAAATGTTATAATAATAAATACGTAATCATAATACTACATTGACACTAACAATATTTTTTTCTCTTAGGGCCGATTTCAACATCGACATATAAGTTCTGTAATCTTTTTAAGTTTGCGTAGCGCTCATGGCCGCGCTTGATAGACTGATCGTATTCGATCACGGTCGTTAAGCAACGTTCGGCCCGGTCAGGTGTCGGAAGGGTGACCATAAAGTGGCATTATAACTGAGCGCTTCCGTGCTTCGGAGGGCACGTCAAACCGTCTCGGTCCCGGCTGTTGTTAGTCGTTAAGCCAAGTCAGAGGATCTGCCAGGTAAGCTATCTAGAACTTATCTGTCGGTGTAAATCGGCCGTAAGAGAAAGAAAATTTTGTTAGTGTCAAATGTAGAAGTGGTAGTATACTTTGTTGTTTTTTTATAACGTCAACCAACAGCATATATACAAAAAAAAAATTAAAATACATACCAAGCAAACCCAGGTTTTAAAATACATTTTAAAGAAAAAGATACAGTTTTTAACAGTAGTGAATCATTTATAATTGAAGAAGTTTCAATTGAAGATCCATCAATGATAACTACATTGCTTTGTAATTAACGTAAAATATTAGAATCAAACTTACTTAGCAATCGTATGAGTTGCAGCATTCCTCACTTTCTGATCTTGATCGCCCAAAAGGCGAACCAAAGTGTCCATTATCAATTTACTTTTATGCCGATAGTTTTCATACAACATAAATAATCTGTAAATTACAAATGAGTATTTAATAGCTCGATAGTGAATGTCTGAAGATTATTTTCTAGTAACTATGGTAGGAACTACGGAAGACTTTCCTCATAAGAAATTGAACTTAATAATCAACACCATAAGATACAAAATGAATTTGTAGTAAGTATAATAGGTTAAGGGCCAGTTTCACCACTGATAGCCTATCTGCCAGATAGTTTGACGTATTTTTCATATAACATCTGTCAAATTATCTGCCAGATAAGCTATTTAGAACTTATCTGTAGATGGTGAGAGAGGCCCTTAGTCTGCTGTATATAGATCAATGAACAATAACAATAAATTTATAATCCATACTTAATTGAGTCCTGTAACGGAAAAAATAAAATACACCATACTTACTTCTCATAAGGTAGCTTTTCGTAAAGCTTGCACAAATTAACCCTACACAACCAGTATCCATTATTTTCTACGTTGACTAGAGCGTTCAAAGCGTCTGATACTAAGGGCCAGTGCAGACTGTTGCATAAAGCTGGGGTCACATTGATCAAGGCGGAGAGAGTGTGGTTTACTGTGGAATGTATGTCGTCTGATAGACCCTGAAAGAAAATATTTTAAGTTTTTTTTACATACAATGATGAAGCTCTTAGCCTCATCATATCTGATGTTAAGTAATGATAAGGCTGACGTTGGAATCGGACTTCTCCCAGAATCTCAACCACTGAGGAACTGGCTATCATCTATTAACTTTCAGATCACTATAAGGCTAAAACATTGTCGCAATGGCAACAAACTTAGACAAGATTTTGGTAGTTTACCAGGCAGACTTATAACAAGTCCTACCATAACACCAACCAAACCGTTTACAATGAGAATTTCAAAAATACTAACCTTCAATATTACAGCAACTAACTTATCGGTGCTGATATTCTCACTGACATCCTTAGGCAGACTGCTGAAGTTCCTCCATCTATGGTAGTCACCGTGCGAAAGCCCTAACGCAGCCGTCAAATAATTTCCTATACAAACCCTAACAAGTCCCCTAATCTGTGGGTCATTATGACCTTCAAACAGAACAAAAACATCAGACATGTGTTGAAACTCAAACGTTTTTTCAGACTCTAAAACACCGTCACTTTTTTCTAACAAACCATCAGGTGCGTCCTTACTGTGAACTTCGTCTGTTCGCTTCAAAGGTCTTTTCGTTCTTTCCTCTTTTTTCTCCAGGTCTTTTAAAGCATCTAGATTCTCCAGGTTTGTTGTAGACTCCCCAAAGTGATCGAATTTCATATCCAAATCGATGCTAGAGGATAAAATATCACCACTACTCGACATCGGGTAGCCAGTGGTAGGGTCATTGCTACCAGTCATGTTCGAGTTTGTAGTGAAATTAGAATTGGTCATGTTGGGATTGCTATCACTTCTTTCACTTGTAATAAGGTCGTTTTTCGTGAACACTCTGCTGTCTAGGATGGCGCTTTGAACGTCTTTTGACGAGCTTTTTTGTTCGACACTTTCTTGTGATTTTTCCAAAGATTTGCTGTCTTTCTTTGACATTGGATGTGAAAAAGGTTGACTGTCACTACTCCTGTTGAGTAAGTCTTGGCTTAGGGAGTCCGTAAGAGAGTCTTGGTAGCAAACATTTCGTTCTAATATGAAGTCGTTAATGTGATCTTGGTTGGAATCTGTTTCTGATGAACCTAGAACATAAAACTTATGTTTTTTAATTATCTTCTTAATTTTATTTTTATAATGTTGATAATGCCAGCTGTTTGACGTTTAAAGAGACAGAAGGATGTTTCAAGCAACGATTATTCAATAGGAAATTACTGAAAATGTCTCTAAATCGGTGAAATACTCATAAGAGATAACCAATAGCTGTTATATCTGGCCCCTAGCATGAGCACTGCTATATCACGCGATATGATATAGCGCAAGATGCTGTCTTGTTTACCCCGCTAAGGTGTGAGCGGGACAGTAACACGTTACGATATATAAGGGTGGCTATAGGAATAGCATAGTAAACTACCGCCCAATTTCAATATTACCTTTAACATAAAAAATTCTGGAGAAAATATTAACTATAGATTATTATCATTTCTCGAATCACAACAATTGCTTTCGCCAAACCAATTTGGTTTTCGCAAAGGAAGGTCAACAGAGGACGCGGTTCAAGAGTTCACTCACTTTTTGGTATCTAAGCTTGACTCTGGAAAAAAAATGTATCACCATCTTCCTAGACTTGGCGAAGGCTGATTTGATGCTGTTTCAATTCCAAAGCTATTGCTGAAGTTAGAGGGCATGGGAATAAGAGGGGATCAGCTGCTCTTGCTAAAAAACTAGAAAAATCGAACACAGTGTGTCAAGATGGACCTACTCTCTTTCTGTGTTTTATTAATTACTAACCTTGCCGTTTTCAAGCTTCAGTTGGCAGAGTTCTGCCAACTGAAGCTTGAAAACGGCAAGGTTATATAGTACGCAGACGATACTACTTTGATTTTGTATGGCAACCGTTGAGAGGAGGTCTTTCAAAGTGCACAGAAGGGCTTTGATGTTGTTTGCCACTGGTTGGCCGACAACTCCCTTTCACTCAACGCAAACAAAACAAAATTCACCCCTTTCTCAATCTCAAAAAAATCATCCGTGCCTGCGACGCTCAACCTATCTATAAAAGCACATACTTGCTTCTCCACCACTTACACATGTCTCTCAATATCATCGACAGACCAAATCACATATTTAGGAGTAATAATTGACAAAAAAATTTATTCAATGCTTACGTAGATATGCTTACGAAAATAATTAGAAAATTAACATTTGTTTATAAGCAGTTAAGATCTTCAGCTGAAAAAGCAATTATAAAAAATGTTTATCTAGCTCTTCAATCGGTGATCAACTACTGTGTTAGCGTTTGGGGTGGTACGGCAAAAACAGTTCTGATTCAAGTTGAAAGAGTAGAGAGATTAATCTTAAAAAATTTGTCTTGCCCAAACTATACCTCACGGAAATTCTATACAAAGATGCTCAAGATCTAACAGTTCGTCAATTATTTGTCCTATCTGTGATCTTGCGGAAACATGCTCAATTAAACTTCAATACATCATACAAAAATTAAAATACTAAACGGCGTCACATGGTCTCTTTCACGCCCGCAACTAAAACATCCTTTGCTCAAAAATGTTTTCCTACCTAAGAGCTATTTTGTACAATAGACTAAACAAAATGACCAAACCTAGCAAGAGTACGTTGTTTCATGGCTTTTAACATTATTCTACTCTCAAACCGAAAAAATATTGAATGATATTGTAGACTGTACCTAGACTAGCTTTATCTTGTAGTTGTTTTCATATAGGCGTAATTTGCTCAATATTATTTGTTTTTTTTTTTGTTTTTTTTTTTTGTATAAACTCCCTTTCCAAAATATTTTTTTGAGAAATTACCAACTTTTGTTCGAGAGGGGGGACCAGGAGATTCCTTAGCACGGGGTCTACCTAGTTTGGACTCCTGTCTCCCTTACAATTTATTGTAACTTGTTTTAAGTCACAATAGGTGTATTACAACATTGTATGTTTGGGAAAAAAAATAAAAAAATATATTATTATTTTTTATTATATTCTACTTACCGGAAATATTATGTGACTTGATATCAGCGTCTTTATCAAGATACATCGTCATCGCTTGTGGGTATATACGCAGTATTTCGGCTAGGCAACTCAAGGCTGTAGACTTTACGGATACTCTGACACATCTAAAAATGTATTAGAATATCATATATAAGTCTCCTCTAAAATGGGAGGTTTTGTCACGTAATGTGGACTAAGTCAGTTCAATAATAAAATTTAATAAGTCTAGGAATCTCATAACTTGTAAATATAAAATAATCTATGCTATTAAGCTACGGTTTTCTAACTGTAGGAAACCATAGAACGAGAAGAATGGGCAAAAAACAATGGGCAACAAGGGCTTTCATAAAATAGAGAATGACTTAAGGTGGAACGATTTTCATACAAAAAACAGTCGAGATAATCTTGGTAGATTAACAGAATTAATACTTAAATATATGTGCAACTATTTATTCTCGGATATTCATTTGCGCTTAATTAATAAACAAACATTGTTTCATTCAGAAATCACCTATAAATGAACACTAAATTATTGCAAAAATTACGACTGTGTATGTGACAAATGTCGTGTACGTATACAAAAATCGCGACGTTGCCATTCCATGCGGCTAAGACGCGCAACACGCGAAGTTGCCGCTCTTACGTTTGTCTCGATTTAATAATTGTTTAAATTTCTCTTTACTAGATTTTTCAGCTGTGTTGCCGTTGCGTCCCAAAAGAGATGAGTTTCGTCGGTAATAATTTACTTTGGGATTATGATATAAAGTTGTGATTTGTAGGATTTATCTTGACTCCGATTTTAAAAAATGCTAAACACGACTTATATTTTGTTTTTAATGCGTAAATCTTTTTTCTCTCATCACTGTAAAAAAATAGAAAATAAGATTTTATAAAGGAAAAAAAAGAAACGAAAATTGTATCTGCTTCGTGCAAATAAAATTTACTTGTATTATGTAACGTACTTACTTAATATTTTTATTTTTTTTTATTTAGACAAATGTCATGTGGTCCCTTTTCAAATATTAAATTGTCCGCAATCACATCTACGTACTGACAACACCGTTCCGTATTTGTCATTTGTTTGTAGTGTTTTTTCATTGTGACTAGGGAATGGGTCCAGTAAAAATTTCACTGAAATGAAAATTAAATATAAACGAAATTTATGAAATCTTTCAAAACGGGTGGAAATATTTCAGTTTTGAGTGAAATTTATTTTCTGACTAGAAATGATTTATTTTACGTAAATCTTAATGATTTAACGATCTTAATGATTTATTTTATTTTTAATTTTACAATTTTAACGTATTAAATGTTCACTTAGCTATTCAAAACATCATAAGAATGATGATAGCATAGAGATAAACATAGACTAAGCCAAATACAAAACATGAATTTGACGTCACATTCACATATCACTTGACTATTGTTGTTTCGACTATGAATCAGGACATTTGCGCGAAAAGCTAATAACGCGAAAGACTCTTACACGAAAAGCCGTTTGCTCGAATAAACATTTGCGCGAATAGTGCACAAATGTAATTAAATTTGCCTCAATTATTGGTCAGTTAGCCTTCAAAAACATTTTCACCGTACAGCGCATGAATGAATGTTAGCGCTATCTCAGCACTTTTTTTTCTAGATTGTACTTAACATTACATAATACATATTTAAGATACACAAGAGGTTAGCACTTTTTATTTTATAACCTCTCAGGCATCGGAAAACGAAACACAATAGATATTTAATTGTTTCCAACCCCCGTGGTCGCTGCGCTGCTTTACGAATTAAGTATTTGTTGAATAATACAATTTCATTTTGAGGTAAGTACTTAATAGTAATTTTTTTTGGGGAATTTTTGCTTACTTACATGTTTTATGTATTAATATTTTATAATATCAGTATCTTTATAAATTAAAACACGAAATTAGTTATATGCACATAAGTGCCTTTAAAGACTCAATGCTCAGAAACACGTGAAGTATCAAATTGATATTAATAAAGATTAAAGTCTATGGTTCCCCCGAACTGTAAAAATCAAGCTTCTAAGTTTTTACATCACCATAATAAATTATCGCAGTAAATTAAAGCTTTAAAGGTAGAATTTAACAAGATTTACAAGATGTAAAATTTCACCACATAAGTAAACAAAAAGAGTAAGTATAAAAATGGCGTCTCGAGCTTGATTCCAAAACTATTATAATATAAAATGGAGATTGTAACTAACAAACAAGTAGACAAAATATGATCATTTGCGCAAATTTATATACGCGCCAATATACCGAAAGGAGCTAAATGTATTGATTTAAAATAAAACTAATATAATAGTATTGTAGTATTGTACTAGCGGATCCTCGCGGTTTTACACGCGTGGTACCTGTTCCCGTGGGAATATCGGGATAAAATATAGCCTATGTTAATCAGGGATAGTGTAGCATCCTAAAAGAATTTTTGAAATCAGTCCAGTAGTTTTTGAGTTTATTCATTACATACATACATACACATCTTTCCTCTTTATCACTACATAGTATAAAGCAAAGTCGCTTCCCGCTGTCTGTCCCTATGTATGCTTAGATCTTTAAAACTACGCAACGGATTTTGATGCGGTTTTTTTTAATAGATAGAGTGATTCAAGAGGAAGGTAAAATAACCTTCAATATATAGTAGAGAAAAACTGTAATTTTTAAGGTTTCTAATGTGATGTCGTAAATGATTACATTTTTTCCGCTTACATTGCAAACGCAGGCTGAACCCTACGAGATTTATCAATATAAGGTAATAAGTATTTGTACACCTTGAAAATGTCTACAGAAAACTCCGCGGTGGTTTATGTTTATCTCTTATGGATAACCCACAATAGCATAAGTCGTGTAGTCCACGCGGGCGAAGCCGCGGGCGGGAAGCTAGTAATATTATATAGTATAGAAGTATAGAAAACGGTAACATGATGATCCAACAACCACCACCACTTTTTTTTTGATTGAGGAAACACTGCAATTTTAATCAAAATCTGTTCAGCAGTGGTTTAAAAAAAAGATATTATAATGGGCAAACACACTAAGAAATCTTAAAATTTAGAGTATCAATTACATTCTTGTCACTTGTGCAATTTAAAAAAGTTGCAATTGCATTTGTTGCAATTTATACATCAAAATTAATATTGTGATGTTATTTAAATAAACAACAATATAAAATAAATAATAAAAAAAAATCTACCATCAGAAGTCTCGAACCTTAACTCTTTGATATCTAAGCCGAGTACGTAGACCGCTGGGCTACTTTATCATTTTCAGCTGGGTCGAAATATTCTACTACAAGAAACTCAGAAATAAGGTATGCATGTGTGAGTGATTAGTAAAATTAGGAGACAGAAACACTCTCTCGAGATATTTGGATGATTTATGTACTACAAAAAGATAAATGTTGGTTTCGAAAATTCAATATTTATTTATAGAATGCGCTAATAGTATTTTGAGTTAAAAAGATACAAAGAACAATTAACAAATAAATAAAAACTACTAAATAGCGAAAGTAGCGCCATCTAACGACCGTTCAGCTTTTTGTAACTTAATCGTTCCACCTTAACAAGGTATGATGTATATTTTCACGCATTGGTGTATAATTCAGCCATTTGTGTTTGGACGACCCGATTCAATTTTCACAAAACAGTTGCTACTACAAGCTACGGCTTAAACAATATGTCAAATATCTTCAGACATTTCCAAACTCAATGGCTCACGTCTTAAAGTTCAAAGTCGATTGGAGAAATTAAACAGTTTTGTCAAATGTTAAAACAGGAAAACAAAAATTCCGGCAATTATTTATAAAGAGAAAATCTTCTCAAGAGTATGAAATAGCGCTACATATATTTTTGGTCTCAAGTAGGTATTGGAAGCTTGCCTACACCTTCATGAGCCGGAGCTGCTGTTGAGCATACAAGTTGTTTTAATTGTAACTCTTCACCTGTCTGATATGAGATCGCCTTTGTTGCCAACTAACAAATACTTAGAGGCGAGAAGTCTTGAACAATACTTCAAGGGGGCATCTTCGTCAGAGGAGCTACCGATGTTTATCTGTAAACAACGTATTTATTATAGTCTGTTCACGGAAATGAGCTAGTACTAACATAAATTAGTTGCTTGTGATTGGCTGAAGATACGGCGCATTGCATATGCGCCTTATATACAGCAAATCAAGAGCGAGAAAAGTCTCTCAGTACTAGCTCGTTTCATCGAACACAGACTATGAAGTACTTGACTTGACACCACAAAGCAAGTAACATGTTTTTATGAACTGTCACAATTTATCGCCTACATTTTGTTATTATTTTATAAGTTTCCGTGCACGCTGACTGTGGGATGGAAATCCAAATGGTGGCGGATATACCACAAATGTTCTATCTTATTTATAGTTAAATACAGGCTCCAGGGCTAAAAATCGTGTTTTAAAAAAGCTGCGTCTTAAAAATGTTGATTAACTACCCAATTATTTTTATTCTATGTTGACACAGAATTGGTAACCTTTCAGGCCCCGGATTATGAGACACAATAGATATTCCATTGTTCACTGGACACCGGTGTCCGGTTCGGGTTTGATGAACATGATATCGATCTCAAGCTGCCTACTTTAAAGTCTAATTTACCTTAAATCCAGTATCAAGCACATGGTCCACTTGGTCACCAATTTCGCTTTTTTGTTCGTCTTCGTATTCTTGCAACTTTTCCGTCACTTCTTTTGTAAGTTCCTCGGCGGTTGGTAGACGGATGTCTGCTTCGCTGACTGGCGTGTCTGGGGTCTAGAAAGGTTGGTGTGATGTGCAATGTTGAGCTGTATTAGTAACACAATTATTTGTTTTTCGGCTAACTGTGTTCAATGGTATACTTTTTGTCTTCGCTAACTGGTGTGTCAGGGGTCAAAAAATATTGATTTGATGTGCAATTTTGAGCTGTATTATAAATACAATAAGTTTTTCTTAGCTTACTGTGTTTATTAATTATTTAATAACGGGATTTCGCTTAGCCTTCATCATACCTGCTGTTAAGTAATGATAAGGCTGAAAGAAGAATATGGCTATCTTATCTTTAACTGCCAGAACACAACAATTTAAAACATTATTGATATGGCGACAGACTTAGCAAGATGGTGATAGCTAGCCAGGAATTATAGCCAATCAGTGCTTTTTCCAACGCTGAACGATCACCTTATAAACGGCTGTACGCCCGTGCCGTGCTTGCTTGTCTATCCAGATGTGCGGTTTAAACGGCGACTGTATAGCATACAAAAGGCACTTAGAGACCCGCTAAGGAGGAAGGGATGAGCGAAACGAAACGAACCACCACTTAACTGAACGCTCCAAGAAAGCCAGTACACTGTCATACTTTATTCTTATAACTGACGAAGGTACGTTAATTTAACGACTTTCAACTTTATAGCGTAGCTATTAGTGTTTACGGTCATAACGTACACGATTCACAAAGTTACATCAACGTTTTTTTATCAACAACGGGGAAATGCTTAGCCTTCATCGTCATCATTGACCACCTGTTTGGCGCAGGGGTACCAAGCCCGCCTTCTGCACCAGAGGTCCCGGGTTCGATCCCCGGACAAGACAAATATTTGTGTGCATGAACATGTCTATTTGTCTTGGTCTGGGTGTTTAATATGTAAATTATGTATGTATTTAAAAAAAAGTATATGAGCAAGCATGTTTATATGTTATCTAGTATCCATAACACAAGTTCTTCATGAAACTTAACGTGGGCTAGATAATTGGTGTGTTGTATGCAATGATTTATTTATTTATCATACACCATGTTAAAACGTTAATCAATAATAAGGTTGAATGTGGACGCGCGCCTCTCCCGGAATACTCAACCACTGAGGAAATGGCTATACAAACTTACCTGTATACTTAAGTCCTCCACGCTGAAACTCGGTGTGTTGAGTTGCAATAAGCTCCCGAGTTGCAACTCGCCTCTGAACGAAAGCTCTAATTGGTCTCTTGGCTCCGATCCAGGACTCGGAATGTATCGAGCTGATATAACGCTTGTCGAACCTTAAACGGAATAAAAGTTGTGAAACATCAAGCTAGGGTAGCGGTATTATTTTTGTTATGCTGCCTGTCTATGAAGTCCGCCCTGGTTCGTTCCGGTCTGGTACGTTCTGAATGTGCAACTTGTTGCTAACAACTTTTGATTGAAACTGAAGTCATATTACCGCTTTAGTAAAAATCAATGTGCCAACTATCTTACTAAAGCAGCAATTTAATTGTAACATATGTCAATTTCAATAAAAAGCTGTTAAGTTACATAATCAAATATCCAGACTCCACCAAAGCGGATATATGCAGAGATGTCCGAAACGGTGACGAGAACAGATTTTTTTCAGCTAGGGTGTAATCACCTAAACTTTTCAGAGATGCGTACTGGCTCGACTAGCTGACCTGCGTGCTGGCTATAACAGAGTTGTGTGGTGGCTAGAACGGAACTAAGATACGTGCGGCGAACATGGGATTTTTGTTGGATAACCTCGCATCTCTACACATCTCCGCTTCATACTGCTGCTGCTTACATACACGCTTCGATCGCGCCATACAAATATAAGACATCTCCACTCAGCGGTAGGTAACCATTGAAGCGAGTGAAGACGAGATTTGTGGGAATAACGAAGTTGTTTAAAAGACGATAAAGACATCTCCTTTCCTGCTTTCCGTCTTCACTTTGGTGGTATCTAGGCCTTAAAGTTGAGAGGAGCCGAACACAAGACTGCTTGCAACTGACTACTAAAATACCACTTACTAATATTCCTCCTATGTCCTTTCCCAGTTTGCCTGTCATCCAGGGAGATCGCAACACCCAGTCTCTCTACAAGAGCCTTCCTATATTCCCCAGTAGCTTGGGAGAGCAAAACAGTGAGGCATTCAGTAACAGCATTTTGTATATTATGATCACTCTCTGTCTGTTCTATGTAGTGTATGCAGAGTTGGTATAGCTGAAATAATAAAAAATGTATAGAAACAAATAGAAAAAATCTTATTTACCTGATGGTGCGCAGAGGGTAGTAATCTAACCACACTTAGTACAAAAAATATGTTCCGTGTACTGCCCACTTTGAAAATCAATTATTTTTCAACGCCCAAAATTTTTTTCTTTATCACATCTTATAAAACACATATTTTCCTACCGCCCACCTCAAGGCCACCAGCGCCCACAAGGGAGCGTTATCGCCCACTTTGAGAAAGACTGATCTAGACTTTTATATGAGATCGGATATCGTTCCGACGGAGTCGCATGTTTCCGTTGCTCTATCCATGTCTGTAGCTCTCTTATTTCGAGGCATGTACGAATAAGAATTCATAATATGCTAGAGTGACAAAGAAGCTGAATGGCGGCATTTTGCAGTCTTTCTCGCTCTAAGAAATGACGGGCAATTCTGGGCAAGAGAAAAGGATAGACCATAGGAAAAATGATAATAAATACCCTTCGTATCAGAAAGACAAATTAGTAAAAGGCCCTGTGGGATAAATAACGTAAAAGTAAAACGACCTACTAGTAAAAAGTCTGAAATTTGAAATCGTCATACTAGTAGAACGTCTGAAATTAAAAAACGTCATGTTGGATGAAAGGACCTTGCCTATGCTATTATGTACATTCAAGTGCACAAAATAAAAAAAATACATCATTGTCGGGGGCAATAGGCTATTTGACAATGCGAAAAATAAAGTGTCAATTACTGTTATCAGTATAAATTATGAGTTTAAAAATGGGTTTTTTATTAACGTAAGTTGTAAATAATTATAAATTTATTTAAAAATCCGTAAATAAAAATGCATTTTTTTAACGTTTTGTCACGTGACACAAAACGTTCCTGATTCGTCGAGTTTATAATGACGTCACCTGCTTGTAAACATCGTTTGACTACGTATGTGGATGATATGCAGAATACGGGCAAGTGACGTCACCGAACCCATTGCAGCGCCATATTGTCAAAGTAGCGTTTTGGCGCGCTATTTAAATATTGAATTTTTAATTTGATATTTTTCAGCAAATATGTACCAGAATTAAAAAAAACAACTTTTACTGGGTTCCTTAAACTCCACTACATAATATAAAATGGATTTTCAAAACCTGTCAAATAGCCTATTCACTATATCACTCGCAGACAAACCATGGAAATGGTTTTGCGAGGTAAATGTATGTATTAGACATAAGTGTTTTTTTTTAAATAAAATAAATAATAAATAATAAACCTTCCGAAAAAATAGCACGCGTAAGTGTAAATATTGATGGTGTATTATGTTTATGCAGTATTACGTTTATTGGTGAGGTGTTAGTCAAAAAGGAGTGTTATTCAAAACGCAGGGGCCTTACCATAAACTCTTTGCGATTCTTTCTAGGTTGTGAGAGTGAGATCGTCCCACTCTTACTACCTGAAAATAACCTAAATTGAAGCGCATTACAGTTGATAGTAGGCCTCCTGGTAATTGGAGGTATAAGGTTCTGGAGAATACTTTGATATTAGTTTTTTGGTAGTTCAGTGTTTTGCGAGTTTCAGAATTTTGTAGTTGACTATACGTTGTTAGGTTTTATGAGTTTTTGCATGAACATTTAATTGAGGGGTGTGTTAAAAAGAGGTTCTTTATGTATACTGGCCATAAAGTAGGAATGTTCTACCAGTCAAATGCACATGCGCCAGCTGTCAATTCTTGTCAGTATGTAAACAAAAATTGTGTTGTCGCCATACGGTGCAGATGTATTAAGTTTTAAACCAATGTAATGTTGAGTTCTATATAATATACAATGAAATCAGTTTGCCAAAGCCCTCCTATTGTTTCAATAGCGACAGTTTCTTAACGGCTACAAGCGCGCGAACCACAGTGCCACTAACTCTTCTAACTAAATTTTACTTACCTCTAAATAATCTTGCACAGCAAAAAGATCATTTTCGGTAAACTTCGTAATGTCGTTTAATTGGAAAATGGCTTTGATGACGCAAAACCAGCCCATTACTGTAGCATTGTCTGACGATGTGGGCCAGAGATTTTCTGAGAAAGAAAAATCAAAATAAAAGCCAAGGTCCTGAATGGGTAGGAAAAAATGTATACCTATTTCAAACTTTAAGTTTGACTTTGGACGATAATTTTGACGAGATAGCGAATGTGATGAATTTATTTTACTCTGCTATGACAACATTCACACACTTTTAATTGCTTTATCAGTAAAATATATATGTAGGTACCTAAGTCTAGTTTTAAGTTTATACGGTCAACAACAAGTCAAACTTAGCAAAACTGGTATTTTTCTAATCGAATTTAAACTTTAAGACTTAAGCCATTGAGTTCGGATTTGTCTGAAGAAATTTTGTATAAGCCCTAGGTGCCTTTGACTGCACTTACATACAAACGTAATTAAACATCAGGTTTATTATAGTTATTGTAATTTACCAAACCGTTTAAAAATTTCTTACCATAAACTTTCGTTAGGACATTGTTTAGCAGCAGTTCTCTATGCGAGCATAGATGGGCAATGCACGTTGATATGCCCCTTCGTACAGCAGGCTCAGCTGACTCAACATGTGATAGCAGTGCCTTTGACAACTCTGTAAGTAAATAAAGCTGGATAAGGAGGTGAGAATGACGCTGCATATGACAAAGGCTGGTTTTAGTGTCGCGTTGAGCACACGCACGTTTTACCGCGTAAGTGTTCGTCGACGCGACGAATATAGTCGCAACTCTTCACACACCAGCGGTGATGCTATAGCGCTGTCTCGGTCACACACAGAGTCGAGTATTAACTGACTATTGGAAAGGAATTTTATTTATTGTAAGTATGATAATGTTGAAGTTGCGGTGTACTAAAATGCCGACGGCTGTCAAAATGAAGTCGACAGCGATTCTGCGGTAGGGCCACAGATCAGCATGACTCTAAAAGCAGCCATAGTCGTATGCAGCTACATTCACAGTCTAAATAAAAACAGTCGAAGCACCCGACCAATATGACGCACTCACACACACACGCACTCGCTATGGCTATCTCTAAACGGCCATCCCCTCGATCTCACTGGTTTTCATTGATAAAATAGTTGCGAGTGCGCGTGTAGCGGCGCGTATCTGTGTGAGTGCGTCATTTCGGCTGTTGTAATGTAACCAGTGCAAAGACTGTTAAGGCTGTGCAACATTGCTGAAATTGTTATACAAAGTGTGCTATTAAGCAAATTGAAGATGAATGTTTGTTGTATGAGAATCGGATAATAAAAACATTTTCTTTCTTTTTTACAGAATCACTACTGCACTATGTTATGTACTATGTTACAATACACTATTCTAGTACAGTGTTATAATAAATTTATGATATAGTATGACCAATAAATAAATTGGGAAATTGGAATTGGAATTGGAATATGGGAAATTAATGTATGAAATAACATAACTCATATTTAAGCAATTAATGTAAAACTACAAAAAGTCTGAATAAAGGTTTATTATATTATATTATATTAATGTATGAAATAAAGAATACTTTAACTTCAAAAAGCTTAACAGATCAAAAAATGTTGCTTTTAAAAATGCTGTCTGCTACTTGTTAGTTACCCGAGATCTCTTCATCAGTTGTATACTCAGCCAAAGCTGCCAATATACGGGGCAAATTGTTCTCTAAGGCTTCCACTACAAGTTGGATTTCTTTTGTATGTTGTACAATTTGGCTTATTTTTGGGAATAAAGTCTGCGCTTGGGACCGAATCTTGCCTGGTCCAGGTCTGAGCCAGCAATCTCCGAGGCAGACTCTTGCTAGGGCTGCACGGATCCATCTATAATTAAATATCATGCATGATGATCAGTGGTGCAATTCTATTGAATAAAATCAAGTATAATTAATACTATTTGTTTCAGGTCTATTAAAGTAAAAAGGTTAAATATATATAGCAAATATTTTACTATTCACATAAAAAAAAACTGATCTTTTACTATTTGCAATTGGTCACCAGACCATAAGCGAATTGACCATAATCCACATAAATACCTTGCACTTTTAGTATGATCTATAAGATTCTGTAATATTATATTGGTTTTATGCGAGTGGAATGCAAATCCTCCTACTATAGCCCTGTTCAGTGCCTCATCACCAACCAATCGCACTTCGGCCTGCAAAAAAAAGGTGTTTCTGAATAGAGAACTTCAAGAAGAACAATAACTTCAACTTATTAAACTCAACTCAATGAAAAAAAAATTCAATATCATTCATAAGCGAGGTTGGAGACATTCTTAACTTCAAATGCTCTATTCAGAAACTAATTAATAGTTTAAGCCTTACTCTGACCCTTATTTCTAATAATCTATGTTCTTGAAAAATTATATGAGTGTGATGTGTTAAGAATAACAATCATAATAATAAATAATCTACCTACCTAATCTTTTAGATAGGTACTCAATAAGAGGTCATTCAAACTATACTGAAATACCTTCTGTTCCATTGACTTCAACAATCAACAAATATACAAACAAAACCTAATTGAAAGTGTCAAGGTTGTATATATATCGCAATAACTTTAGGTACTAAAAAATATGGACACCAACTTACGCTATTATTACTCGCAAGGGCGAGCAATGTTGGTATAGCTGTGTGCAGCAAATTAGCATAATGTCTCGCACAATTTGGTCGGCTACCTAAAGCGCCAAGACATCTTCCCAGTGTTCCAGCTGCTGCTTGTAGCTCATGAGTCCTTAAAACAAGGGATTAACTTACAACATCACACAAGAACACCGTGAAATCCACTGAAATATACACAAACGCACTTAGCCGAACGCTCGTTGTTTTTTAGGTATTCCAATGCTTTTTCTGCCTTTTCCAAGACGTTCATGGTTCTAAACGAACGAACCGATGTAAGCCAAGTGTAAATAGTACATAATTATAATGATTTTAATAGGAAAACAGTCAAATTAGCCTTGCGGAAAATCAAATGAAAATCGATCAACTTTCTTTGACACTGACAGTGACATGCTGACATTTGACATTTGTATGGTAGGTACGTTCTGAAACATTTAGCATTTATTATTGTACGTGTACGGTTTACTCGTACATTGACATACATTTGATTACCTACTTATTGAGGTCAATGAATCACGCATACTTAATAATTATATTAATTAAATTATAATAACTATGTGCAAACTTAACAACCGTAAACAACTGACGTCGCGTGAGAGTCACTTTTCTGTAAACTATATTTTATAATGTGTACGAAAATAAACAGTGAAATATTTGATGTGACTTTCATCTTCTGGCACTTGTTACGCAGCCCTAGTATATGCAATTCGCCGAGTAGGCATCGCCCCGATTCCACAAGGCAACAACCGAATGCACGTGTTGCTGACGCAGATAAAAAGCAACACGTGCATCGCGAGATAAAAAGGGAAGTAAAGTTAGAAATAATTGTATAGACGAAAGTAGGCAAATAGATTCGATTGAGACAATTGACGAATCAACCGTGACCATGGCTAACGACAACCTTGACGTAATTTTTAAATCTCTCAGGTTAATACCCGAATTCGACGGGAATCCACATGTACTTACGCGTTTTATTAACATATGCGATCAGTTAGTTATCTCTGACTTTAAAACGACTGTAGGTAACGAATTAAATAACTTAGCACTTATTAACGGCATACTAAATAAAGTCACGGGCCCGGCAGCCAGGCTTATAAATTCAAGCGGTATCCCGGAGACTTGGGAAGGCATACGTAGCGCCCTAATAAATAATTTCGCGGACCATCGCGACGAAACAGCGTTGTGCAATGATTTGTCAATGCAAACCCAGGGCTCTAGCACCCCGCAGGAATTTTACGAGAAGTGCCAAAATCTTTATAGCACTATAATGACGTATGTGTCGCTTCACGAGACAGTACGTAGCACGATCGAGGCTAAGCGCGATCTTTATAGGAAGCTTAACCTGCAAGCATACTTACGCGGTTTAAAGGACCCCTTAGGGTGTCGAATTAGGTGTATGCGCCCCGCCACGGTCGAACAGGCTCTTGAATTTGTACAGGAGGAATTAAATACCCTTTATATGCAACAACGTAATGAAGGGCCTAGCCGTAAGTAATATCAACCTCAGTTGCCTCCAAGTAATTTTAATTTACCGTTAAATAATTTTTCACAGCGAATGCCTATTTTTAACATGCTTGGTCCATCTAGACAGAATATTATTAATAACCATGGACCGTCCAAGCCTTTGACTATGCCGTACCAACCTAATCAAGGGTGGAAAAATAATAATTGGCAACAGCCACCACGTGGACCGACCCGAACTCAGCAGATGTTCCGGGCGCCACCACCAAATTATAACCCCCAAAGCAATGTTTTTAGAATACCCAATAGAAACCAACCGCAACAACCTTTTAAATTCGGTCCGCCACGTCCCATGAGTGGAGTTGCCCCTTTCGTTTCAAAACCGTTACCCCCTTCGGGACATGACTGGACCAAGTTCGGAAACCCACCACCAAGTAATTATTTCAAATCACGCGAAATAAACTTTAATGATTTTTATTACGATAATCCTTACTATGAATATGACTATAACCAAGTTGACTACTATAATAACGACTATAATAACTATGACCAGTACTACGATTGTAATTATGTTGAGGATCAGTCATGGTGCGAGGAACCTTCAGTTGAGGAGGTGGACCAAAAGGCTCCCTCATCTGAGGATCAAAATATTCACAAAAGTTCCAAATCCGACATACAAAAATAGAAGTTAATTTCCACATTCAAAGACAACTTGGTTATATTCAAATAAACGATCCTCGGCTTAAGTTTCTTATCGATACGGGAGCTAACCAATCATTTATTAGCCCCCAGGCCGTAGATAAGTATTTTAGTAATATTCAGTTAAACTATGAACCGTTTCAGGTAACTAATATCCATGCTACCAGTAAAAACGATTACTCAATAACCCTGCCTATTTTCCCTGAGTTCAAGGAATCGGGAGATTTCACTTTGTTCGTTTACGATTTTCATAACTACTTTGACGGGTTATTAGGTTTCGATTTACTCGACGCATGGAAATCCAACATTGATTTAAAAATAAACTTCTTATTACACGTAATACGTCACTTCCGATAGAAATGTACGATTCGCGTAATGCTAACTTATACGAAGAGATTATTCCAGCCAATACTTCTAAATTAGTTCGTTTGCCTGTTAATAGTAGTGACGGTGAAGTATTTGTAGATAATCAAGTTATATGTAATTCCGAATGTGTGACGCAAGTTAAAAATAATAGAGGCTGGGTAGAAATTACTAACGACTCCCCTAATGATATGGATTTTCTATGGACAGGCCAGTATCAGCTGAAATATTTAATATAGAATTCGATAGTACTGAATTTCATCTGATCGAGTTAGTGAAGTTTTATCTCGTCTTCGCACAGAACATCTAAACGCGGAAGAGCTAGCGAACTTACGAAATCTGTGTGCGAATTACGCCGATGTGTTTTACCTTGAGGGTGAACCACTAACATTCACCAATAAGATAAAACACAAAATAAGAACTACAGATGAAATTCCGGTACACACGAAAAGTTATCGCTATCCTTATATCCACCGCCAAGAAGTCCGAGATCAGATAGAAAAGATGCTCAATCAAAATATTATTAGACCTTCGGAATCTGCATGGAGCTCACCTATTTAGGTCGTTCCCAAAAAGGCTGACGCGTCCGGTAAAGTTAAATGGCGTCTTGTGGTGGATTTCAGGAAAGTTAACGAGAAAACGATTGACGACAAACACCCTATCCCAAACATCACTGATGTACTGGATAAGTTGGGTAAATGTCAGTATTTTACTACCCTCGATTTGGCCAGTGGATTCTACCAAGTCGAGATGGACTCAGCAGACATTCATAAGACCGCGTTTAACGTAGAAAACGGGCATTACGAATTTCTAAGAATGCCAATGGGTCTTAAGAATTCTCCATCAACCTTTCAAAGGGTGATGGATAATGTCTTAAGAGGCCTTCAGAATGAGGTCTGCTTAGTTTATCTTGACGATATTGTCGTGTTTAGTACCTCCTTACAGGAGCATATTATAAATCTGGAGAAAGTATTTAAAAAACTACGCGAATCCAACTTTAAAATACAGATGGATAAATCTGAATTTTTAAAGTTGGAAACAGAATTCCTAGGCCATGTTATTTGTGACGGTGTAAAGCCTAATCCAGATAAAATTGCAGCCATTCAAAGATATCCACTGCCCAAAACGACCACTGAGATCAAACGTTTTCTCGGGTTATTGGGATATTACCGAAAATTCATCCCAAACTTCGCTAAACTAACCAAGCCGCTAACTCAGTGCTTAAAAAAGGGATCAAAAATTACTTTAGATCATAATTACGTTAGTTGTTTCGAACATTGCAAAACATTACTTACAAATGATCCAATTCTTCAATATCCAGATTTTTCTAAAGAGTTCTTATTAACAACTGATGCATCAAACGTAGCTATAGGTGCGGTTTTATCTCAGGGCATTATAGGCTCGGACAAACCTATCGCTTACGCTTCACACACCTTAAATTCAAGTGAACTTAACTATAGTACAATAGAGAAGGAGCTTTTAGCAATCGTATGGGCCACAAAATACTTTAGACCATATCTCTTTGGCAGAAATTTTAAAATTATTACCGACCACAAACCTTTACAATGGATAATGAACCTAAAAGAGCCTAATTCGCGTTTGACAAGGTGGCGTTTGAAACTAAGTGAATACGATTTCACAATAGTTTATAAACAAGGTAAAGCGAACACTAACGCGGATACCTTGTCGCGAGTTGAAATTAATAACGACGAAATAAGTTCAATTATAGTTAACCCTACGGAAAAAGCTCCCTCTATCGATGATTCTAGAACCATCACCGCTCCGGAGCTTGATGATTCTAGAACCATTACAGTTCACACTGATGAAGAAAACCCCATCCTGGAGGTACCTATTACGGATGACCATTTGAATAAATTTACTAAACAATTAATATTAAATGTAGTAGGTGATATCAAAGGTCGTCCTGTATTTACTAAACCGTTCGAAACGCATACGCGTATATCTGTTCAATTATCTCAATAAAATTTAGATGAAGATGTCATTAGCGCGATCAAGGAATATGTTCATCCTAAGATTAAAACAGGACTCCTTATCCACCCACCTGAAGCTATGTATGCGATAGTCCCTATAATACAAAAAACATTTAAAAATTCCGCTATGAACCTTATGATAACTAAACGCGAACTAGAGAACGTGAGAGAATATCTAAGACAGCAAGATATTATTAATAAATACCACGATGGTAAGACTAACCACCGCGGTATCAACGAAACTTATCTAACACTATCACATAAGTACTATTGGCCGAAAATGCGCGAGCACATAGTTAAGTTTATAAACGAATGCACCGTTTGCGGTCAGGCTAAATATGATCGCAATCAATCAACAGTATCGTATAGTTCCACCGGCAAGTAAACCATTCGAATTAGTTCATTTAGATCTCTTAACAATTCAGAGCGAGAAATTCTTAACTTTAGTTGATGCCTTTTCGAAATACGCACAAGCCTACTATCTTAGAGACGGGACGGCTGTAAGCGTAGTACAAGCACTACTTAAGTATTGTACTCACCATTCTATACCAATCACTTTAGTTACAGATAATGGCACTGAATTTAATAATCAGTTGTTTAGCGAATTTACGAGATTACATAAGATACAGCATCACCGTATTGCACCTCATGCTCCAAATGAAAACGGTATCGTTGAGAGGTTTCACTCGACTGTCTTAGAACATCTCCGCGTCCTAAAGATCGATAAGAAATCAGAATCTGTTATTAATCTTATGCCATACGCCATACTAGGATATAATAGCAGCATACATAGTTTCACTAAATGTAGGCCAATCGAAGTCATTACAGGTCATTTTGATCCCCGCGACCCTTTCGATATAGATTTATCAGTACATCTGTTGCAACAATATGTCAATAATCACCGTGATAAAATGAGTAAAGTATATAGTTTAATTCATGACGTTGGTACGTCATATCGTTAGGAAATAACCAACTTACGTAATAAGGAACGAGAGCCTGAAGTAGAGTATACTCCCGAGCAGCAAGTTTTTGTAAAGAACCCTTTTGCATCTCGTCAAAAACTTGCTCCTCGTTATACGAAAGCTGTTGTAATGGCGGATCTTCCTATTCACATTTATACTAGGAAGAAACGCGGACCTGTCGCTAAATCACGTTTAAAGAGGGTACCTAAAAGCGCCCAATTGTTGCAGGATCATCTTGGCCATACAACTCATCCTCCAACCAGCCCTAATGCAGGAGATAAAACTTGAGAATCTAGATGACGGACCTGGCGTGTTACCTTTTAAATTGGGCCGTGCTAATATAATCTCTAATTATCACTCATTCCTACAATTTGTTAATTTTAATGACCTCCAGAGCAAAATCAATAGCCTAAATAGCCAACTAACTACTATTAGCTCCGATCTTGATAACAGTACGTCTTCCCTTTTCGAACCTCATTTTTCTTACTTAAAAAATAAACTTACAACTCTCTCTAATCAGTTACTAACGTTCGAAAGTAACCGCGTTAAAAGAGGGCTTATAGATGGCTTGGGCTCCGCTATAAAGAGTATAACGGGCAATCTTGATCATACGGATGCGTTACATTTTAATAATGCTATAAAAAATATACAAAATAAAGAAAACGCGATCATTTCTGAGTTAAATAATCATGTCAGTATAACTAAGGAATGGACAAGTCAATACTCTAAAATAATCGATAATATAATTTCTAATCAAAATAAAATTGAAACTATAGTTGCTAAAATAAGAAAAAGTGTAGCAACTAACGATAATGATTTAATCAAGTATGCCCATTAGCCCAAGTATTTCTCATCTTAAGTGATAACGTAGATTTATTATCTTTAGAAATAACTAAACTAGAAAATAACTTAGCTTTTATTAGAACCTCGAGTATGCATCATTCCGTTATTAGCCCTGATTCAATTCGAGATATAGTAAATAAGATGAAATCTTTGTATGGAAAGGAAAATATAATAGACTTAGATACTCGAGAATACTACGACATTATTAAGTTAAGATCGTATTATACAGACAATAGTATTGTTTTAGTAATTTCCTGTCACTTTACCTCAAACATATAATCTATTGTTCCCAATAATATAACGAAATCCTGACCCCGTCATCCCCATTCCTTGCTATACACTCGAAAGATTTCAAGTACATAGAGGCAGAATGCCCGAAGACGAGCAAAGGGTATCTATGTGAGGAGATGCGGAACCTGCGGAGCAGAACATCCCCGGACTGTATACACCAGCTAATCATCACTCAACAAAGGGGTACGGTATGTCACCCTCTCAGCATCCAGCTAGAGAATCCAGCCTTCGAGGAGCTCGACGACAGGCACTACACAGTCAGCTTCCCTAAGCCTACCAAGGTTCACCTGTAATGTGGACAAGATCTGCACCAGTAACTTCAGGGAAGTTACCTACTTATCTTACCACACAAATGCTTCATTGAAACACCGGAGTTCCTCATCACGAACACCAAGGATCGTATAAAGGGCCAAGCTATGAAGATCATGGACCTGCCGAAAACCAGCAGCACCCCAACAACTAAGGCATTGCCATTCAAACTTACCTCCATAAACCTAGATCACCTTCATGCAACGAGTTCTAAAATAGCCATGCAGAATCCAATGGAGTCGTTAACACTCACCGACTACAGTCTATATCACACTACTATTCCTATGTATGTGTTATTTGGTGCATGTGTAATTATAATGGCTACGATAATATACCGCAGATATATGCTTCAGAAATAGGACAATCCAGATGAATCTCTCAAGCCTCAACACCAGATTCCGAGAATCTACGCTGTCCCCGTCGCTTCAAGATCATTATCATCCGATGCTGCGCAGCCTCCAGCTCAATTTACGACAAGAGTCTTCAATACTCGCTGCACTACGGGGGGAGGTGTTACGCAGCCCTAGTATATGCAATTCGCCGAGTAGGCATCGCCCCGATTCCACAAGGCAACAACCGAATGCACGTGTTGCTGACGCCGCGTAACGTGACAGCGCCGCTGACGTCGTTCACCGCATCGTGGATAATTTTAACATGCATTCTTGTACAGTCAGCAACGAAACTAGCCGAACAAAATAACGTTACAAAAGACACTAGACACATGAATTGTACATAAGTTACTGAACATAGTTACAAACAAAATTCCATTTACATTTTAAATTTCCAAAAGTAGCTATACAGTATATTTCCAAAAGTGGCCGGACATTATATTTTCAAAACGTTGCTGGACAGTAGACTTCCAAAAGTGGCTGGACAGTAAATTTCCAAAAGTTGCTGGACAGTATATTTCCAAAAGTGGCTGTATAGTAAACTTCCAAAAGTTGCTGGACGTAGTATCGCCTAAAAGTGATTTGTTAGATCATAACCGGACCAATTTTCGAATTTAGACTGATGACAATCATCGAAAAAAGTATAGCACTGTCATATAATACATTTGTCTCTTAATTTTGGTCGTGACATCATTGACATGTCATTTGTTTATGCCAGCCTCTCGCTTCTTACACTTTTTTACCATTTTAGATTTTAACCGACTTCAAAAAGAGGAGGTTCTCAAGTCAATTGTGTTTTACGACATTTATGAATAGATTTTACAAATTATTTTCTTTAATGGATAAAAGTTACACTCCAAGGGGTGGTGGTGGCTTTATTCAGAATGGTAGAAGAAAGTTTTATAAATTTTCAATTTAAATATCGTTCTACCTGTCGACTATTTATGATGATTGTACATATATTTATGACCTTGACTGTACTAAAATGTTCAGCGACTTTTGAAGATGACTGTATCAAACATGATATTTAAAAATGATTTACCTTATTGCCTTAGTTAAAACTACTTACTCAGTCGGGCTTATCAAAATCGAGTCCTACGCTTCCTATTTTCTCTTATAAAGAGTTTTCATATTCTAATCTTCCTAGCTTTCTAGTTTATTACAAGAGATTTTTCCGTTGAATTGTTTGTTTTCTATTAAACCTTTTTTTGACAAGTAGCTATTCTTCTTTTTTAAATTGCATATTCCACAAACATTCTTTCTATCTTTTGTTTTTAATTATGTCAATATAAGTGATTTATATAAGTGGCTGCAATCGCTACTTAGAGGAGATTATTGTAAAAAATATGTTCAGCAAGTTTTGAGTAGTATACATATCACTGAATTTATGTAGTCAGACTTGTTCAGCAAATTTTGATATTTAACAAATCAGGCTAATTTTGTAAATAAACATGTTCAGCTACTTTTGTAAAAATAATGTACATCGACTTTTGGTATTCCCAAATGTCTACGGACATTTGTACAACAGCCTGTTCAGTTATATATGAAGCTTTATAGTGTGCAGAGGTTTTGAAAATTTGGATGTGTTCATGGACTTTTGTTGCTGACTGTACCTACCATCGGTCGAGCATCATTTCTTTTATATTGTAATTTTAATTATAAGTTTTTATTAAATAAATTGATTTTTTTTTGGACCTTCCGCTGCGAAGCAACTTAAGTCACTCCACAATAACTGCAACTTATCTCAACTACAACTTACTTTCCTATATGACGTAACACGTTATACAACCATAAATATATTTTTTTATGTCCAATGGGGATTAACAACAGGTTGATTAAATCGCTTGAAACTTTTTTTACAGTATAGCTTATAAATTTATAAGTATAAAAACTGGGGACCTACCGCGTAAAAACTGTGACCATGTGCTCCTCTGGCTACCTGGCTATTTCTTGAAGGAAACCACCTGGGAGGAATGTGACGATGATGTGACTTATTTCAGTACTCATTTTCAATGTAACGGCTTAACGGCAGAATGATTGATCAAAATTGGTAAGCTAGAGGAGCACATGATTTTCCGGTTAGGTTTATTAACATAAATTGACGAATTCCAAGAGCATTACGGTACGTACCGACTCCGATGGGATGTACAATTCAAAGAAATGTAACGGCATATGCATATTTGACAGCTACTGATGCATTCAATACTTATCATACGCAATTGGGAAAGCAAAATGAGCATTTACTTCTCAAGAAGCATGTGGCTGTCTGGCTCATTAGTTAAAGTCGAAAATCATCGTGAAATTGGCATCATAATAGATATAAAACGTGAATCCTAAGCCTTTTAGTCACGGTAAACAGCTCATAAGTCTATTTCCGCTACTTCTTCATTAGTTTTTGAGAAGATTGGAAATAAATTTTTCTATGAAGTTCAATCAGGGTGACCATCTCGTAAACAATTTTGGACGGACATCTATGTAACGTTATTATATGTTTACTCAACAACTCAAATCCATTTGTAGAGCAGAACTCGTTAAATTACATACAACTTTTTGTATGGCAGCATGAAAGGGGAAAAATAGTCAGCGGTATGCTATAGCAGCGTTCAAATATTTTTTTCCGCGATTTCAGCTTTGTTTTCATACAAAAAGTTGTTTTTAATGCTTGAAGGATGAGTTTCACAAATAATATTGAGGTTTTGGGGGTAAATCTTGAAAGTCGTCTTGTTGTCTTCATTTAAGTTGGTAAATTAGTTCCTCAAAAATCCATTTTCTACTCTTATGTTCCGTACTGTCTCAATCTTAATGCAAATTGCTTTGGACTAACGTTTTAAAATTTTCTTAAATCCACTATAGTCTTCTCTCTTAACTCACGGGCCCGGTATTCTTAATATTAATGTCTAAAGATGAATATCCTTATTCGATTTGTTCGGGACGGCCGGCAGAATAGTGTAATAAAGTGAACAATAAACAGTGACTAAAAATTGTGGTAATAAAGTTGTATTGTGATGTGAAAATTCGTGTTAGTTATAAGTGTAAAAACTATTGAATTCGTTGTCTATTGGTGTTTTATAGTATAATAATAACTTTCTTTGTGTTTTGAATGTATTTAGTCAATAGAATTCGCAGTTAGTGTTTTTCGTGTATTGTATAGTTTGTTTGTACTAGTGTTTTATGCAGTAGATATTTATAGTGTAGGTATTTACAAATAAATTCTCCTATGTTGATAAATTGATTTTACGCACATAGCGGCTAATTAGACCTTCACGATAAGGTATGATACATAAGACTTCAGTAAATAGCTGATAAGATATTAAGAAATAAAGTTTATTTTTTAGTGTGTTTTCTCATTTCTGAAAACGATTTATAGGTAGATTAGAAATAGTATTGAACTTAGTATTGTAAATGTAACTTAACAGCAATAATTTTTTAGAATATTTTAATATGTAACATGTAATATTGTGACTGATAAGGAAATGTTAGTGATAAGAAACGTCGTATGTGCATAGATAAAATGAGATAAATAAAGTTGAAAACTAGTGAGCTTGCGCGCGGTTCTCTATGTGGTATTATTTTACGCACATAGCGCACATTGCCTTTAAGTGGCTTAGTGAGAATCGGGATCTATGGCTACGGATCATCACTTGTCCCACTCTCGCCTCAAGACTCTGAAACAGACAGCAAGCAAGCTCTCCTAGTTCCTGGTACAACAAGCTCTTCTGCGTTTTACTTCGCAACCCAGCACCCAGTTCACGATACCGTACGTCTCGCCCTCCGCAACGATACAGTCCACTGCCAAATCCGAGCAGGGCGTGCGGCACAAATATCCTTATTCGATTCTTAAGTTTAGTGCAAATGGGTGTTAATTTTGTTGATTATATAAATGTTTTAAACAAATTATTACTAAAATCTAAGTGTTTTTATGAATGTCAAATCTCCCACGTTGCAAGTAAAGTCGGACCTATAATTCAGTAATTTAACAGTGTACCAATAAGATCTTATTACAATAATGCTGCTTTAGACTATGATTCTTAGACTAAGATTCAAGTGTAAATAATATGTATTTATAATTTCTTTATTATTTATTAATTATCAAAGAAATAATATAATCGACATGGTATAATCATCTTACTTACTCCAGATGCGATTGCGTAAGGTAATGAGATCTTTTCAAAATGACATTTGTGACAGCAAAAAAAAAATATCTTTTTGCCGATTGATGTCTAAGCAAATTACCAACTGTCAATGAGGCATTTCCCTGTTTCCCTCACAATTTTGACATTTAATGTATAACTAGAGCCATCTGTGATAGCTTTTGAAACCATTTCATTATTTAAATCGTGGCTTTGAAAAGAGTTCTCTGTATTCATTTGAAATTTCATATCGTATTCAATCGGCTGCAATTTGTATGGAATGGAATAACATAGAAATAGAATATGATACAATTTCAACTCACTGTCAAAGCAATATGATTTTTTTCCGCAATCACCTATCTTGTGGATTATGCTGCCCTGGTACTTTTTGTTCAACTCAACATCACTCTTTATGTACAAGCGTGTACATTTAAGTCACATAATGTGATATAATGTTTATACTAATGTTTAAAAAAAACTGTTTTCTTTTTTATAAAAAACATGTATTGTTATTTTATTAAACCTGTTTTTTTCTTTGACTGTACTTTCCCGACATAGGAAATAAAGATAGCAATTGTGTTTGTACTGTAACAGTGGTCCCAAAATACTATAAAAAATAATGACTTAATAAGGTGGCGTTTGGGACCATGGTTAGTTGTCCGAAAGGCCGCATCAAAATAATAATTTATTCCAGAAATAAGAATCTCAAAAGCCTCCCCCAACTCGATTTTATTCAGACTCGAACTCGACTATAAAATCTATAATAGGGAAAAATTCTGGTATAAAGATTATGGCCATGGTCACCCTACACTACTCTGTCCATAGTAAACATTTTTTTAATTTTTTTTAAAAACTAATGAAGAAGTCGCGGAAATAGACTTATGAGCTGTTTACCGTGACTAAAAGGCTTAGGATTCACGTTTTATCTCTATTATCATGCCAATTTCACGATGATTTTCGACTTTAAATTATAAGCCAGACATGCTTCTTGAGAATTCAATGCTTATTTCGCTTTCCCAATTGCGTATGTTATGTATTGAATGCATCAGTAACTGTCAAATATGCCGTCACATTTCTTTTAATTATACATCCCGTCGGTACATACCGTAATGCTCTTGGAATTCGTCAATTTATGTTTAACCTAACCTCAAAAACATGTGCTCCTCTGGCTCACCAATTTTGATCAATCATTCTGCCGTGAAGCCGGTACATTGAAAATGAGTACCGAAATAAGAAGTCATATCATCGTTACATTCCTCCCAGGTGGTTTTCTTTATGAAATAGCCAGGTAGCCAGAGGAGCACATGGTCACGTAAAAACTATGGATATGGACATGGGCTTCATTTGGCAGTTAAATGTTAAATGACCATAAAAGGTAATTTTATGAGCTTGAACTGGCAATTGAAGCCCGTATCCATATTCATATTTTTTAGGCGGTCAAATACGATAAGTGGTTTCAGATTTACAAGTTTACAAGGTTTTAAGATATCTCTTACTATCTCGTCTACAAAACATAGGAGTTAGAGGGGTCGCTCTTGATTGGTTTTCTGACTACCTTAGTAATCGAAGTCAAAGAGTGAGAGTGGAGGACAAAATGAGTAATTTGGCTTCGTGCACTTTTGGAGTTCCCCAGGGCAGTGTGCTGGGTCCTACGCTCTTCCTTGTGTACATCAATGATCTTTGCAAGATGCAATTGCACAATGGCGAACTGTTGATGTTTGCAGACGATACTGCTCTCATTTTTCAAGGATCAAACTGGGAACAAGTCAGAGGGTGTGCTGAACTTGGCCTATCAAAGGTTACTTCTTGGTTAGAAAAAAGTTTACTATCGCTCAATACCTCAAAAACTAAATATATGTGCTTTAGTATTAATAACTTTGCCAAGCCCGATGATTCGTTTACGCTACCTATTCATACTTACCCTTGTAATATAAAGTCGGAAGCATCTCTAGATTGCGACTGCCCAATCCTCAAGCGCACCAACACTATGAAGTATTTAGGGGTCTTAATAGATGAACATCTTAACTGGGAACCACACTTGTCTCTTACATCTGGTAGAATTAGAAAATTAATTTTTGTATTTAAAAATCTTCGTAATGTTGCAAATGTTCAGCTACTCATTAAAATCTACAAGGCACTATGTGAATCCATCCTCTGCTATTGTATTTGTGTTTGGGGTGGTGCTGCCCAGGCACATTTCCTTCAATTAGAAAGAGCCCAAAAAGCTGTTCTAAAGGTACTCATGTCCCTACCGATGCGTCATCCAACTAGTCTATTATACGACAAAACCAAAACACTAAGCGTACGAAAACTATATATATACCACTCACGCGTAGATTCCATCGTACTTCTGCTACTACAACCCTTACTGGTAGAAGACTACAACGTTATATTGTACCATTTTGCAAAACCAGTTTCGCACAACGATCATTTTGCTTTCTAGGGCCCAAAGTATATAATATTCTACAAAATAAAATTAATCTTAAGCTCTACAACAATTACCAAATTAAAAGACCGTTAAATAATTATATATTCCAATTATCACAGCATGATACTGACCGACTTTTGCTAGTAATAACATAAAAAAAAACATATTTAATTACAAGTTTATGCAGTTTACTTCCGCTCAATTTCCATAATATACAAACATATATAAATATATATATATACCTACCTTGCCTATACAAAATACAAACTATTAAATATATAGATACAAAGTATTAGATATACACGCATGCATCGCGAAATTCAATTTTTATATAATTTTATTATTTATAACTACAACTACATTACTTAAACTCGGAGATAATTATCTGAAAGAACTTAGTACCTATTTTGTTAGTTTTAAGATTAGTACATTGTACAAATGTCCTAGAGGTGGAGACCTGGTGTCTTGTATTACGGGGTGTTTTCATACAACCTATTTCAAGCACCAGTCGTCACAAATAAAAAATACAAAAAAAAAATTGTTTAAATCTTACTTAAATTAACTAAGTAAATTATACTACATGTTTGTGTCATTAAGTAAGCTATTGTGTAGTTACTTTCCATATACTTATTGTTTGTTTGTGAAGAAATAAATAAAGATTATTATTATTATTATTATTAAGATTTGCGGGCTCTTTGCGTGACGTCATTGCATACCGTTTCATAAGTATATTTATTTTCAATTTTTTCTTACCATTGAGGCCACGACTTAATTTAGTTAATAGTCTTGGAGTTTGTCACAATTTCCATTTCTTAATAACGAAAATAATAATTCAATATGAATACGTACGCTAAAGGTTTGACAGTAGAATTACCAACTTGACAACTGGAAGTTGTGCTTACAACATTGATAGTGTATTTTTTAATACACTATCAATGGCTTACAAACTATATACAAACTATATGTATAATATTTATAAAGTTGGTTAGTTCTTAAAAAAACCGGTTACCATTCTTTTCTTTGGCACTGTACTGTAGCTGCACAACACAAATTGTATAGGTAGTCCGTAGTAACTGTAGTAGGCGTCTCTCTGTCCAAATCGGTCAAGCGTGAGCCGCAAGCCGATACCGTGACGTCACATTATAAAACGCCGACAAGTAAAAAAATTTAATATCTGTTGAAAATACCACATATTTTGTGGAAAAAATATTTTGTTATTTTTTTAATTTTCATGTACTTTATGTATGATGGCATATTAATCTAAAAGTGCTGTTATTACCCATTTGTTTGAAGATGCGAATGAATTCAATTTCCTTAAACTTATACAGTGTACCAGCCACAGGAGCAAGTGTCGTGACTTGACGGGACCCATGAACGCTCACGTGTCTCGGCATGATTTCAAAATTATAATAATGTCAAATGCATGACAAGAGTATGTTTACTATCAAGGATTTATGAGTATTCGATCATAAAAGTATAGTGACTCAGGGCGTTGTCAGTCTTATTAATATTTGGCTTAAAAATATTTCTAAATATTTTGTAACAAAAGATAACCTATTGATGGCTTTATTATTTATTTAATTATCTATCAATTCACTTTCACTTAAAAAGCAACGCTGTGACATAAATAAGCACAATAAAAAATAATGAGAATTCTTTAGACAGTGAGATAACACTACATAGAATTTTGCTTCAAGTTCGGAATGTTAGCTCCAGTTATAACTATACACGCCGGGTGGTCGGTGGTGTGAAAAGGGCGTGAAACCATCGTGAAACCGAGGTGCCCACAAGTCAATGCCCTAGACTCCGCCCTGCTCCCTGGAGTAATATTGTTCTGTGGTAAGCACCATTGTCTTGTTTGTTTGTGGTCTTGTCATCATACATACATTCATTCATTGATTCATTCTTTTTATAGATTCTGACTTCTTGTTCTTGACTATTTAGGTATTTACTGTGAAGTATTTACTTTATTGTTTGTTACCTACTGATAAAAATTGAGAAATAAATAGTTTTCATTTAAAAATAAAATGCGATACTACTGAGCTCTACAATCAATCATGTCTTTCGACGAAAGCCAAGAAGTGGACGTTATGTATGGTCTAAAAACGGTTATCTCTCGTGTAGAAGCAGCAGTGGCCAGAAGAAGCAAAGTAAGTGGTCATAATTACACGATTTTATATCATCAATGTGCTGTGATAAGAAATACGATTAAGCCTTGAATTTGCCTCATTATAATTCAGCCAAATCAGTAATGCATAATTTAATACGTACAGTCAACAGGATGTCTTGCTTTACACTTGCATTGCAATAGGTACGAAAACATCTCTTTTTGTTTAGGTTGTTACATGACTATCTCAATACTGTAACCAAGAGACTTATCGAAGAATTTAGCTTTATTCATAGTTTGTCTATAATCACCCTACAGATTTTGCTAAGGCAGTGATAATTTTGTGTAGATTTGAAATTTACGATGTATCTCTTTGTAGACGACCTGTTTGGCGCAGGGGTACTAAAACCGCCTTCTACGCCAGAGGTCCCGGGTTCGATCCCCGGATAAGACAAATATTTGTGTGTATGAACATGTCTATTTGTCTTGGTCTGAGTGTTTAATATGTATATTAAGTATGTATTCACCAAAAAAAGTATATTAGTAAGTTTATCAGTTATCTAGTATCCATAACACAAGTTTATTTTATCAGGGCCAAGTTTAATTGACCTATTATTGATATGATCTATTTATAAATCACTATTTTCCCAGGATTTACCACAAGTAGCACCAAGACTAGTAGCAGTATCAAAAATCAAACCCGTACCTCTGATAATTGAAGCATATGAAGCTGGCCAAAGACACTTTGGAGAGAATTATGTAAATGAACTTGCAGATAAAGCAAGCGATCCTAAGATTTTAGAGAAATGTAAAGAAATTAAGTGGCACTTTATAGGACATCTACAGACAAATAAAATTAACAAATTATTAGGATCGCCTGGACTTTTCATGGTTGAAACAGTAGATTCAGAGAAACTGGCTGATAATCTAAATAAGCAGTGGCTGAAGTACAGAAAAGATGAAGAAAAACTGAAAATTATGGTACAAGTAAACACAAGTGCAGAAGAAGGTAAGGCTTGTAAATATTCACCAAATTCCATTTAATACCTACTGTTCAATAATATACTAAAAGTTTTATTTTGAATATTTTATTGCAATTTCTTTGCAGCCAAGAATGGAATTGAACCAGCAGAATCTACTAAACTGGTGGAACATGTATTAAAAAGTTGTCCAAATCTCAAATTCATGGGGCTTATGACCATTGGACAATATGATTATGATGTCTCTAAAGGACCAAATCCAGACTTTTTGACACTTATTAAATGCCGTCAAGAAGTTTGTGAGAATCTCAAATTGGATATTAATCATGTGGAGCTCTCAATGGGAATGTCGACTGATTTTGAACATGCAGTAAGTGCATATTTTAAACGATTTTATCAATATGTTATTACTATTACCACAGTCAATACTTTAATACTTTATTAGTAGTTACTAAGTACAATTACATTTAGAATAAACAGAATTCAGAAATGTATTTATTTCAGTTAAATATAGGTATGGTCATAGAGTCTCGCATCCACAGAACAGAAAGAACATTTCTGTGCTCGCGTCCAAACCTTGATAGTAAAATAATAATATTTTTCATACTTGATCAAGCCTGATGATCATAACATAATTTTTGTGTACCAAAACAAAAACCCACAAAATTAAGTTACTTTCTCGTTTTAGAATGTGACACATTTATATATAATAGATAACATTGCATGAAATCAATTTTTGTTTTAGATTGAACTAGGAGCTACCACAATTAGAGTGGGATCTATTATTTTCGGCGCTCGTCCACCGAAGCCTAACAACTAAAGATTGTAGATAAGTAATTATTACTTTTTAATTTAGCATTTTACAAGCTATTTTTATGTGATAATTTTTAAACAAGTAAATATACAAGAAAAAATCAACTTGTCCCGTCTCAGGGCGAAATGAGAGAAGTTGCTTTTTTCTAGTATATTTACTTGTTTAAAAATTATCACATGATTCTAGATAAATCATATACTAAGGACAATAATGTTATTCCACTTTGTTATTTTATTGTTATTAAAGTAATGCTGAATAAAAGAGTTTATTATAATACCTCTCATCCTATCTTATCATTGATATTATGAGGATACTGCTACACACAGTAGAATTCAATTCAAGTTTTGTGTGATATAGCTGCGTCATTACATGATGATTCTGCCAATATCTAAGTTAAAAGAAACGGGGTTGACTTAGTATAATAGTTCAGTTTTAGTTGTATCTGTGCAGTTGAATGGTTGATTTAAAACATTGAGTTGAATGGTTGGTAAAACGTATATTGGTTATGGGGTGCTTGCTAATAAATTGAATGCACATATTATATTTTACAAGTAATGAATGATAGTATTTTAGATTGAATGAAGTCAATTCAAGAAAGATGTTGGCTTGGTAATGCCAAGATTGATTAACAACAATAACTACATATAGGAGATATTTTAGCCTCTGCCTTGTTGGTAGGTAACGGCAATTAAATTTTGAAATTAAAGGGAGATGAATGGAAATATTAATTGAACTATTATCATAAGAATGGCATGTTTAAATACAACACTAAAGAAACTAAAGAGTTAGACTGTGTTAAAATAAACGAAAGGGGACGGAACTGATAGGACGGGAGCTCAGGGGGGAGTGCTGAGCGTGGGGCGCACAGGACTGGTAGACTGGCGATGAGCGACGACACATCATAGCGGCTATAGTGGAAGCAAAGACTGTGAAAGTGTCGTAGTGGAAAGGCGTCGAGGACTCGCCTGCTGAGCACGCAAGAAGTAGGTGCGTGGCAGGGAGATAATGCAGATGCGTCCCACCAGGGGATGGGTGGAGACGCGTGAGGGTACGTGGTCGCACAACTGTTTCTCTCTTGCGTTAAAAGGTCTTGCTGACTTTTTCGTTCTTGCGTTTAAATACTTTTTTTCGACCGCCTCCCAGGGGTTACGGATTCAATTCCCAGCGGGGGTACATATTGTATTCGGTTTGGTTGATGGTAGGACTTGTTGTAAGTCCGCCTGGCTATCTACCACCATCTTATCTGTCTAACGCCATCATAACAATGTTTTCAGCATTGTTGTGTTCTGACAGTTAAGTTATTTTAATGGTAGGTACGCGTAAATCTTTATTTTAAGTGATGATTACGATTTATGCTACTGCCTGAATGCCCTGAATACCTCTGCCTCTGCCTAAACTCCAGAAAAAAGTGAAATGTCACAATGGCAGCTCACTCGTCATTCATTCTTTCTGCTTCAATCATTCATTACGATCACGCACGCGCACGTCACGAGCGAGCCAATGTCAAATAGAATTATTATCATCATTCATTCATGTCAAAGTAGTTGGTGAAATTTTCGAACGGAGTGGCTGGTTGGTTTGTTTGACGCACGCGTCGTGAATACAGAAAGTAGTTTGTTTTACTTTAGCTTGTTTATACCTAGTTTTATTACCAATATTAGTCAATAATAGATTTCATAAATTCAATGTGATAAAGAAAATTTATCTTCTTTATCGACCTCGTCGAAACAGGACACGGAATCATCCCATTTTTTTGTGCCAACACAGTGAACAAGTTTTGCAGTATTCATCTCAATTTGAAAGTCAAGCGAGGCCGAAGTGCTAACATGTAAGTATTCAATTTAGATACATTTAAATCCACACGATAAGGACATAGACTTTCTTTTCTAGGCTTTTAGGGCCCTGTTTGAGTACTTATGCAAAGATGGTGTACCCCTAAAGTATTTCAAACCTACCCTAATTAAATAATTATTTGTTAAGCAAATTGCCTACATATAAGTTATTTACTCACACGGTTTACGATTTATTAAAACTTTCCCTCGTCTAAAATAAGGTAACTTACAAGAGAAAACTGACCAAGAAGTTATGTTTTGGTTTCTGATATTTTGTCTGACTTGACTGTACTTTTAATCAAATTAATATTGTTAGATATATTATCTGTAAGTAACTGAACTCTTGTGAATATATTTTTACACTTGAGGCTCTCTTCTTCTCTCTTTCTCTAATAACACACCACAGCATAACAATACAAAAAATGATGACGGTTGGAAACTATATATCTAAGAAATACCATTTGATATTTTTCAAGCCAACCTAACTTTGTAGAGGCATAACTCACACAGTTTCAATAAAAAAAAGCAAAACTAACCTAAACAAAAGTCTCTTATTTATCGTTTAAAAAAAAAAAAATTTTACACACAAAAAAATGCGTGCAACAACCTTTGCATGGGTCTAGACTAGAGGGTAGAAAAATGCAGCCGGAATCCAGTTTCTTTGATTGTGATATTCATTGCATTCTGTATCTTTAAACGATAATCTTTAAAAATAAATATTGACTTTGATCCTCAATAACTTCTTAACTATCAGGTTCCCAGATTTGGCCTCATACAAAAAAAATGACAGTAACGATGGGGAGAATACTTGATTTTCATCTTCGTTATGAGTGCTTTACCATCCTGTATAATGCAGCCACATTATGATGTTTTAAATTTTAAGATTTGGCTACGACATACTATATAAGTAATTCCGAAAACTATAATCAATTCATATACATACTCAAAGCAATTAAATCAATATCTCATATGAATCGTATATTATAGCTTTGACCCCATCTTTATTTTTCAATATGTCAAAGTTGTCAAACTGTACTTCTTAGATTTAATAGATTATAATTAATGTGATGTGTGATGTTATACAACATTTTGTTGCAAAGTTTTAAACTACATTTTTAAGTATAAGTATAAGAGAGAAAGATAAGAATCACTCTCATCAGCAGTCCACTTCACTTAGAACTATTAGACATTTTTATTATTATTATTATTTTTTGGTGAGGGGACACCAGCAAGGCCGGACGGGTGATCAGTCTCCCTAGTCGGAACCATTTCACCCAGTTCTCCAAAAGTCCCCTGAAAGCAGGAGGAGGAGGGTTGATTATTATTAGAAATAAAAATCAGTTCATATTACAATACATAAAATGTTGAATTCCATATCAAAAACTGTTAGGTATTGGTGTTGTGAATATAAGTAGATTTGCAATAACTTCATCAACTTTAAATATAATTAGGTAGATATAATCCTATTCTTTAGGGATCATTTTAACTTTAACAAGGTTGGCCTAGTCTACTCTACTATATTAAAATTGGTTCAGTATTGAGGTGAAGAAAGGTAAACAGAACGTCAGATTTACATATATAAAATGTATTATGAGTCATGGTTCAGTGCTTAGACATACATGTAAATAGGTAAACTGCTTTAGTATTTTAATAATCTACTTTAGTATTTTAATAAAAAAATACTATTGTTCAAAAATAATAATTAAGTGAATTTAAAACCTACATTTTAATTAAATACTGAACAATATGTTTCACAGATGACATGTTATTGCTCAAGAATTGTGACATTAAGTTGTTAAGATCTGAGTTTCTGTTGTAAGTGACCTTACTTTGTATTTAGCATGAGAATTCTCACAATGCCACAAATTATATTGTAATGTAAATATTCAATATTCCTCCATATTTGATTATTCTTATTCATTTAATTAACTCAGTTCATTTCTTTAGTTTGTATTTGAATTAGCTTCTAACTGATTGAAAAATGATTTCATTAGGAAATAACTTCAGTAATTCAACTAATATTATGAACGCAAAGGTCAGTTTCTCTGTCCGTTTGGTTCTAAACTTTGATACTACACTTTGATAATAGAACTATAATAGTAATAGATGGTTATTATTTTCCATATATAGTGAATGACAGTGATTTTTAGAATATATTTTGCTGCAAAATCTTAACACTCCCAAAAATCGCCCTATAAATTAACTATGCCTACTGCTGCGTATAGGCTTCCTCGAAATTTAAATATTTGTGGTTTATGAGCATACCTATAGAAGCCACGAAATAATGAACAACAAAATCTGTATGTACCTGCAACAGCAGATTAAGCTTTACAAAACGGTCAAAGAACAAGAACAATGTACAAAATTGGAATATATTTTGCTGCAACTTCTTAACACACCCAAAAATCGCCCTATAAATTAACAATGCCTACTGCTGGGTATGGGCTTCCTCTAAATTTAAATATTTGTGGCTTATGAGCATACCTATAGAAGCAATAATGAACAACAAAATCTGCTGCAACAGCAGATTAAGCTTTACAAAACCGTCAAATAACAAGAACAATGTACAAAATTGTATGGACACCATCCTCGGCTTGTAGCACTTTGAAAGGGCTCCCTCTTTCCCCCTCATCTTTTAATTATATGACAGCAAAACTCAAATGACTGTTTGAAAAAATCTATATCGAGATGAAGACACGAGAACCGCAACAATTAGTTTGCTGTTAAATGTTCCTTAATTTTAAAAATACATTGCATTACCTTACCAGTAATTTTATTTTATAAAGGGTTGAACAGTATATAACGACTGTTAGTTACTGTTAGGGTATATACACTAAACCAATAGAAAGCTGGTTACCAGCGCCGATCTACCAGCGCTTATCGGCACCGATCCGCTCAGGTAGGTAGACAGCGCAAATAGTTTCTATACATTTTGCCGAACCAGCGCTGGTAAGCACGGAATGTCGCCGACAAGTTCCGACCTGGGGCCTTACCATCAACTGTAATGCAATTCATTGTAGGTTGTGAGGGTGGGACGCTGTCATATGGCGCGTCTAGCGGTGTCCCGCACTAACTACCTGAAAGTAGCCTAAAATGAATCGCATTACAGTTGATGGTAGGCCCCCAGTTCCGATAAGCGCTGGCCGAGCTGGCCTGGCTGTACCTTCATCTAGAGGTTACCTGCGCGGATCGGTGCCGATAAGCGCTGGTAGATCGGTAGAACCAGCTTTCTACGTGTATACGCCCTGACTGTTAGTGTACCGCCCACATTCGGGTCGGCGTGAATTGGCACAGCCGCGGGCGGCAAAATCGAACATACTTATAAAGATCAACTTTTGGGGAACAGTTGATGGCCCATATCGATTCGGGAAGCTCAGCCGAATAACAGCGAGGCGGCATGTGCCGTGTGGTGACGGCCTAAGAATACAAAGTGTCACCACTCCCTTACATGCCTGGGATGTCGTAAGAGTCGACTAAGAGGCTCGACGCATTGAACACCTGTGCGAGAGAAGCAAAACTTGAAACAAACCCTCTTCCAGCCCGTCTGGCCAGCGTGGTAGAAGTAGGCTAATAGCCTCCTATGAACGCCACAGCCACAGTAGGCGTGAGCTAGGAGAGGCTTATGTCCAGCAGTGGACGTCCACAAGCTGATTATGGATGATGGCATTAATACATAGCTGAATTATTGGGAAATAAAATTCGACTTTGAATAAGGAAACTGCGAACTTTGAACAAATAAATGCGAAAGTATGTTTGTTTGTCCTTTCTTGACGCCCTAACTAAGCGACTAATCGACTTGATATTTGGCATAGAGTTAGTTAAAAGGGCGGAGAGTAACATAGGCCTGCTACCTTTTTATCCCGATATTCCCACGGGAACGGGAACCACGCGGGTGAAATGAAACCGCGGGCGGCTGCTATTTTTGTATACGCCATAAGTGCCACTGTACAAGGCGTCTTGTTTCTCCGTGTACCGTGAAGGCGTAACCTAGCACTTGCATCATTGTTTACCAACACAATTAACATTCGCTCTGGAAATCCGAGTAGGTCAAATGTATCTCTTCATGTTGGTGATTAGATTACTACCTACAAGGAAAAGTTTTCTTATCAGGAACAAAGTCAAAAATTTATTTTCTTCAAATAAATATGTTACTACCTACTTACTTACATAATTGCATAGTTACTTAATGTACTTACGAATCGTCCATTGTTGTTTTCTTAACCCCTTTTAGGACATTTTTAATTTACATTAATAAGGAAGGAAAACTTATCAGTTTTAACGTACTATGTTTAGCCCAATAAATAAAAAAAACAAGCAACTTCATTTACATTACAAATAAACATGAAAATGTTGCCAAACATGAAACGTAAACTTACATTACTTGTACAATATTGTGAAAGGAACCAAAATATAAGCGGAAAATTGTCTCACAGGTACCTATTCAATTCTTAAATTTTCCTTTCCTCGTGACGCGAAATGCGAATGATGACCCTTGAAACGATAATCAATCTCTATCAAGTGTGAAATAACAAGTTCTCTCTATTACCCCAATTCTACGACTCATTGTTATTACATTACGCGTAAAAATAATAACCGCTTAGAACAGAAAAACTTTCTAAATTTCATATTAGAGCAATACCAAACAGACACCATTGCGTGTTTATATGTTATCGCAGCATTTCACGAGAACTCATAAAGTAATTTATTATAAAAATCGAGTGCAGTGCAGCCATTGAATGTTTTAATTTCTTTATGTGTAGCGTTTAGTATGGGCGTCAGAATTTACTTTCCACTTTCTATAGAATGTGGGTACGTGACTTGGCTTTGACTATGTATGGATTATTTTATTTTATTTGTTTGGAAAACTTACAGCTAAGATAACAAAATAACAACTAAAAATAGATACATCATAGCCGTTAACAAGTTTTCGCAGTTTAAAATTATAGAGCGAAGTAAACGCCAAAAATTTGTTTTTTTACGAAATAACAAAAGTGCTTAAAATATAACTTTGCTTTGTTCCAGCAATAAAAAGTAAATGTATACTAGGGCGGTTACAACCCGATACTCGGGTTCGTCGATCGACGAAAAATTCAAAATTTTGTTTGCAGTTTGTGATCATCACGTTTAACATTTTGTATATTTTATAGTTTTCGGAACAAATAGACTCGAGTACCTTTAATTTGATACCTTACTCGGCCGCGTACTACGCGCCAAAGTCCCTATCGAGTCGTCACAAATTTTGCGAACCTGAATTAAGTATATAGATACCTAAGTTAAGTTAAAAAGAAGAGAATTAAATACTTTATTATAAAAAAAAACATTTACATTTACAACACAAAAAAATGCTCTTGCCATCAATCGCCTGACAATCGTATATAGGCTTTAGATTAAATAAGTCAAGTGACGGATTTCTACTGATAAGATCATTTATAGTACTAGAAGCTCTACAAAAATAGGAATTCCGCCGATAATTGGTCTTGCATATAGACACACGCAAAGGGCGAAAGTTCCTCAGTTATTATTAGGGTTATTTTACCATGTGGAAAGGTAATTTACACATCGCACACAATCCTATCCTAACAAATATTACAAACGCGAAAGTGTGTTTCTTTGCCCTTCCTTCTCGCCATAACTAAGCAACCAATCCACTTGATATTTGGCATAGAGTTAGTTCAAAGGACGGAGAGGAACATAGGCTTTTCATTTTCAACCCGGTATTCCCACGGGAACGGGAACCACGCCGGTGAAACTGCGGGCGGAAGCTAGTCGTCAACTAAACATCCATCGATATTGCGAATGGTATCAAAATGTTTTGATGACACCATAGTGTAAACTACCTACGTACTTAAATGATTTGTAGCTTATTTCAGAAAATCCGACTTCACCATCATACAGCGAATTATAATGCGTTGTTTGTTTATGAACCATCACCATTTTACTGAAACTACCGGTACTTTAAACCCCTATTTGATCTAATATCATTTAAGGAATAGTTTGTCAGATGATGGTTTTAGATTAAATAAAAATAATTCTGATCGATACTTCCTTTTCCTATTAACAAGTTAAAAAAGTAACAACGCAAATATGAGAACAAAAACATACGATTGAATATCACGCTGATTTCTATTATTCTCTTATTCAAAACTATCATAAATGCCAATCTTCACATTCACGCTCCAGAAAACATGAATAACCGATTCCTTAGTCTTATATCATTCATTCTACTAATATCTCAGAATCTCCACAATTATTTTCTTGTTTGCGACCATCAAAAAGAACTTAATTAATTCCGTTACTTATGATATCTTTGCTATGATCTCTTCTACTAGATTCTATATCTATTGAAATCTTTATCTTCGTACAAATTGCCTTCATATTTCAGTATTATTTGAACTGCTTTTGCTGTAATGTTTATTCTGTGCTTTAATAGCTTTTTTTGTTACACTTGCATTGTTTATGTGGATGACATAATTGTTGCCAAACAATGACCTAGACTTGAGTAGGGTAAACGATATTATAATAGTTATATCATGTACATTACAAAATGTATAAGTTCCTTAATACTGTTGTTGTAGAACATAGATTCTTGAATGTCTCTTTAAAGTTTAGTTCTTATTTTTACCTACATATGTATAATTAAACCTTTTTCCCACTGGGGTAGGTAGGTAGGGATCTTATCTTCCCATTGCTTAATTTAAGTACTCTCATAACGTCATGAACTTCAGACACTTTTAACCTCATAAGATATAAAATATCTCAAATCAGCCCCGAATTGTCTAATTTCAAAATCTATCACAATCCCTTTCAAAGGTATTGTGATCGTGATAGTGATTTATGGAGTTGTGTAACTTATAGTCGCAATCCCTTTCGGAACGAATGATGTTTTAAATGACACTTCATTTGACACTTCTCCATACATTTTAAAGATATTTTTGTGTGTCATTTTCCTTAATCAGTTTCATTATACCTTTCAAAACGCGTCCTGATTACAATCCCTATCAAACGTCAAATATTGCCGGCCTTAAGTATGTAAATATCTTTCAGATGAGGAATTAAAGGGATTGCGATAGATTTTAAAATTAGACTATTAGCCCCCTGATCGAGAAACGTTGGTCCTGCAGCTCACTCAGTCCACTTTTATTACTACTTGGTGGTTGCTATGACTTGTTCTAAATCTACCTGGCTACCACCATTTTTTTATCAATATCTTTCGCCACGACAACAATAAAATAGTTGTTAGTTCCGAGAGATGATTCCAAGCCTTATCATTACAATATCAGCACAAAACTCTTCACTAGGTAGACAAGGAAGATAAAACACTTCTCAAATGAACTAAATACTTAAGCTTCTGAAGATTCTATCTCCAAATTGGCTGTAGATAATAACAAAACCCTTTCACTCACCAATGAAGACATCGCATGTCTTCCAAATAGAAATTGCATCATAACAGCTATAACCATTAGGCGTGTCCAACGCAATTTGGCAGAGATTCTTTAGAAGAGCGTATCTTAATAATTGGTGACGCTGACGAATGACAAACTGCTTTCGTCTGGAAGTTTTCATGTACAACAGACAGAATGTCAGGATTAACTCTTTTTACGAAACGTGAGGTGGTGACGGCCTAAGAATACAAGTGTCACCACTCCCTTACATGCCTAGGAAGTCGTAAGAGACGACTAAGAGGCACGACGCATTGAATATGTGTGCGAGAGAAGGAAAACTTGAAATAAACCCTCTACCAACCCGTCTGGCCAGCGTGATAGCAGTAGGCTTAACCTCCTATAAACGCCACAATAGGCGTGAACTAGGAGAGGTCTATGTCCAGTAGTGGACGTCCACAGGCTGATGATGATAATGATGATGACGAAACGTGTGTCCAGTAGGTGAAACACAAAATTAGTATCACTTATTATTTCCGGACATACCAAGATGTGTAGTCAACCTTATGCCAAGTTATCAGGAGTTTTTTTACCAAGTCTACATGAGAGATTGGACACAAGGTGATAGAATGTATTAAAAATACAATATCTTAATTAAAAATCTATTTAAAATAATTGAATATTAAGTAATCAAATCAGATTACTTAATATTCAATTATTTTAAATAGATTTTTAATTGAATCTTTATTCAAATAAATGTAGTAATACCTACTAGTAATTAAGTGCTTCTTCTGAATCGTCAAATCAAAATCTTCATACCAATGATTAGATTTGAAACAATCTAAGCGTTTGCATGCTATCTTCAAAAGTGTCTAGTCAAGAAACATTCTACGTGAACATTTTTCAATAAAAGCCGTCCTATTGTGTAATACGATTGTCCAGTATGAAGATACACGAAGATCAAAGAAAATCTGACAACAAAGGAATGAAAAGTTCAAGAGACGTGGATGGATGTGATACCTCTGTAACATGTCACTTACCAAAAAGACTATTGTTATGTTTTCTTACGATTGATAACAAATACTTTGACATAAGTAGTCCTAGTATGTGTTTCTGTAAACTGTAAGTATGTATGACGGTAAAAGTGTACCTACCTTGCGTGTCAAAAGTTTGATCCACGGTCAAAGTTTTACGACCTAAGTGAGTCCGCTTGAGACCATTGCCATGAAAACACGCGTCACTCAGAAACGAAAATGGTTAATAGTGCAGTGCTTTCTTGCAAGAGCTCGTCAATAACATTTACACAACACTAAATCTCGCTCGTGACGTCATCGTAAGTACGAAAAGTTTGACAGTTTGAAGCGCTCTTTTCGACTATCTGGATATAGGTCTGTGTTCTAATCATGTTAATAAAGTAGTCGATGTGTGCAATAGAAAGACTGGACTATAGTTTTCGACGACGACAATAGTTTTCCATGAAGTTATTATTCTTTTACTTTGTTATTGCGTATTTAATTTCGATGTTTTTATTACAAAGCGTGGTATATTTACACTTGGGGTAACCTTCAAACGTATGGTCGTATTGTGTCTGTCGCAGTAAGATAGATGTAGCCGTAATATAATTATATCCCTAGGCATATGATCATATACCGGAATATAGCTCTACCAAAGCGTTTCATTACTAATTCCTAAGAATATAATTATTTAATATATCAAGGAATGACAAAAAAACAAAATGTTGGTTTCTATTTTAATCACAATGCCTATTGTAATCTCATACTCATAAAATCTACAAATTATTAAAAACAGCGTTCGTATTTCCTATTTAAATAACAACAATTGCGTAATTTTTTTGATTATGAACAAACCTAGGATGTTAGTATGTAAATTATTAATTATGAATTAACATATGTATCGGGTTTATTCATAATAAATCATTAATAATGTTAAATAATTTTTGTTTATTTAATTTGTTGTTAATATTAAAGTTTGTATGAATGATTATTTGAATTACTTGATTCCGTGATTAAAATAGAAACCAATATTTTGTTTTATTTGATTGCTTGATATATTAATAACTATTTTACTAGATTAGTCTAGTTAAATAATCATAGTACTAGATATCGCAACCGTGTTACCGAATAATTATATTCCTAGGAACTCAATAATGAACCGCTTTATACACACGCAAATATCTTTCAAATGTATGTAGAAGTGTCAGAGTAAATTTAAAACATTTTAAACAAAAGGGATTGCGACTATAAGTTACAAAATTCTATAAATCACTATCACAATCACTTAACCTTTGATTGTGATATATTTTGAAATTAGACGATTAGAAGGCAGGTTTCATTCATTACTATATATTGGATACAAATATTGTAGTGTTCACGATTCCTATTACTGTCAATGAATACGAAGCAGTAAACATAATACAATCGCAGTAAAATCATTCAACACTGTTAGTACTTACGTAAACGAACAATTGTAAACGTTTGACCTCACTTCGCGAATAGCAACGATGGCTTCTACTCAAACTACTATTATTTGCTCTGCCATAACTAAAGATTTCTCAATAGGCGTAACAATACCTTTTTAAATGGCTAACATAACGTTAGATTTACCTATGGTAAATTTTAAATAGAAAAATATTGGAAAAAATTAACTCGGCCGCAAGTGAATTCTCAGACGGGAGAAGTATAAAAATAGCATTGAAAAATGCAAAAATTACAAAGTCATAAGTTAGATTTACCGTTTGATGAGTAATATATTTATTACCGTCTCTGACCTGTGTGAACTTGGCACCCGACTTTGGAAAAACTACTTTTTCTTTGTGTTTTTTTAAAGATTTCGATAAGTAGTGGATAGTAGTGAAACAATTTTCGTTAGTAGTAATATAAAAAAAAAAATATAACGACATAAAAAAATTTTGTCCCCCGAAATTTGAAAAACCATGTTTTTCCAGCTGTTTTTTATCGATAAACGTTAGTAGTGGATTGTAGTGCAATTTTATTCGTAAGTAGTAAAATAGAAAAAATAAAAAAAAATATTTTTGTTTTGAAGTATTTTTTTAAAACGATCTTTTTGACTTAAATTTTGTTTCAAGGCCTATACGATAACTACAAACGTTAGAATTCACTGAGGAAGGTTCGTAGACGTTAGTAGTGGAAGAATTTTTTGATTGTAGTAAAAAAAAAGTTGATTAGAACCACTTAAGTTGAGTCTGAACTGTTTCGGAGCGATCTTTACTGGATAATGTCTGTTTAAAGGTGTATACGACTACTACAAACGTTAGAATTCACTGAGGGAGGTTCGTAGACGTTTGTAGTGCAAGAATTTTTTATTGTAGTAAAATAAAAGTTGACGAAAAGCACTTAAGTTGAGTCTGACCTGTTTCGGAGCGATCTTTACTGGATAATGTCTGCTTCAAGGTGTATACGATTACTACAAACGTTAGAATTCATAGAGGGAGGTTCGTAGACGTTTGTAGTGGAAGAATTTTTGATAGTAGTAAAAAAATAAGTTGATTAGAAGCACTTAAGTTGAGTCTGACCTGTTTCGGAGCGATCTTTACTGGATAACGTCTGTTTAAAGGTGTATACGATTACTACAAACGTTAGAATTCACTGAGGGAGGTTCGTAGACGTTTGTAGTGGAAGAATTTTTGATTGTAGTAAAACAAGAAGTTGATTTGAAGCACTTAAGTTGAGTCGAACCTGTTTTGGAGCTATCTTTACTGGATAATGTCTGTTTAAAGGTGAATACGATTACTACAAACGTTAGAATTCACTGAGGGAGGTTCGTAGACGTTTGTAGTGGAAGAATTTTTGATTGTAGTAAAATAAAAGTTAACAAAAAGCACTTAAGTTGAGTCTGACCTGCTTCGGAGCGATCTTTACTGGATAACGTCTGTTTAAAGGTGTATACGATTACTACAAACGTTAGAATTCACAGAGGGAGGTTCGTAGACGTTTGTAGTGGAAGAATTTTTGATTGTAGTAAAATAAAAGTTGATTAGAAGCACTTAAGTTGAGTCGAACCTGTTTCGGAGCGATCTTTACTGGATCATGTCTGTTTAAAGGTGTATACGATTACTACAAACGTTAGAATTCACTGAGGGAGGTTCGTAGACGTTTGTAGTGGAAGAATTTTTGATTGTAGTAAAATAAAAGTTGACGAAAAGCACTTAAGTTGAGTCTGACCTGTTTCGGAGCGATCTTTACTGGATAATGTCTGTTTAAAGGTATTTACGATTACTACAAACGTTTGAATTCACAGAGGGAGGTTCGTAGACGTTTGTAGTAGAAGAATTTTTGATTGTAGTAAAAAAATAAATTGATTTGAAGCACTTAAGTTGAGTCGGACCTGTTTCGGAGCGATCTTTACTGGCCAACGTCTGTTTAAAGGTGTATACGATTACTACAAACGTTAGAATTCACTGAGGGAGGTTCGTAGACGTTTGTAGTGGAAGAATTTTTGATTGTAGTAAAATAAAAGTTGACGAAAAGCACTTAAGTTGAGTCTGACCTGTTTCGGAGCGATCTTTACTGGATAATGTCTGTTTAAAGGTATTTACGATTACTACAAACGTTTGAATTCACAGAGGGAGGTTCGTAGACGTTTGTAGTGGAAGAATTTTTGATAGTAGTAAAAGAATAAGTTGATTAGAAGCACTTAAGTTGAGTCTGACCTGTTTCGGAGCGATCTTTACTGGATAACGTCTGTTTAAAGGTGTATACGATTACTACAAACGTTAGAATTCACTGAGGGAGGTTCGTAGACGTTTGTAGTGGAAGAATTTTTGATTGTAGTAAAATAAAAGTTGACGAAAAGCACTTAAGTTGAGTCTGACCTGTTTCGGAACGATCTTTACTGGATAATGTCTGTTTCAAGGTGTATACGATTACTACAAACGTTAGAATTCACAGAGGGAGGTTCGTAGACGTTTGTAGTGGAAGAATTTTTGATTGTAGTAAAACAAGAAGTTGATTTGAAGCACTTAAGTTGAGTCGAACCTGTTTTTACTGGATAATGTCTGTTTAAAGGTGAATACGATTACTACAAACGTTAGAATTCACTGAGGGAGGTTCGTAGACGTTTGTAGTGGAAGAATTTTTGATAGTAGTAAAAAAATAAGTTGATTAGAAGCACTTAAGTTGAGTCTGACCTGTTTCGGAGCGATCTTTACTGGATAACGTCTGTTTAAAGGTGTATACGATTACTACAAACGTTAGAATTCACAGAGGGAGGTTCGTAGACGTTTGTAGTGGAAGAATTTTTGATTGTAGTAAAATAAAAGTTGACGAAAAGCACTTAAGTTGAGTCTGACCTGTTTCGGAGCGATCTTCACTGGATAATGTCTGTTTAAAGGTATTTACGATTACTACAAACGTTTGAATTCACAGAGGGAGGTTCGTAGACGTTTGTAGTAGAAGTATTTTTGATTGTAGTAAAAAAATAAATTGATTTGAAGCACTTAAGTTGAGTCGAACTTGTTTTGGAGCTATCTTTACTGGATAATGTATGTTTAAAGGTGTATACGATTACTACAAACGTTAGAATTCACTGAGGGAGGTTCGTAGACGTTTGTAGTGGAAGAATTTTTGATTGTAGTAAAACAAGAAGTTGATTTGAAGCACTTAAGTTGAGTCGAACTTGTTTTGGAGCTATCTTTACTGGATAATGTCTGTTTAAAGGTGTATACGATTACTACAAACGTTAGAATTCACAGAGGGAGGTTCGTAGACGTTTGTAGTGGAAGAGTTTTTGATTGAGTAAAATAAAAGTTGACAAAAAGCACTTAAGTTGAGTCTGACCTGTTTCGGAGCGATCTTTACTGGATAATGTCTGATTAAAGGTATTTACGATTACTACAAACGTTTGAATTCACAGAGGAAGGTTCGTAGACGTTTGTAGTAGAAGAATTTTTGATTGTAGTAAAAAAATAAATTGATTTGAAGCACTTAAGTTGAGTCGGACCTGTTTCGGAGCGATCTTTACTGGATAACGTCTGTTTAAAGGTGTATACGATTACTACAAACGTTAGAATTCACTGAGGGAGGTTCGTAGACGTTTGTAGTGGAAGAATTTTTGATTGTAGTAAAACAAGAAGTTGATTTGAAGCACTTAAGTTGAGTCGAACCTGTTTTGGAGCTATCTTTACTGGATAATGTCTGTTTAAAGGTGAATACGATTACTACAAACGTTAGAATTCATTGAGGGAGGTTCGTAGACGTTTGTAGTGGAAGAATTTTTGATAGTAGTAAAAAAATAAGTTGATTAGAAGCACTTAAGTTGAGTCGGACCTGTTTCGGAGCGATCTTTACTGGATAACGTCTGTTTAAAGGTGTATACGATTACTACAAACGTTAGAATTCACTGAGGGAGGTTCGTAGACGTTTGTAGTGGAAGAATTTTTGATTGTAGTAAAACAAGAAGTTGATTTGAAGCACTTAAGTTGAGTCGAACCTGTTTTGGAGCTATCTTTACTGTATAATGTCTGTTTAAAGGTGAATACGATTACTACAAACGTTAGAATTCATTGAGGGAGGTTCGTAGACGTTTGTAATGAAAGAATTTTTGATAGTAGTAAAAAAATAAGTTGATTAGAAGCACTTAAGTTGAGTCTGACCTGTTTCGGAGCGATCTTTACTGGATAACGTCTGTTTAAAGGTGTAAACGATTACTACAAACGTTAGAATTCACAGAGGGAGGTTCGTAGACGTTTGTAGTGGAAGAATTTTTGATTGTAGTAAAAAAAAAAGTTGATTAGAAGCAATCAAAAATTCTTCCACTACAAACGTCTACGAGCCTCCCTGTGTGAATTCTAACGTTTCTAGTAATCGTATTCACCTTTAAACAGACATTATCCAGTAAAGATAGCTCCAAAACAGGTCAGACTCAACTTAAGTGCTTTTCGTCAACTTTTATTTTACTACAATCAAAAATTCTTCCACTACAAACGTCTACGAACCTCCCTCAGTGAATTCTAACGTTTGTAGTAATCGTATACACCTTTAAACAGACATTATCCAGTAAAGATAGCTCCAAAACAAGTTCGACTCAACTTAAGTGCTTCAAATCAACTTCTTGTTTTACAACAATCAAAAATTCTTCCACTACAAACGTCTACGAACCTCCCTCAGTGAATTCTAACGTTTGTAGTAATCGTATACACCTTTAAACAGACGTTATCCAGTAAAGATCGCTCCGAAACAGGTCCGACTCAACTTAAGTGCTTCAAATCAATTTATTTTTTTACTACAATCAAAAATTCTTCTACTACAAACGTCTGCGAACCTCCCTCTGTGAATTCAAACGTTTATACTAATCGTAAATACCTTTAAACAGACATTATCCAGTAAAGATCGCTCCGAAACAGGTCAGACTCAACTTAAGTGCTTTTCGTCAACTTTTATTTTACTACAATCAAAAATTCTTCCACTACAAACGTCTACGAACCTCCCTCTGTGAATTCTAACGTTTGTAGTAATCGTATACACCTTTAAACAGACATTATCCAGTAAAGATAGCTCCAAAACAGGTCAGACTCAACTTAAGTGCTTTTCGTCAACTTTTATTTTACTACAATCAAAAATTCTTCCACTACAAACGTCTACGAACCTCCCTCCGTGAATTCTAACGTTTGTAGTAATCGTATACACCTTTAAACAGACGTTATCCAGTAAAGATCGCTCCGAAACAGGTCAGACTCAACTTAAGTGCTTCTAATCAACTTATTTTTTTACTACTATCAAAAATTCTTCCACTACAAACGTCTACGAACCTCGCTCAGTGAATTCTAACGTTTGTAGTAATCGTATACACCTTTAAACAGACGTTATCCAGTAAAGATCGCTCCGAAACAGGTCCGACTCAACTTAAGTGCTTCAAATCAATTAATTTTTTTACTACAATCAAAAATTCTTCTACTACAAACGTCTACGAACCTCCCTCTGTGAATTCTAACGTTTGTAGTAATCGTATACACCTTTAAACAGACGTTATCCAGTAAAGATCGCTCCGAAACAGGTCAGACTCAACTTAAGTGCTTCTAATCAACTTTTATTTTACTACAATCAAAAATTCTTCCACTACAAACGTCTACGAACCTCCCTCAGTGAATTCTAACGTTTGTAGTAATCGTATACACCTTTAAACAGACGTTATCCAGTAAAGATCGCTCCGAAACAGGTCAGACTCAACTTAAGTGCGTTTCGTCAACTTTTATTTTACTACAATCAAAAATTCTTCCACTACAAACGTCTACGAACCTCCCTCAGTGAATTCTAACGTTTGTAGTAATCGTATACACCTTTAAACAGACATTATCCAGTAAAGATAGCTCCAAAACAGGTCAGACTCAACTTAAGTGCTTTTCGTCAACTTTTATTTTACTACAATCAAAAATTCTTCCACTACAAACGTCTACGAACCTCCCTCTGTGAATTCTAACGTTTGTAGTAATCGTATACACCTTTAAACAGACGTTATCCAGTAAAGATCGCTCCGAAACAGGTCAGACTCAACTTAAGTGCTTCTAATCAACTTATTTTTTTACTACTATCAAAAATTCTTCCACTACAAACGTCTACGAACCTCCCTCAGTGAATTCTAACGTTTGTAGTAATCGTATACACCTTGAAACAGACATTATCCAGTAAAGATCGCTCCGAAACAGGTCAGACTCAACTTAAGTGCTTTTCGTCAACTTTTATTTTACTACAATCAAAAATTCTTCCACTACAAACGTCTACGAACCTCCCTCAGTGAATTCTAACGTTTGTAGTAATCGTATACACCTTTAAACAGACGTTATCCAGTAAAGATCGCTCCGAAACAGGTCCGACTCAACTTAAGTGCTTCAAATCAATTTATTTTTTTACTACAATCAAAAATTCTTCTACTACAAACGTCTACGAACCTCCCTCTGTGAATTCTAACGTTTGTAGTAATCGTATACACCTTTAAACAGACGTTATCCAGTAAAGATCGCTCCGAAACAGGTCAGACTCAACTTAAGTGCTTTTCGTCAACTTTTATTTTACTACAATCAAAAATTCTTCCACTACAAACGTCTACGAACCTCCCTCAGTGAATTCTAACGTTTGTAGTAATCGTATACACCTTTAAACAGACGTTATCCAGTAAAGATCGCTCCGAAACAGGTCCGACTCAACTTAAGTGCTTCAAATCAATTTATTTTTTTACTACAATCAAAAATTCTTCTACTACAAACGTCTACGAACGTCCCTCTGTGAATTCAAACGTTTGTAGTAATCGTAAATACCTTTAAACAGACATTATCCAGTAAAGATCGCTCCGAAACAGGTCAGACTCAACTTAAGTGCTTTTCGTCAACTTTTATTTTACTACAATCAAAAATTCTTCCACTACAAACGTCTACGAACCTCCCTCTGTGAATTCTAACGTTTGTAGTAATCGTATACACCTTTAAACAGACCTTATCCAGTAAAGATAGCTCCAAAACAAGTTCGACTCAACTTAAGTGCTTCAAATCAACTTCTTGTTTTACTACAATCAAAAATTCTTCCACTACAAACGTCTACGAACCTCCCTCTGTGAATTCTAACGTTTGTAGTAATCGTATACACCTTGAAACAGACATTATCCAGTAAAGATCGCTCCGAAACAGGTCAGACTCAACTTAAGTGCTTTTCGTCAACTTTTATTTTACTACAATCAAAAATTCTTCCACTACAAACGTCTACGAACCTCCCTCTGTGAATTCTAACGTTTGTAGTAATCGTATACACCTTGAAACAGACATTATCCAGTAAAGATCGCTCCGAAACAGGTCAGACTCAACTTAAGTGCTTTTCGTCAACTTTTATTTTACTACAATCAAAAATTCTTCCACTACAAACGTCTACGAACCTCCCTCTGTGAATTCTAACGTTTGTAGTAATCGTATACACCTTGAAACAGACGTTATCCAGTAAAGATCGCTCCGAAACAGGTCAGACTCAACTTAAGTGCTTCTAATCAACTTATTTTTTTACTACTATCAAAAATTCTTCCACTACAAACGTCTACGAACCTCCCTCAGTGAATTCTAACGTTTGTAGTAATCGTATACACCTTTAAACAGACCTTATCCAGTAAAGATAGCTCCAAAACAAGTTCGACTCAACTTAAGTGCTTCAAATCAACTTCTTGTTTTACTACAATCAAAAATTCTTCCACTACAAACGTCTACGAACCTCCCTCTGTGAATTCTAACGTTTGTAGTAATCGTATACACCTTGAAACAGACATTATCCAGTAAAGATCGCTCCGAAACAGGTCAGACTCAACTTAAGTGCTTTTCGTCAACTTTTATTTTACTACAATCAAAAATTCTTCCACTACAAACGTCTACGAACCTCCCTCTGTGAATTCTAACGTTTGTAGTAATCGTATACACCTTTAAACAGACGTTATCCAGTAAAGATCGCTCCGAAACAGGTCAGACTAAACTTAAGTGCTTCTAATCAACTTATTTTTTTACTACTATCAAAAATTCTTCCACTACAAACGTCTACGAACCTCCCTCAGTGAATTCTAACGTTTGTAGTAATCGTATACACCTTGAAACAGACATTATCCAGTAAAGATCGCTCCGAAACAGGTCAGACTCAACTTAAGTGCTTTTCGTCAACTTTTATTTTACTACAATCAAAAATTCTTCCACTACAAACGTCTACGAACCTCCCTCAGTGAATTCTAACGTTTGTAGTAATCGTATACACCTTTAAACAGACGTTATCCAGTAAAGATCGCTCCGAAACAGGTCCGACTCAACTTAAGTGCTTCAAATCAATTTATTTTTTTACTACAATCAAAAATTCTTCTACTACAAACGTCTACGAACCTCCCTCTGTGAATTCTAACGTTTGTAGTAATCGTATACACCTTGAAACAGACATTATCCAGTAAAGATCGCTCCGAAACAGGTCAGACTCAACTTAAGTGCTTTTCGTCAACTTTTATTTTACTACTATCAAAAATTCTTCCACTACAAACGTCTACGAACCTCCCTCAGTGAATTCTAACGTTTGTAGTAATCGTATACACCTTTAAACAGACATTATCCAGTAAAGATAGCTCCAAAACAAGTTCGACTCAACTTAAGTGCTTCAAATCAACTTCTTGTTTTACTACAATCAAAAATTCTTCCACTACAAACGTCTACGAACCTCCCTCTGTGAATTCTAACGTTTGTAGTAATCGTATACACCTTTAAACAGACATTATCCAGTAAAGATAGCTCCAAAACAGGTCAGACTCAACTGAAGTGCTTTTCGTCAACTTTTATTTTACTACAATCAAAAATTCTTCCACTACAAACGTCTACGAACCTCCCTCTGTGAATTCTAACGTTTGTAGTAATCGTATACACCTTGAAACAGACATTATCCAGTAAAGATCGCTCCGAAACAGGTCAGACTCAACTTAAGTGCTTTTCGTCAACTTTTATTTTACTACAATCAAAAATTCTTCCACTACAAACGTCTACGAACCTCCCTCTGTGAATTCTAACGTTTGTAGTAATCGTATACACCTTTAAACAGACGTTATCCAGTAAAGATCGCTCCGAAACAGGTCAGACTCAACTTAAGTGCTTCTAATCAACTTATTTTTTTACTACTATCAAAAATTCTTCCACTACAAACGTCTACGAACCTCCCTCAGTGAATTCTAACGTTTGTAGTAATCGTATACACCTTGAAACAGACATTATCCAGTAAAGATCGCTCCGAAACAGGTCAGACTCAACTTAAGTGCTTTTCGTCAACTTTTATTTTACTACAATCAAAAATTCTTCCACTACAAACGTCTACGAACCTCCCTCAGTGAATTCTAACGTTTGTAGTAATCGTATACACCTTTAAACAGACGTTATCCAGTAAAGATCGCTCCGAAACAGGTCCGACTCAACTTAAGTGCTTCAAATCAATTTATTTTTTTACTACAATCAAAAATTCTTCCACTACAAACGTCTACGAACCTCCCTCTGTGAATTCTAACGTTTGTAGTAATCGTATACACCTTTAAACAGACGTTATCCAGTAAAGATCGCTCCGAAACAGGTCCGACTCAACATAAGTGCTTCAAATCAATTTATTTTTTACTACAATCAAAAATTCTTCTACTAAAAACGTCTACGAACCTCCCTCTGTGAATTCAAACGTTTGTAGTAATCGTAAATACCTTTAAACAGACATTATCCAGTAAAGATCGCTCCGAAACAGGTCAGACTCAACTTAAGTGCTTTTTGTTAACTTTTATTTTACTACAATCAAAAATTCTTCCACTACAAACGTCTACGAACCTCCCTCAGTGAATTCTAACGTTTGTAGTAATCGTATTCACCTTTAAACAGACATTATCCAGTAAAGATCGCTCCGAAACAGGTCAGACTCAACTTAAGTGCTTCTAATCAACTTATTTTTTTACTACTATCAAAAATTCTTCCACTACAAACGTCTACGAACCTCCCTCAGTGAATTCTAACGTTTGTAGTAATCGTATACACCTTTAAACAGACGTTATCCAGTAAAGATCGCTCCGAAACAGGTCAGACTCAACTTAAGTGCTTCTAATCAACTTATTTTTTTACTACTATCAAAAATTCTTCCACTACAAACGTCTACGAACCTCCCTCAGTGAATTCTAACGTTTGTAGTAATCGTATACACCTTTAAACAGACATGATCCAGTAAAGATCGCTCCGAAACAGGTTCGACTCAACTTAAGTGCTTCTAATCAACTTTTATTTTACTACAATAAAAAATTCTTCCACTACAAACGTCTACAAACCTCCCTCTATGAATTCTAACGTTTGTAGTAATCGTATACACCTTGAAGCAGACATTATCCAGTAAAGATCGCTCCGAAACAGGTCAGACTCAACTTAAGTGCTTTTCGTCAACTTTTATTTTACTACAATAAAAAATTCTTGCACTACAAACGTCTACGAACCTCCCTCAGTGAATTCTAACGTTTGTAGTAATCGTATACACCTTTAAACAGACGTTATCCAGTAAAGATCGCTCCGAAACAGGTTCGACTCAACTTAAGTGCTTCTAATCAACTTTTATTTTACTACAATAAAAAATTCTTCCACTACAAACGTCTACAAACCTCCCTCTATGAATTCTAACGTTTGTAGTAATCGTATACACCTTGAAGCAGACATTATCCAGTAAAGATCGCTCCGAAACAGGTCAGACTCAACTTAAGTGCTTTTCGTCAACTTTTATTTTACTACAATAAAAAATTCTTGCACTACAAACGTCTACGAACCTCCCTCAGTGAATTCTAACGTTTGTAGTAGTCGTATACACCTTTAAACAGACATTATCCAGTAAAGATCGCTCCGAAACAGTTCAGACTCAACTTAAGTGGTTCTAATCAACTTTTTTTTACTACAATCAAAAAATTCTTCCACTACTAACGTCTACGAACCTTCCTCAGTGAATTCTAACGTTTGTAGTTATCGTATAGGCCTTGAAACAAAATTTAAGTCAAAAAGATCGTTTTAAAAAAATACTTCAAAACAAAAATATTTTTTTTTATTTTTTCTATTTTACTACTTACGAATTAAATTGCACTACAATCCACTACTAACGTTTATCGATAAAAAACAGCTGGAAAAACATGGTTTTTCAAATTTCGGGGGACAAATTTTTTTTATGTCGTTATATTTTTTTTTTTATATTACTACTAACGAAAATTGTTTCACTACTATCCACTACTTATCGAAATCTTTAAAAAAACACAAAGAAAAAGTAGTTTTTCCAAAGTCGGGTGCCAAGTTCACACAGGTCCGTCTCTGTGGTCTAGTGGTACAACTACCGGTATGAGACCCAGGGGTCCCGGGGTCGATTCAGGGCAGGTTTCTGAATTCAGAATAAAGTAGTCAAAGAAATACAATAACAAATAAAAAAACAATATTGCTATAGGTCCTAAGGTTGTCGATGTCACTGTCCAGAGATTCTCCTCCTTCGTTACATTATGTAATGGCAATGACACAGATATCCTTTTGGCTTTTACCAGTGACGAGCTTCCAACATATCGAGCTAATCTTCGATCGAAAAGTACGCTGATGTATGCATCATCAGTGTACCGTTGTTAAAAAGTCATTGTATATTTTGATGGTGGTCGTATATCTTTTACAATACCATAAAAATCAAGACCATATTTAAGTACCTACATCACTATATAAAATACTCAAGCATCATCACTAAATAACAAACCAGTCGTTAGTAATTAAAGACATTAAGTCAGTAAACAACAGTGCTACAGTGCTAGCCAAACCGATTATTAGATTTAATCGTTGGATTAAACCCTATTGAAACCGTAAACTACTGAACCATGTACGTAATCGCGATTATGAACTAGTGGCCGATTCTAGTACGACTTTTACTCACTACGACTTGGAATTTTACGTTGGGCACATTTTTTCAACCGCTTAAGCCTTTCTGGTCTAGTGGTAACATCACCGAAAAATTACCCATAAATTCAATTCCCAGTGGGGGTTCATATTGTATTTGGTTTGGTTGGTGGTAGGATTTGGTGTAAGTCCGCCTGTCTAGCTACCACCATTTTATCTTTTCAGCACTATCCCAATACGATATAAACGTCGTTTTTCATGCCTCAGACATTATTGTCATCTGTGATCACTTATTATGGTCATCCCCTGTTAGTGATTTTTGTTCAATTATGAGCTTTGTGCCTCAAAAATATAGGTAATAATGATTTTGCTTTTATAACGTCTAAGTCAACGATGTCGGCGGAAAATTTTATTTTAGTCAAATGTTAATAATAATAATATAATTATTATATTAACAAGGAAGCCAACGTATAATATGTAGAGACAGTTTTATTTAATTGCATTTTTATTTGCAATCTTGTCACAATCAAATTAGCATTTATTGTTATCTTTAGAAACTGCGTAATTAAAAGAGAATCAAACAGCTATTAGCTTTGCAAATTAATTGTTATGCAAGTAATATTGATTGTTAATTCATGCGAAATGCATTCTTTTAACCACAACGTGCCACAAAAGATAGAAAAGTCGAATTCAATTTAAATCGTTTCCTTCACAGTCGACTTTATCAACGACATCCTCCTATTGACCGAATCGTTCACTGTAAATGACTCTAATATTACGACAACGGAACGGGAAAGAAATGTTACGTGAAAATGTCTGTTGACTCAATAGAAGCAAGTGTGCCGGATTGTAAACAATGGAATGGGGTAGTTAGACAATATTTAACGTTCTGGTGCACTATGTCGGAGTGGTTTTTTTAAATCTAGAACGGGGGAATGCTTAGCCTTCATCATATCTGACACTAAGTAAGTATGGTGGAATCGCGCTTCTCCCAGGCCCAGAATTCTCAATAATGATGACCTTTTTTATTATAGTGAGGGGAATGCTTTTACTTCCCGGCGTTCGCTTTCGTTGTGCCGACGGCCGTTATGCGGGACTCGCCTAAAGTTATACCCACTAAACCCCTTACTACTTGCTCTCCTACCGCCGTCCTCTGGTCATGGAGGGTGTGGTGGCAGTCGCCCCTAAAACAATGAAGACCAGTGGATATCTTATCTCTTAGCAACCAGTCTTACATCTCTGCAAAACATCGTTGTTATGGCGACAGATTTAGATATGCTGATGGCTGACAGATCCACTAGGAATCGAATCGGGAACCTCTGGATCTCATACCGGTAGTTTGTTTGTTTTCCCCAAAAGACTTTTAATTTTAAATCTTTTTAGTCATCAACTTACAGTTGACTAAAAAGATTTAGCAAGTCGAGATTTAAATTAAAATAGTGAAATATATGCGACTGACCTCGGAATGAACGCAGTTTTGGCATCACACGACGACACGACTAACGCACGGAATCATTTAGTTTTTGTATTATTTGTAATTCTGTGCATTTGTCATGTGATTGCAAAATAAATTGTTGTTTGTTTCTTTATATTACCAAGTCTCAGAAATACTATACCTAAGTATATAAACAAAAAAGTATATTGATAGATTTATGATTTTGTAATTTTTGCATTTTTCAATGCTATTTTTATACTTATGGTAAATTTTAAATAGAACAATATTGGAAAAAATGAACTCGGCCACAAGTGAATTCTCAGACGGGAATCGAACCCGCGACCTTTGGAAATCCGGTCCAATGCTCTCACTTGTGGCCGAGTTAATTTTTTCCAATATTTTTCTATTTAAAATTTACCATAAGTATATTGATAGAGTATAAGCAATATCGATTCGTAAGTCGTTTATGAATTAGCGATCTTATTTCTACACTGATATTGATTCCACAGCATCGCATAAAAAATCTGTGTGAACTCGTTCACGAGGTGTTGAATTACCGATGTTTTATTAGAAACGTGTTAAATTAAACTGAATGCCATGAGAATGCGTAGAGATCTTAAGTTACGTTTCGTTTCAGTTGTTTTTCCTTCTTACATTACTGAAACTTGAATCGTGAGATTTTTATCACCTTCAACCTATCAATAATGGCTATCATCATCGTCAGTTGTGTAATACATCATTATTTTATCTTTAAAAACTTCAAAACCTTTTTAATTTTGCATTTTACAATGCTATTTTTATGTGATAAATATTAAACAAGAAAATATACTAGAAAAAAGCAACTAGTCTCATGTCGCCCTGATGGGATTCGAACCTGCATCCTTGGGAGTCCGGCCCAATGCACTAACCAATTATGCTACAGAGACCTATGAGGACACGTTGAATTTTTCTAGTATATTCACCGTTTTTACGGTGTTGGCCTCCGTCGCTTCATCAAGTGCATTGGGCCGGACTCCCAAGGATGCGGGTTCGAATCCCGTCAGGGCGACATGAGACTAGTTGCTTTTTTCTAGTATATTCGACAAAACGCATCTTCCATCAAAAACAAAAATATTTTTAAATTTGCCAATTGCTAGTTTTCCAAATTGCAAATACTAGTGCCCGATTTGGTAAGTACAGTTGGTAAGTACAGTGAGTAGGTAAGTACAGGGGTGCAAACAATCGAACAGTGGCGAGGCGAGTGTTTTTTTATGAACAACTCGGAGACTCTTGGCCTCCATCATACCTGATGTTAAGTATTGATAAGGCCGAAGATGGAAGCGAGCCTCTCCCGGAGTCCTCATCACTGAGGAACTGGCTATCTTTCTCTAACTGCCGGAACACAACAATGCCGAAAACATTGTTGTTATGGCGTCAGGCTTAGATAAGATAGTGGTAGCTAGCCAGACGGACTTACAAGTTCAACCATAAACCAAACCGAATACAATATGTACTCCCGCTGGGAATCGAACCCCGGACCCCTGGGTCTGATGCCGTTGTTGCCACTAGACCACAGAGGCGGTTAAAAGAGTCAACTTGGCTTGCAAGCTGCCTTGCAAGTGGGTGGATCCATATGAAATCGGGCGTTGTCTTTTATTTCACTGTCCAACCGCTCGTCATTCACCACTGTACTTGATTAGTGGACAGGTCGTATTTTTGAAAACTATTGTACTTAGGTGATGGACCTGGCAACGTGTTACTATCGTTTCTGGACATCTTAACAGGTTCACAGTCCAAGCCTAATCGTAAGATATGACCCCAAGTCCAATACCATTTTACTTTGGTTCCATTTTTAATTCTGCAGTTTTACATAAAAAGACCGTCTGAAAATGTCCCAGTACTTTTCTGATAGCAGTTATACTTTGTTCTATCAAGTCCAGTTTTGTAAACTCCAAACCTTATGAGTCCCACCTCACAAATAAGCATAGAAAATGTTCGGGTGAACAGCCCACATATGGGATGTGGACTGGTGGCTGTAGATAGTGAACCTGTTAAACCCAACCAATACCAAATGTGGCGTCGTGTCGTTGTGTGAATATGAGTGTGACGTCAAGGACGTCTATAGATTTTTTAGCTGCCCACAGTCTTTTGACCCTGCAAAGGATATAAACGGTGCGAGGGTTTATTTTTATTCATTAGAATATAAACGTTGTTTAGTATCAAATCCCACATCCGACCTATCTAACCTAACCTTACCTAAATTGTAAGCGAGATGGCGCTTTATGAAGTTGTTGTGTAATTAGCTCTTGTTATCAACATTTCTTCAATATTTCGATAATTGCTGTAGATACGTGGGTAGGGTAGGTCTATAAAGATGTTTCATTACAAACATTCATCATTGTTAGTATTATTATTATTATTTGTTTACTATCAGACAACATAGGTCCATTTGTTAGTAAAACTTATTGTTAGTATAGTTACAAAATTCAATGGTAAATTATAATAAATGATATACAGTAATCACAATAAAATTGAAAAAATCAAATGAGTATCATATAAGGCATGAGATATCGCACAGCATTGCACAGCACAAACAGTCTAACCTGCTGGCGATCATGTTTAGGATACTGTTGGTGCTGCCCCGTACCCGGCGCACCAAGGATGCACACCTCTTCCGCATCGTTGCTTAGAAACAGTCTACTCCCGCTCCAGCGAACATCCCCGACGTAACCCCAACAGCACCCTGAATGCGTTCTTATATTGAACGCGAAGGGCCTTTTGAGTATTTCATGCACAGACTGCACGTATAAAAAGATGTATTATTTTAACATTATGTGAGCTACGTGCAAATCTGCGAGCAAGCATGTTCGCTCTCACTGCGTTCCCTCTCTATGTCCTGCACATAACTATACTATCGTGTACTATGTGAGATGTCTGTCAATCTTTATTCAAGTAATGTGAGATGTCTGTACAATCTTTATTCAAGTTGCCGCGAACATGGGAGTTTCTACGGCCTTACCCATTGTCGATCGGTTACACGTTCAAACCGAACGGTGGTTTTTAACTGTATTCCAACAATTAGACACATGGACTGTTAACTCGCCGTGAATAATTTACCGCGATAATTGATTTTGCATAGCCATGTTCGTTAGCGTTGCATATCAAAGGATTTGGTTTGCTATTAGTGATGCGAGGATTCCTGGCTTTAGGATTAGGAATATCTATACCGATAATCGCTCGATTAGGATTAGAATTTATTGATGGATTAGAATTTTTGATAGAAAAGAATAATGATTTGATGATCAATAAAAACTCTCAGATTCACCGACATATATCGAGATAGACGGTAAAAGTTTACCTACCTTGCGTATAAAAAGTTGATCTACGGTCAAAGTTTTGTTCAACCTAAGTGAGTCAGCTTGAGACCATTGCCATGAAAACACGCGTCACTCAGAAACAAAAATGGTTAATTGTGCAGTGCTTTCTTGCAAGAGCTCGTCAAGAATCGTTGGGCGAGATAATTTCACTCATGACGTCATCGGAGGTACAAAATATTCGACACGCTAGGTTCTCAATTCTCATACAGTGTAAAGCGCTATTTTCGTCTATCTCGATATAGGTCTGAGATCAGATTTCAATAACAATAATCGTATACTTATTATTAGATCTGATATAAAAAAAAAAAACAATGACATCTGCCTGGGGCCTACCCGCGGAGCGTCTCGTCCAGTGCGCGGTCGCCATTCTATAAACCTTCCGCTCCAACGGCCATCGGTTCTTCTCCTTTCCTCCATTGTAGCAATCTGGCTGTCGAAAATATTGAAACTAACAATAATCCTAAAGAATCTATTAAAATAATCTGCTATTAAGATTAATCGAACCCTTATCCTTGGATCACCTTACTTTTTGCTAACTCTACTTGCCATAGTCTCATTTTTTAAGGATGTTTCTTGTTCCTCTTGAAGATTGCGTTGCATTGCTATATTCTGAATCATAATAATTTAGTGATGTATGATATATATATTTGAATACACGGGATTAATAAAAATTTATTACCTACATACAGAATTGCTTGTCTAAAGTCTTTTGTAAGAGTTCAAAGAATTTGAGAGATATCGTGTTTTGAATGTAACAATTAACTTTGAATGGGTGTTTCTTTGTTGAAGAATTTTAACTGCATGTTTATTAGAATTGTATAAATATCGATGTTGTAGACTGATAATTATCTTAATATCCTTTTTCACAAACCACACGAGACTAAAGTTGATTTTTGCTACTTAGGTAATCATAATCTATAAGTTAATCTACTCCTTCTAATGATTTCAATTCCGTGAAATAAGTTGATCTCAATTTCGTATTCATCAGCAAAATTTTATCATTGTACATTACCATTCGTGACGAGGATCTTTTTTATGCAGTGTGAGCGAAATTTGTGTGCTTCTTATTATTTTCTTACAAAACTAGCTTCTTCCTCGGTTTAACACGCGTGGTTCTCGTTCCCGTGTGAATATCGGAATAAAAAGTATCCTATGTTACCCTCCGTCCTTTCTTTATCTCACTCTAACGCGAGATCAAGTTACACTTTTAAAGAAGCTAGAACATTATGATGTCTCTAAAAATCAGTTAGCCTTTTGCAATCATACTTGCAAAATAGAAATCAAAAAGTAATTATTCTGGTATATTTACTTGATTAAAAATTATCACATAAAAATAGCATTGTAAAATGCAAAATTAAAAAGTTACAAAAAGTAATTGTCAATAATACTATTTCTACTGGAGCCCCCATTATTATGGGCGTGCCCCAGGGTTCGATATTGGGCCCTCTGCTGTTTTTAATATATATTAACGATTTTTCTTACTACGCGAGTTATGCATGAGAGACAGTACTTTTTGCAGATGATACCTCTTTGATTTTTAAAATTGATAGAAGAGACAATTGTTCTGACGATGTAAATAGGACTCTCTCAAATTTGTACACTCTGGTTCAATAGTAATAATTTGTCATTAAACCCTACTAAAACCAAGTTTGTTAAATTCTCTGTACCTAATGTAAGGCAGGTTAATATGCATATCAATTTGAATGCGGATGCAGTCCAGTTAGTTGAGAGTACAAAATTTCTTGGCATTCCATTAGATTCAAAACTGCAATGGGATGGGATCCACATATTGAAACCTTGTCGAGTAGACTCAGCTCTGCGGCTTTCGCAGTAAACAAAATAAGACTTTTGACTGATATTGAAACGTTAAGACTAGTTTACTTTAGTTACTTTCATAGTGTAATGTCCTATGGCCTGTTGCTGTGGGGCTCAGCAGCCAATGTAGAAAACGTGTTTATACTTAAAAAAAGAGTTGCGCGAGCTATATACAATCTACGTCGAAGAAATTCTTTAAAAGATGTGTTATAGAAATTAATATTCTAACTTGGCGGGACAATACATCTATGATAATATAGTATATGTAAGGAAGGAAACATCATGATTTATTTATTAAGCATAGCGTTGATAATTTTAATACTAGAAAAAATAATAAGCTTCCCGTTCCAAGATTTCGCTTGAAAAAAGTAGACGCTCGTTTTTGGGGAATGGCATAATAGCCTTCTATTATAAAGTTCTACAACATGTGGTTAAATTGCATTTGCATAAATTTTAAAGAACATATTAATAAGACGCTCTTAGGCAAAGGTTATTACAAGGTATATGATTATTTGAAGGACCACAACATTAAAACATAAATGTATAAAAGTAAAATATTCTAATAAGTGAGTGTGAGAATATTTTCTTCTTATATTTAAATTTCAAGACTGTAAATTTGTTGTGTCTGGCAACAACATGTTTCTTTGTAAATGTTGTTGTTTCTGTTAAAGCTTGATAAGTGTTTTGCGGCCGTTCTTGTCAGTTAAAAGATGTCCTGAATGCCTGATATAAAAAATGGACGATTCGTAAGCACTTATCTATAAGCCTATTTAAATAAAAATATTTTGTCTTTGACTTTGACTCTATGTCAAAAATCAAGTCGTTTGGTTGCTTAGTTAGGGCGTAAAGGAAGGACAAACAAACACACTTTTGCATTTATAATATTAGTTAAGATTAGATTATATATAAATAACGGAAGTTACAATTTTGGGGCCTTCAAGTCACGAGTGAAAGAACTAAAGTATCCTCTAGTAGTCTGAAGTGAAGTGAAGGTATGTATCTTCTAGGCCTTTACCGTCTAGCGTCAAGCGCTGATCTAGGTTTAATTTACAAAAAAAAAAAGGTTTTTTACGAACTTAACTGTTTATTTGGGAACATTTTTCTTATGTTTAACAATAACTTTTCTCAAAAGAGGTTTTATCGCACCAATTTCCTCTTTTACTACCTGCTCAATCATAACATAAGAACTACTAGATTACGCTTTTATTGTTAATGTTGTAGGTAGTGTGTAATTAGTGGGTTAATCTTTATCTCTAGATCTTATAGTGAAAGTAATCACTTACAAGACGTTCAATAAGTCTTAATCTTAAAGTCACGGGTGGTCGTAGTAAGTAACTGATTAGTCGTAAGTCTGTCGTAACTAGGGTTGCTAGTTGCCAAATCTGCTGCTTGCCTGTCTGCTAGTGCGCGCGCCAGGGCTGTTAGTTATTGTTGCTAAACCGAATTGAAAGTGCGTCATTGCTCTTCGACTGTGTTTGACCTCGTGACCTGATGCACGCTTCCGCATTTCGGCCTAAGTTCAAATCTTTGAGAGGTACCTCCACTCTTGAAGATTCGGGGTCATTTTTTGGAAATTCCGGGACATATAGGTACTAAAATTCCGGGACAATCTTGGTGGTTCGCGGTCATTTGGCAACCCTAGCAGTACTCGTAACTCGTGTGACTGGTATAGTATTTATTATCTGTGCCCAAGTGTAATATTGTATTGTATAATATGTAATGTTGCCCATGTAATATAATCCAGTGTAAACGCACAGTACTTTAATTAAATTCTCAATTTGCATATAAAATGACTGTTATGAAGTCATACTTACATTCTTTAATATTCAGTCATCCTTGTTTCGTAAAGCCGAGGAACAACGATTTCATTCTTAAGACCAAGACTTACTGTTTTTTATTAAAAGAAATATGAAATCATACGCGAATACTTGCATTCCAGCAATTATTAAAGTAGGTATCAGTTCTTGGCGAGGTTATTTACTTTCTTGAGGTTATGTGAAGGCAGGCATTATTTCTGGTTTTAGTTTGCCGCGACAAGCGTCTGGTGAAGCGCTAAAATAACATTTTCTACAAAAAGTTGTGTGTTTTCGGTGCACCCCTTTTGCGACACGCGGACCTCCGGAACCAAGCACCCATTCCTTATCAAATACCTTTTTAGATGTTTAATAAAAACTGTTTTTGCTGTCTCTATTTTTTTTCTCAACATACAAAAAAACTTGCAAAATTACAGAAGATTCCAACACGCCAATGAGCTAAATCTAACAATATAACAATTTGAGATACAAGAAAGGGTAATAGCCATATTCCTTTTTGCACAGCCGTCGCCCAAACTTACGTTGGAATTTTTCCACCAATAAACTGTATTTGTCCTCGTAAGGGTCTGAAACGATAGCACCAAACTCGAGTTTGCCACGAACATAACTGTTATAACCCTTGCTACCCTCAAATTATCAAATTGCGCATTATTCTCATTACAAACCCTTATATTTTGTTTGCCGCCTTGCAGTTTGGACATGCTGGTGAAAGTCTAGTTGATTGTCGAGTATTAAAACTATTTTTTTTAAGATCGCGTATTTCGTTAACTTTTCAATAGTTGTGTCATGTAACTTATAGTTAACATTTACTGGGGAACGTTTCCGCGTAAATGTAATGGCTTTACATTTGAAGACGATTAAGTCAGTACCACGCAGCAACAGCATCGATATCCCTTTGCAGTGCCTTACAATCTGCTACATCGTCAATTCCTAGGGATAGTTTGAACAGAAAACATTCAACAGAAAACATTCAGAAGAACGTATACTATTCGGCAAATCATTAATAAAGACCAGCACCCCGACCGCCTAACGGTATAGCTTGTGCTATCGCTATAGCTATCAAACTTCAAAGTCTCATAAAACCCTTTAAACGATAGGGTTTTTGTCTAATTCCTCCATATTTCTATTCATCTATTGGATTCACTTTTGCATTTTTTGTATGAAAGTGATAGCGTCAGCGAGAGCCCTTGTAGGGGTTTGAAAAATCGATAGCTATAGCGATAGCACAAACTGTACCGTTAGGCGGTCGGGGTGCAGCAGTGCGACCGCCTAACTCAAAGCTTTTTGCTTCGCGACACCGTGCGCGTTTACTTTCGAAAAGTAATGGCGTTGAATTCAAGCGACCGCCTAACTCTGTCACGCGCTTTATGTGGCAAACGCTTTCATCGAATGAAATAAATTGAATGACGAATCTCTCCGCTGCGTTCACATATATTCTTTATATAACATATTTAGTTTTTGATGGCCTAAAATACGGGATTTATTAAAAAAAAAATGAAATATATTTATTACTTGTGTTATTTGAGCACTGTCATGTAAATTATAATTTTTTTTAATAAAAATATTTTAAGTTGCTTGAACGCGTTGAAAATGACAGTTCGACGTAGAACATTTGACAAGTTATGTCATTGTCACTGCAGCAGTGTTGCCAAAACGTTACTTTTGTAACGTTTTACGTTACTTTTTGATCCCTTCACGTTAAATTTACGTTACGCGTTACAAGACGTTACTTTTGCTTTACATTACGGATGGACTTTTTATACCTTAATTTTTTAGAGTTCAATCGAATTCTCTCGGTGAAACGAGACGATTGTGTCGCATCTGTGGTCGTATTGTGTATAATGTTGGCAATTTGGCATTGCCCACTAATTAAATGAAAACTAATGTGATTGTCTCTATTGCACTTATAGCTTGAATTAGTAAATAGAAAGAGCGAGCTGTACGAAGTGAGTAACCAACCGAAAGGACGGCAGGGACTGGAGGGACTTTGCAGGATTACGACCGTCGATTTCGTTAATCAATTAAATAAGAAACCATTCAAATAACGCTGGAATGATGATTAGAGACTTTAAAAAATATTAATATAATGTTTATTGTACTGAAATATAAAGGTTACTTTTTCTGGAAAAACGTAACTTTTTGAACACTCGTATGTAGCTTTTGAGGGCAGGGCACTGGCAACACTGCTGCAGTCAGTTTGATCAGTTTCAGTTAAATTAAAACTTGTGATTGTGAAACTTTGTGTGTGAATTAGACTCGATATAAATAAAAGGTAAGTACTATTTCATAAGAAACATTGGCAAGCAGTGATTATTGAATTTAATAAATGAAAGTTGGCGAAAAAAGAATCGGATAGAGTCTAGGCCCGCCTGAGAATAACTCGTGTTAGATTTTTTGTAGTAACTAAGTAACTTTCTAATTTATCATTCAAGAAGTAAAGAGGATCAGAGTGTCTTACTGGGTTGGTACTTTATGTAGGAATCCCGTGATCTCATATTTTTAATTCATCAAACCCGAACCGGATACCGGTGTCTAGAGAACAATGGAATATCTATTGTCTCATATTCCGGGGCTTCAAAGGTAAAACTAGAATTACTTAAATAGCAGCGTAGGTTCACGCAATACATTTATTTCTTTGTGTATTGTACTTTTATATCAAAAGGCAAGTAGGTTTTCTGCCTAAGGCCAACTACATGCATTTTGCTTGTCTTTGTAGGTTTTCAGTTTGTTGTAACGAATTTCAGATGCCAGCACCAAAAAACAAATTGCCCGACGCAGAAGGGGGGAAGGGGAATGTTGGTGACGGAGATGGAGGGTCGCCCATTGTAGGCTAAGCAACAGCTGCTTAGCCTGTGGGAGAACTAGCTCTAGAAATATCTCTTCCTCTCGCTGTCGTCGTCACCTTGTCAGTCTGCTGGTATGTGATGTCTATCAATGACTACTATTGAGATATCTAGTATTGAAAGTAGCTACCTAAATTAAAGTTATAATATATCATCCACATTCTGCTGGAATATATAAATATTTTCCCAGGATAATTCTATCGATCTATCATAACATACCTGATAATTTTTAATTTAGTAAATATACTAGAAAAAAGCAACTTGTCTCATGTCGCCCTGACGGGACTCGAACCCGCATCCTTGGGAATCCGGCCCAATGCACTGACCAATTATGCTACAGAGACCTACGAGAACACGTTGAAATTCTCTAGTATATTCACCTTTTTCTACGGTGTTGGCCACCGTCGTTTCATCAATGAGAGAAATATCCTCGCATTCGAAAGAAACATCTTTACAGGTGTTTGACTATCGATTAAGATAAAACATACCTACTTGAAAGTATTTGTATGCATTATTTAATTCTATATATTTTCAGTTGATGACGCTGCAGCAGCAGGGCCATCGCAGGGTCTGCCAGTGCAGGCTTTATCCGTTGCCCGTCCATGTAAGTATATTTAAGCACAAAACCAAAAAATCTTATCTACCTATTAAGAAAATTAAAGTGTGTCGGACTGTGATTTTGAAATAATTTCTTTAACAATACCTTTCCTACAAAATTAACCAAAAAAAATAATTCAGTCCTGTCACTCACTTAAAATATTAAACGAAATACATTATTAAAATATCTCTTTTCTTAAAATTATTATTAAATAACAACAATATAATTAAGTCAAATGTTTGATGGTATTTTGTTTCAGAGAAGAGGAAGCATGTATAAAGAGCAGATGCCGACGATCCTCCTGCCGTGAGATCCTGACCACAATGTAAGTATTTTGAGCTACAATCATTCATCAAAGGAACGTGTATCTTAGTGCAATATACCATTCAATAGCAGGATCACAGAAAATTTGTCTCGGTTAGACCGCTGTACTGTAGATGTAGACATGTGAAATGGCTGCTTTATTCTCTTTCAAATTATCTTTACTAAGATAAATTATACTAAAAGATTGTAACAGTTACAGCGGCTCGAGGACCGTCACATCAGCCAGATTAAGGAGCAGCGCAAGCTGGAGGAGCCAGCCGCTGGCTCTCGACGAACGACGGCACGTCGAAGAGTCAGAGCACCGCGCCTGGCAGTGGCAGCAAGCGGAGGACGACCTCGCCTGAAGAGGCAGCAGGCGGAGGACGAGCGAGCCTGGCGGAGGACGAGCGTGCCTGGCAGAGGCAGCATGCGGAGAGGGAGCGTGCCTGGCGGAGGACGAGCGTGCCTGGCAGAGGCAGCATGCGGAGGGGGAGCGTGCCTGGCGGAAGCAGCAGGCCGACGACGAGCGAGCCTGGCGGAGGCAGCAGGTGGAGGACGAGCGAGCCTGGCGGAGGCAGCAGGTGGAGGACGAGCGAGCCTGGCGGAGGCAGCAGGTGGAGGACGAGCGAGCCTGGCGGAGGACGAGCGTGCCTGGTGGAGGCAGCATGTGGAGGACGAGCGTGCCTGGCGGAGGCAGCAGGCAGAGGACGAGCGAGCCTGGCGGAGAACGAGCGTAGCTGCCAGAGGCAGCAAGCGGTGGATGTAGCTTAGTCAGTCGACGTGACTTTCACGCTATGATTTATGACCGATTGTCAAACTTTCAACAATGCAACTCTGCCTGTGTTATTGCATCATTTCTGCCATTTGTAGGCAGTGCAAAGACTGTCTTAACTGTGTCTAGTTTGAATTATAACACTGTAGAAGTACACATAAGTTAGATTATTCTCGGCTGTCCTTAATTTATTTATTTCAAAATCCACAGCAAATTAAAACTAGTTAAATAAGATAGGTACTTGAAATTAATGTAGTGTAAATTGCAAATCCAATAGTAATATAGTGTAGCATGAATTGTAATCTGTTTTCTATACTAATATTATAAAGAGGAAAGATTTGTTTGTTTGCATTGAATAGGCTCCGAAACTACTGAACGGATTTGGATAAAATTTGGTACACAGATAGTAGATAGCTGTTATGAAGTATAGCATGAATTGTAAATCTGTTTTCTATACTTATATATTATAAAGAGTAAAGATTTGATTGTTTGTTTGCATTGAATAGGCTCCGAAACTACTGAACTGTTTTGGGTGAAATTTGGTACACAGATAGCAGATAACCTAGTAATGAAGTGTAGCATGAATTGTAATCTGATTTCTATACTTATATTATAAAGATGTAAGATTTTATTGTTTGTTTGCGTTGAATAAGCTCCGAAACTACTGAACGGATTTGGGTGAAATTTGCTACACAGGTAGTAGATAACCTAGTTATGATCTGTTTTCTATACTTATATTATAAAGAGAAAAGATTTTATTGTTTGTTTGCATTGAATAAGCCCCGAAACTACTGAACGGATTTGGATGAAATTTGGTACACAGATAGTAGATAGCCTGGTTATGAACATAGTATACTTTTTATCCCGATATTCCCACGGGGATAGGAGCTACGCGGGTGAAACGCGAGCGGCCGTTAGTGTGTAATAAATAAATAAAACCATAAAAATTAGCTCGCATAACCGGATTTATGAAAATTAGAGGGGACTTTCACCATCTGCTTACAATATTTAAAATATCGTTCTATCCCTTTTAACTTCAAACAAAGGACTGAAATGCAAGGACATTCTAAGTATGTTTAGTGTTAATTGTTTAGTAGCATTTGGTGAAAATGGAAAAATTGACAGCGTTATTATAATGGTTATAGTCAAAGAGTATATATAACGACAGTCTCATGTAAGGTTTGAACATGTTGGAAGTATAAATAAATATAGTTATGTCTCTAATAAAAAACTTTTTTTCTTTGTTTTATTTCTTCCTCGTCAGGATTTATTATACTAGAGGCCTCTTTATTATACAATCTAAAAGTTCTGAGTAGCTTACTTAACAAGATGATACTTATTTATCCTATTTATCGTAACGCAACTGTAATTATAAATAAAAAGGAAAAATAATAAAAAAAAACTCCCTTTGCTGATACGGCCCCATTTTGCCTAATAGCACAGCTTAGGATGCAGTGCTGGTTTTTTTGATGCAGTTGTTTAGTCAGATGACGCTAGTTTAGCAAAGTTGTAACATTTATTTGTACCTATATCAATAATCAATAACTCTGAATTAAAATTTTATTATCTATCACCCTAATATCAAACTTTAGAGTTTAGACATACCTAATCACTGAAATTGACTAGTTGTATATTTAAAAATTACTTATTACTGTTTGAAACTGCATACAGAATATGGATGAAGTAATTTAGTAAATAAAGTAATTTATTAAATAATAATGAATTTAATTTAGAAAGAAAAAAATAAATTTGTATAAATCACAAAAGTAATACAATAACAAATGACTTAGGATATTTGAAGAAATCACATAAGTAATAAAATAACAAATGTTTAAAGATACTTGAACAAATGACATAAGTAATACAATAACAAATAACTTAGATACTTGAGCAAATCACATAAGTTATACAATAGCAAATGACTTAAGATGTGTGTTAGTATAATGCTCCTCCGGACTACCCAGATGAGCATTTAGGATGAATATCATCATCCATGATCTTCGTGCATAGCCAGAATCCCCTGTAATGAAATTATTTGATTTATATACAATGCCTTACGAAACATAAATAATGTAAGCTAAATCTTTACAACAATAATTCATACTTACTCAAGTACTTACCTACTTAAAGTTAGCAAAGGCCTTTGCCAAAAGGTAATTAATAAATAGTGATAATAATTACTAAATGGTACATAGGCAGAAAACAATAAAGTTATTACCTATTTAATTTATTGGTATCAGTATGTAACATTTATTAATTACTGTTTAATTTTAGCACTTACCTAAGAACCAGAAGTCCGATTCCTTCTCATGGAGTCTATGCATTCCAGCTTTCACAGAGCACAAGTTCCAAATGTGTGTGTCCGCTCACATCACCAAATGACGCATCTTTAAGCAAGATGTGCAAAACCGCATCACATAATTATCTCTGAAAATAAAACTATATTAAGCATCTCAATAAAAAAATATTTTAAGTAGGTACCTACACCTACAGTAAAAAAAATATTATTTCTCACCGCCAAGACATTCAGATTGATAATTCTTTCTATTTAAGTATGCTTCCTCATAGTCTTTAGGACGAATGATAGCAACATGAGTGCCATCAATACACCCTAGGACCTCCAGAAATCCAAAGAGATCATTGAACCTACAACAATAGTCCAAGATCAGAATATTTATAAGCAAGTAGATTAAGTAGGTTGAACTAAACAACTAACCTTCTTGCAACTGCACTGCGTTTCGTCTCATGTTCTTGGGAAAGTGATATATTTCCTCAAGATTTGACTCATTTAGTACCTCAGTAACCTCCACAAGGCAGTCAGAAAGAGATGTCTGCGACAGACCAAGGTTTAAATTGTTGCCTATTGACCTTTGGTAAGAACCACAGGCATATAATTGCAATGCAGCTAGGATCTGTAACAACAGTGCAATGATATAGGTAATATGTAACAAATAATGATGCCAAGTTGTTTATAAATCGTTTATAGTAGGTACTTTTTAATAGATTCCTAAATACTTATGAATAAACAAAATACCTTGATCTCTGGTTTAATATTTTATGCTTATGACGCAAAAGGGGCATCACATCCTCGCAAAGAGTTCGTCGTCACACCGACACCGACACCTTTCCCAAGCGAAAGGTGTCGACGAATTTCTGCTCTGGCAGCAGCATGGGCATGCTGTCCTCCCGCAGCTGTCTCCTACGCAGCATCAGCATTGCCCGCATCCTATCTTCCTCCTCTTCCATCAGCATCACAATTCGCGCAATTTCTTTCCTAAAACTGAAAAAATAGCAAACCTTTTATGCACTATCCACAATATATTACACTGAAAACTTGAAAAAAGCAATTTTAGTATTAGATACCAAGCATGGAATTATAAAATCGAAAATAATTATCGTAAACTCGAGCTTGCTGCGAGAGAGTAGTAACTGTATTTATGACAGCTAAAAACGCACATTTGACAGCTAGAATCGCACTGTTGAAAGTCTTCAAATTCTTAGGCGGTCGCGGTTATCTGTCAAATCCATACATTTATGAGATTTACATTCGTTCATGTGGCTGTCAAACAAAAGTAAAGCTTTGGCGTAAAAAGTGTTGTTAGGCGGTACCAAATGACACGATGACGTCATAAATTATAGCTTTTTTCAAAACAATCGAGTTAGGCGGTAGAGCCGCAGGAATAGTGCCGGACCTATGGTCCTACCTTGACTTACGCCGGATCTTCTGAAGTAATTGCAAGATATTATTATTAGATATATGCTTAGGTATATATCTACTTTGCGTTGCTTGTAATAATGGTTTGCGAGTACTGTTGTCGAAAGCCTCTTACGTCACAGTAGCTCCATAGATAACCAAACTAATGATCTGTGTTTGCAAAGCGACGTTAAACCGTTAGCCACGGATCTTGACATAACTATGATGTTAAAAAGCGGAAAGTTTAAATGGTGCGTTAAAAGTAACTACTTAAATAATATTTATCACTGTCCCAACTTCCATACAAAGTTTTGGTAAATTTTATAATAATTCTGTGATATTGAGCGCTAGAAAAATTAATTACACTTCTTATACTGATCGTTCCAGAGATAAATAAAAGCTTTTACGCAAGCGAACAAACACTTTATTTACCTTTTTATAATACTAGCTTGTGCCGTGTGGTGACGGCTTAAGAATACAAGTGTCACCACTCCCTTACATGCCTGGGATGTCGTAAGAGTCGACTAAGAGGCTCGACGCATTGAACACCTGTGCGAGAGAAGCTAGGAGAGGCCTATGTCCAGCAGTGGATGTCCACAGGCTGATGATGTATGATGATGATGTAATACTAGCTTCTGCCCGCGGTTTCAGCCACGTGGTTCCCGTTCCCGTGGGAATATCTGGATTAATAGTAGCCTATGTTACTCTCCGTCCTATCAACTAACTCAAGGCCAAAAATCAAGTCGATTAGTGGCTTATTTAGGCCCTGAACTGTCCTCCACAAATAAATAGACTTCCACATATTTTTTTTTTTATGAGCGACGGGGAAACTCTTAGCCTTCATCATACCTGATGTTAAGTAGGTATTGATAAAGTTGAAGATGGAAGCGAGACTCCCGGAATCCTCAATCACTGAGGAACTAACTATATAAATCTTTAACTGCCGAACACAACAATGCTGAAAACATTGTTGTTATGGCGTCAGACTTAGCGGGACTTACAACAAGTCCTACCACCAACCAAACCGAATACAATATGTACCCCCGCTGGAAATCGAACCCGGGACCCCTGGGTCTGATACCGGTGGTTGTACCACTAGACCATAGGGGCGGTTAAAATAATATTAGTATGGCATTTATAATATTAGTTTGGAAGTTAGCATGTCAAATGTAAACTAATACCCAGTATACAGACTTTCTTTTTCAATAATTTTCATTTAGAAATTACACAAAGTTACATGTGCATTACAAGCTTTGCGGTTAATTTTATATTACCTTCAGTCACTTTTACTATACTTTCCTTATTTATAGCTGTCATAAAGTTTGCAAGTGTTAACAATTATAAATTTCATGAATGGAATGATACTTATTCGTTATACTTGCTATTTAATAATATTAGTTTATTCGAACGTGGCAACACCGGTCGGCCTTTGACAGCTGTTGTCATTCCTAAAAAAAGAGGGAAGCTAACTTTGAGTCTTCCCGGTGAAAATAGTTGTGTTCGTTGTTGTTAATTGTGATAATGTACAGAATCAAGAGTAAAGGAGTTTGTAAGCAGTATCCAGGTGTTTTACTTATGTTTTTTAAAAGTTCAGAAGTGCAATGAACCCGCGACAATGAACGTATGCCTACGCTCTAGGCCGCGTGCTTGGTAAGCTCGGATACATCGGTAAGTTTATTACATTTTATAGATAAATGAGTATTGCAGATTGTGTAGTGTTCTTTTCTGTGATAGTGTATTGTGAATATTGTGATCTCTTTCGATTCGAGGCAGGATACTTCACACTTCTGCGGTACCCAACATGAGCATTAACCAAAAGCTTGACGAAAGTCAAAACTAAGTATTTATATGTACGAATTCATTGAATAAATTATAGAAAATTACACTGACGAATTATGCAGTCACAGTCACCTTCATTGGAAACCTTGTTCATATCATAATTACTAAGATTATGAATACCTTAGGTAATAACAACAACGTATACCTACATAACACTACTGTATACATTGTAATGTAAAGTGTAACACCTTTTAGAAATTATGTGCATCATGTTAAAATAATCTTACCAACAAAATAATCCATTCCACTTGTTATTAGTTATTAAAACGGTGATTCAATGATAGATAAACTTATTTCAATCCAAATACCTAATGTTCATATTCCATATCGTCGGCGAAGAGTGAAAGCCTCGTGGGTCCTCTTTTTTGTCTAAAACGCTTTTTTCCATTTTTTGAAGGAGGACCTCTTATCTCACGATTCTATGTACAACGAATGGCGTTGTACGCGTTTAAATAAAATACGAGTAACATAGAATCGTGAGATAAGAGGTTTTCTTTCGGAAGGTGCAGAGAAGTGTTTTGGATAAAGGGGAGGACTTACGAGGTTTTCACTCTTCGCCGACGATATACAAGTACATCATTTATTTCCATTTAAAATTGATTGTATTTCTTACAACACAAATCAGAAGAGAAGTTTAGAAGTACTTACTCAAAAGCTATTATTAATTTTCACTTGGCTACTTATTGTACAAACCACTAAAAACTAATTCAATATTTATAAACACAAGTTGTTGTTAACTTCATCAATCATTAAATTGATAGAGTCATACACATGTTATGGGGCAGGATGCTATTAAAATAGTAATAGCATCACAGTTAAATAAATTTACAAATTTATGTAGCTATTTAAGTATTCAATAACGTTGAACATGTAATAGTTTACACAATGAGAGGGTGTAGCAATTTAATAATTAAGTTTAATACTGATAAGATAGACCACAAAACTGATTAAAATTATCACTTTCTAATAAAATGAGATCACCACTGTGTGGTGCTTAACTGGATTGCAATAAAAATGAACATGCACAATAAAAAAATATCAGATTGATCCGCTGAGTCAGCCCTGTTTGGTTTCATGGGGTATTATTTTATAGCTTATTCTTGGTAGTGAGCAAAAAAAATAATAATACAAAAAAAAGTTAAAGCTACTTTTAACAACCTAAACATTGTTGTGTTACCAGGTCACAGCAGCTCTAGTTTTCAGGCAGGACCCTTTGTTTGATATATGGTAACTGTAATAATTAATTGATAATGTTTAAGGAAAGTATTAGTATTCCATCAAAAGGGTACAAATTAGCTTGTCTTTTCTAATATTTAATTTAATAGAATCCAACTCCATTTATTGATTTACTAAATAAATCTTAAATGGTATTAATGGTATACACCCAACACTATTTAAGCCTATGTTTTTGTTTTTTTTTTATGTTATGTATGAAGCAAAAATATTAAAGTGGTAACATAAAATTATGTTCCGATTATTATTGAACGACTCAAGTGAAATTGAGTATTAAATGTTGTCATATTAATCGACAAGTAAAATAACTGTGGGAGTTATTCATTTCATAGTATTGTGCTATTATAGCATTTATCAATTAATAAGTTTTGACTAAACTATTACCACTGTTAACATTAGTACTATAAAGTTTGTCTGGTCAACCGGCAACTTATTTTATAGAAACGGAGTGAAATTAAATACACTATTCTCAGTCATCACTGTTTGATGATTGTACATTACATTTCATAAGCATGTTATATGTGTATGTGGTTCAGAGAGAAATTGATGTGTGTGTAGTGTTATCTGCAGTATTAATAAATTCAACAAAAGGTATAATTCTTGTTAATTATTTGAGTTATTTACAACAAATAATGCTACTACGTTGACTACCTGTTTGGGCGAACTGAAACTTTGACGACTTGTTTGGCGCAGTGGTGCTGAACACGCCTTCTGCGCTGGAGGTCCCGGTTGCGGTCCCTAGATGGAACGAGTGTTTGTGTGCATGAGCGTGCCTATTTGTCTTGGTCTGAGTGTTTATTGTGTGTATTATGTATGTGTTTGCAAGAGGAAAGTACAAGGGTGTGTTTGTCACCAAACAAAACTTGACGAGGCCGCGAGGGCTAGATAATTGGTGTGACTGTATGCAATTATTATTATTTAAACAGCAGCTATTTATGCTTTACAGTGAATGAATTCTAAATAGTTTTATTGATTTTGCATCTGTCTATCTGATTATGCTTATTGCAGTGTTAATAATTATGAAAGCATAATAGTAAGTGCCATTCAGCATTAGCACATTTTTGATAAAGTATTCTTCTTCTTAATGTGTGATGATTGTTGGCCGCCTCTGGTTTCAGAGTTTGTTGGGCCGCCTATGGTGCTTCCGACTTAGCCTGTTATCAGATGACAACAGTATGTGAATGGGTTAATTCTGTGAACCATATTTTGTCTTTTAGCTAAAGTAAGTATAAAAAAAATTGAGAATAACAAACTCTTTCCCGAGCAGAGATACCATCTGTCGGGATAGGAGCGGAACCGCGGACATGTCCGGGATTCTAGACCTTTGTCTTGGAATTATAAGCTGAGTCTGTTATGATGTGGCAATATCTACCATACCACTTGATAAGTTTAAAGTTGGTATTTTGTGTTATTGAAGTGTCTGGGCTGATCATGATAAGTTCGTCATTTTTGACTGCACTTTCTAGCAGTTTCGATGTGAACCCACATCCAGGAAACCACCGCTATCACACAAATCGCCATGTAGGTAAAGTGTTCAACATGTCGCGATTAGTCTGCTTAATGCGACATTTTACGGTACCTACATACCTATGTAAATTATCTGTAAACTGTCATAGTAGATACAGTCCGAATAACGTAACTGCTACAATATATTATTATAAAAACTGTATATTGGCAAGATGTAAACGGCAGCTGAAGCACTAATTAAATAGTCTGTTATATTCTGATAAACGTAAAAGGCCACATTTTACAGATTAGAGCGAAGAAGTGCTGTTGTAAGCAGGCCTACATTAAAGCGGGGTTACGCTAGTATATTTAACAAACAGCTATCGATAAAAGCATTAGTTAGCGCTAAAGCAGGATTCATGGCTCAAGTTCGACTATAAAGAAATCAACGAAACGGTCACAAGATCGAGTACATATCGTTAACTTGTTGTTGTTGATGTTTTGAAAAAAATGATTTAGCAAGAGATTGGGTAAAGTACTATACGAACTGTCCGATTGTTACATTAACAGTTTGTGTTTGGTAGCGTTGTACCGTGCCGAGTGTAGTCCTATTAGTACCTAGTACGTTTACTACTTATTCGATTTATCTCGAGCGCGTAATATCAAAAGCTCGAACACCTCCGTACTGTACTGTACCGCCTAGGTGTACTGTTGGAAGCAGATGATAAAATCGGCCAATTAAGTTTAATCTTAATGTTCGAGGAAGCCTCCTTTGCACATACACACTGACAAAAGGAGATGAGCCTATTGGTCGATCAGTCGAGTCGGTCGCTTGCTTAATCCACTAAATTGCAAAATCCTACTTATATTCTAATGTAAGGGTTTGGTTGGATGTTTAGATGTTTAGAAGTTTGTTACTTGATCACATTGGATGAATTTTGGCATCCGGATGCTTGTAGCCTGTACAAGTTGTCTCGATGTTTCCAGGGGAGCAAGGGACACGCTGGACGCGGGTTAACCCGCCGACTGAATAGTTAAATACACTAAGCGTTAACACTACAGTCTACATTACAGTAGTAGTGGAGTTACGAATCGCGTAGTAACATTAACCCTGACGAAAAGGCATAACATCTAGAAGAAAAAAAATCTTTTCTTTACTAAATGATATGACACGAACTTTACATACACTGAGAATGTAATCATATATTTATTATCTTTTTGATAACTTAATTATATTAGTTGTTTCAATTTTTAGTATGACGATCTAAGGAAATTTCAATAACTCGCATGCAATTTAATTGCATTAGATTGCGAATTGAATCATTGTTATTTATACGGTCAACAACAGATACGGATTTTTAGAACCGTCGAGTTCTTCGACTATGCACTTTAAACATAAGCCGTCGAGTTCAGAATAGTAAGTAGAAGTTTGACATTTTCTATAGGCAGTCGTTGCCATTGACTGTACTTGGCAATAGTTACACGTCGACTGTATCGACTGAGTATACTTGTAGTCCAAACCAATATATGCCGATATATTTGTTGATACCATTGATTGCAAGGGAACATAATTATCACTTGTATTATGACGAACAAGATACTCTAATGAATCTAAGCACTGTGGTACATTTCATGAATAGCAGGTGAAATCATATGAAAACAACCATTTCGTTGAATGAAAATGAATGAAAAGTAGTAAATAGTGTATGGCGTCATTTGTAGACTTAACTAGATTTGAGGACATTTGTACTCTGATTTGAGAACTTTTTGAATTTAATTAAACTAAACTTATCTGTACATTAGCCTGAAGGATTATATTTTCCCCGTGTGAGATTATTACGGTTCTATTAGATGCGTCGGATATGAATACCGAAGCTTTAGTTGACTTTCAGCTATCCTAGCAATATTGGTGAACGAATTATTATTATTATTAACTAAATACGTGTCGTAATGAGTTTCCTTTTTGCTGAAAACACCCTAGCTAGTATTTAATAGTGTTCAGCCTATTGTGAACAGGAATCGTTCACGGTTGTTGGGTTAATTTCAGAACTGTTAATTGGCACAAAGAATAAACCGCAGAACAGTAAAAGGTACTGATGAAAATGCAGATTAATTTTAGTGAAGTAATACATTTATGGAATATAAGATTAGTGAGTTGAGTAACACTACATATTAATTCTATTCTTTCTCTCAGGACCATTTTGAAAATCGCAACATGATATTTGTGTGGCTTGAGAGCTTGGTACTGCAGCTCCTCGTGTGGGCAAGCGCATGGTGGATGAGCATCTGGAAACTGAAGTTCCTCGCGTGGCCAACGGGTATCGGCTGCGTGACTTGGGACCGTAGCGACCGTGTGGTGAGTGCGTGGCTTGAACCCGTAGCTCCTTGCGTGGGCAGGCGGTAATTAAATGAGATGGGGTCGTAGCTCCTGGTGTGGGCAAGCGGCAAGTCAATGGAATAAGGCCGAAGCTCATGGTTCGGGCAAGCGGTAAATCAATGGTAAAAGGCCGAAGCCCATGGTGCGGGCAAGCGGTAGGCCGAAGCTCCTGGTGTGGGCAAGCGGCGAACGATATTTTTAGGTTGTAGCCCTTGAGTGGGCAAGCGTCGTCGTAGTCGTCGTCTCAGCCACATGACACCCACTGCTGGGTATAAGCCTTCCCCAAGGATCTCCACAACGATCAGTCCTGCGCAGTCCGCATCCAGCGGCTTCCCGCGACCTTCACCAGATCGTCCACCTTGTCGGTAGTTGATTTTAATTCTAGCGCCAGTTCAGCATAAGAGGAATTCAAAACTAAGGCTATACGACCTCATGGAATAAAAAAAAACCCAAAGCCATACTTTACGAAGGCACGCTGTGGTGGCTCATTATTGTAACAGCAATAACCAAGAACCGATTACATCAATGAAGACTACCTGGGAACCTGCATCGGAAGACGAGAATCACCGCAAGAAATGAGGAACACCATTAGGATGCTAACTACCAGAGCAAAGTAATCTTAAAACTTAAGATACCGTCGTCTGCGGATTTATGATCCGACCTACATATCTGCAAACTGCATCTGGTTTGACTTGTACGCAGATAGGTTCCCGCACAGAGACTGCCAATCAGCCAGAGTCGTACGTTAGTCGGTCGGTAACGATAGCAAGACTTTCAGCTCGGCGGGTCACACCAGATGTATGTGTGATGTGTGGGTGGTGGGTCTACTTGATAAGGAGATGATCGTTCTTTTGAGAAAAAATGTAGCCGGTCCCTTCCATTAAGATCCACAAAATGTTACTGAACTGCCTTTGTATAACTTTAATTAAATCACATGACAAAAAGACAATTCTATTCAAAGTTTGCAGTATACTACCTATTGATTTACCATGGGAGTCGAGAGCGCCACTCACTTGTCGCCCTAATATGGTACTATTACAACCGCAAAACTATTATGTTGATAGAACACTTGATAGCATGTTTGTTAATCAGCCTCCTACAAAACGTTAGATCTAAAAATGTCAAAACTATATTTAAAAATAATGTGAGGAAACATTTTCTTGATAACATAGAAATATTAAGTTAAAAACCTATTGTTAAATACACATACTTTTATAAAATAATATTATTAATACCTTATAAGTTCTTTAAGTTTGAGACCAAAAATATATTTATTTAAAAGTAAGACTGATATCATTGATTCATAATTTTAACATTTACTCGATTTAAGTTAAATACATACATACTTGTAAACTAAACCTTGTTAAATCCAACTAAGTTATTTATATTATAACTAAGTTATTACAACAACCAAGTTATTAATATTGTATCGAGACTCCAGATTCTACAGTCGACTATGTAAATAGTTTTGTAGGGCAAATGAAAATTGTATGATACCTGTGTGCTTAATAATAATAAATAAATAATCACATAAAGTATACGAATATTCATAACTTATAAGAATATATATTGTGACGATGTTGGTTAGCAATTAGCATTAAGATTTGAGCGACAGTTATTAATTAGTAAACCTAAGTAGAACTCGATCAACATTTAAATTGTATTTCATTCGCTAATAACTTAAATATTCTGTTACATTACATTACCACATTAATGTAAAATATTTATAGAAAGCTAATTACTGCATTTAGTTTGTATTTCATCCATTTATGTAAGTACCTTAATTTGATGAATACGATTCTATATAATGAGTGCGGTGTAACTTAATATTAGAGTGCAGGTCTAGGTTATTATGTAATCCCATAAAATTGTACCATGTCGATAAACTGTTATCTTACCCTAATAAATATTATTAAGTATATAATAAATTAATATAATTATATAAAAATAATTGGAGTTCTTGCAGATAACATGTTAGTTATTTATAAAGTGTTAAAAAGCAAAAGTTGAGATAAGTTACTTTATTACAAAGATTATTTAAAAGAACGCAATGCAGTAATGTGATTTGCAACTTATAACATAGTTTCTTAAAAAGGGAAAATCTTCTAAGAAATTAGTATGTATGACATATATTTTGTCGTCTTTTTAGTCTTTAGAAAATATGACGTTCTATAATAGGTATATTTACTTTACATAAAACGAATGTGGTCATTCGTAGTGGTTGGATGGCCGAGAGTTAAACTGAATTTTAAAGTCATAGAAAACTAATTTGACTACTATTGTTCAATATTATTACATATCACTATCAATTAAATTATAGTATTGTCGGTATAAGATAGTGTTTTCGACAGTTATTAGTTAAATTGGTTAATTTTGATTAAGTATATCTACTTAGTTAATAAGTGATTATTATGTAAAATTAGATTTATATTCAGTTAATTGTTATATATATAATTTTATTTCCCATTGGCCAAGAGTTAAATTGAATCTTTAACTCAAACAAAACTAATTTGACTACTATTGTTCAATATTTTATACCACTGTTAAATAAATTATAGTATTGTAGGTATAGGATAGTGTTTTCGACAGTTATTACGTTGGTTAATTTTGATAAAGTACATCTACTTAATTAATAAGTGATTATTATTATGAAGAAGAAATTATTAAGTAATATTAGATTTATATTCAGTTAATGGTTATAATTTTATTTTCCATTTATAATCTAGTTCAAAATCAGTGTACGTTGAGTTAGTAATTGTTATTAATGTATTTTATGATTAATGTTTTCTATTTCATCTTGGTAACGAATTTAATTTGAATGTATATATTAAACTTATTTGCTTTATGATTGAAGTATGTACCTAGTGGCATATGCATCATCAGAATCATACAATTGTTGTGATATTTGAATGTACTACCTAGTGGTTGTGTTGATGCATGCCTGCTGGTGCAACTTTATGAATAAATAGGTAAATTAAATTTATATAAATAATAAGATAATGCATTGCCTGCTTTAAATTGGATAATTATTTTTCAATTTAATACCTAGTTCAATACGGTAATGTGAAATTGTCATTAATGTGAAATTCCACTGTTCTGTTAAAAACTCCGATATTTAGGATAAATTTTATTTGTGTCTGGGACAGACACACTATCAGGATGGCCGACTGTTAACAATTATAAATTTCATGAATGGAATGATACTTATTCGTTATACTTGCTATTTAATAATATTAGTTTATTCGAACGTGGCAACACCGGTCGGCCTTTGACAGCTGTTGTCATTCCTAAAAAAAGAGGGAAGCTAACTTTGAGTCTTCCCGGTGAAAATAGTTGTGTTCGTTGTTGTTAATTGTGATAATGTACAGAATCAAGAGTAAAGGAGTTTGTAAGCAGTATCCAGGTGTTTTACTTATGTTTTTTAAAACAAGCAACATAATTTTATACTAAGTTACGTGTTCCGTAAGTAAGTGATATGAGGAAACGATTGCGGGTCTGAGAACTTTGCATGCCTACTTTTATCTTGTTTTACTACCTGGAAGTTTTTCATAATATTATGCTAGTTGAATGCACTAAAATTGTTGGTTCATTATCTTTCTTGGTTTCCGTTCAACATTGCTACCGACTTCGACGGATATTTTTCTAGATTCTCAAGCAAACTTTCATCTTCTATGTCATTTCTTTCATATTTATACTTGGGATAAGTATCTGGCTTAAGTTCTTGTTCTTCATGATCTCTATTAAAATTCGGGTTTTTGTAGACTCACCACCTTTTTTTTTGTTTTGTAAGTAAACTCGTCACCCTTTGAAAAGTTCCATACATTGAAAGTAAATTCGCCCCTACTATGGAATTTATGTGTTAATTTGTCACAGCTCACAAAGGAAATTTATTTTTAAAATACCAGTGTTGGCGAGTTTACAATAACCCTAAAATTCACACTGTACTTCGCCATGATCCAATAGTTTTCTCTACTTTCATATCAATCAATATAAGCAGACTTATCAATCAATCTAACCCATTTGCCTACAATAGTTTTTATTCCGTTGATAATTTTTTACTATCTGTAGCCGTATCATGAGCGGCTTTTATCGACTATCGTGACTCGATGTCGACGGGGCCGGTCATTACGTTCCCTAAAATATAGTTGAGCGAAGCGATGGCTGGTTCATGCGTCATGCTCGTGAACACCCGTTCACGGTGTTTCCACCAGTGGAAAGTCTGCTTATCCTAATGTTGTGCTTAAAGCTTAAATATTTTTATTTCAAATTAATTGATACTGACCTGTATGTACTTACATACAGGTCAGTATCAATTCATTTTAATTACAATAATCTTCCGAAAGTAAAAACAAACATTATTCTGTAGTAAAAATAAATGTTAACGATTTTGTTTTGGTGTTACAGTAAAAAATTACCGCAGTTTTGCTTTTAAATCACAAATTACATTGTAAGACGGAATTCGTCGTTGTTTCATAGTGGTTCTTGAACGGTGAAGTTCTTATTAAACATTCCTTTTTTGTTATGAAATATCCGTTCTGCTCTATTAACGCACGTATTTACTCTCATTTTAAGATTTGAAGTAAGGTGTTACTTGCGATTTAAGGAGATTAGTAATTTGTGTAAATAAGAAAATGTTAACAGAAAAACAAAAAAGAAATGGTAGTATACCATAGACATTTTTCTTACAATGTTAAGGTAATTTGAGCTATGCTAACAGTCGTGGTCACATAATTAAATACACTAGTCGATTTTCATACAATCGAGGTAACGCCAAGGATTGCCAATTGGCCACCCAGGGAGTGAATGGAAAAGATCCAGATTGCTATACACACCCAACTGATCCGATCAACATCACTCTTATCTTCTCGTTACAAGGTCTCCCGCCGTAGGGTTTGTGAACCGATGGCGTAGCTTCTTTGACGTTCATAAGTGCTTGTAACAGCCTAGACTGAATAAATTATATTGAATTTGAATTTGAACATTATAATAGATGTATGAATATGTTTCAATAAAGCGCGAAAATAGCATAAAAATGTAGATATGGAATTTCTGAAACTGAAAACTCTGATCCTTACATCTTTTAGAATGTTGATCAGATCAGTTGGGTATGTAAAGCAACCTGGACCTCCACCATTCACTCCCTGGATGGCCATTATCAGATCGCAGCTCGTTCAATACATGGCAGAGGACCAAGGCTCCAAAGTTACTTCGATTGTATGAAAATCGGCTAGTGTCGTTAATTATGTGACCACCACAAGTATATAGTTGTTTAGGCGATGAATTTGTAAATTATAGCCACCGAAATAGTGCAACCAGCCTTGGTAGTGGTCAAGAGCGTTACCTGCATTCTGCCCTAACGGACGTGCGTGGACGGCCACGGTTCGGTAAGCATGGCTGAACATGCTGACGATTCGTGGGTAAAAGTTAGGACGTGGACACAAGGTTTGGTTATTATTATTTTAGTTAATTCAGGAAGGTAGTTGAGACAGTTGATTATTGACTGTATCCAATGTTGTATTCTTGCAAAATACTATGCCATTCAAACAAGAAGTGAATGAAACTTGCGCCATTTTCTGACGTCATTCTGTCAACCTAACTTCACTTTAGTACGTAGGCAAAAAAATTAATGAAGGAAAAAAAAAAAAAAGTTGAAATTCGTTGAAGTATGTATTGTATGTAAGCCGAATTGACATAACTTTACTAGTGGCATTAAATTAAAGTGGCGACACTAATTTTCATCAACAAATGAACGTGTAAAAATCAATTAATTTCACGACACTAAAAAGTTTCGTGAATGTACTTTCATCATGCATGACAATAGTTTCATAATGTAAATTCGACTTTAACGAAGTCCTGTCTGTAAAAAAAATGTGTTACATCGATTAATTAATATTTATTTTGCAAACGGTACTTTCGCGTCTGAAGTTAGCCAACAGCCCGTCCTATTCATGTTTTGTCACTTCAACACATGTTTAATGTCAGTGAACATCTATCTATACGGCAATTTATTTTATGATTGACTTCCTCTTTTTTCTTCTTTGGGAGTAATTTCTAATGCTAAAAAAGTTTAGTCTGTTTTTGCAGTTCTTGGTTGTGCGTTCGAATTCGATTGCTAGAGCAAGTGTTAACGAAAGATGTTGAATACGTCCCTCAAATAATCTCGTCGGATTCATTATGATTTATGAACACCCGAAGCCTTTTTTCTATCTCTTGTCATCGGCTATTTGTCATTTGTCACAATGAAGGAGTGTTGCTCTTCGAACTCGTATTCTACTACTGGTGATCAGTGTAAAATGCATTGATTTTGAATATTCAAAATGAACCATACGGATTTCCTAAAACGGGCTGGGGGCAGGGAAGGACAGCTTGCCCGTAGCTTCATGCTCTTGTCTGTACCTTCAATTCATATTTTTCCTATCCTCCATAATATCAACTTGCCTCCCTGGGCCATGGGCTGGCGACGTTCTTCGCTGAGTGTTGTAATTGATAATTTTGGTAGTGACAGCTGGTGTTCAGCTGTAGGTTTCTCTAGTTCTGTATTATTTTAAAGATAATATTGTTAATTATCATACCTAACCATCAAAGTACTTACTGATAAACATTTCATGAATTTTCAAGATTTATGTTGCACTTAAACAATTTAATCGTATCGACCTTTTGTCTACCTGAATATTTAAGTTTTAAACGTCATTGTGATTATGAAGTGAAAGCCATACGCTTACTTCTCCAGTGTGTTCTTACCTTTATTCGTAGGTTATTAATTTTTGGGCTCCCTTGTTATCAAGGTCGAATTTGCGCTTGGTTACAATATTGTTTTCACTGTACTTAAAGCACCCAGATATCCGGTTTCATTTTTTTTTACCTTTTTTGATATCATGTAAAAACATTATTGCTTTATTTAATAAAGGAATGGAAATTATATAAGTTTGAATTACCTGTACATATCAAACTTAAGAAATTATGTATTAATCTAAACATTTAAACAACGTTTAAAACGTTTGTTTATTAAGTATAAAACATTTGCTGTCACAATTGTATTGTAAAGTTTCTCCATTGTAATTGTTAGAAATACATTTATCTTAAAAATAAATTGTATTTATATATACGACCTCGATCGTTTGACCTAGTCCTAGATAATTTTGTTAATATTGCTTTATTCTGTGAAATAACATTACAATTATAAAGAATCATTGAAGAAGTATATTGAGCATTTGTCCTGGCTAATTAAATTACCAATGAAATATTTTTCTTAGATTTGCTTATTAGTACTTTTTAGGGTTCCGAACCTCTAAAGAAAAAAGGAACCTTTAAAGGATCACTTTGTTGTCCGTCTGTCCGTCCCTCCGACCACGTTTATCTCAAGAACGCGTGGAGTTATTAATTCAGGTTAACAGTCTGTTGAAAAGGTAAATCTTACATTTATGATTTATTCTTAGATTTATGTATGTGATTAACTTCTTTTTTAAATTGTGTTTTTTTAGGGTTCCGTACCTCAAAAGGAAAAAAAACGAAACCCTTATAGGATCACTTCGTTGTCCGTCCGTCCGTCTGTCAAGACCGTTTTTCTCAGCAACGCGTGGAGGTATCAAACTGAATTTTATATCTAATACTCAGGTGTACTGTCCCTTGAATCTGTGAAAAAATCAAACTTCTAAGCCAAAGCAATCAAAAAATACAGCCGTTTATGCCGCAAATTTTCGAAACTCGCACGGGCATCAAAACCTACAGGGTACTTCCCGTGAACTTAGAATTTTGAAAAATTGCGAAAACCGTAAACTTTTAGTTACCGAGGGTTCCGCTTAAAATTTTCAAAAATATTTTTTATTATAATAATAAAAAATATTTTCAACGGAACCCTCGGTGCGCGAGTCCGACTCGCACTTGGCCGGTTATTTATATATTGTTAGTGTGTAACGTCTTGTTTGCTTTGTACGCTTACTGTATCGCTTTTTGTAGATTAGCCAGTTATTTATATTTTACCTATATTCTACCTAATTTCGATAATTCCAAATTCCCAAGTGCAGTAATAGTATAAATGAACATGTACACTTTCTCAAACAGAATGTGGCAATGATATATACGACATGAATTATACATAAACTTTACAACTTGTAATACACTGTCGATCGCGTATGTATGGAGAGAAATCTAGATATCTTTGCAGTGTACAGTCACCGGTATACGTGAATATGAAAGACATGCTGGGTATTAGAAGACCCTCAACGAAAACGACACGTTTTCTAACCATCGTTACTATCAGTTTCTTTTGTGGGACCAAATCTCGGAACCTGATAGTTAAGAAATGATTTAGGATCAAAGTTTTTTTTTAAACACGACACGGACGGAACGGAATGGATGCGGTTTCACCTTTTCTACGTAACGTGTTGGCCATCGTCTCGTTTCATCAATGAGAGAAATATCCTCGCCTCTGTAAAGATGTTTCTTTCGAATGCGAGGATATTTCTCTCATTGATGAAGCGACGGTGGCTAAGAAACTAGAGAATTTCAACGTGTTCTAATAAGTCTTTGTAGCATAATTGGTCAGTGGCTTTGGCATTGGGCCAGATTCCCAAGGATGCGGGTTCGAGTCCCGTCAGGGCGACATGAGACAAGTTGCTTTTTTCTAGTATATTTACTTGTTAAAAAAATATCATATTATATTTCCATTACATGAATACTTTAGTTGCTCAAGGTCGTAATATCACAACATACCTATACACAGTTTGACCTTACTAATTTCTTTAGAACCGGATTTTGTCGCGACACATTCATTCTTTATTCTATAAAAATTACAAGGCAAATGTTTGGTACCTTTAGAACTTTCGTTTAAAACATGTTTTTTCTTTAATAGAATTTTTGTATGAAGTACTTATATGCTTTAATAGTGTAAATATTCCTGAAAGGAAACTCGATTTTTGAACATGAATTTGAACATGATTGACTGTACTTGTGATATTATTTGGATTAAGATATTTGTCTAAGTTTCTATTAAAAAATATTATTAAATATCTAACTTATAAAAAAATTATTCCAATTACATTTAGTCATACAAAGCTGCAATTCGCTTTTACTTTTAATTGGGTAAGTATTTAGGATATTTTTTTTAATGGAAACCGGTGGATGAGTGTTTCTTGATGTTTTATTTTTTGCATTTTTCAGTGCTATTTTTTACTTATGATAAATTTTAAATAGAAAAATATTGGAAAAAATCAACTCTGCCAAAAGTGAATTCTTAGATAGGACTCGAACCCACGACCTTTGTAAATCCGGTCCAATGCTCTAACCACTGAGCTACCGAGACTTTAAGTCTCAAATAAATTTTAAATAGAAAACAATTTTCTATATAAAATTTATTATAAGTATAATTGCTGTTTTAATCTGACGAACATCACAAGTACAGAAAATATGCTCTAATTTCAAATGTTTTTGGTAGAGTGGATGCCCCGTATACCAGCCCCGTACCTGGTACCAGCATTTTCACTTATCTGTTTGATAATAAGATTACCTTTCATTATCACATATCAATATTGTCATCTACAACTATATATTTTCGGTTGAAATTTAAAAACTCTATTTGCCAACACAAGCATGATCATTGTCAGTGTCAGTTTCAAATCGAAACATGCACAGGACGGATACCGGACATATTGCAATTTTTTTCTTTGCACATTTCTTCTGATTTTGATGTCATGATTTGTAAGATTATGTGTAAAGATATAGTAATGCATTAATTTCTGAGTAAATATTCAAGTTTTGTCTTTTCTGCAAGTAGGAATTGATAGGGCTGCAATTAGATACACGAAATGTATGGAGTACCTAATGCCAGCCACTGGGCTGGCATTTGGATTGGGTGGGTACTAAATTACAGCTATGTCTTAATAATCAGGGTTGTCACAAACTTGTTCGAAGACTAAGTTTAGATTTCAGTTGAATTGAGTTTTAAAGAAATTAAGTGTAGAAGGTAGTTGAAGAATGCCATTTCTCTAATTTATGGAATAAACACAGTACCTATATAAGTAACGGCTGGTGTTCCCAGGCTATTTTCTATGTTCACAGATAGAAAATAGCCTCGAAATAAAATATAGCCTTCTTTTAATCCCGATATTCCTACGGGAACGGGAACCACGCGGGTGAAACCGTGGGCGGCTGCTAGTATTACCTCATTTTTATTGGTACTAAGGTTTTTCTTGCTCCCTTTTTAACTTTTATCTTTTGTACGACTAACGATTAAAACATACAAATTGTAATGTTTATGTTTAGTAGAGTAGAAGTAAGAGAAATGTATGATCCGAGTACCGGGAGTACCTATCTAAATTGTGTTAGCTATTAATAAAAGACTGACTATATTTTATGCTCATATTTTTTTTTTTATATATATTCAGAAAGCAATGCCGCACAAAAACTTATAAGGCCTTACTTATGACCCTATGCTAGGCTAATATTCGGTACACAAATGGCTGGCAATGGATACAGACAGGCTGGAATTAAAGACAAAGGGTATTTTTCTGTTTGACATTATTTTAAAAATATTCAATGTAACTTACGATCATTCACCTTAATAGATATAATTATCCATTAAATAACCCACCGGTTAAAAAAATATACTAGTGTTAACCTATAAGTTTATGCAGAATATTTTTGTTAAGGCGCTACTCGGAAAAAGTATGGACTTTTTGATATAAAACTATAGCACGGTTACAGTTGTTACAAATCTGGTAATAACATAATATATTTCTTCATACCTTTATCTAGATTCTTATTTTGCCTTGACACTTTTTCTTTTCGAAAACCTCTAAAAAATACGAAAATTCAAGATTATTCTTAAATGGGGTTACTTACCGTCCCCAGACTTAAAAATAGGCACGACATAAGACAATTTCCAAGTTTGAGACATAACTCCCAAACTCAGGGACAAATTAAATAAGAGAGATAGGGGTAAATCTAGATTTTTTCGACACGTTCTTAGAAATACAGGTGGTATATCATCGGGGCCACTACCCTTGTCAATATCAAGTTTTGACAAATATTTCTCAACAGTAGCTTCAGAAATGGAAAGGCTATTGATAAAAATACTCTGGTCAGCATTACAAACTTCCTCGACCAATTCATCACCATCCGACTGTGGCTCAAAAACTGAATGAAAATATCTGTTGAAGAGATCACAGGTCTCTTGCCCGTTTGAGGAAATATTATCAGCCAGAAATAATGTGTCGGGTATGTCAGGGCCAGATTTCTTCGACTTGACAAAAGACCAGAACTTTTGCTATTTTGACTAATGTCGCCCTCTGCTTTAGAAACGAAATTGTCATAGCATTCAGTTTGAACTTTCTTTTGTCTCTCCCGAAGATAGCGAAACTCTTCAAAGTCACTCAGTCTGCCATATGTCTTCCATCTTCTATGAACTCTCAATTTCTCGTTAACAATCCTGATCAAAGCCTTAAGGTAGGCTTCTGAATTGAGATTATCAAGCTGACGTCTCATTGAGACGTTCTTATTCAAGTCAGCCTCAACTCGAACCAAAATCGTGCATGAGTTCGGTTGGTAGCGTTTTCACACAATTTTAGATAATTTTTGACTTTCAATTGTCTAGAATCTTTTTCTCAATAATTCAAGACTTAAGTTTTGTTGTATTTTAAGTAGGCTTAAACTTACGACATAGAAATCATTACCACTTAGCGCATTCTTGGTATTTCACTGAATATACTTATAGGTACTTATGACTTCATAAAACAATTACTCAGATTCAAGTAAAGTCTAGAGACAATACATCTTAATCAGAATTTGTTCCGAAACGAGGCTGCAATAAGATGTATTGCAAATTAAGACAATGCACCATTTGTGTTTTTTGAACAAATTGTTGTCAAAATATACCATGTAATATGACTAATGTGAGACGAGTATGTCCTAACTACGTTTAGAACAAGGCATTAAATACTTAATTAATTAATGAATAAGTCTCATTTTAGAACAGTAAATGACGCACCCATTATTTACAGTAGGTAGTCAGCTCAGCAGATGAATCGATCCACGACGACTTTTTTACATCCGATTGTACAAAAAAGGTTCGTGATATTTAACAACTGATCAGTCACGTAACTCTTTTGTCGTAAATTAAAAGCCTTATTCCATTGTAATACGATTCAAATTGCCTTACAGATGTAAGCAAGTCAGTGTGGTATTAGGTCAATAATACAGGTTCTCTTGCACGCTATCGATCGACGTTTGTCACAATTCTTACGTTCGTATTATTTAAGGTTTACGATTTCATTTTCTTTATCATTCAATCTTATGATTATGTGGTTCTTTTGATATAATTTATTTTTTCTAATGAACTTACTTTTAAATTGATGTACCTAAGTAGACAAAATCTGTAAAAAACAGACAAGCGGTAGTAAAGTCAAACAGACGGTTTCTTCATAAACAGCGATTTATTTATTTATTTGTTGTAGGTACACTTACAGATTAAAGTCATTACAAAACTAATTATCTATGCTAAATATATGAGACAAGCCTATTTAGCTCTCGTATACTTTAGATTCCTAATCGATCTTTCTGAACGCATTGTAAAGTAGCCTACTTACGTACTTCTACAAGATCTTAATCTATCTCTACACCAAAATTCACCAGAATTTGTTTAGTGGGTGGATGGGCTGGTAGGTTAGGTGTGTTAAGGTTACAAACTGTACGGACAGACCTAGTTACCTTCACATTATTGTAATGATGAGTCCTACAAATGGTTTTGGGGCTTTGAGTCATATCCCAAGCAGAAAAATACGGTTTTGTAACTGTCCCAAAACCATCGTTTTATCAGGACTATAAGAGATTTATAAGCGGTTACCAAGCCGGAAAAGGGCCTACTTTATAAGTATATTTGCACTGATACGAAATTTATAATGGCCCGCTGAAATTATAAACGCCAATAGCATTCCTATAATCCACATTAGTATCTTATAGTAAAAAGTGATACTAATACGCTCTCAGCAATGCTTTTATAAGTTCAACTTTGAACAGTCGCGGAATGCAATCGAAGTGATTGCTTATTGGATTTTTGTATGAATAAAAAAATATTTGTGTACTTAAATTTTCTGTGAAGCGTATCGCGTTTTTGTTTATAAATTTAACGCGCCTCTTGAATTTGGCATATTTACATTATTAATATTTATCAATTTGTTTAACAAATTATACAATTTATAATTATAGGGACACTTGGTTTTATAACGGCATGTGCCAAACTAAGAAAATCGCTATGTTCTTACCAAATAGGGTTCAGCAATGCAAAGAAAAAAACGAAAAATGTTTTTTTTTCTTTTAAGAAATATTTATTTGCTTTTGTCTGAATTAATAATTAATTAAGCCGCGTTGCTTTATGTTTGGAGTTAACGAAAAATAACGTTGTATAGCCTCTTTGGATTACGATAAACAAAACCTGCCCCCTAATTGTCTAATTTCAAAATCTATCACAATCCCTTTCAAAGGTATTGTGATTGTAATAGTGATTTATGGAATTGTGTAACTTATAGTCGCAATCTCTTTCAGAACGAATAATGTTTTAAATGACACTTCATTTGACACTTCTCCATACATTTGAAAGATATTTTCGTCTGTCACTTTGCTTAGACAGTTTAATTTCGTTCATTCAATACCTATCAAAACGCGTCCTGATCACAATCCCTTTCAAATGTCAAATAGTGACGGCCTGAAGTATGTAAATATCTTTCAAATGACGAATTAAAATGGGATTGCGATAGATTTTAAAATTAGACTATTAGCCCCCAGTTCTAACTATGCTTGTATTGTATGAAGTATAATCATGTCTTTATTATAGCGAAGCAAACAGTATCACTGGGGTATCACTTTCGCTGTTAAATTATTTATGAACGGATGTCACGCTAAGATTATGCGCGTGAACATAAATTAGCTAGAGTTAAGCTCTTTGTAATTAGCGTGTTAAGTTTCATTTTCTTTTGTTATATTCTGTCATTTATTTTTCTCGTACTTAAGCCCAAGATACACGAACACGAGGCTAGTTTTGCAAGCTAGTGTTAGTAAGCTAGCAAGCTAATCATTCTGGCATCGTCGTCATCATCGTCGTCATCAGCTATTTTTTATGTCCCCACTGTTGGGGCACTGGCTTTCCTAAATGGATGGATAAGGAGATCGGGCTATGACCCACCACGCGGTCCCAATGCGGATTGGTGGGTTTTAACGACGGCAAATGCAGCCGGGACCAACGGCTTAACGTGCCTTTCGAAGCACGTAGGAGCTCGAGATAGTAAATTTTTGGATACCCATCGCGAAACGACCATTGCGAAAGTTGCTTAACCTCCACAATCGCAGGCCGAGCGCGCGAACCACTGCCCAACGGGATCCTCCCGAGCGCGAAATGTCTGCGCCACGGGCACCGCCTTCTGGTTCTAGCTTGTAGTCATAGCTTGAATAACTAACCTCGTGTATCTCGGGCATTACCAATGTTGAGATTTGTGACAAAAATAAATTGTCTTAAGTGCAAGCAAGCATATTGAATTTTTGGGCGTACATACATATTCTTCTTGGACGAATTACTTCTTAGAAGATATCTTTACACTTTCAGCTTATGGTTTTTATTTTATTTCCCGACGTTTCGTTGTCAAAGCTAGTCATCCCGTAATCACGACCCCTTTTTTTTTTTTTTTTTTTCTTTCCAGGGGGAAATGCCCTCGCATACCTTCCTGTCCGGGGAGACAGGTAGGTTATGTGGGACTCGAACCCACTAAAACCCCCTGGTTGTTCCCTCCACGCGTTAGCGGAGACTGTCGGGTTTGGGGTGACAGTCACCGGGCCTCCGCCCGCGTGTATCTTTGGACACACCCAATGGTACATAAGCACCTCTTATTCATGGGAGGTCCTCCCTTGGCGACGGAATTCCCCGTTCCGCCGCCGACCCCTATTTAACCTAAAGAGGGATGAGGCGATCGAACTGCCGCCTCCTCCCCCTCAACCGCCTGCGGCGGAGACGGGCTGCCTGAGCATCCTCTTCACGGACCCGTTCCGCCGCCTCCTTCTGCAAGATCACCTCTTCACAGAAGGAGACCACCGCCTGCCAGTATCTTTCACTGTCCAACATCCGACTCACGACGCTAGGCAGGGAGAGATCTGGCCCTACCACTGCCACGAGATTCTGTCGCTGCACCGACCATGCAGGGCACACTTCGAGTGTATGCTGCGCGGTGTCCAGCACAGCATCGCACCCATGACACTTTGGAGTCTCCTCCCTTTGAATTTGGTGCAGGAACTTACCAAAACAGCCATGCCCAGTAAGGACCTGCACCAGACGGTAGGTTATTGTCCCCCATCTCCTTTCTCTCCATTCGCGCAGTAAAGGACGCACAGCCTCGATGGTTTTTACGCCAGCATCCGGGGTCTCTAGCCGCTGCTGCCACTGTGCCATCACCTCTTCCTCTGCCCTCTCCTTTATGGCGTTCAGCTCCGCCAGAGCCAGACGCTCTCCGCGCCTACGGGCCTCTCTCCTTTCCATGAACACCCTCCTGAGAACCTGGGCCTCAAGTTCCCATGGGGGTGTTCCTGCCAACACACATGCCGCTGCCCAGGAGACCGTCTTATAACCGCGGATAATGCGGATAGCGATTACTCGCTGTGGCCTCCTGAGCAGCCTACAATTTTCACTGTTAAGAGAGCCCGCCCATACAGGTGCTCCGTAGAGCGCCATGCTGCGCATGACCCCCGCAAACAAACGCCGGCAGCTCGCGCTCGGGCCGCCCAGGTTTGGAAGGAGCCGTCCCATAGCCAAGGCAGCCTTTTGTAATCTTTCGGCCAGCTGGCGGAAGTGTTCGGTAAACCTCCAGCGGCCATCAATCACAAGCCCCAAATACCTAATGTGGGGCTTCAAGGGGACCAGAACCCCATCAATGTCAACGCTGGCTCCCGCTGGAGGCCTCTGTCTAGGACCATGGAATATAAGGGCCTCGGTTTTCCGTACCGCGACTTCCAGCCCCATGAGACCAATTCTCTCAATGACTAGCTGGGCCCCCACCCCAGCCAGTGTCCTGGCCTCCCAGTAATCACTGCCTCTGGCGGTAATGAGAGTGTCATCTGCATAGCAGATGACACTCATTCTGGGCAGCAGCACCCCACGCAGCAACCAGTCAAACCCTAGGTTCCACAGCAGAGGCCCTAACACAGACCCCTGCGGAACCCCGCGGTCCATCCTCCTCGAGATCATCTCCCCATCTGCGTTAAGGTAGATCACCTCGCGGTCCTCCAGGTAATCTTCTAATATATTCCTCAGATATCTTGGAATGCGATGATATCTGAGGGCGTCCTTAATTACTGGATAGGGGAGAGTATTGAAAGCGTTTCTGATGTCGATTGAAACCGCCACTACTTGCTCCCCTCTCCTTTCAGCCCTTTCCGTCAACTCTTTCAGTGCGAGGACGGCGTCCATGGTGGATCTCTGCCTACGAAAGCCAAATTGATTCGGGGAAAGGTTGGGACCGACCTCCTCCAGATGCCGGATAACTCGTTCTGCTACTACTCGCTCAAGCATCTTCGCGAGCTCGTCCAGCAGCACCACCGGTCTATAATCCTCTGGTGCGTCTCCGGGTCTTCCATCCTTTCTAAGCAGGCAGAGACGTCCCCTCTTCCACCTGCGTGGGAATTCTCCTGTCTGGAGGCACCGATTAAATAACTCTCGGGTCTGTTCCCCCAGGTGCTTAAAGGCCGTAGGCAGGACAGAACCTGGAATGCCGTCCGGCCCTGGGGCCTTTCTTTTAGATCTTAGTCGATCCACCACTGCCTCCATCTCCGCCTTCGAGATGGAAAAGAAACCTGTGTCTGTGGCCGGCTCCGTATCCAACTCTCGGGCCACTAAGGGTGGCACCTGAGGAGATCCCGACGGGAACAGCCTATCCACAACCCGGGCGAGGAGTTCAGGATCCATCATCTCCGTGGCGGGTGCCTGACTCTTCATTTTGCTTCGAATCATACGATATGGGCGCCCCCACGGATCCCTATCTAACTCTTCCAGAAATTCGTTCCAGGAGGCTTCCTTGGAGTGGCTAATTTCCGTCTGCAGGGACATTCTGACTTCCCTGTAGGACTCCCGCAGTCTCTGCTCCTCTCCCGGCCGCTGGATTTGACGTCGGTGGCACCTCTGCAAGGTCCGCCTGTGCCTTTGGCACTCGTCCCGCAGAAAGCAGATTGTCTCCGACCACCAGTAGACTTGGTTTCTGGCACAGGGGGCCCCCGCACGAGGCATAGAGGCATTACAGACTGCGTTTAGGGAGTCCGTTAGCGTACTCGCCCTCTCCTCAATGCTGCCATCCCCTGGTTCGATCCCATCGGAACGCCACGCCTGCATTACAGCCTCCTCTTCGGCCCGCTCCTTGTCGAACCTTGCCACGGCCCACCTAGGGAAGCTGTTCTGCGCCCCTCGCGGCAATTGCCTACCCGTTCCAGAAACTGCAACCTGAAATCGGATGTACCTGTGGTCCGATAAGGATTCCGGACCGACAAGCACCCTCCAATCTTCAACGCGGTGCGCGAGTGACGGGGTGGAAAACGTGAGGTCCACAATGGACCCCCCTGTGCCTCGTACGCACGTAAAAGTGGTGCCCCGGTTATGAAGGACCAGACCCAGTGCCGCTGCCCAACCAAGGACAATGTCACCCTTCCTTTCAGAGACTGGGGAACCCCACGCTTGATGATGAGCATTGAAGTCCCCCAACACTATAGACTTCCTCGGCGCCAAACGTCGGACAGCACCACTCAAAATGCTGAGCCAATTTTCGAGCTCCGTTACACTTCTGTTTGGGGAGAAGTAGACTCCTAAGATCGCCATCCCTCCCCACATGGCCGCCACATAACCCGGTCCTCTCTCTATAAGTGAGAGAGGAGGGGAGCGTGCGGCAGAGGAGGGGACCATGATGGCAACCGTTTCGTCGCTATCTCCGAGCCAGTTTGTCCTCTGTGGGACATGGTAGGGCTCCGCCACTACCACCAAGTCCAGTTTCCACTCCACCATGTGCTGAAACAATATATCCTGGGCACGTGCGGAGTGGTTTAGGTTCCCCTGGAGAAGGTTGAAGTGGTTGCGACTGGCCATTAGTGTTCCATTTCAGCCTCCTCACGAGCACCCTGGCTCCCCGTCTGCACCAACAACGGCCGATTCCCTAGGATAGTCTTCCCCTTCTTTGCCGGAGGGGAGCAAAACTTACCCCCCATAATATGGTCTGCCGGCACCTTTGCATCTGTACAAACCAAGCACTTTGGTTGAGCCATACAGTCTATCGCCTTATGGCCCGGCGCCCCACAGCGATAACAGTTGCCGCTCCTATCAACCTCACATGGGCAAAGTTTCTTCATGTGACCCGGCGTCATACATTTAAAGCAGCGGGGTGGCAACGGATCTAATACCTTAACCTGCGGGCAGGTCCAGCCAATCATCAGCCGCCCACTTTCTAAAATCTTTTTGGCTGCCGTCGTTGGGCACTTGATCATTACGGTGCCCATTCCCCGCGGACCGTATCGGATGGGGCCGACCTTGATCTGGTCCCCAGTACACTCCCCCTTCTCTGCCATTACCGCCTTTATATCCTCTGCAGTGACAGAATCATCAACACCGGCGATACGGAGATCGGACAACTTAACCGGCCTGTGGACACTGGCCTTACCCTCTAAGGCCGCCCTCAGTTTGGCCGCCAATAAATCGGCTTTCTCGCCACTAGTGGCCCCGAAAATTTCAATTAGGCGGGTCCCTGACTGCGTCGTCCTCATCTTCATGTTGTCTATGCCCAAATCGTGCATCTTGATCTCCTGGCGTGCCATCGCAATCGCCTGAGGATAGGTGAACCCCTTCTCCACCCCCTCCTCTGGGATTGTTACCACAATCGCAGAGGAGAGGGGAGGAGACAGCTTCTTCTTATTTGTCCCAAGTCGCCCTGCAGGAGCTGCTGCAGCCGCTGGGCCCACTGGGCCCGCTGGACGTGTACTCGAGGTTAAAGCAGCCTCCGCATCTGCTGCCTTACGTCTCCGTTTTTTCTCCCCCTTGCTAACCACCTCTGACCACGTTTCCGCTGCAGTAGGAGCAGGGGCGGAGGTGTATCCCATCCTGGTTGAAGGCTGGACGCCCGGTGGAGCCGTCGCAGTTCCAGGGTTTCCCGCCTTCTGAGCAGGTGTTGCTTCATTTACCCTCTCCCTTAGCTTATCCACCGCCAGCGGTGGTCGCATCACCGGCGCTGGAGGAAACCGCATTTCAAGCCCCTCTATGCGGGCATTTATCATAGTCCCAACAGTCCGCGTGATAGACGCCTTCAGCTCTTCTATCCAGGTAGCTGGTGGCACCTGACAAGGGGTCCCCTGCATAGTAGCAGTCACTGGGTTGGAGCGTTGCTGTTGTTCCCATTGGCTGCTCTTCTCTGCCATGTCCCTCTTGAAAGCCCTTAGCTCGTCCCTAACCAACCTCAGTTCAGTGTTGAGCCTCTCATTATCAGCTCTCAATCGGCGGGTCTCTTCATTCGCCGATTTGTCCATGAGGCTCTCAAAAATTTGGGCCATGTCAGCCCGTGCCTTCAGAACCGTGAGTTTGTGCTCTTTCCTGAGGTTACCAGAATCCTTGACCACTTCCAACAGGGCTGCCAACCGATCCTTAGCCACCGCCATTAGTTCATCTGTTGGTAGCTGTAACCCCTCCAACGCACTCTTCACGGGGGAGGGGGACCTCTTCTCCCTCCTTCTCTTCTTCGTTGGCTTCTCCGGCGAGGATTTCCTACTATCCTTCCTAAAGTCCTGATTTTTCTTCCCGTTCTTTTCCACATTCTTTTCTAGTCTTTCTAACTCATGTTGTGCTTTGTCTACATCTATCATATCCCTCCTAAACGATAGCAACTCTTTCGCGGCTCCTAACCCAACACAAGGTCCAGCCACCTGAGTCATGTCCCTCTCGGTGAGTCGTCTGGTTCTACGTCCCGCCATGGCTTCAACAACTTCACTTCCATCCGAATCTGAGCTATCACCGAAGACCATTCTAGACGGACGCTTCCGTCCTGAAGTGTCACTCATAGGAGTAGCACAGCGACTCCCCATTAGTGATGACAAGTCCGTGTCATCTCCAGCAGCGCTGACACCCACTGCCTTTGCAGCAGATTTAGCACTTCTCAAAATACGGCCACAGTTTACACTCGGACTCTGGGCGATGTCCTGACAGCGGTTGTCGCCCCCCCCAGAATACGAGGGGCAGCCCGTGGCTGGTGCCACGGGGAGGGATTCTCCGACTGCAGCGCAGTCGGTACCCTCCTGGGGTATTGTCTTTTTGCAATCCGCCATTGTCATGAGTATATGAACCTCTTTTTGTAGGGGTAAGATCCCAGCTCCCCTTTGGCTTGGTTTTTTAGAGTGGTATCCTTCCACGCAGCCCCCACCTGAAGTGGCAGCCCCCAGCCTCTACACCACGTACAGAGGTCCGGTATTCACCACACTCCCCGCTCGCACCGCCGCTACCCGGACTATCCAGGACGCCGGCCGAGCCCGATCCGCGCCGCCGCTCCCCAGCATAATTCCAGTACGCCAACACGAAGCAACCCAATACCGCTAAGGCGGTCACAACCACAAACGCGGACAGAACCGCAAGCTTCCCTATCCCCCCAGGCGGCGCCAGGACAAAACCAGCACCGCCTCAAGATTGCCAGATTATTCGCCGTCACTGTAAACAATAACAATTGTTTACAGTGACGCCCAGGGTGCACCGGCCCTCCCAATGTCGTTCCCAGCGAATGCAAGCATGAACTAGGACAAACATTGATTGAGCACGCGAGGAGGTTATCCGACCTAGCACCCCGTAATCACGACCCCTGGAAAGGTACCAAAACATTGGGAATTAAAAAATAAGTACATAAAATAAAACGCAATGTACACCAGCCTTACTCGGAAAATGAGACACAATAGATATTTCATTGTTGTCTGGACACCGGTATCCAGTTGGGATTTTATGAACTAATCCGCAAGATGTTTTATTTCAGTGACATTTATTTAAGTTTTATTGATTTGTAGGCTGCGAGTTATTTTTTAGTTATTAACATTTATTGTAGGTAGTCAATAGTAGATTGTTTACCAAGGGCTGTATGACACCCATAACAGTCGAGTGTTTTGGCGCCCGAACGAAGTGAGGGCGCCGATAGTTCGAGACTGTTATGGGTCCATACACCCGAAGTAAACACTCTACTTTTCATTTTGAATATGAGGAAAGTAAAAACAAACAAAAAGGTTTCTACGATTTTAATTATTTTATAATGTAGCAAAATAAGCTGTATAGGCTTCTGTGCCTTTGCCTACATACTTTTGGTAAATAAAAGTCCAAAGAGATTACAGATATCGATTTGACATGACACCCCCTATTCTTATGAAAAATTTATTATAGCCCTAGGGCCGCCACATATCACTTTCAACCCGCATTTTAGGCAAGTTATGAGTTACTTTCAGAATATGAGACATGAAAAAGATTTTATTATTCAACTCAACATTCAATTCAAATCAACACAATTTGAATGTTAACACTAGAGTGCTCGCGCGGGCTACATATGTAGCCCACAGTGAAAGGTATTCCTCTAGTACAGATCGTCCATACTTCTAATAGTGTGCCATCTTCCTAGGCGCATAAATGTAAGCGCAGTTCATTTTTATAGTAGGGCGGGACCGGCTTTGGGACAGATCAAAAAATTCAAAAAGCTAGACTGTGAGAAAACACTATTGCATAAGAACAACAATCATAATAAAATGATTCACTTAACAAGTTAAAAGAGTTGAACGAATAAAAAAATATTGATCTGAATAGGTCCGGAATATGTAATTTTTTAATATATTTTCTACACGTTTATTTTCAGTTCATAAATCAAAAAACTTGTTGCACTATTGTTAAATTTTGATAATGTATTTAGTAAGATATAAAGTGAAGTCGTCACATTATAACTTCTTTACTTTAATTAAATAAGTGTGTTATGCAAAATACCTACATCACAATGGGCTGCATATGTAATTACCCCGCGCGAGCATTGCAGGATTTGCAGGCGAATTTAAGGCGCGTGTACTCTAGTGTTAATGTTAAGACTTGGCCAACTTTTAAAGCTACAGCCGCGGCTTCAAGTGTTATAATGCAATTTTATAATTGCTTTATTTTAAGACTAATTTGTTCTAGTGTAAAATAATCTGGAACCGTGTCCGTTGAAAATTAATGACAAAGTATCAATCGGATTACGCTGAGCGTGAATTCGCCATTTACATAATAGATTTTTCTTTCTCTTTCAGATTTTCTTTTGAACATCGTGAGAAGGCGTCACAAAAGAGAAGAGCGATTGTTATGTTCGGCAGGCAAGCACATACAATGGACTCGAACAAACTCCCACCGACTGTATAGTAGAAAATCAAATAAAAAGGCACAATTAACTTGAAGCGAACAATGTGACGCAACGCCATCTATCGAAAAGTTGATGAACTTGAGTGAAAGTGGTTTGAATCGGTGTTTGGTCGTCAGATTTTCAAAATGAAGCTGAATCTTTTTAAACGGTCGATGATATTTGCGACCTTTTTCGGTGCGTGTCTGTGTATCGCGCTGATCGTCGCGTCTTTGGGAACTACGCATTGGATAGATGCGCGAGCGAGGAGGACGTCAAATCCCTTGGAGTCCGAAGGCCGAATCAGTTTTGGACTCTTCGAAGGGCGTAAAGAACTGAACTTTGGTTATGGGTGGCGTAACCATGATTTTAGTGGTAAGTGAAACGTTGAAACCACTTTTTATAATTACTAAGGAATTTGTAAAGTTCAGAAGTAAATCCTACTAATATTACAAAGGCGAAAGTTTGTCAGTTTGTTTGTTTGTTTGTTTGTTACTCTTTCAAGCTAAAACTACTGCACCGATTTGGATGTTAGGCACACAGATAGAAAATAACCTGGATTAAAACATAGGCTTCTTTTTATCCCGCTATTCCCATAGGAACGTGAACCGCGCGGATGAAAACGCGGGCGGCCGCTAGTGTAAAAAAGTAAAATAAATATTGCATAGTAAAATTTTGTCATTCAAGTATTTAATACTAGCATATTCTAAAATGTAAACTACGTATCCCGTTAGGGCGACATGAGACAAGTTGCTTTTTTACCGACTTCAACAAAAAAGGAGGGAGGTACTCAATTTAACGCATATTATTATTATTATTATTTTTTGTCTGATGTATGTATACCGATTACTCCGGTGTTGGTGATCCGATTTTAATAGTTGTTTTTTTGTTCGATCGGGTACACTGTCAATTTGGTCCCATATAATTTTTACGAAGATCTGGCTAGTAGTTTTTTCATAATCTTGAAAAATATCAATCACCTTTTGGCAAGTAGTCGTTTACCTAGATGACATTGTTGTGTATGGGCTGATTTTTAGTGTAAGTAACGGCACATGATGTAACTAAAAAATCTGAAATAAAAACATTTTATAAAAAAAATCAAACCGACTTCAAAAAGTAAAAAATAAAACTTTTGGAGTCGGTGCTAGCTAGCTAAGGCCAAAAAAATATATAGTTAATAGAAGTGCAATGTAGAATGCCCTGGCTGGCACCGACTCCAAAATTTTATTTTTTACTTTTTGAAGTCGGTTTGATTTTTTTTATAAAATGTTTTTCTAGTATATTTTCTTGTTTAATATTTATTATCTATTCTTCTTCTTTTTTCTTAATTAATGGCGTGCGTAAAATTCGCGATTTTGTCAATGTCAAGTGAATATATTTTGTAATATATAGAAATTGTACGGTAGATTGAGTAAAAAATGTAGCCTCACAACACGTGTTATTACGAAAAGAACTCCGGTGAAACTCCTTTATTATGTAAACTACGCCTTCCATATACTGGCGTTGACAACCCCATCCGTTGGAGTCTCGAGAAAATGGAAATCAAGCTGTTTTTAATTACATAGTTGAGTACTATCCATCCACATCAATTGTTAGCTTAGATTGGTAATCGATCACCTTGGTACTATTGACTTGACGAATTCGGATCTCTAGTACGATTAATGAGACTTAGGATATCAAAGTGGGTCACTGTACCACCAATGGTACAACTAAACCGGTATGATTTCAAACCATAAAGTTATTAAAGTCAAAGTCAAAGATTTTATTCAAATAGACTTATAGATAAGTACTTTCGAATAGTCCAAAATTTTTTTTCCCTACCAGCCATTCAGGACATCTTTTAAGTGATAAGAAGAACGGCCGCAAGAAACTTATCAGCTTTAACAGAAACAACAAATTTACAATGGAACATGTTGTTGCCAAGCACAAATTTACAATTTTGAAATATATTTAATATAAGAGGAAAATTTTCCAATATTCAATTATTAGAATATTTTCCTTTTATCTAATTTATAATAGTTATGTTTTATGTTAGTATCACATCTATGCATTTTGGTCTTTCAAATAATCATCTACCTTGTAATAACCTTTGCTTAAGAGTGACTTTTTAACATATATTTTAAATTTATGCAAAGGCACCTTTTACGTTTCCAGTAAAAGCCGGTACACATCCAGCACGCCGTTGGGCATGGTGTGGCACAGCCGGCCAGCTAGCCGCAGCGCTCGTGTCAGCCGGAGGTGCCTGTGTGTTGGCAGCATTAGGATCTGCGGCGAGGAACCGGTGCTCGCCAAAACCGCTGCTTATTGGGAACTCATTAGCAGGTAAAACTCTTTTCAATTACTTATCTGTATGATAAGATTTGGATCATCCACTTTAGCAGTTAAAGGGAAGTAAGGCCGTTTAGCGTGCTATTTTCTCTGCCGGCCAGCTAGCCGCGGCACTGCTGGAGGAGTCTGTCTGTAAGCAACACTAGGGTCTGCGGCGAGGAAACGATGCTCGCCAAAGCAGTAGCTTAAAAGGAACTCCTTGGCAGGTAAACCTTTTTTCTATACCTCGTGTGTATTAGAAGATATGAATACAAGGTAAGATAGTAAGTAGGTTTTGTGTGCTGTTCCCTGCCGGTCAGCTAGCCGCGGCACTCGTGTCAGCCGGAGGTGCCTGTGTGTTGGCAGCAATAGGGTCTGCGGCGAAGAACCGGTGCTCACCAAAAAAGCTGCTTATTGGGAACTCTTAAGCAGGTGCAACTCCTTTCTATTCTTTATTTTTGAGGTGCAGCGAATATCTGAAGTGGACTCCAGGATAGATAGGTTCAAGATATTTACCATCCAACTCAAACTTGTATAATATGTGAACGGTGCGCTAACGTGTTCTCAATGCACACGGTACACTTCACTTCAATAATTGGATACATCAGCCATTTCCGGGCGCATCAGCACAAAACCTGATGATGGCCGAAATCGGTCGGAGTGCATCATGTCTTCGTTTATATCAGAAGATATGGATCTTGCATACGTAGTCAGTAGGCCTAGCATGAACGGCTTTTATCGGCTCGATAACGTGCCGCTGTCCCGCTCACATCTTAGCGGAGTAAGCAAGACAGCATGATGCGCTATATCATATCGCGTGGCTGGCGTAAATGTAACTGTTTAGCGTGGTATTTCCCTGCCGGCCAGTTAGCCGGGTCACTCGTGTCTGCGGCGAAGCAGTGCTCGCCAAAACCTATGCTTGTTGCATATGAAACTCTGTTAATAAAATTGTCATGTTAGGAAACTCTCTCGTTCCTAACATCACAAAGAGATATGATTATATGATTTTGGTTACAGCTAGGGTATGGCGGCAAAATAATTCGATTAAAATTGTAATTGACAAAACATTAAGGTAAACTTTAAAAGCCAGTCAGAATAAAAGTTGTGAGAATAACAGTAGGTTCATTACATTGCTTGAAAAGTTGAAACTTGCATGAATGACGTCACGCGAGGAGCGCGCGAAGTTTCATGATTAAAGCTCCGCGCTCCGCGAATTCGAAACTTCTGAACCAAACAAAATAAGTTGAGGCTATACTGTAACAAAGTTTAAAATTTATCAAGTAATATAATGAACCTACTGTTATTCTCATAACTTTTATTATGACTGGAAGTTTACCTTAATGTTTTGTCAATTACAATTTTAATCGAACTATTTTCCCGCCACACCCTTGCTGTCACCAAAATCATAGACCAATCTGAACCTTATCTCCATCATCACAAGTCTCGTTTTCCGTTCCAGTTCTCTTCACCCTGGGAGCGATATCGGTTTGGCTGACGGAATACTTCCTGCGGCTCCAGTACAACGTGATGTCGGACGAGGACCTCGCCAACACGTGGTCTTCTGACGGGATGGCTGATCTGGGCCTGTCGTTTTGGTAAGATACCATATTATTATATTATTACACAAGCGGCCGCACGCGGTTTCCCGAGGGAATATCGGGATAAAAAGTATCCTATGTTCATAACCATGCTATCTACTATCTGTTCATTCAAATTCGTTCAGTAGCTTTGGAGCCTATTCAATGCAAACAAACAAACAAACAATCAAATCTTTCCTCTTTATAATATTAGTGTAGACAAAGGCCCGGGAAAAGCACTGTTTGGCCACAAAGTTTTGTGTGTGTGCGAGACTCGGTGTTTTGCTTAGGGGATTCTATAACATGAAAAATTATGACAAACAGCAGAACAGATCCTTAATTGAAAATAAGTATAATACAAGAAGGGTAAGAGAAAGAGAATTAATTGTATCTAGTCCTAGAAAGAATTACGGGTAAAGAAAAAATAAATACATCATCAGTCTTTTCTGAAAAGACTGCAAAATCAGTAGAGAAATGTAAAAAAAAAGTTAAAGTGTGTATTGCTGGATGAAAATAGTTTTTATTTTAGCGTTTAGGCTAAACATATTAAATTTATTTATACATAGGTTGTAATTATAATAAATAAATTTCTTCTTCATTAATGCATGTCAGCCGTCTAGTTAAAGCGAATAGTGTTATTATAGTGTTGTAGGTAAATCATAGAATATACTTAACAAAACTAATAGAAAATGTTAACAAGCGCTGTCTTGCCAACAACCTGATGCTTACAGATTGGCAAGGTTTTAGACTAAGTATATTTATGTATAGATTTTGAAATAATTCAATAAATAAAAAAAGAGCTATGGACCTCAGCCGTCGTTCAAACGTGTGACACGTTATTGTAAAATACAATTAAATTAATTAACGATGATGATGACCCTCAAAGCGGGTGGAAGCTGTTCCAAGTAACGTCCTTCTAACTTATATTATAAATGCGAACGTGTGTTTTTTGTTTGTCCTTCCGTCACGCCCTAAGTAACCAACCAATCGACTCGAATTTTGGCATAGAGTTAGTTGAAAAAACGGAGAGTAACATAGTTTACTTTTTTTATCCCGATATTTCCACGGGAATGACAACCATGCGAGTAAAACCGCGGGTGTCCGCTAGTATTAAAATTACATTAAATAACTCATCTTTAAATAGACTAGAGCCTGTTTCACGATCGGCAGATAAGTTTTGGATAACTTATCTGGCAGATGATCGCCAAATTTTTCATGTTACAACCACAGTGTAACTAAGGATCTAACAGTGGGAAAAAACCCTTGAAACCTGGAGGCTATGCCGCTTTTGACAAGACTTTTATAGTATTTGACAGGACATATGTCATTGTCCCGAGTGAGCGTATGGCAGCTCGGGCTCGCCTACATCCCCTCTCGCCCCGCGAACCCCGCACGATTGCTCTGGCAAAACGTTTCCGTCGGACGACTGTATGCATAGATAGACTGTTACAACTAACTGATAGTTGTAACATTCTATCTTTGCATACAGTCAGATAAGTTATCCAGCCCGACTGATTAGTCTCATATAATATAAGTCGTTACTTTATTATTACTATTATTATACTTGTTTATTACAAGTCTTGATTGGATGATAAGATTCACAATCACAATTTACTAAGGGTCTGTTTCACGATCGACCATATCTGTCTGAATTAACGGCATAAGAGGTTATGTTCATTTGACAAGGGGAGAGAGGTTCTTGGTTGTAGGCAAAATGTAATAAGAATTTATTTTTGTAATTATGATAAATTCAAATAGAAACATATTAAAAAAAAAATCTACTCGAACCCACGACCTTTGGAAATCCGGTCCAATCAATGCTCGCCGATCTCATCTGAGAATTCACTTGTGGCCCAGTTGATTTTTTACTATATATTTCTATTTAAAATTTATCATAAATACAAAAATAGCATTGAAAAATGCAAAAATTCAAAAATCATAAAATTTATTTATCCTTCTCAGGTTAGTAGTAGGAGCATCCATAGCAGCAGTGCTGAACATCATTTGCATCGGAGTCGCCGCAGCCGATGGTCGGAACTCGGATACAGTCGCACCAGCTTTAGAAGAAAAAGTCAATGGCGCTATCATGCTATATTGATCTCTATGGTCATGGAAATGGTCTTTTGTAATCAAGAACAAGTATGTGTAGCAGTGAAAAACAATTGGAACTATATGGACTAATTTGCGTGTAGTGAAACCTGTTTTCAAAGAACATTTAAAACAAGTGAATGGAGCTACAAATGATCAAAATCGAAACCATAAGTTATTAGTCTATTATAACTATTTTTGCGTGCATTTACAAAGAAAATCTGTACGTTCGTAACGCTTTGTAAAAAGTAGACGATTATATTATTGTGAACTGACCATTATTAACATTCCATGGCATCAAAAAACTGTATAGACCATGCAGTAGCCACCATAAGGTCTAGTTTTGTATTCAAGAATTAATTGAGGTAAAAAACATTTTGAATCTTAAGTGTAAGTGATCATAAGGTTGAATTAGCCGTGTGGGAAGTGTAATCTCGAAACTCAAATACTATGTACCTATAATGTAAACTATTTTTTAATTTGAGATCTGTTATGTTAGTCCAACTTCTTATCAAAATAAGTTTAATTATTATTGAAGGCTGAATGTTAACTTGTAAGATTATTGTATCCATAGGATAAGTAATGTAACGTGTCCGTCCGTTTATAAATTCCTTTTTTAAGAATTAAATATATTAAATAATGATATACATTTTCGTAATAAATTATTATGGATTTACCTATATTCCTTTTATTCTGTTGTCGGCACATAATCAATAAAGAAAACAAATATTAGCTAAGTACTCTTAAAATCTATTATTGCATCTCTAAAACTATAAATACCCAATACTTTTAACCTGTCTTGAAAATATGCCGAAAACTGACTAAAAGAAGTACTTACAAATTTTTAATCATATATTTACAGTATTTAATTGTTGAATTGTATGTAATCGTAGTAATTATATACACGTGTATTAAATATTATTGTTCTATAAAATATGCATGATTATGTGGTATTATTTTTATACTAATTATTACTGAATTCATTTGATTTTACGAACAAATTGATCAAACTTTCAGTTGTATTGTATTTTGTATTTTTCTACTTTATTTTTTTAGAGGCGAGGTTTATAATCTCACGTTTTAATTTATTAATTAAGTTTAACCTCATAACTTACTTAATCCGTCCAAAGTGAAAGCAGCTACAGTCGGATTTTTCTTTCAGTAAATTAATTTGAATGTCATTTTATAAAAATAATTCTGCTTTGAAATGTAGCTTTAATGATAATTGAATTTGTGTGAATGGGATCAATTCTTACTGAACTGAAACTAGATCTGAGCAAATCATCACGAAAAACAGTGGAACAACACAGCAGGATTGGTTTTACAAAGTGACACTGGCACTTGTCAATTTACTGAATTTAAAATCTGACTATATGTATAAGATCCTATAATCGCCAATGTTGGATTTATTTGGCACCCATTTTTCCTGTATTTACTGTATGAGGACATACACGAATAGAATTTAATACTCGTCTGCGTTCAGAGTTTAATTCTCAACCTTATTACCTCGTAATAAGGTCTGTATGTCAAAATTTTACTCCTGCACGATAGTAACGTTTGAACATATTTGCAAACTTCTCTACTATAGGCCCTCTGCTGTCATATGTTTCCGACTCGAAAATCTTTGTTCTCATTACGATAATGTTTCTAGATCACGGTAGATATAGTCACGTAACAACATGTCAGATAAATCCAAGTCCGGCCGCACTCAAAATTTCCGTTTAATTAAAAATTAACTTTATTTGGTAGACTTAGGGCCTGTTTTACAATAAAAAATTAAGTTCTGAGTAGCTTACCCCCTTTTTATAACTGACGAACGGATTGTGTTGGCTATGGACAGTTAAATTTTGACATTTCTTCTATGGAAAAATGTCAAAAGTCAAAAATAACTGTCCGTAGCCAAAACAAGCCGTTTTTAAGTTATCGAACGAGTGTAACCTACTCGGAACTTATTTTTATATTGTAAAACAGGCCCGAACTTTACGAAATGAAGTGGAAATCAAATTTAGACATTTCTTCTATGGAAAAAATGTCAAAATATTTGGACGGACAGTTGTCTGTAGCCAAAACAATCCATTAATAGTAAGATAAAGGAAACCGGGGTAAGTTGGCAGATGATTTGTTTGACACATTTTTCATATCACAACTGTCACATCTACACATAACTTACTTTTTGATTGTGAAACAGGATCTAAGGAACTGACAGAAATATGTCAGAAACGAATTCTCTCAGCGACCACTTTAAGCGGTTAAAGCGTTAAAAGTTACGCGTGTTAAACCTGTTTCGTTATACATTGCTCGCTAGGTATTAAATGTGTCTACAACATCTACGGAATAAAACGCTTTATCTAAACAAATGATAAGTATTACGTTTCTCATAAATTATTAACACTAGCCGTGCCATTAGATTAAGTTTGTATTTTCCCGATATTTGTATAAGTTCAGTATTTTGTACATTTTTGTGAAATTAAATACCTACTAATTGGAATAGTGTTTTTTTTTCAATTCAAATCAAATCTTTCATGTGGTCATCGAGGTGTACGGTTAACGGCAATTGCGGTTTATACAAAATGTCAAAATTCTACAGACAATTCCGAACTCGACGGCCTACGTCTTAAAGTTCAAAGTTGATTAATTATTTGACAGAGATATGTAAAGCCGTAGCTGCTGTACTCTGTACAAGTTGGGTAACCAGTAGCCCTTCGTCGACTTGTCGAATATGGGCGCAACTCTTCATACGTGATCGCTGATGCTATAGCGCTGTTTCGGTCGCACACAGAGTCGAGTATTAACTGACTATGGAAAAGGAATCTTATTATAAGGACCTAAGATTACGCTGTTATCCCCAAGGTAATTTTTTCTTTTAATCAAAAATTTTGGATCAATTACTCACTTATTTATGTAATATAAATTTAATAAAAGTTTTATTTATTTTTTTATCACCCCAATAAAATAATTTTTATCAATTTTAATTATTAATATAATTATAGTTGCGTTGCACGTAAACGCCATCGGCTGTCGCAGTGAAGTTGACAGCGATGCCGACGGCACTACGCGATAGGCCCACATTAGGTACCAAAAACAAACCTAACAGGGTTCATGTTTTCGGTAATGTGGGCCTACCGCGTAAGTAGCCGTAACGCAAAAAAACAAGGGGTTGCACTCCGGGAGTGCCGGCAGAAGTGAAAGCCGCTTAAACGAAACAGCAGGCGCAGGCATACATTTTCGGCGCGGGGTAGAAAGAGGGGGATATTACTTCCTCTCCTACGCCGCGCACCGGCGCTACTCTCCCAACGTCTTACGAATTTTCGATCAGGTCACGTGTCCTGACGTGACTTTAAAAAATTTTACCCATCCCAAAAATAAAAAAAAACTGATGTGCACAACGCCGCTAAAGAGGTTTTCACTTAAGGCGGTACCCCCACCGAAAGTGGCGCCGCGTTGAATTTTATTTAATATCGTAATTCTAATACACAATTGTAATAAAACTTTACGTGGAATTTTTAGAGCTCATAGTCTAGTATTTTTAGACGGTATCATTACATTCCCTCGTAGTCACGATAGCAAAACTGCTAAAAGTGGCCGTTTTTGACACATTCGCTATCTACTTCTACGAATGACTATGACGAAATGTAGCGATACCTTCTAAAAATACAAGACAATGGGCTCTAAAAATTCCACGTTTAGTTTTATCAAAATTGTGAATTAGAATTACGATATTAAATAAAATTCAACGCGGCAACACTTTCGGTGGGGGTACCGCCGAAAGAAATAAAATCAAAATTAAACGTTAACTTATTACGAGAGAAAGAACAATTATACATCCCCAAATAAAAACATAACAAATGGAGGTATTTACACTTACAAATAACGCAATCATAATACGCTTACAGTTTTACCAGTACCCTTTGTACGAGCAAGTGCTAATTTCGAAAACTAAGCGGTTAGGTGATGGATGGCTGAGAGTCAAAATTATCGAAGCATAGCAGCTACTTTATCATACAATTAAAATAACAAATGAGTAGCCTGACTAATATAAAAAAGAACTTAGGGCCGGTTCACTTATATGACATAATCATTTGGCAGTTGTAATATGAAAAATAATAAAATACTAGAGGCCGGGCGCGGTTTCACCCGCGTGGTTCCCGTTCCCGTGGGAATTTTGGGATCAAAGCTATCCTATCTCTTAAGTTGGACCAGACTGCTCACGGTGTGCCAATTTAATTTAATATCGGTTAAGTAGTTTAGGAGTCCATCGCGGACAAACATCGTGACAGGCAGGAGATTTATATATATTAAGATATACATAGGTATAGAACTTATCAGTAAGTGGTGATACCGGCCCTTACTGTTACTATACATATAGGTAATTTTGTTTTATGTAGATAAGCTACATTTTTATTCTTTTACTTTCTATAATCAACATACCTAGTTGAGAGTTTGATCTATAGATCTATCTATATCTATAGATGATAATTTACGGTAGGTACTAAACAAAGTTTTACGCATCCATACTACTATATAAACGCGAAAGTAAACTCAAGACTGGCTGTTACCATTTCACGCAGAAACTACTGAGTGCTCGATCGTGAGCGCGTCGTTTTTTGTATGAAACGGCCGCCATCTAGCGGATTGCGCCACGTACCACACCAACGCCATACAAAAGCCTAACGCGCTTACTATCGACCGCGAGTAGAAAAATCTGGCACCAAGTACACTGAACGAATTTTGTCATAGAGGTGAGCAGACCTCGGAGAAACGAGCAATGACGTGACATCATTCACTTTAGAACCTTATCGCATTGACGCACACGGAAACCAAGCTCTTTCTGTCCACAAAATATGTTATTCAATATTATAATGTTACCATGGAATTTTACTATGGAATTATTAATACCATGAACGTGACAAGGTTTTTATGTCATTGCATGTGACTGTAGGCTACTTTTTGTTCGACCAAAGTAGCGTTTAAGTCAGCGTGAGTTTTCTCACCTTACTCTCTTACGCCGCAGTTTGCGAATAGAGTTTATTTCTCAACCTTATGCTCATTGCATTAAGGCTATCTGTTAAAATTTTACTCTCACGCGATGGTAACGTTTGGACATTTGCAATCTCACACTAGGAAGTGTTTTCACCGAAAAGAGCTAGCACTAGCAACGCGCTTTCTCTGAAACTAGCATACCTACAAAATAAGACGAAATCTAGAATTAGGACTTCATCGTAGTTAAAAAAAATCTAAGAGGGCTGTTGGTGTAAGTAAGTACTTAGGTATTGAAAAATATATCATAAGTACACAGCCACCTAGCCTAAAAAGGTAGACTTGTAATAAAATAAACCGTAATAAAATATATTTAATCTAAGCAAGTAGAAGCACCTCTTCAAAATGATGGCCCTTTACTTAATATCGTAAGTATCTTTTCAATTTAATTTTCAAAGAACAAGAGAGCCTTTCATTTTGCTGTGACTGGCGCTCTTGTTCCTCGGTAACACAATATATTCTGTTATTTTCTGTGCTTACGAATATTTCTAAGCATCGGGTTTGAGTGGAAGGAGGCAAAACACATTATTGTCTGGAGTCTTCCGTAAAATCTTGTTACGAACGAACGGAAACATTACGGCGCGGTTTCAGTGGCATAAGAAAAGCGGAAGTTCTTGCTCGTAATGTTACTTGTACTAAATCTGCCTGCCTAACTACCACCATCGTAACTTAGACCCTATTATCACCATCATCATCATTTCATCGTTTGTTTGTTTATTTGTTAATTTGTTACTCTTTCACTCAAAAACTACTGAACCGATTTGGATCAAGCTTGCAACACAGATAGAAGATTGCCTGGATTTAAACATATTTATTAATTTATTTAGAACGATAACCACGCTGGTGAAAAAGCGGGCGGGCGCTAGTGTGATCTAATCTTTAGTTGGTAAGGTTGGCTCCATGGCTGTCTCTTTATCAACAGTGTTCCGAGTGCTAAGTGCGAGTTTTTTCTACTCAGGCGCGTTAGGGTTTGTGTTATGTGGCGTCTGTGTAGTCCGTGGCGTAATCCGCTAGATGGCGGATTTCATGCAAAAATCGACGCATTCACAATCGACCATGACTAGAAAATACTCGCACTAAACACTCCGGTAAAAGATAAGATAGCCAATTACGCAGTCAAAGATTGAGAATTCCGAGAGAAGAGAGATTGAAATCACCCTAAATCTTTAAATAGAAGAGATGAGGGCCAAGCCTTTTCCCGTTGTTACATATTGCTACAGTGATGTAGCTATTAAAATTAATAAAACTATTAGAATGCTACTATAATACTTTACAGGTAAGAAAACGAAGCTTTGATTTTCATTCGGCATCCGCTATGCGCATGTAACAAAACCTCAGCTTTATTTTTCTCTAACATTTTGCGAGAGCAAGAATGCCATTTTATTCGGGACATCGAGACAGTATGCTAGTTTACTGAGGCCATTGAAAACTTTATTGCTAGGAATTTACAAATTGTTTGATAATTGTTAGTATTTGAAACACAGGTTCTATTATTCTACGAGTACTCATACCTATGTTAATTCAATCATGTTTAGCTGGATGTAGGTACAGTAGTCGGTGATCTTCCTGGTTGACTACTTAGTATAGTTTTTTTGGAAGCGTTATTTAATAAAGTTATAGACTTATAGAAATCGTTTATATCACAAGTACCTAATAGAATATTAGTAGGTATTTCATTTGAATCATACATTATTTCTCTAACCTTATTACTTTTCGTATAAACGTGTCGTTCTAACTTTCGTATAAAATTAATAATAAACATATAGGCATACTACACTACCTTAGAGCTAGCGCAGACGACGGATAACGGAGGACTTTTTGTCCGCGACACGTCTTTATTGTTAACCAAATAAGATTCAACTTAGATCGCGTATATCCATGAAAAGTACGCGATAGTCCTCGTTATTTATTCAACTTTATGTTCTTAGTAATAAGGTCGTGTCGCGGACAAAAAGTCCTTCAATGTCCGTCGTCTGCGCAGGCCTTTATACTAACTATAACAAGAAAACGCCGAACAACTCGCAGCCGCGTGACATAGTACCGAGAACACTGGCGCCTGTTGCCCCGCTGAATACATAGACTCAGCCGCTGGGCAAGATAGGCACCAGCTCTCAGGTCTCTCGAGGCGTGGACCAGTCTTGCGGAAATATCTTTCATAAACTTTTTAGTGTCAGACGACCAAGGGCCTATTGTCTCTACTGCAAGCGCCGCAAACTCGTGGCTTACTGAGAGCGACGCATATATATTTGCGGCGCTTGAGAAATTGAGGACGTACCACGTATATGGGAAGGATCTAAGGTGTCTACACAGGTTGCATCCCATACCAAGGTACGACCCAAGCACCAGGGCACTAACGTCGCACCATCTGCTCTTTTACCATCATCCCTGAATAAACCACAAGGTTCCAGAGATGATGATGAAACTAAATCGTTCATCGCACCATGCCGATAGGCGCCTCTTGACCCATGGCGTCTGAACTCAAAGAATTTATCTTTTATATATATTAAAATATATAAATTTAATTTATATTTTAGTGTATGATGCACAATAGTTTTTGATACTATTAGATATAGTTTAATTTTATAAAATATAATAAAGGTAGAAAAATCGACTTATTTTATGGTAGGTTGAATTTATAACGATAAAATTTTGATTATGGAAATCGAAGGACCAAATTTTTTTAAACTAGGATTCATTGATGTTTTTGTTAACATGTATTGTAGGTAGGGTAGGAGCCCCAGTTGTGGGCACTTTGAAATTTTTCGGTATGTACCTTAACCGCGGCGGGGCCTTAGTGTGGCCACGACCAGGTAGTCTACCCTACTTTAACCTCCTGGGCCCCGGATTCTGAGGCACAATAGGTATTCCGTTGTTCTCTGAACATCTGTGGGTGTCCATAGCAAATTATAATACAGTTATAATTTTTAAATTTGTTACCCGTACCACCCCTTTGATATTCGCAAACAGTAAATATCTTCATGAAACTTAACTAAGGAATTCTGAATCAGGTTTTACTATGCCATAACGTCTAATATTTTCTCCCCACGTTTGAAGGCGTTCAGAAATCAATTCACAGGCAGGGCAATATAGCTTTGACCGTAATAAATAACTACAAACGAACTTACCCGTGAGCTCGTAAAAAGAAACTGCTTTTGTGCCCGGTGAAAGGACCCGAGCGACAGGCTAGTGAAGTGATATTAAAATTTGTAGACGAGAAATGGTATATATAATCTTTAACATTGATCTTTGAATAAAACTATGTAGGCACATGGTACTCCTACCAGTTAACGTGACCGTAAAAAGAGATGTGCAAAAGCACGACACAGCTATGTATACCGTGTCAAAGTATTGTTTAGATACATTTCAAGATCTTTCTAACTGCTTTTCATAAGTAAGTAAGGAGGATAGAAATAGGTAGGTACTAGTCAGCAGTGTGTCGCCGCCTAATCAGAACTGACTGGGGAGCTCCTCATGTACAAATTGGGCTGGCACTCTCTTTTTCAGCTGGTGAGTACGTAAGCCAAGTGTGGTATCGATCCAATCATGCCAAGGAGGTCGACGTAGCCCTAAATGAGACATTCAGGGTATTTACTGGCTGTCTGAAACCAACTCCACTAAACAGCCTGGACCCTTTAGCAGGGATAACACCTCCCTCAGTGCGCCGTGATCACAGACCTATATCGAGATGATGGTAAAAGTGTACCTACCTTGCGTGTCAAAAGTTTGATCCACGGTCTAAGTTTTACGACCTAAGCTTCAGTTCGCTTGAGACCATTGCCATGAAAAGACGCGTCACTCAGAAACGAAAATGGTTAATTTTGAAGTGCTTTCTTGCAAGAACTCGTCAATAACACTTACTCATCACTAAATCTCGCTCTTGACGTCATCCTAGGTACGAAAAATTCGACACGCTAGGTTCTCATAGGTACAGTTTGCGCACTTTTCGTCTATCTCGATATAGGTCTGTGGCCTTGATGTTGCCTGCGCTGTGAAAAAAGGAAGCAAGAATGCGATGAAAGTCATCCTCTTTTACAACACCATCCCCAGAGCCAGATTAAAGAGCCGTAGGAGTTTTCTGTGGAGTAGTACCGCAATCGGATTTCTGCCCGCAGATGCGAAAATCCAGGGTTGGCTCTCTAAATACCATCCTCCACCAGAATACACTTCTGCAATCCTGAAAAGCTGCCCTCCAGCCACAAGCTGCCGTGGCCAATCTGGAAATCACATAATCATCTGCGCACCCAGGTTGGCCGCTGCAAGGATAACCTCCAGAAGTGGGGATATGGTGGAGAGTGCACGTACGAATGTGGAGAGACCTCACAAACGATGGCACCTACTTGAATGCACCCTGTGCCCTCCCGCCAGCAGCAGAAGAACCTAATGGAGGCAGTAGACAACGCGATCCAAGTTGCTGTCCACTGGGCCAAACAAGTGTGGATCATCGACACGACGAAGAAGCGTCAATGTAAACTAAAGCAAAACTGAATTAAGTGAACTCAAATAATTTTTAAGTTCTTCTAATTAATGTTTTTTATAACCGTTCGATGATTACCTGTGGCCATCGATCTCATTACAACTTTCGCAATGGTTGGGCCTACGTTGGTCGGGCTGCATTTGTTTTCGTTAATCACTTACCTATTTCACTTATCCGCAAGGGGCTTGCGTGGTGGGTCATTCAAGGCCCATGTTCTTTATGCACCCATATCAGGGAGACCAGCGCCTCAATACAGTTACTGATTCTCAAGCAAGAAATAAGCTTTCACTTAAGAAAAGGAATATAAAGCAAAACTTTTCAGGCGAAAAGTCTTCATGCTTCTTTGTTCGATTGTTAACTGTCTTAATTTCCTTGATGGACTTACAAATTGTTACAATCGTAAGCTTCTGAGCACACGTTTCAGCCTTTGCGTCGCGTGTCTTCTCGCATCCAGCCTGATTGAATCGCACCCGCCAGCCGTAAGCGCGAGTTTATCGCAACTGTGTGACTGAGGTTCTGGCTGTGACGACAGCGTTTTCTTATACCTCAGATTATCGAGCCTACTTTTGTTTCTGATAATTAACAAAAAATGCATAATTACGAGTATGTCGTCGTCGTCGTCGTCTCAGTTACATGACACCCACTGCTGGGTATAGGCCTCCCCCAAGGATCTCCACGACGATCGGTTCTGTGCTGCCCGCATCCAGCGGCTTCCCGCGACCTTCACCAGATCGTCGGTCCACCTTACTCAATACTCAATAGTTTATTGCAAAACCATAATGTACATGTAGATGTTATAAAATAATGTAAGACCTTGTGGGGGGCCTACCCACGGAGCGTCGTCCGGTACGCGGTCGCCATTCCAGAACCTTCAACTGCCATCGGTTCTTCTCGCTATGTGTCCCGCCCACTGCCACTTCAGCTGAGCAATCCTTCGAGCGATGTCAGTAACTTTTGTTCTCCTGCGGATGTAGATGGATGTAGACGAGTATGTAGCATCTACGTAATTCGCTGATAGCGTAGCCGCGGGACGGACGGGACATGCAAATCAATCCATCAATTGCCATTGCCACGCGACAAACGATCGAGTTGCATCTACATTGTACAGTCGGGGAACTTCCCGGTTGACCAGTAGAGATTTTTTAGGGAGCTTTATTAAAAAAAGTAATAAATATACCTATAGAAAATGTTTATATCACAAGTAATAGAACATTAACAGGTATTTCATTATTTTTTTAACCTCAGTACTTTCTGAGAAAACGTTTCCCAAAAAAATCTCTACTGGTCAACCGGGAAGTACCCCGATTGTACCTAATAAAAAAAATGTATTGTTAAAGATTTATTACCTCCATCACCATAAATACTTATAGATAATATAGATTTGTAAGTTGTAGAACTATAACAACAGTAAGCTAGCCTCTGGAGAGTGGAGCACATGCCATTCACGCACGTCGCGTTTACTGCAACCGTGTGACCGAGGCCGAAGATGCGATGACAGCGATTGTTATTTGTAGGTATATTTCATGCAAACTTTATGGATAGAATAGACTCATCACATATCAAACGTATCATTCATATCAGAGTGGTCGTGGCCAACGGGTAAGTAGTAGTACTATAGGTAGCCGATGTAGCTTGCTTCACGATTTTCTGCCATTTCACCCTATTGGTCGTCATGAGGTAGCCCCCTCACCAAGGTATTAGTTTGGTCAATCCATCACATCGGTGATCGTCTGCGGGGTCTAGTGCCCTCCACTCTGCCTTAGATGACTATAGACTGTTCACGAATATGTGCTAGTACCTACTGAGATATTTTTTTCGCTCGTGATTGACTTAAGATGTGGCGCATAGGCAATCCGCTCTATCCGACGAGCTAGTACTGAGTAGAAACAAATCTACTCAGTACTAGCTCGTAACCCTACCTGACTCATAGACTAGCTAGACTAGAATAGAATATCTAGCTAGGAATCTGAAAAACGCTGTCAATTCTAAATCGCTTGCCGCTATTATTGTCACCACGGACTTATGTCTACGGTAAAACCGAGCAGGCTTCGGGCACGTTCGCGCGTTATTAGGGGTCGGGTTTGTGATCGAAAGTGAGGAATCTAATCGGGTTCCTTGGCACTTGAATGAGGGTCAGTTTTTGTAGAAAATAAAACTATTTTTTAGAAGGGCCTTTTCCCTTTTTAAATGAGTTCCTGCCTTATGTGGATTGGATTAGCCTACAATATCTTGTATTGAATAAATAATACAGGGTATTTTTCTGCGCAGAAGCCGATTGGGCTTTGGCTGCTTTAATAATATAGTGTTTTTAAGCGTTTGTATTAGGGTCATTTTTTTATTATTTGATGTATGTACGGTCAATAGCATTAGCATATGCGGCTTTACATTTTGCACTACGAAAACCGCCGTTATTACGAGCGAAATAAGGGCGCTCTCAAGGTCTACTCAAAGTTTAAAGCCGTAGCTGCAGTTGATTGTACTATTTCCCTAAATCATGCTAACCATAACGCATAACCAGTCTTCTTTCACTACCTTTGAAGAAAGGAATCCAAATAAAAGTCATCGTGATGGGAGTAGGATATGTGCATCTAAATTTCGAACTGAACATGTAAACAGTAGTTTCTTTGGAATGGCCCACAAAATTTTTAATAATTTACCTGTCGCTCTTAGAACGTCGCCGATAAAGGTGCTTAAAAATCGTCTTATGGCACTACTTGTTGACAAAGCCTATTATTCGGTGCAGGAATTTCTAAATGACAAATACTTGCAATGATTTAGATAATAAATAATTTTATGTTTATTTTGATTATTAATTCTATTGTTGATTATTATTTGACTTATAATTATTTATGACATTTAAATTTTAGTATTACATATTTTTGACATTGTGAATTACCTATACTATTATTCATGCATTTAATTTTTTATTATGTAGGTGATAGATATTTTTGACATTGTGAATTACTAATTATTAAATTGATATTTTAATTAACAAATAATTTAGACTTAGTTTCTAAGTGACATGGCTTGCGTCATCTTGTGCTTATATTTGTATACCTAGAATAAGGTGGAAATGTAGTGATACTAACAAACACAAGTTCTTCCATTATTGTAAAACTAACCTACATTTTACAAATAAATTATTCTGATTCTGATAAATATCAACATCAACATCAACATCAACAACTCAGACAGTAGATTTACCTATAATATTAGAATGTATTAGGTAATAACACAGATCATCTTTTAATGTTCTGTGGGTAATATAACTAGCTTTACTTAAGTTTAAAATGTATCAAACAATTACGATGTTACTACCAATAATGATTTTCTAATTTTCAGTTTCTTTGAAAATCCCTTGATCCTTCATATCAAAGTAAATCAAAAAGTGTATTTACTCCGAAATATAATTATATTTAATTTTATCCAATAATAATAAGACACAAAAAGATCTACTGGCGTGGGAAGTTAAATCACCTTAAATCTTAGTAATTTGGCCATTTTCCATTGAAATGTGGGAGGATTCTCTTAATGCTTGTTTATACAATACCGTGCTCTAATAACGTGGGCTTAAGATAAAATATTATTATTTCTTGCATTTCTTTAAAGATATTTTGTTAAGTTTAATTGAAATTTTCTAAATGCCAAACTGGCAGCTATAAAATTTTATAGGCAGTGTGTAGGAGCGTTAAAATTCTTCGAATACTGTTATTCTTGTTTTATTTTTAAATGAACTAAGTTAATTAATAAATAAACTAAAAAAATTAAAATAAAACGAGGTTTTGACGATAAAAACATGTTAAATCAAAGAAATAATAAAAATGCTTTACCTAACGAGAAAAAATAATATGTCAGTTATTTAACGGAAAACTTACGAAAACACATGGTAGGTATTAATGAAGAATAGAGGCCGCCCTCTCTAACTAACTACGAATGTTCCTGAAAAAGTTTCAAATCATTAATAATAGGTAACAATTAAACACGAAATGCTTATAACAAAACTAAATGTGCTGAAAAAATTAACTACAGTTTTTATTAGTCTTCTTATTCAAGGCTGAATAACAAACAACGTAAGAGTCCGAACGTTCAAGACACAACCTCGAAAAACTTTACGTGGAAAGTAAAAAAACCTTGGCCCGTTTTCACTATGACCACTTACCAATTCCTTGCTCAAACCACGCCAATGTCGTATTTGGTTTCGTCATTTTCAAAATTCGTTTTCCCTATGACACTTACGAGTTTTAAAGTTATTTTACTTGTCTAATTACTATACAATTTGTGACTGTCATGTACTTGTACAATAACTCATTAATTCGTGAGTATCATGGAGTAAACGAATTTTGAAAATGTCATAACAAAGTACGACATTGGCGTGGTTTGAACAAGGAATCGCTTAGTGGTCATAGTGAATAACAGATATTCAGAATCAAAAGGTAAACGTCAGTTGTGTCTTATTATAACGTCAGTTATATCTATCTATATTCATATTCAATATTTTTTTACTATCATTTTTGCATTTTTAAGGTTTCATAGCCTAATGGCAAAAAACGAAACCCTTATAGATTCGTCATGTCCGTTGTATGTCACAGACACTTTATTCCAAAACTATGAGGATTACACAGTTGAAACTTGGTAGGTACTTAGATGTATTCTGTAAACCGCTTTACGGTTTTTACACAAAAATAAAAATATATATATATACTAGCTGTTACCCGCGACTTGGTCCGTGTGGAATCCTTTTATACATGTATTAGTTTTCTGCCCGCGACTTCGTCCGCATAGATTCTACTTTCCCCTTAAGGGAAAATCCTTTCTTACCTATCAACATGCCAAATTTCAACTCAATCCGTCAAGTACTTTGAGCTCTGCGTTGATAAGTATATCAGTAATTTTTGCCTTTTATATATTTAGATTTTTGTCTGGGATGGAAGTACTATGGCCGATAAATTGATTAAGTACTTACCTAACGATTTGTTAGCTTATGAGGTTGGTCAGTTGTAGTAATAATTAACAAAATTCAGTATACATTTTGGGAACCGGCAAAGCTGTTGAATTTCATTTGTTTTTGGTAAAAATACTGATCAAAGATTTTCACAAAATATAGGTTTGTTTATTTGTTTTAAGTTTCAACCATGAGCCTAATAATAATAAAATAAGTCACTTTTACTTTGAAATTAAATGATTTTTCTTACAAAAGTCCATCCTCCTTTTCACCCCTTTGGGGATGGAATTTTCAAAAATGCCGAGAAAAGTAAATGTTTATTTTTAATCCTTAACCTAAATATACAATTTTAAGATCCTAACTCCAAAACTGACGGACTTTCATACAAACTTTCATCCCCTATTTCACCCCCTTAGGGGTAGAATTTTCGCAAAATCCTCTCTTAGTGCACCCCTAGACCTCACAAGGAACCTATGTGCCAAATTTGAAGTCTCTAGACCTAGCGGTTTGGGCTGTGCGTTGATATGTCAGTCAGTCAGTCAGTCAGTTTCTTCTTTTATATATTTAAGAAAGATAGATTGAATGAATTGATAATATGGGAAATATGTTTCTAGAAACTAAATCATCAGTCATTAATGGCTTCGGTCAAAAGTTTTTACCATTCTAGGGGTTGATTTCTGTAAAATCACAAAATATAGGTTTGTTTATTTTTTAAAATTATATCATAAGAACTATAACATTGGCAAAACGAAGGTGTGTTAGATACTGCCCAGTCCTTTTCAGTCCAAGAGCTTAAAGATGTCCTCCTACGCAGCTGTGAAGAGTTTCGGAGAAATGACGTCTCCCTGTCTCACACATCGCTGCAGTTGGATGAGATTTGTGCTCTGGTTCTGTAATCGGACCGACACATGGTGGCATGTTCGTATAAGTACCTTAACATCTCGATATAAAATCTTAAATATCTTTCACTAATAGGTGATAATGTTTTACTCTGCATTATCTTTCGCCAACGACGTTTCGTCGTTTTGCGGTCTCTCCAGAGGAGCCAAGTGGACTATAGAGACCGCAGCACCGCCTAGGTCTCTATTGAATCAAAGGCTTTCTCATAGTCCACAAACGCCAAGCAGAGTAGATGGCTTAGAAGTGAAAAGGTTTCGGAAGTTCTTCCAAAATAATACTCAGGCAAAACAAACACCGGCCGTTGAAGCGACTGCCGGCCGACGAAACGTCGTTGGCGAAAGATAATGCAGAGTAAAACATTATCACCTATGGTGAAAGATATTTTAGCGAACATTCACCCATAGAAAGTTGTGTTGACCCATGTTCAACGGACAATAATGTCTGTAGGAGAACGGTCCCAAACACCGGTTATTTTTTCTAAAAAGTTTTTTCTATCTTGGCTAAAGTCTGAATCTTTTTAACAGTTACCCAAAAATTTAATAAGGTAAAATAATAAAGTCTAGCCTACAAAGAATGCTTCGAACATGATGACCTCTAACACCAAAGCGTAGAATCTATTTTACCATAAATTTTTGTGTTCCACCGAGAGTGGACTTCATTTCCAAGATGACAGTTAGATGAAGGTTTGCGAGGAAATCAGAATCTTCAGTTTTGAAGTTTATGTCTTCAACCTTATAAAGATTCGGAGGTAATGCTTTGCTTATCAAATATATAAAACAAGTGTCAAGCTAAGATTTGTTTTTCTTTAAACTTTAATTTATTAAATTAAGTAAAACGAGCAACCCGTGTGCGCATAATGCGCAAAAAACACATTTTTTATATTCAATTTAAAAATCCATTAAATCCGGTTTAAATCGCTCTAGATTTGAGTTTTTGCTAAATTTCTCGACTTATCCGACCACTTCAGACAAATACCTTTCTAACGGTGTATTGCACTTGATTGTGCGACTTTTAGTTTAGGAGGAGAAGCGGCTTCACTGCCGTATTATATATATAGATATAAATGAAATCAAAACTGTCATTTGCTATAAAAAAATCTAATCGAGTGGAAATAAAGGCAAATAAAACAAAAGTTGTATTACTTACTCGTCCTACTAATATTATAAATGTGAAAGTATGTCAGTTTGTTTGTTACTCTTTCACGCAAAAAGTACCGAACGTATTTGGATGAAATTTGGTATGTAGGGACTTCAAGTAGTACCTAACACATAGGCAACTTTTTATCCTGATATTACCAAACACAGGAATTTCGGGAACCACGCGGGTGAAACCACGAGCGGCCGTTGGTATGTTTATAAAATGAAACAGTTTTTCGTTTCTCCTGTAAAGTAGGGTGTTGTTTGACATTATATGCGCTATACATTTTGAACTCTCAGTTAAGTTCGACGCGACGAGCGACGACGGCGACACGTTATGAAGTCACTATTTATTAATCTGTGGCGTCGATGGGCATGTAGCTTACTTAGCGCGTCAGTAGATGGCGCTGTTAGCTTTCACATCGCGGTGTCGTCCTTTCAACACGAATCAGTTATATGATTCAAAGTTTAAAAAAACTTAAGTTGATCCGAAATACAACATGATTTTTTGGAAATTGCCTCCTACTTTTATAGGGGGCTTATGTTATACGTACACTAGTTCCACTACTTATTCATTCATTTGAGTACGTTCTTGCTTGTTTGTTTCGATTCGTCTCTTAAAATGAGTACCCTTATAGTACCTATCGATATTATACTAATGCATTTTACTTTAATGGCACTAATGTATCTGTCGCAGCCAAATCGTATGATTCCGCGTTTTACAAACGGCGTCGTCCGTTTACAAACGCTCGCTGTTTTGAAAAATGCCGAAGGCAAATTGACGACTCGATGAATTAAAATTTCAATTTATTGTTTTAGTAGGGTGACAATCATAAAACATAGTTTGGACAAATCAGACTTTATTTTAGCAATCACATATATCTACCATATTTATGTAATATAATTATAATCTGATAACAAATGCAATATTTATGAATATGTAATATGGCACTGTCAATAAAAGATAAATGGAAAGATTAGTTACCTATAATAAGCTAACTACAATCACTACTTTAACCTCTTGCCTAGAAGACATAACGCCAAATAATAATATTCAAAAAAGTAACAAAAGTCAAATATTTTTTTTTGTCCTGTCAGAATTAAACTTAAGATCATATTTAAAAATATTAAGAATAAGTATCAAAAATTTACAAACAACATACGACCATATTCAAAATAAGATAAAAATGCAATAAGAAGTAAAAAATAATAGAGAAAAAAGTCAAATGTTTATTATTTATTTGCATATGTCAAACTTGAATGACATTTGGACCCACAATGAATCTTTTTTTTAAAACATATGCATCTGTTATTTTGAAAGTGCTTTTTAGCCGGCTTGCATGAACATTTGCTAAAACCTTGTCCGCCAAATAGAGATTCCTTTGAAACCGCTTCTCTCAATGATATAATGTTGTGCGGGATTTCTTGGAGGTATTTATTTGATGAAATTTGTAGTTCTTGCCGCGAAAACCAGTTTTTGATAACCCCACTACTTGTACCAATTTGGTAAACACCGTGCCTCATATCAAATATTTTTCCGTTATATTTTTTGCGTCTATGGGCCCTCTATCTACTTTTGGGACGTTCAGAAAAATACTATCTCCTATGTCTAGCGCTGGGAAATTTTTACCTGTTTCATTAATCATTTATTATGCGTTTTACGCCTTGATGTGATTTATTCCTTTCTATCTGTATATCTTGTTCTCGTTTACACATGAAACACAGAAAATTTCCTCCATATCCTTCATTACCAATTGTTTCTCCGCAAACAGCGTGAACTGGTCCATGACAAGAACAGCATTGGTGGGATCCACTAGTTCCATCTTTACAAACAATGCATCTCAAATCAGGATCAAAAGCAGAAACATCATTTGAATCTTAAACGGCGACTAAGTTTTTAAGTTCCTTCTAGATTATAACGCCTGTACACACTTAGTTTGCAATAAAAAATTGTATTTCTATTAGTATCAACAGTTGTAGTTTGATTTTCGCTCGAATTGGGTACTTGAATTATTTCATCAACATCAAATAATTCTTGATCATCCACTTGTATTCCATCACAAACTACTTCTAATTCTTCTTCAGTTGTGATAAATGATATTTTATTTGCAGAAAACATGGTATATGATGATGGTGAGCCAAGGCTTTACAAAATAAAGTGCTCATGCTTTGCTGATTATAAAAATCGCACGCAAATACTGATTGGTAAATTACAAATTACAAATGTCAGACAAATATTAAGCTTAATATAATTTAGGTATTACAATGTCATTGAGATAGAATTAAGTAGGTATAATGTCAAAAAAAAGTATATTAATTCAATAAAAAATAAAATCTATATTCATTTGTCACGATAAGAATAAAATTGTTTCAAGTCATAGAAATTATTCTCTTTAAGCCACTAACATAAATTAATTTTGAACAATCTATTGTTCAGACCTTTAAAGGTGATAGGAATCTTATTATATATACGAACACACATACATAGAAAGCTTTTAGCATATTTACTGCGGAATTCCCTGAAATATTAGTCTGTGTGGACATCTAAGTCTACTACGCTACGTTCCCTTAAATATGGTTGAGCGAAGCGATGGCTGGTTCATGCGTCATGCTCGTGAACGGGTGCTGCCAGTGGGATAATGTTCTCCAATTATTGTAATTAAGTATATGAAAGCCATTATTATTATTATTTTTAATTTACTTTAAATACGCTTTATGATTATGACCCAGCTGATGCGTCTTCCAGTAACATTGTAAGTTGCGACTTACATTAATGCACTTTTATCTATATTTTTTTTTTGTTGTTGCCATTAAGTACCTGAAGTAGCTCACTCAAACGTTTCTTCGGTGGTGTCGTGTGAGGCGGGTCGTTACGTTCCCTAAAATATGGTTGAGCGAAACGATGGCTGGTTTATGCGTCATGCTCGTGAACGGGTGCCGCCAGCGGAAATGGGTCTACTTCAGTCTGCTTTCTTAACGTTGTGCTTAGAGCTTAAATATTTTCATCTAAAACAAATTGCTATCGACCTGTATGTACGTCACAACTTGCAGTACAGTAACCTTGTAATGCGAGAAATATTAAATGTAAGTCCTTCCTTGCGAGTTGAAAATTGTTTACGGTTATGATAACCATAAAATGTAATATTATAATTAGTATTTTCTTTTGTGATGGAAATTGACCTTACTGATATGTTAACAACAATAGTATTTTGTCCGTACTATTGCCCCAGAGTAGGATACCATACCGTATAACAGATTCAACGTTGGCATGATATGTTACTATGGCTGTTCTTTTATTAGTTATAGCTTTTATACGATTATGTGCATAAACAAACCTATTTATTCTGCAACATACATTATCTAAGTGCATTTTCCAATTAAGATCTTCATCTAACATTACTCCCAGAAACTTCAAATATGTAGCTTCTTTAATTTTAGCTACATTTAGCTTTATATTGCTTTGTATTTGTTTTCAGGCATTCTTCTATTTTATCTATTGTATTATTAATATCTGTTTCATGATTTTGTATTGAATTGTATTTATTATGTCCAATGTCAGGTGTAACTATTAATGTAATATCGTCAGCGTACATGATGCATTTATGATTTGTCACTTTTGTTACGTCGTTGATGTAAAGCAGGAACAGTATAGGTCCTAAGACGCTCTTAGGACGCCAGACAATTTTTCATTATAATCAGATTGAAAAGTCTTCATATCATTACCCTTCAATCTGTTCAAAACAACACACTAACGTCAACCCGCTAGGAAGGAGGATATCCACTCCAAGGCTGGTCCTCTTATTCCTATTGACTCTAGTTTCTGCAATAATAAACTATGTGAAACGTAGTCAAAGGCTTTTGACAAATCAAAGAATAATCCAGTCGTAAGTTTATTATTGTTAAGATTAGTTAATATTGTACGAACTAAATCACTAATAGCCAATGTTGTAGATTTATTATTTTGGAAACCATATTGGGATTTATTGATTATACTTTATTTAGTACAGAAATTCATTAGCTTCTTAAGCATACACTTCTCGAAAACTTTAGATAGTATGGGTACTAATGTTATTGGACGATAATTATCTATATCGTCTTTGTTCCCTTTTTTATACAAAGGTTTGACCAATGATACCTTCAACTCCTCGGGAAAGATCCCTTGTTGAAAATATAAGTTTACTAGGTATGTCATAATGAGAGCAAGTTCAAGAACACAGGCCTTTAATATTCTCGTATTGATGCCATCGCACCCTTCAGAGTTGGAGTTATTAAGCGTCATAATTTCCTTTATCAATTCACTTGATGTAATAGGTTCTAAGAACATTGAATTACGCAAAGTAATATACTTAGGGTCACTATTTTTAACATTATTGTTATTAGAATATGATGTCAAATTATTTTGCAAGTCAATAAAGCGGTTATTTAATGCTGTAGCAATGTCTCTTGGGTTTGTTATTATATTATTATCTGTTTTATAGACGATATATCATTATATGGTAACTTATTGTTTACTTGTTTATTTACAATTGACCACGTTGCTTTACATTTGTTTCTGCTTCTCTGAATGTAGTTAATATTACTGTTCTTTTGGGATCTATTTATGCATTTTTTAAGAATGTGAGAGTATTTTTGATATCTGTTTTTGTTTTCTTGAGATTTTCTTCTATAGTATAAATATCTTAAGTGTCGATTAGTCTTACAGCTAATTTTTAGTCCACGACTTATCCATTTACTACCGTTTTTGTTAATTTTAACTCTGATTTTTGGGAAGCATAGGTCATAGAAAAGGCACAATGTTTAATGAAACTTTGTAAATGCTACGCGAAAATTAACCTCTGCATATATTTCAGACCAACTTAAATTATGTAGACATTCGTTAAACTTTATTATATTTTCCCGACAGTAATCCCTTCTGTAAACAAAATGTGCCTTTCTCACTTCGTTACGTTTTTTCACCGGAGAAGTAAGTAGCTGTGCCGTGTCGTGGTCTGACAAGTACAGTAGTAAATAATGGCGGTCGCATCTTTAATGTTACTAAGAAAATGGTCGATACAGGATTCTTTGCGAGTAGGCACGTTAATAGTTGTAGGTCATAGTTTGAGGTCATAGTTGTAGCATAAATATTTAAGGTGGCTAGTGATGTTCCCTTCTTTTAGAGTATTAATGTTAATATCACGGACAATAACCACATCAGTATTAGGATTGTACTTGTTGCTAATATCATGTAAAACCTTGTTTAACTTATTTAAAAATACAACTGGATCGGACTTTGGGATTCTATAGACACAAATCACGAGTAGCCTATGTGCTGGAATCTCTATTCCACACGCCTCAAAGGTAGATTGAGTTGCGTACTTTTTTACCAGCGCTATCTCCTTGTATTCGATTCCACGCTTAGCTAAAATACAAGTACCACCTCTTGACGTTTCTCTAGAGTATACAGTAGCCAATTCATAACTTTGTAGCCTTATGTTTTTTTCATGACCCAAACGTAGAAAAGTTTCGGAGAAACATAAGAGATCTGCGGCCCTACCACGCAAGTGTCGTCGGCATCGACATCGACTTCATTTGACAGATGGATGATGTGACATATTGCTCTTAGTCTTTGCTAAGTTTTCATTTGTGTCAAAAAGAAGCAGCAATGTGTCACATCCATCTATCAAATGAAGCCGATTTCGATGCCGACGCCACTTGCGCGGTACGGCTCAAAGACTCTCATTTCCTTCATTTAATTCCTCTAATGTTATATTTAGCAAATCTTGCTTTGAAAGAAGACTTGCAATATTCTGGTGAAAGATTTTAAATGAGGCTTTAGTTGGTTCTTTATTTACGAAAAAAATATTTTTGCTCGTAGAAGGAAAGTAGTCTGGAATGGTATGTTTTTTTTTTATTTTAGATTTAGTGTATTTGAGCTATCCGGAAAAGTACATCCCGACTGAATCGGAGCAAAGTAATATGGGATAGTGCCCTTATTACAATTAGTAAATTTTTTTTATTTTTATCTTTCTGCAGTTTATTATTTACTATATATTTTTTATTTCATTAACATTTAGGTACTTTCTTTCATAATCGATACAATCAATAACGTAATTTATTGCTTTACACATTGTTAATAATTCGAATTTATTGGACACAATCAAAAGACCTTTCACTGAAAACTAGAAATATAGTCTTAAAGTGACGTATATCAAAAACAATAGTAATTTTATTAGAGACTATAAACAGAATTTAAAAAAGGTATAATAATATGGCCCACGAGCCAGTCGCCAACATTCCGGCCCCTGGTGAGAAGCACTGCCTATGGATTGGCGACTGACTGGGGAGCTGGCAACAGTTGAACAACCTTCCTAGCCGGGCGCTTCATGTTACCAGCTTGGGTCGCCACATCGACCACTCTCACGACTCCGTCCTCTCCCGCATACGTTCTTGTGACTCTACCGAGCGGCTACAGCCCTCTCGGTAGAGTCGAATCGGCCACCACAACCACATCTCCCTGGTGAAAAACGGTGGTACTTCCACCCGCTGGTCTTTTCAGTAGGACGGGCAGGTACTCCTTCACCCATCTTCCCCAAAAATGATCGGCGAGGCGGAGCACTCGGCGCCAATCTGCACGACGTAGAAGGTCTGTGTCGCACAGTTCGCCTGCTAGCCAATTCGTATTGGATGTCGAGCCGATCAAAAAGTTAAACGGGTTTATTGCCTGAGGAGCGTCCTTCGGAGGTTACGTATGTCAATGGTCGGGAGTTGACAAGGCCCTCCGCTTCCAATATAAGTATTAAAAAGACTTCTTCCCTGGGGGCCTTATGTGTCAGTGTGGCTTTTAAGGCCGTCTTCACGGTGCGACCCATTCTCTCCCACGCGCCACCTTCATACTCTGTTTTCACGCACCCAGCGCCATCTGTCTTCAACAGAAAATACTGCGAATTCTTTACAAAGCTTTATGTTATGAGCACTACCATAATAGGAGCAGTTACTAGAAATAGTCTGGTTGCTGGTAGTAGCGAGGTGGATTACTTCTCGTGTGCTTCTTCATGTGCTGCGGCTACCGGCGCTCTCGGCGCATTGTGACTACTAGAGGTAGCAGCGATAGTGAAATCGGGTACGTATGTGAATTTTATCTGCCTATCCGATTCTCTTATTAAAAACATAGAAAGCGTTTCGAACTTCGAGCGCATGTTGTCTAAGTGTGTAGCGGCAGCGTAGTCAGCGAACCTTGATTTGACCAGCAGGGCTAACATGCACGTCACGTGATAATTTTCTCACGCCATTTTCTCGTGGTGAGATGACATATCTCTACTTCTCGACTGTCGGTAACATTGCACTACATTTAATCATGTCGTTCTGTCAAACGTAGACTTCGAGAAATTTTCTCTTTAAACTGCAACATACGCGCCATATTTTCTCATAAATAATCGAGTTTTGACATTTAGTTTCGATTAATTTGTCGTCGATCATTCTGTTCGAAGAGATAGCTGGAGAAACGTAAAAAGTGTTGCGAAAAATGGCAGTGCCGTATTACAATTATTTATTAACTATATATGAAGAGAGGTGGAATAGGCGGATCGAAAAGAAGCGCATACGAGAAGTCTGCGACCCTTTCGATCTTCGCGACAGCGAGTTCCATTCGCTGTGGCGGATCAACTCCGAGTGGACCTCGACCTCGAACCACGCAATGGGGATGGTTTGCCCGCCCATCTAAAGGTAAGAAAACTCGATACTTAGCTGATATTTTCATCAACAATTTATTCTAATGAAAAACATGCCTTACCTATACCTACTAAAAGTATTTTTTTAGCGTTGTACAAAAGCAATACCTAACAAACCATAATATAAGAGAGTTCACTTCACTATTGGTACTTACATCTCTCTCTCATATATACTATATACCTATCTTAAATTACTTACCTACAGTCGATTTTAACCTCACTTTTTATTTTGCAATTTCGACATTCATTTTATTCAATGCTACGCTTCTTTTTTAATTGAGGTGGTTTTACCGCTTCATCGTATTGTATTCTTAGGACATACACCATTTTCAATTTTCAAGATAAAATTACTTTAATTCAATATTAAAATTGATGTTGACAATAGTGCTATCTTTGTCATTATTCATAATCGCAAAAGAGAAGAAACACTTTTATTTTTTAATTTAATGAACTTGACAACAAGACTATTGGCCTTGCTTAACATTTCATTCGTTCAATTTGTTGTGTATGGGTGGTTTTAGTCACCATAGACACACATGATTATCAGTGTTTTCATTTAAAAATAAAACTTGACGTTTCGTCACGAAAGGGATATCTCACGACGTGATGATTCTCTCTCGTGGCGCGTATGTTGCGAATTGCGAGAAAATTATCGAGATTGACAATTTTTCTCATCCCATCTCGAATTTTCTCATGGTCGCGCATGTTAGCCCTGCAGGTCGTTAAGTTTCAGCAACACGCAACGTAAAATTTCGGGAGAGTGCAGATATTGCTCCTGGTTCAGCGTTTTCATAATTGCAACGCAGTTATGCACCTTAATGGAAAAGCTGTTTAGCTGCTCCGGTGTCGTCACCTTCTGAAGCGCGCGTAAAGCCGCTACCTCTTGCGCAACCACGATCACGGGGCGTGCGCAGCATTGCTCCAGCACCTGAACAATTTCGGCAGGGTCTTCGGTGGCGTTGATCAGAGACGCCACAGACTCGCGTGCTGGGCCGCGCAAGGCTTCAGATAGACGAACTATGTTTTGACTCGGTGAAAACTTAGTTTCTGTCCTGTAAAATGTAGATTTAAACGTGAGCCAATCTTTATAGCTACCCGTGAAGGTTGGTAGCGGATCGGGTTTTGTGCCGGTTAGCGAGCTGATAGCTTTCGCTAACTGCAAAAAATCGCTATCGCGAGAGGGTTCGTTTACATGGGAAGTGTGCCCAGGCTCTCTGCCACATGAGGGTACTGCTGCCTGCAGTGGAGGGGCGGCATGACTAGTGTTTGAAGTGAGGTGAGCAGCGGCGGTCGGAAATGGTTGTATCGGTTCAGAGCGCGAGGCCACCCAGGAGCGCTGCTGGCTGCAGCGGAGAAATGTCCTGAGTGGTGGTTGGCACAATGGACTGAACAGGGTTATTGGTAACTTCTGCTGCCCACAAACGTGTGCGCTCTAAGGTATTGGAACTACAAACACTTCCCTGATTTGAAGAGCCGGCATCAATTTCTGCGAGAGTTGCTTGCAACTCCAGCTCCTCCACTTCGCGGCGCTTCAGCTCGAACTCACTGTCTCGCTGTAGTTGCCGGCGACGTTAGTTCGGCCACCGCGGAGAGTTTTCTCGCAGCAACGGTGGACGCCGAGCGTTGTGAGCTTCGAGATGACTTATTCCCGGTGTCTTTAGTTTAAATACACTAAAAAGTTATAATTAGATGGCTGTCTCATCTTAATCGATAGTCAAACATTTGTAAAAATGTTTCTTTAGAATGCGAGGATAATTCTCTCATTGATGAAACGACGGTGGCCAACACCGTAGAAAGGTGAATATACTAGAAAAATTCGACGTGTTCTCATAGGTCTCTGTAGCATAATTGGACAGTGCATTGGGCCGGATTCCCAAGGATGCGGGTTCGCATCCCGTTAGCGACATGAGAGAAGTTGCTCTTTTCTAGAATACTTTCTTATTAATATTTACCATGTAATAAGTAAAATACTTTTGAGGTTAAGTATGGGTTATTTGTTTACAAAATGGCTGAAGTATAGGTATTCTGTTTGCGTATGACAGTGTCAAAAATGGATATGGAGGCCGGTGTCTTATCGTAGCGTCACCTGATGCATAGGCTGGCTTAGTTTTTGTCATTTTCTTGATGTATTGTGTTAGTGCGTGTGTGTAGCTATCTTATTTTTTGTTGTTAGCGGACGAGACGCCGGCGTGTCTATTAGTAACACAGAACAATATTTTTTATTGTTCTGTGACGTATTAGTAATACGTCATTGGCAAACGAGGTCTACTGTTCTCACAAATCCACTAGTGTGTTTCATCCGAGTTTCACAACACGTGTTATTACGAAACTTAATCTACCGTTTTTAACCATTTTTAACTCAATCTACCGTACTTAATTTTTTTATTTACGAAATATATTTACTTGACATTGGCAAAATTCGCGAATTTTATCGCGAGCACGCCATTAATTAAGAAAGAAGAAGAAGAGTCACTAGTAATTACTTGTAAGTACTTAAAGTTAAGTACTTATTACATTATAGAATGATTGTGCTTGAACCAACATTGAACCCTGGTACAGTCGGGAAACTTCCCGGTTGACCAGTACAGTTTTTCAGGAGGCTTTATTTAAAAAAAGTAAAGATACATGGAAATCGTTTACTTAATTACAAATAATAGACCATTAAGAGGTACCTACCTATTTCATTTGAATAATAAATTATTTATTTAACTTTAGTACATAGCGAGAAAATCTTTCCCAAAAAACTACTGGTCAACCGGGGAATTCCCCCGATTGTACCTGAGTCACTTCGCAGAAAACACCTAATACTCCAACTACGTTGATCATCAAGAAAAAAAGATTGATGGAAACAAAAAAAATCTAATTAGGTACATAGTCCGTTTTTCCATAAGTCAATAAGAGAAAAAAACATAAGTAGGTATCGTTTGTAGAGACGTATTACGTGAAAAACTGAAAAGTACATACCTTTGTGATCATCGGAGGTACGGTTTCCACAATGGATCTGGCTGCCTGGCGGGGTAACAATAGGCAATCATAGGGTTTCCTCGACGATCAAATGAGGATCCAACGGGCATATTACGCGGTATCATTGTGATTAATGTGACAGTACAAGGATAGTACCGTACTGTATAAAGTCCGATCCAGCTTGTGTTTACACACAAGAGTGGAGGTGGTTTCAAAACTGTAAATATGTATGCAGGCCAGACTTAGGCAACTCACAAATTCACAATTGAAAACCTAAGCCATCGGAGGCCTTTGTTACTAGAAGAATCAGCAAGAAATTAGACAAGATCTAAATCAATAACAACAAAAATAATTAAAATAACAATTAAATCAAGATATCAAATCAATAATAATTTGTGCCATAGTAAATGTCTAACCGTATCCGAACGAAAATAAATTAACTTTTCGAGGGTAGACTTATAAGTAGCCAGTCATCCCGTGACCACGGCAGCTGTAAAGGTGCCGAAACGTCGGGAAAATCAAAAAACCCCTAAAAAACCTAAAAATACGGACAATTACAACTTAGTTCGTGGAAATATAGCGCGTTTGATATCCGTAAAAGTTGTTTTATTTCAAAGATATTATATGCAAAGGATTGATGAAACAATTTTTTTTATTATGAACGACGGGGAGACAGCCGTCATCATACCTGATGTTAAGTATTGATACGGCTGAAGATGGAAGCGAGCCTCTTCCGGAATCCTCAATCATTGAGGAACTGTCTATCTTATCTCTAACTTCCGGAATATAACAATGCTGAAAACATTATTGTTATGGCGTCAGACATAGATAAGATGGTGGTAGCTAGCCAGTCGGACTTACAAGCCCTGCCACCAACCAAACCGAATACAATATGTGCCCCCGCTGGGAATCGAACCCGGGACCCCTGGGTCTGATACCGGTGGTTGTACCACTAGACCACAGAGGCGGTTAAAAACATAATTAAAAACTTATAAACTTTCGCGTGGTAACATCGGGAATTTTAGGTAGGTCAAATACTCGTACCTATCACACATGTGTTAGCGTTTTATCTATGGTAATATTATAAAGAGGAAAGATTTGATTGTTTCTTTGTTTGATTGTTTGCATTAAATAGGCTCCGAAACTACTGAACGGATTTGGATGAAATTTGGTACACAGGTAGTAGATAGCCTGGCTATGAACATAGGATACTTCTTATCACGATATTCCCACGGGAACGGGAACCACGCGGGCGAGCGGCTAGTGTTACAATAAATTACATTAATCTCATTCGTTAACCGTTTTCCGTTAAAACCATACATATCTTTTGTAAAGACGTATTAAGTGAAAAGTACATACTTAGGTGAAAATATTAATAATCGGGAGGTACGGTTTCCACAATGGATCTAGCTGACTGGCGGGTAACAATGGGCAATCATAGGCTTTCCTCGACCGTCAAATGAGGATCCATTGGGCATAGAACGGGGTATTATTGTGATAGTACTATAGAAAGCCCGAACCAGCTTGTATATAGAGAAAATGGTTTTGAAAGTCTAAATCATTTATTCAGACTTAGGCTATACAATTGTAAATGTTACAAAACCTACATCATTGAAGGCAAGAAACTCATTAAGGTCCGTTTTTCTTACAGATTTGCATCTTTATCCCGCTTGCTTAGAAAACACTTTCTTTATTTATCTATATCATTTTTTTTTATAGGTTGCTCTGTTTGTCCTTTTGCTTTTTGCATAAAAACAACAATGAGTATTATGTAGGTATGGCGTAAAATTACGGGAAATTGCAAAATCTCTCAAAGGACTCTAGTACGACAACGGCACATTTTCTTAAAAATCGTGCCACTGGCCATTCCTGGGGTACAGTATAGGGTGGACAGCCGGAATGAACGGTATCACCTGATCAACACCTTCACTCCAAGCAGATGCAGGTATAACGCTGACAACTCACCAGGGGGCGCTGCAGTAAACATTTGTTTATCAAACTAATGTTGCCATTTATCTCCAAAACTACTAGTCCGATTTTGATGCGGTTTTCAGTGATAGGTTCGGTTTTGATTGCTGCATGTGATTAGACAGATGTTGTAGTGACAACTCACCAGGGGATGCTGCAGTAAACATTTGTTTGTGCAAAATCAAAAGTACTAGTCCGATTTTGTTTTCAGTAATGGGTTTTATGTAGTACAATGAACGTTACTCTAAAAAGTTTGAAATAAAAAGCAAAATTAAAAAACCCACGACGGTTTCAAGAAAAAGGATAAAGCATTTAAAAATATTTTTTTAATCATATTTTTTAACCGCCCTCTGTGGTCTAGTGGTACAACCACGGGTATCAGACCCAGGGGTTCGATTCCCAGCGGGTGTACATATTGGTGGCAGGACTTGTAAGTCCGCTTGGCTAGCTACCACCATCTTATCTAAGTCTGACGCCATAACAATAATGTTTTTAGCATTGTTATATTCCGGCAGCTACAGATAAGATAGCCAGTTCCTCAATGATTGAGGATTCCGGGAGAGGCTCGCTTATTAATCCTTAACATCTGGTATGATGAAGGCTCAGAGTCTCCCCGTCGTTCATAATAAAAAAAATGATTTCATCAATCCTTTGCATATAGAATTTATATTGCTTTCTGCAAAAACCCGAGTTCAATCTTTGTACAGGAAGAGGATGAATATGGAGTCTGTGTAAAGTAAAAAAAACAGGATCTTGTCTAATCAGGGCATGCCCTGCATAAATTATGTACAGTTTTGAAACCATTTGTCTGTACTCTCTACACACAAGCTGGGTCGGACTTTATACAGTACTAACCTTGTACTATCACATTAATCACAATGATACCCCGTTCTATGCCCATTGGATCCTCATTTGACGGTCTAGGAAACCCTATGATTGCCTATTGTTACCCCGCCAGTCAGCCAGATCCATTGTGGAAACCGTCCCTCCCGATGATTAATATAATTTCACAAAGGTATGTACTTTTCAGTTTTTCACGTAATACGTCTCTACAAAAGATATCTACTTATGTGTTTTTTTCTCTTATTGACTTATGGAAAAACGGATAATGAGAACTATGTACCTAATTAGATTTTTTTTTAATTCCATCAATCTTTTTTTTCTTAATGATCAACGTTGTTGGAGTATTAGGTGTTTTCTGCTAAGTGACTTTGGCAGTGTAGTCAGTGAAGTTTTGGTTCAAGCCTTCAAGCACAATCATTCTATAATGTATTACTTAACTTTAAGTCGTCGTCGTAGCTATATAACACCCACTGCTGGGTATAGGCCTCCCCCAAAAGGGGGGGTTTGCCATAACCGCCACGCTTGGCAGGCGGGTTGGCGATCGCAGTATGTCCAAGTATGTAGGAGACGCTGCTGCCCATCTCGTGAAGGCTGAGTCCCTTAGTCGCCTTTTACGACACCCACGGGATGAGAAGGGTAGTGCTATTCTAAGCTGACACTACACAGCTAACTTTAAGTACTATCTAGTAATTACTAGTGGCTCTGTGAGAACAGTAGACCTCGGTTGCCAATGACGTATTACTAATAGACACACAAAAAATACGATAGCTACACACACACACACACACTAACTAACACAATACATCAAGAAAGGGGCAAAATCTTACATCAGCATTCGGAATAGTTATCGTTAGAAAGAGATAAATAGATATCATTACTGTCCAGCCCAGGTGACGCTACGACACGACATCGGCCGCCATATCCATTTTAACCGACTTAAAAAAAAGGAGGAGGTTCTCAATTCGACGGAATCTTTTTTTTTACACTGTCATACGCAAACAGAATACTTAACCTCAAAAGTGTTTTCTTATTACATGTTAAATATTAATAAGAAAATATTCTAGGAAAAAGCAACTTGTCTCATGAGCCCTAACGGGATGCGAACCCGCATCCTTGGGAATCCGGCCCAATGCAATATCCAATTATGTTTCAGAGACCTATGAGAACACGTCGAATTTTTCTAGTATATTCACCTTTCTACGGTGTTGGCCACCGTCGTTTCATCAATGAGAGAATTATATACTCGCATTCAAAAGAAACATTTTTACAAATGTTTGACTATCGATTGAGATGAGACAGCCATCTAATTATAACTTTTTAATTATGCATTTTAAAATGCAATTTTTTATGTGATAAACAAAGAAAATATATTTAAAAAATGTATTGTAAAATTCAAAACTATAAAGTTATAATTCTTATTACATGTTTTAGAAATATGTGCACTTCATAAATAGCTTACTTATGTTGTCCAAATTTGATATACGGTATTAGTTAACTGTAATTAATCACATAATACTATACTACTACTGTAATATAACGTATTTGTGAAATTATTAACAAAAATACTCGAAGCTTTGTTTACGAACATTCTTTCCCTAAGGTGGCTCCAGTATTCATCGCGCTCTTTTTCACCAAAATGACACTTTTAAAATTTCACTCTTTCAAAATAGGTACGAAATAAGATTCAATTACAATCAGCTCCCTGATTATGTAACTTGTTTCTATCAACGTTTCATTCAAAGTGTAGTCACATTGCCGCTTTAGTTAAGGCGGTACCCTGACCGAAAGTGGCGCCGCGTTGAATTTTATTTAATATCGTAATTCTAATTCACAATTTTAATAAAACTTTACGTGGAATTTTTAGAGCCCATTGTCTTGTATTTTTAGAAGGTATCGCTACATCTCGTCATAGTCATTCGTAGAAGAAGATAGCAAAAGTGTCAAAAACGGCCACTTTTATCAGTTTTGCTATCTACTTCTAGCAGTGACTACGAGGGAATGTAGTGATACCGTCTAAAAATACTAGAATATGGGCTCTAAAAAATCCACGTAAAGTTTTATTAAAATTGTGAATTAGAATTACGATATTAAATAAAATTCAACGCGGCGCCACTTTCGGTCAGGGTACCGCCTTAAAATCAATATGACAATTACTAAACTAGAACTTTTTAATTTTGCATTTTACAATGCTATTTTTGGGTGATAAATATTTAACAAGAAATATACTAGAAAAAAGCAACTAGTCTCATGTCGCCATGACGGGATTACTAAACTTACTAAAGCAGCAATGTAACTGCACTTTCAATTAATTTCAATCAAGGTCTGTTAGCAACAGAGTTCGATAATCAACTAGCGGTTCTTACCTGTGTGAAATGAAATATGTTTTCGCTCTCTAATTTAACCGATATAATTTTTACACCGTCTGAAGACGTAGAAAAGCATATTTTACGCAATTTTTTGTGACGTTTGGCTGGCTGGATTCGAATGTCCCGCGTCACAGACTGTCAAGACTGCGTGTCTCTAGTCCAGTAACTACCTGCCCTTTTAGGGTTCTGTACCCAAAGGGTAAAACTGGACCCCATTACTAAGACTCCGCTATCCGTCTTTCCGTCCGTCTGTCTGTCCGTCTGTCACCAGGCTGTAGCTTATGAACCGTGATAGTTAGACAGTTGAAATTTTCACGGATGATGTATTTCTGTTGCCGCTATAACATACTAAAAAACATAATAAAATAAATATTTAAGGGGGGCTCCCATACAACAGACATGATTTTTTTTTAAATGGAACGGAACCCTTCGTGCGCTAGTCCGACACGCACTTGGCCGGTTTTTTATCTTGGTTATTTGGAGAGCTGGCAATGCATCTAGTTATAATATATTATATCGTTCTCACTTAATTTAATACTATAGTAATTTTCATACGCCTGTCAATAGTGGAGGATGATACATTTTTATACTCCATATTTTAAATTATAATTACCGAATGAATACTGACAAAAGAGTTAGCGACTGCCATGCCATTTGTTTCCTTGGATTGTTTATTTGTTTGTAATGTAATGGCTACTAGTATAATTTAAGTAGTGGAACTAGTGTGCATTGCATAACATAAGCCCCCTAAATAAGAAATGAGGCAAATTCCAAAAAATCATGATTTCTGATTAATTTGTGTTCTTATTTTTTTTTTTTTTTTTTTTTTTTTTTTGTGCCTTTCCCGAGTTAAAGGCAACCCTCCGGATGCGGGGGAGGGAGGTGGTGAATCCTGCATTGGATACCCCACAGCCGGCTGTGTCGAAGGTTATGTCAGACTCTTACTGACTAAACACCACCTTATGGCTGGATTCCCCGGAAAGGGACGGCAGCCTACGTCTGAAGCGACCGTAACCCTGGGGAGGGATACGGCGCGAGCGTCACTCACCTAAGTGAAGTGCGCTATTGAGAAGTACAAATACGTCCGACACCCAGACGGGGCACCGGCCGGAATCTAAATGAAAAGTGACGGCTCCCAGAGGGGGACCGTCTGAAATCGAATAGCTACACGACTGACACCCTGAGGGGGATCTTCCCAGAATGGGACTTCAGCCGTATGAAAGAGGACGGGGGGGTGACCTGAGGGGTCAAGACTGGCGGGCGGTTGTGGCTTCGGCCTCCTGAGCCTCCAATAGGCGGTTCAGGGTGGTCGAGAGCTGGTCGGGAGGTGTGTTCTTATTAAATTTTGAATCATATAACTGATTCGTGTTGAAAAGACGACACCGCGATGTGAAAGCTAACAGCGCCATCTACTGACGCGCTAAGTAAGCTACTTGCCCGTCGTGGCCACAGATGAATAAATAGTGACTTCGTAACGTCGTCGTCGCGTTCACGTCGAACGAAACTGAGAGTTCAGAATGTATAGCGCATAGAATGTCAAACAACCAACACCCTACTTTACAGGGGAAACGAAAAACTGTTTCATTTATAAACATACCAGCGGCCGCCCGTGGTTTCACCCGCGTGGTTCCCGAAATTTCTGTGTTTGGGAATATCGGCATAAAAAGTTGCCTACTTGAAGTCACTACATACCAAATTTCATCCAAATACGTTCGGTACTTTTTGCGTGAAAGAGTAACAAACAAACTAACATTCTTTCACATTTATAATATTACTTAGTAGGACGAGTAAACAATGACACTTTTGTTTTATTTGCCTTTAATTTTTTTCCACTCGATTAGTTTTGATTTCATTTATATTTTACTTAATTTAATAAATTAATGTTTAAAGAGAAAGAAATCTTGGCTTGACACTATAGTTTTATATATTTGATAAGCAAAGCATTTCCTCTGAATCTTTATAAGGTTGAGGACATAAAGTTTAAAACTGAAGATTCTGATTTCCTCGCAAACCTTCATCTAACTGTTATCTTGGAAATGAAGACCACTCTCGGTGGAACACAAAAATTTATGGTAAAATATTTTCTACGCTTTGGTGTTAGAGGTCATCATGTTCGAAGCATTCTTTGTAACCTTTGCCTAGGTTACAAAGAATGCTTCAAGTCTTTATGATATTTACTTATTTTTTTGGGTAACTGTTAAAAAGATTTAGACTTTAGCCAAGTAAGAAAAAACTTTTTAGATAAAATAACCGGTGTTTGGGACCGTTCTCCTACAGACATTATTGTCCGTTGAACATGGGCCAACACAACTTTTTATGGGTGAATGTTCGCTAAAATATCTTTCACCATAGGTCATAATTTTTACTCTGCATTAGCTTTCGCCAACGACGTTTCGTCGGCCGGCAGTCGCTTCAACGGCCGGTGTTTGTTTTGCCTGAGTAATATTTTGCAAGAACTTCAGACCCATCTCACTTCTAAGCCATCTACTCTGCTTGGCGTTTGTGGACTATGAGAAAGCCTATTCAATAGAGACCTAGGCGGTGCTGCGGTCTCTCCAGAGGAGCCAAGTGGACTATAGGTATATCGAGATGTTAAGGTACTTATACGAACATTCCATCATGTCGGTCCGATTACAGAACCAGAGCACAAATCCCATCCAAATGCAGCGAGGTGTGAGACAGGGAGACGTCATTTCTCCGAAACTGTTCACAACTGCGTAGGAGGACATCTTTAAGCTCTTGGTCTGGAAAGGACTGGGCATCAACACTATTGGCCCGTATCTAACACACCTTTGTTTTGCCAATGATATAGTTCTTATGGCTGAGATCTTGGAGGACCTAACACAATGTTCGAAGATGCCCGTTGTGCTTCCCAAAGAGTGGGTCTTAGGATAAATATAGATAAGACGAAAATCATGTCAAATTCCCATGTTGTACTCACTCCAGTTCATGTTGGGAACACAACGCATGATGTTTTTGACCACTACATTTACCTTGGTTGGACAGACAGTCCTGTTAGGTAAGTCCAACTTTGAGAAAGAGATCTCTCGTCGAATCAAACTCGGATGGGCTGCATTCGGGAAGCTCTGTAAAATCGCCAATGTTGGATTTATTTGGCACAGTTGAGTCAAGGGTTTTAAAATGTTTTATCCTTTTTCAATAAGTTTTAACCGTCTCGGTGGGTTTTTTAGGAGCGGACTTTGCCGCGCATTTGTAGGAACACGCACGGGGTGGTAGGTGGTTGTCATAAATGAGGTACAACGGAGTTTTTGTGTGCGGTCCGGCTAACATGCGTTGGCAGTCCGGTTCAGAACGTCTAAAATGAAAATGCTTTAAGTCGATCTCAATAAGGCAGAATTATTTTAAGTAGATCGCAGACATATACTAGTTGGCCCCCCTGTACTATAACGTCTGTAAATCCTAATGCTTATTCGCATTAACTTAAATTTTTCTATATCACACAATCATCTGAGCAAACCTCTCTTATTTTCAGCTCGTGGCTGAACCTTTACAATAGGCAGCGAGCAGAATATGATCCTGCCTTTTATAGAAGCATTTATAGTGACTTGCGTGTTTTTATGGATTTTGAATGATATGGAAAATGGTATCAATTCAATGATACTATAAATGAAAACCTCATTTTACCAATTTAAATAACTTTGCAGGGCGATTTTATTTTCGCGACAGCGTACTGCGCAACTACGAGACGTGTTGTTCAAACCTACATTACATATAAAACTGTGCGGTGGCACAGTGGCAATTAGCGCACTCGCCCTGTGATTGTGGCGGTGAGCAACTTTCACAATTCAGGTCACGGGATGGGTGACCAAAATAACACATTTTTCGTCGACATCTCGAGCTTCCCTGTGCGTCGGGGTACGCTAAGTCGTAAGTCTCGTTTGCATTTGCAATCGTTAACATCTTCAAACGTACTTGCAGTAAGGTTATTTTTCACTTCATTTCACTTATTATCATTATTCTTAGGCAATTCTCCTTGTCTATTTCATCCATCCATAGTCTGTGCAGTGAGGACATTAAAATTAGTTTATAAGGATAATGAATTGTAAACTAAAAAACTTGTCGAAAACTACCGCAGATATTTTTAGGCCGCGAGATAATTTTAGAAGTTTCATATTAAAAGAAAAAAAACGTTAAAGTCTACACGTTCAATATATTGTGACGTCATCATCTGACGTCAATTTTCAAGGAGGACGTCTATTATTCACGTCTCAACACAAGATGTGGGATGTTCCTACAAGCAAGATCTCTTGCACACCGGATATTAGGGACGCTACACCCTTTGAATTTAGAACAATGCCTTGGTGTAGGCGTTGAGTTATTTAGGACTTATTTTTGGAATAGGTACTGTACATTAAAAATTATATATGTCGGCTCCATGTGTCAGGTGTCGTGCTTAAAGGACTCGAACTTTTTTTATGGAGGCTGGCCGCGCCCAAATCCGTAGTATGAGACGTCATTTTTTTTAATGCTGTCGCGCGGTAGTATCTATATAAATGAATAGGGGACACAAAGTGGAAAAAAAATCCTACTAATATTCTAAATGGGAAAGTATGTCAGTTTGTTTATTTGTTTGCAGAGACAAGACAAAGCGCGGCGAGCTAATTTGAATTATCACACATTTGATACTGATATTCTCAGATTCTTCTGGGTCCGCACAAAATAGGTCGGGTAATAAAAAAAAATCAAAATGGCAGCCCGTGGACGAGGCCAATAGGTTCAAACCCCTTTCAGGTGCTTTCGGGGTGTATAATTATATCGTAGTATTTTTTGTTTTATAATTTATTTGATCAAGTACAAATAACATTCATACAATATAAATTACTTAGCTTTTAAAGATGCAGCAAAAGTTTTGACATGCAATACAACATTATGTTTAAGTCGACGACCCTTTAGTTAAGTTTGACGATCTGTTTGGCGCAGAGGTACTAAACCCGCCTTTTGCGCCAGAGGTCTCGGGTGCGATACCCGGACAAGACAAATATTTGTGTGCATGAACATGTCTATTTGTCTTGGTCTGGGTGTTTAATATGTATCATCAGTACTAATTAACCTATTTACAAAAAAAAAAAGGAAATAAGTATGTTTTTCCGTTATCTAGTATCCATAACAGAAGTTCTTCATGAGACTTAACGTGGGCTAGATAATTGGTGTGATTGTATGCAAATATTTATTTATTTATTAAGTCGACATTTATCTCAATCTTATTGAAAAATTTTAAAAACCCCCGACACAAAAAAATCTTAAAATAAAATTTCTCTCTCGTAAAATTTTATTTTTATTGCATCTTTTTTTATTAAAAAAAAAACGCAATGAAATCGCTTGGTCCGTTTAGGCACTACGAATATTTATGTCAAAAGACAATTTTTTTTGCCACCATTTTGTTTTTTTTGTGCTGCACCTAAATTTGCCCAGGGTGTACATTATTTTTAACTATTGAATTGACGTTAATCGTACTTATGTTAAGTACCTAAAAGCCTCAAAGGCGAATAGTCATACAAAATGAAGCGTTTGTTACTTTTGAGACTTTTTCAACTTGAAATTCTTAAGGCGCTATGCGATTAAAGCAAGATAGTAATGAGAAAAGAACGCGCGCGTGAGCGAGACCGATTTTGCAGATTAGACGTAGGTAAAACCCACGAAATCACTAAGTACTAAAGAACTATAGCGATCAAAGACAAATTAAACTACACGATTTTAAATAGGTATATGATTGGTGTCCACTTATTAATAAATTTTAAATAGTATATTATATAGCCCCATTTGAGAATAATCTCGAGTTTTCGTATTTTTGGTGGTCATTTAGAAAAGATAAAGTGTCGAGGCAAAATCATAAAATCGTGTTTCTGGTGCTTTACAAATCTAGATAAGGAATTGTATATCTTATTACCAAATTTGTAACATCCATCCTATAGTTTTATATCAAAATGATCATACATTTTCCGTATAGCGTCTTAATTCAGAAACCGATTAATGTGCTTTCGATAGTCTTATATAGTACCGCTCTACCGCATTAAATAGAACTGTTATAAAGTTACAAAACCATTTAATACATCGTCTAACTCGAAGCGCCTAGTTTAGTTAGAACATGTTCAACAAGTTATTGTATAGAAACTAATACTGGTCATGTTTCACAAAGTCCGAGTTAGCAGTTTGTTTTTATATATTTTGATAGGCACATTGTTTTATATAGGTAACATTAGCTAACTGTGGAGGAGCTCGTTTCATGTCATGTATACTATATAAATAAATAATAATAAATATTTCTTACACTCACACCAATTAACCTAACCCTAAAGTAAGCACTGTAAGGCTTGTGTTATGGGATAATATGGTAGCGGATATAAATACGTATAAATATACATATATAAGTATTTATGTTTAGATATATTATTTATACGTCCATAACTCAGATGATTCTGCGTCTTAAATTGTTGTTTTTTCACGTCACTACTGGGGATAGTGGCAGGATATTTAAACTTTCTTATATTCGACAAAAATTGCCATATATGGGCCTTTCAAAGAAAAAAGAATTTCGATAATACCTCACATACAGCTTTTTTTATCCCAATAAAACATCGTATACAAGAAAGAAAAATAAGCTCGCCGTTCCAAAATTTAGACTTGAAAGAAGTAGAGGCTCGTTTTTGAGGAAAGGCATACATAGCATTCTTTAATAAAGTTCCACAAGATGTGATAGAACTATCTTTGCATAAATTCAAATCATGAGCAAAGGTTATTAAATGACTGTAATGTATGGAATTGATAATTAACATAATGTCTACTATGGTACTCATCAGTCAAATCAAATAATACTTTGATTGATTTGTATTTAGTAATGGTATATTTTTGTAAATACCATTACTTACTATTTACATTTGATAAAGCTGGTAGGTAAAAAGCGTATGAAACGGGTGGTAGGGGATAACTAGAGTTGTTGATTTCTCGACCTATTTTTTTCTCGAGTTTCTGGAATTCTCGAAGCTAAATTCTCGAGTTTTATTGGTTCTCGAGTCTTGTAATTAAAACTATTGAAATCTGGTGAAATTTATTAAAAAAAAAACTGATTTTTAAGCTATTATAAATATTGTTTCGTCTCTAATGAAGCCAAATTTCTCGAGGTTCAAAAATGTGTGTAATATGTAAAAAATAATAAAAAAAAATCATTTTTATTTACCTACCTTCGAAACTAAAACTATGTCGTTCGGATATAGTTAGAATGAAATTCAAATTAAAAATCCAAACACAAAGTCATACGTTTTGTTTCAACCTTTGACTAATTTACTAGTTTCAACTCGAAAAACAGTAAATATGATAGAAAAGCTCCACTTTAAATCCACTTGAAAACAATGGTATCTCCACGAGCTGCCATTATTACTGAGTTTTTATTCAGTCAAAATCAGCATATTCTCGGAGACTAGCATAATTATGCACTCAAAAGAATACGCCGGTCGCAGAGGAAACCTAGTTTTTGTTCAGCTCGCTTTAAAGTGGAACATTTTACAAGCACTTTTGAATGCAGACACGGCACTGGTGAAATATAACCCAAGTGGACCGCGATTCTGATAATTATGTTTATTTTGTGAAGTGAATTCTCATTCCCATCTGAGAATTTACTTGTTGCCGAGTTAATTTTTTCCAGTATTTTTCTATTTAAAATTTTTCATAAGTACAAAAAAAGCATTAAATAATGGAAAAAATAACAAAAAAATCTTAAAAAAGTGGCTGTGACATACATCGGACAGACAGATATGACAAATCTATAAAAGTTCCGTTTTTGCCATTAGACTACGGAACCCTTAATAACATCTTCGGCAATGATGTATTTTTGACGTGGTTTGCATTATATTTATTGTTCCTTCCAGAAAACAAAGCGATTGAAAACGAACAATTAATAGTTAGAAACTGTTTATCGTGTCTTTAACTATCTTTTGGTATACTGTACACAGACGTGGCCCAGACTTCATACATTTTTTAAAATCACCTTTTGATATCAAAATAAGTACAATCGGGGAACTTCCCGGTTGATCAGTAGAGCTTTTTTGGGAAACGATTTCTATATATCTTTTACTTCTATATATATAATATTATAAAGCTGAAGAGTTTGTTTTGAACGCATTAATCTCAGAAACTACTGGACCGATGTCGAAAATTCTTAGACCATTAGAAAGCTACATTTCTCCCGATTGAAATAGGCTATATTTTATCCCAATATTCCCACGGTAACGGGCACTACGCGGGTTAAACCGCGAGGATCCGCTAGTTTTTAAATAAAGCTTCCTAAAAACATTACTGGTCAACCGGGACGTTCCCCGACTGTATCTAAATCTCTTTGAAGTAATGATAAGACGGAAGGTGGAAGCGCGCCTGGAATCCCGGAATCCTCAACCACAGGTGTTTTCGAATATAATTGTCCATCCATAGGCTTTTACTATTGACCCTGGAAAGCTAGTTGGTACATTGTATGTTATATTCTAGATGGGAGTTATATTTTTATAATGAAGTGATTTAAAGTAGCTATTTTATCCAGTTTATCTAGCTGCCATTACTTAAGTGGATCTAGCCAGACTGAAATAAATGAAGAGACGGGGAATGCTTTCCCGTCTGCTCAAGTACGGTATATGTCTTAGCTCTAAGCTAAATGACTAAAAACAGACACAGTCTAGTTTTCCTTAAGTGTCTGAAAGTTATCTCAATCACTTTGTCTAGACGGATTCTGTGTTCTCAAGTGTTAAGTTAACTAGTGAAGTAAATGGACTTGACATTATTCATAATCGATTATTTAATTTAAATAGAAAGGAGAGCTGGGGATAAGTTCACGTTGAAATTCTTGGTTGTTGGTGACTTACAAGGTAGGTGGTGACGAAGGATTGATCAGCTGAACTGGCAGTGGGTGGGACACAGAGCGAGGAGAACCGACGGTCGTTGGGGCGGAAAGGTTCTAGAATGGCCCCGACAAGGTCGACCGACGATATGGTAAAATCGCGGGATGCCGCTGGATGCGGGCAGCGCAGGACCAAAGGTCGTGGAGATCCTTGGGGAAGGCCTATACCCAGCAGTGGGTGTCATGTGTCATGTGGCTGAGACGACAACGACGACGATGACACGATCTTACAACAAACAAGTCCTAGCTTGTTGTAAGTCCGCCTGACTATATAGCTACGATACGACCGTCTTACTTACCCAACGATGTTTTCGGTTGTTGTGTTCTGGCAGTTTGAGATAAGATGGCCAGTTCCTCAGTGATTGATTTATTCTGGGAGAGGCGCGCTTTCAGATACAGCCTTATTATTATTTAAACATCGGGTATGATGATGGCTTACCGTCTCCTGTTGTTCATAAAAAATTATCTCTAATGGTCGCAGAACACAGAAAGTTTTCGTTTTCTTTCTTGTGTTCTGTGCTAATGGTGGAGCACTACTGTAAGGTTAAAGAAGGGGATTACGGATTTAGTTCTGAAATCACATATAAAAACAAAAGTTTGTGAAAAGTTGTGATCGCACGGCATCTATGGTGCAGCTTGAGAGCAAAGATATAATATAAGTAAGTAGATGCGTTGCAAGCTCTCCAAAATGGCAAGAAAAATAGTAACTAGTTACTGGACCTACACGCAGGCTTGACAGTCTGTGACGCGACACCTTCGAATCCCGCCAACAGGACGTCACAAAAATAAGCAAAAATTTTGGGTAAAACATGCGTTCCTGCTTCTTTAGACTGTGTAAATATTATAACGGTTCAATTCGAGAGCGGAAACATATCGCAGAAAAGTATTGTTTGTAATTGAAAATTATTTTCGTCGTACATAAAAAAAAAAACTTTTTTTTCTAAGAGGGAAATTTGAAATGCGACATTTGAGTGAGAAAGAGCGAGATGTACTCAGTTTGCAGGTGAGAGTAAGAGTAAAAGAAATTAATCGCTTTTATTTATTAAAAGAAATTAATAAATTAATAAATAAGTCGCGGCGCAACCGCGCATGCATAAGAACGAAATAGTATTTGGACACTAATGATATCTGTGTATGTGAAATAAAACAACTTTTACAGATATCAAAC